>OZ007554.1:91981265-93181265 GCA_963931855.1 Philhelius festivus
GATAGATAGATAGATAGATAGATAGATAGATAGATAGATAGATAGATAGATAGATAGATAGATAGATAGATAGATAGATAGATAGATAGATAGAAAAAAAGAAATAGTAATGACAATGATATTTTATATAATAAAAATAGTGTTATTGTCACTGCTACCAACAAAATTTACAAAATTAAATGGAATGGGTGGGGTGACCCTTAAAAACTTTAAAGTTATATTTGTGATCTGTTATATTTAATCTTTCATGAGAAAAAAAAATGTAACTAAAATTATACTGTTTCATCAAACATTAGAAAAAATTACATATTCATCATTGATTCGATACTTTCTATATCAAAGGTAAGAAGCCATTTTTTTACATATTTTAAAAATAACGAATGAGAATTAAGAGCTCTGATAGAGTGTGGAAGCTTGTTGAAAATACGACATGAAACCACATCATAAAATTTACGAAAAGCGGTGGTACGAAAAGCCGGTATAGAAACTTGATTTAGAAAATTTCCAGAGGTTTTATGAGTAAAACCTATGAAGCAAAATACAAAAAAAAAATAAAGAAAATGACATTTAAAACTATTTTTAATCATTAAATTCGTATTTTAGAAGTTTTGAAATATATTCACAGTATTGCCTCGGTAAAACTGGTACACGGGGAGAAAACAAATGTAGGGCTCTATTTCTCATTAACTTACTAAATGTTGGTTTAATGATTTTCAAAAAAAAATAATTTCTTAGTTTGTATTTTAAATAATTCAGTAAAATTATTTGCTATTACTAACATACATATAAATACATAAATAATGCTAATTAAGAGCTTTTTCCGGTTTTTACGGAAATTGAAAATCTGTAAGTCCCATGCTCTGCAGTTTTCAATTGATATTAATAATTCTTCCTCCTTTAACTACAAGTAATTTTAAATTAATTTTGACTTCATAAAAACCCATTTAGTTTTTATAGACTAAGAGCCCACAGCAATTTTTGGGTGTGATTGATAACAAAAAATAATTGGCATAATTAGATAGGCCTTTTATAGTTATTTACAAATGTGAAAGCCTTGCATACTCTAGTGGGCGCAATAGTGCATTAAAGTGCATTAAGTATGCAGTTCTTTCCAAATACAAATAATTGTGATAACAACTTTGCCAAAATGTAGAGTTAAGCCCCCTGATTGAAAATATAGAGGTCCAAGACGTTCTACAGGCAGCCTTCTGCCTGCCAGACGCGATAAGAACTAAGAAGGCCACCTTCAAAACGTCATGGACCTCGATATTTGCAATCAGGGCACTTAGCTGTTCATTTTGAAGTTATGGCAAATTTGTTTTCCCAATTTTTTAGACTAAGGAAAGAACTGCATACTTGATGCACTATAATGCATTATTGCGCCCACTAGAGTATGCAAGACGTTCACATTTGTAAATAACTACTAAAGGCCTAACTAATTATGCTAATTATTTTTTGTTATCAATCACACCCAAAAATTGCTGTGGGCTCTCGGTCTATTATGTAATAACAGAAATAGTCAAGAACATTATAATAGCTGTGGATGGGTCCTGAAAAATGAGGTATTCTGAATAGGAGTGGTCATAAAAACATACAAATCTCTGTCGCGTCCATTGAGACCGTATTTTTTGGGCCGACAAAACTTGGCGATCTCGTTTCCTCCCGATAAAAAAATATAGATTGGAATTCCTTCTCTGTTTTCTATATGTTGGTATCTCGCAAGCGCCTGTAACGATTCGGATTGAACTTAAAGATTAAGATTAAAAAAATTGGGTTTAGTAAAATACATTCTTTGTCACGCCCACTAATGATGATATTCTCAGTTTGTTTCTTTTTTTACCGGGAGACATGTTTGAAGTGGTTTTTAGTAAAATCAGACTCACTCCTTTTTATTATATTTGACTATCCTTTTTATTCCCCCAAGAGGTAAAAAAGTTAATTTATACTTTAAATTTTTATGACCGATACGCGGAGACGATACTGAAATGTTTCTATTTTAATGAAACCGATGTGAGACCAACAAAATCTCGTCTGGTTACGTCTCGTACCCAGCCCTTATGAATGAAAGAAAAACAAGTCAACTTCTTTAAATTTTCTTGAAACTGTCGTGCTAGAGAACAAATGACTTGAAAAATACGTCATCCGAAACATGTTCAGGTGGTAGAGGAGTCATAGTATTAGGATTCAAACTAGATCTTCCGGGTGTTTATTATTTTAAGCAAGACAACTACACCAAGTGTTAAGCCAAAAAATTATGCCTCTGGCTAATTTACACCATCCCTTACCTGTTAGCCACCACGGGTTTGAGATAGAATGACATAAAGAACGAACTTCAATATTAAAAGAAGTTTTAATCAAAGATTTGGTCAATGTTTCACAAACTTTCATATAAAATTTGGTAAGTTCGATGTAAAACAGACTTAAAGCTGTTCTTAAAATGAAAGGATATCCAATTATATGTATATTATTTAAGGTAAGTTATTATAACAAATTACACACGAAAATCTAAATTCTGACAATTTCTTTTGAATTTATAATAGGTGTACCATGACTTTTGTGGAAAACTGTATGTTTTTCTTAATTTAATTTTATTTTTTTTTATCAATTTATAACTATCTTATAGCTAGACAAAAATTCATAAAAACTAGCCTACTTATCAATATCTTACAGCTAACTAACTGGCCCTATGCGGGCGCTATAAGTTAAACTATAATATCTTAATGCTAGTGCCCTTTGGATTAAAAAACTATGTATATTAATGCTAAGAACTATAATCCTTCGGTTTAAGTTCTCACTCGCGGAATCGCCATTCTATCATGACTTCACTGACTAAGTAGAGGGATGCATTGTGCAGGATGAAACCTCTTAGACGCACACTCTCAAAATACTCATCATACGGCGGACATCGCTCTTGGAATGTAACCCCTTTAACAAAAAATTATGAATTCTGTTTATATTGGCTCCGCTGTACAGAACCTTGTTGGAATAATAATATGTGTACTCCGACTCTGGTGTCATGTGTATAATCCGAGGCAACGTACCCTGCTATCGAACCGGCTGCTGTAAAACAACCTTTTCATCAGTGCAAAAGCTCCCGTAGCCCTGGTCAGAGAAGCATTTATATGTCTGTCGAAATACAAATATTGATCCAACCAGATTCCAAAGTACTTTACTACACTTTTATTCGCCAGTGGCTGTCCGTATGTGATCCTACGATCACTAACATGCGCCAGTTCTTTCTTGTATTCCGAAATTTGATTTTCAACTTCCTTTCAGCGCAATATTGCTGAATCTTGTCGAAGTCACGCTGCAAAAGAACTCTGATGAACTCGACATTTGGAGCTGTTCTTTACGCTATTAGATTGTCGGCATAGGCAATTGCCTGTGTTAGACTACCTATCAGTTCGCTGGTATAAATGCTAAATACTCGTATAGAATCGGCGGGCTGACTGCTCCCTGCTGAAGACCATTATTAAAGTTAAAGATTACGATAGAAGTTGCATTGCTATTTTTGACAACAAACTTTCTACCAATGAGTATGTAATAACGCATAAAGTATAGTAGTTGTTTAGTTATGCAGGAACACTGTATGTACGAGTATGTACGATATATCATATCCTAATATATCATACCAACACTATGCAATATGCAATCATAAAAACATTTAATTGTTCAGGTTAAGGTTACATCAAACATACAAAAGACTCGCGTTTGTTGGCACTTCGTAAAGTCATTTCCACAAAGCCAAATTTAACGTTTAATCTGAACCGTGGTAAAGACTTAACAAATTTATCCAGTGTAACATAATACTTATAATATGCCTTCTATTCTAAAAGTGCCTTGAATTTCTCTGACTTACCAAATTAAAATGATTGTAATTATTTTTCATTATCTCTTACTTTATAAAAACTATTGTACGTTTGCTATCCTCGACATAAGCTCTGAAATCATCACCTTAGGCTAACATTTTAGAGTCATCTTGTAAAATCAAAGACCTCAATGGGCAGGCTTTTACTTTCAGTTGAAAGTAAAATAAAAAAAGCCAGAGATCATTATAAATTTATAAATAAGTTCAAGAAAATTACTATTGTTTTTTTTTTTTGTTACAATTTTATAGCAAGAGTTCTACTTTGCCATTGAATTTCGAGGTAATTTTAATCGAAAATAATGATGATGATGCTATTTTTAGAAGAAAAAACATGATGCTGAAATTATTATCTTGCGGGCAAGTTAAAAAACTTGGTCACGATCGGGTTCAGTGGACAAACTACTTGCCCACACAAGCAGTTGGTTTCTTTTATGTCAAACACGCTCACTTCACCTGAACTATATGTGAATGCAATTTTTATAAGCTTATGCTATGTACATAAACATATCTAATGGTATGGAATTTGTGTGGCTATAGCATAAATATACACGCATAATTTAATAAAATTGAATTGAACTTGAAAACTCCACTTCAGTGCACAACTTTCCCCTTCACATTCACCCAAGGCGGTATTAATTTTTCATTTGACTTTTTCTGTTTTGGTCTTTTTGTTTTTTATTTATTAAAAATAATTACTTTTACTGAGAAAATCTTTTAAAAATAAAATTAATAAAAAATATAGTGATTTAAATTTAAGATAAGTGTAAATATACACAGAAGTTAGGCTTAACAGATAGTGATAGTTTGCCGACAGTAAAACTGCCAAATAAATTGGAAGAGTTCAAATGTTTAATAGTAATTATTTGAACTTAAAAGAACTATTAGATATAGACGTGTAATAAATGTGTAATGAATGAATGAATGAATAAAACTGAAAACATAGCCATTAAGCTATGCTCGCAATGATTTTATTTCTTCAGAGTTCGCCAGTTATATTAAAATTCAAAATACCTTCAGAATAAGTTTTTGCCTCTAAACTCCCTTACTCTTGCTAAAATCACCAAACAAATGTAGAGGACTTTTTTGGACTTTCTGGACTAGATACTCTTTTTAATGAAGCTAATAGAATTCGTGAATATACATATACAGGGTAAATCATAGCTTATTTTGCCACTGACAGCTGTTTCCCGCTCGAAATCTTGACAGAAAATCCGTGTCATACCTCCGCGAACGAAATGAGTCGCTTTATTGAACAACTTTTTGAAATATTGAAAACTTATTTCCGCTGTTTTTGGGAAACACTTGAGGAAATTTTAAATTATCAATTAAGTATTAAATTAAATTTCTGGAAATAAAGTTTTAAAAATATTTTGAAAATATCATTTTTTTGTTTTTTTTTTTTTTTTTTTTAATTAAGAATTAATTTATTTTCGATTGTGTTGTACCACAAAGTGTACTACTGTTATTTTGATCGCAGGGGGAAATGCACATCTAAAAAAGAATACTCGGAGAGTAAACAAGATACTGAAAAAATCTATGTTAAATTTTGAAGAAGAAGACCAGTATTATCTTATCAAGAACTGTTAGAAATTTTCAAATGGTAATATCTCGATAAGCTTAGTTTATGGCGGAAAACAAATAACGGATTTCAGTGCGAACTTTTCTCTTTTCGTTTCAAAAACTATACCTTTGTAAATAAATGTTTTTGCTTTTCGGAAAAAATGTCCCCAAGGATTATTATTCGAAATGAAGAAAATGAAATATGGCCAACATCTTGAAATACTCAAATTTCTCTTGGTATTTCTTTAATTTGTTTTGAAGTTACTAAGATCTATTTTCTCAAACGAAATATGAATATTTAATTTTAGCATACCGCATTAAAAAAAAACTCGCAACTTAAAAATCACATTTTTAAATTCAACATAACGAAGTTCTTGTTATTGATTTCAATATAAATTCCCTTTTATGTGTTGAATTCAAATATTTACAATTCGATTTAGCAAACATGTTTAATTTGTTTAAGAGAATTGACAATTTTGACCAACTCATGTCTTTATGTTTTTTATTTATTAAAAATAATTACTTTTACTGAGATAATCTTTTAAAAATAAAATTAATAAAAAATATAGTGATTTAAATTTAAGAAAAGTGTAAATATACACAGAAGTGAGGCTTAATAGATGGTGATAGTTTGCCGACAGTAAAACTGCCAAATAAATTGGAAGAGTTCAAATGTTTAATAGTAATTATTTGAACTTAAAAGAACTATTAGATATAGACGTGTAATAAATGTGTAATGAATGAATGAATGAATAAAACTGAAAACATAGCCATTAAGCTATGCTCGCAATGATTTTATTTCTTCAGAGTTCGCCAGTTATATTAAAATTCAAAATACCTTCAGAATAAGTTTTTGCCTCTAAACTCCCTTACTCTTGCTAAAATCACCAAACAAATGTAGAGGACTTTTTTGGACTTTCTGGACTAGATACTCTTTTTAATGAAGCTAATAGAATTCGTGAATATACATATACAGGGTAAATCATAGCTTATTTTGCCACTGACAGCTGTTTCCCGCTCGAAATCTTGACAGAAAATCCGTGTCATACCTCCGCGAACGAAATGAGTCGCTTTATTGAACAACTTTTTGAAATATTGAAAACTTATTTCCGCTGTTTTTGGGAAACACTTGAGGAAATTTTAAATTATCAATTAAGTATTAAATTAAATTTCTGGAAATAAAGTTTTAAAAATATTTTGAAAATATCATTTTTTTTTTTTTTTTTTTTTTTTAATTAAGAATTAATTTATTTTCGATTGTGTTGTACCACAAAGTGTACTACTGTTATTTTGATCGCAGGGGGAAATGCACATCTAAAAAAGAATACTCGGAGAGTAAACAAGATACTGAAAAAATCTATGTTAAATTTTGAAGAAGAAGACCAGTATTATCTTATCAAGAACTGTTAGAAATTTTCAAATGGTAATATCTCGATAAGCTTAGTTTATGGCGGAAAACAAATAACGGATTTCAGTGCGAACTTTTCTCTTTTCGTTTCAAAAACTATACCTTTGTAAATAAATGTTTTTGCTTTTCGGAAAAAATGTCCCCAAGGATTATTATTCGAAATGAAGAAAATGAAATATGGCCAACATCTTGAAATACTCAAATTTCTCTTGGTATTTCTTTAATTTGTTTTGAAGTTACTAAGATCTATTTTCTCAAACGAAATATGAATATTTAATTTTAGCATACCGCATTAAAAAAAAACTCGCAACTTAAAAATCACATTTTTAAATTCAACATAACGAAGTTCTTGTTATTGATTTCAATATAAATTCCCTTTTATGTGTTGAATTCAAATATTTACAATTCGATTTAGCAAACATGTTTAATTTGTTTAAGAGAATTGACAATTTTGACCAACTCACATATTTAATTACATCAACGCAGCTGTTAAATTTTTGACAAAGACTCTACTCGTCTACTCGTACAACACAGACAAACGGAAACATCTGAAGAGTTCGTTAACTTATAACACCTCAAAGTATTCTATACTATCGAATTAACTGACAATTGCAGTATTTATTGTTTTATTTTAATTCTAATTTCACATTTAAAATACTTTCAGCTTAATACGTACTCTTATATTCCTTATATGCAAACATAAACTAAAAGCTCTTTCTGCTGTGTGCGAATAAAATTGGAAAACAAATAAACAATAATTCTTGCACATGCTCTATAATAATTTCAGTCTTTTAGCGGGTTGTCTTTTTGATTTTATTTCCCCAACGAAAAGAAAAGTTGATTCTTTCACCTTTCAAGTCTAGAGTAGCTTAAAGTAAACAAAAGTAGAAACGTCGCGTCATGTTGTTTTGTTTGCATACCAAACCAATTTCCCTTTCATTCTGTAGTTTTGTGGTTTTGAATATACGTGGAGAGTGAGAAGCCGGGGTACTCTTGTTGGTTCTTGCCTTTTAGTTGTGTTCCGTCTTTTTTACAGTTTTTTCTTTCGTTGGTTGCAGCAAAGTGCGTAAAAAAGCTCTCCTATTCTAGTTTTGACGGTCTTTTCAATCATCAGATTTATGCTTTAGGTTGTCAAAATTAACATCTATCATTAAGGTTTGGTTCTTAAGTATTTTGTATATGTATATATTATATATTATATATATATTCGGACTTTTTGAAATTGAAATCGGAAAAAATATTCATGTGAGAAACCTCGAATCCTAACAAAGGAATTTACCAATGTTTTTCGATAGGGGAAAGTTTGGGAAATAAGGGACATTCACAATGATAGTGCTTTTGACAGAACAGATAGATGAAGTTCGCAAGTGTCAAGTAGCGTACATTTTCTCCACCATCGGCTATCACATTGACTGGTTCCGGGTCGTTGTAACAAGACGCAAGTCAGTGTTTGAGGAAATTTTTGAATATCCAAGTGTTTTTGATTGTTTTCTTATTTTTTCTATGAAATTCATGGGGGTTTTAAAAGTTCTTATTGACAAACAAAAGTCTATGGAGTTTTGTGCATATATTTTGTCAATTTATTTTTAAGTTTTTGTTTGTTTGTTTTTTTTTTTTTTGTTTTTTTTTTTTTATTTTGTATTTGAGAGAGAGTTTCTTGTGAAAATGTCAGAAAGTGAAGAAACAAGTGAGATTATTTCACCATTTAAGAATGAAGAGCAATTGACTGAATCAGTGGAGGAGGAAGTCGACAACTGTGAGGACGTCAAAGGAATTGGTAAATAATGTTACAACATAAAATAAATCCCATAGTAGAAGTGAGAGAAACTCACAATCAGCATGGAAGTAAACAAAGGACATCTGAAGGGTATTGATGTCGTTATGGTAGATTTTTTGTTTGGAAGGTTCCGCTTTTGTATATATGTATGCATGTGTAGGTGGTTAGTATTTGTTTTGATGTATAGGTTAGGTGTGTTTTTTTAACTTAGTTGCAGATGTTTTTGTATTGTTATTGTTTACATTCGAGTCTTTAAATATTATTATCTACTTTTTTAAATATATTTATTCTCAGTGTCGGTCCGGCATCAATTTGAAACTTATCACACCATTGCGAACTATAACATCTTATTTGCAAATTAAAAAGAAAATTAAGGCAGTTGTTTATTAAAAATATATGATATTATGAAATATTCTTAAACAGATTAGATATGTCTTAACAAAGAAGGAAGGGTAATCATCATCATCATATAAAAAAGCAAACATGACATTTGTAAGGTTTAAAATAAACAGAGCACACACAATAAATTATCATTTCGCAAAGCTTATTCTTTGTTATATGTATATATTTGAATTTATAAGGAAGTCTAGTGATTGTCATATGCGACAACAATTTTGGTCGGACTACATCATCAAAAGGACCTTTTTCGGAATTCCCCCATACCAAAATGAACTTTTTTTTAACGAATCGATAAAAAGTGTTTGCTGTTGATAAAAAACATCAAATTATGGAGGAGAACAGTTTTTTTTGTTTAACAGTACTGTGGGTGGCCCGCTTCGCGGGTTCTCAGGATTTTAACTCCCTTTTCGGGGGCCACACCCTGCTTTTTCCTCCGCCCAACGACGGTTTTTTTTATCGTATAATTATAAAATTTTCATTTTTTTATACTTCACTTTTTTACCATAAAAAAGTGTTTCTCCTCCATAATTTGATGTTTTTTATCAACAGCACCCTCTTTTATCGATTCATTAAAAAAAGTGCATTTTGGTGGACCGTCAGCTGACGGTCTTTTCCCCAGAAGCAATTTTACAATTTTTTTGCATTTGTATAAACTACAATATTGATTAACTAAATTTCTGTTTTAGTGGTCTTAAGTTTCACCTATCAAGAGTTTTTCAGCGAAACATCAATTAGGTATATGCTTTGAATGTCGTCGTATGGTGTTTCAGTTAATACTTTAATCTTGAACATAAAAAAAATCAAGCAATGTTTTCATTTATTATTTTATTCATTATTGTTCATAGAATAATATGCTTTTTAATCTGAGAAGTTCCCTTGGCTAGATAAAATACGAGATACACAAATTCTAGATTACAATGTGAGCTGCACGCATATAATGAAATTGGCAGATTAAATCTTGATAGGTGATAGCCCAAAAGATGAAACGTTTATCATAGTAAAAATGAACAATAGTTTTTATAAAAAAAAACCGGAGAAAAGACCGTCAACTGATGTACACAGATAGGTTTTTCTAGTCTTTACGTTTAACCGTGTTTATATATGTATATGTATAAGTATGTACAAAGATAAGTGCATTATTAAGTGCGTCTGCTGACGATTTCTTCGCTAGTATACAGCCAGTCAGCTAAGGGCCATTTTCTTCACTACAAGTTGAACTCAACTTGAGGATTTTTATTCTCAACTTGTGATTTTGTTTTTCTTCACTCAAAGTTGACAGTTTCAACTTTCGATTTTCAACTCTCCAGTTGATCAACTTCTGGTTTCCTCAACTTCCGAAAATAGTAGAAGTTGAGAGAGAAAACTTGAGAGTTTTCTCTCAAATTCAAATTTGTAATACATTTTGTTGCATCTTCTGTCAAAAATTACTCTCGGTTTCGGTTGGAATAAAAATATTTTTAAAATAAAATGTTCCGAGAAAATTATTATTGGGAAAATCATCCATCGTCTGCTTCCGGAAGCGAAGATGAAGAAGAAGAAGAATTATTGGCGATTGAAAGAAGACAATATAAAATGTGTCCACGGGTCGGACTCGAAAAATGGGACGACCATGATTTTATCTACCGATTTCGTATTTCAAAGCGAACGACAATTTTGCTCTTGGAATTGATAAAGGGTAGTTTGCCTTGCACTGAAACAAGGTACGCAGTGAAATATATTGAGTATTCCTTAGTTTAAATTATGCTAACTTACATATATGTGTAGATCGCGTGAATTACGACCAATTACCCAAGTATTGATTGTGCTGAGGTACTATGCACTCGGGTCAATTCAGTTAGCCATTGCTGATTTTATCGGCGCAAGTATTTCAACAGTGCATCGTATTGTGAAGCGGGTGTCAAATGCAATTGCTAACCTTGCGCCCCAGTTTGTTCGAATGCCCGGAACACAAAGAGAACGGTTACAAGCAGCAAGAGAATTTTATGATATCGCCAAATTTCCAAGAACAATTGGAGCAATAGATTGCACGCATGTAAGAATCCAGTCGCCTGGTGGCGATGCAGAACTTTTTAGAAACCGCAAGGGTTGGTTTTCTATAAACGTCCAGACCGTGGCATCTGCAGACCTGAAAATAATAGATATCGTTGCTCGTTGGCAGGTATGATCTACATATAAAATAAAAATGAATAAAAGTTATGCCCCTGACTTTCGCTTCTATTCTTTTCTCAGGGTTCTACACACGATCAACGTATTTTCAATTCGTCAACTTTGAGGCAACGATTTGAAGAGGGTGAATTTGAGCACTTTATTATTATTGGTGACTCTGGCTACTCAAACACAAATTACTTGGCTACACTTTTTCAAAATGTTTCAAACTCTGTTGAAAATTTATATAACGAGTCTCAGATTCGCACTCGAAATTGTCTCGAGCGTTCCTATGGAATTTGGAAAAGACGGTTTCCAATATTGGCCACCGGGTTAAGATGCAGAGTTGAAACCGTGCAATTGATTATAATTGCTTGTGCCGTCCTTCACAACATAGCAATCGATGAAAAAGAACCACAAACTCCACCGGAAATGCCCGGATTCGACGATATGTTGCGTAATACAAATGTTCCATCCACAAGGCAACATCAATTACCTTCGGCAACGGTTGGAAACGCAAGGTCTCGAATTCGAAATTATTTTCAGTCAATTTTAGACCAAGAGAGAAATCAAAATTGAAAAAAAAAAACTTATTCTTAATTAATTAATATTTATTATTAAATATTTGTATAAAACAAAATAAAATGGCTAAATCTAAAAATATATTTTTTTTGCGGCTGCTGTTGGGATGGCAGATTGAATTGGGTGCTCTTTCAACGTCTCCATTCGAGCCTTATGAAATTCTGCATCGCATTCGAGTAAATTTTTGGCCCTCTGCAATTCGACCATAGCACGTTCGCGGTCGAATTGGGCTCTTTCCCTTTCCAGTTTGTAACGCTCTCTTTCGATTTCAAGTATTTCCAATTCAATGGCATGTTTTTTCTTCTGGTGTTGCATCCGCTCTTCACCCATTTCACCCTCCATTTTTTGTTTGTGACGCTGGTCAGCAAAGGGTTCGGTGGCTTCTGCAACTTTGCTGGATTGACCCTCTCCCAAGAGTCTTCAACTGCTTCTCCCATTATTTGAGTTGCGACTTCATTTTCTATTTCAACCATGTTGTTGGCAGTAAAGTCATCGTCTTCAAAAACTATTATTTCATCTGCTATATGACTTATAATGTCTTCATTGCCTGTAGTTGCGAATGGTTCCGGCAGCGGCGTAGGTTTTTCTATTGGTGATAAGTCGCTATCACCAGTCGCTGCACAAAGGCCATACGTCGACGGAATCAGCATGGCAAAGAGTTCGTTCATCGGCTCGCTCAAAGCGGGGAGTTTTTTTTTGGTGGACCACCACCTGTTGCCTTGGCGTCCTTGGCAAAATAAAAAACTCTGTTTTTTAAATTTTGCTTAATTTTGCCGTATTTTTCCCTCAATGACTTCAAAGCCCTCTCCTAAAGTATAAAAAAACAATGTTTTTTACAAAGTAATGTTAAATTAAATTTGTACGAACCTGGCCAGGTGGGGCGATATTGAATTGTTTGGTAATATCCTCCCACGCCTTGTCCTTATCGCGCTTCGTTGCGCCGTCAGTTTTCTTATTTTCAATTATATGGCTATATTGCAAAGCATTTGCAACTAGCCAGTCTTCCTCCTCTGCGGAATATACCACTTTTGGCAACTTATTTTTTTCGGCCATTACTTATTTATTTATTTTTATTTTAGAATGCACAACAAGAACCGAAACTTTAATTTTCAAATAATCGCACAGAATAAATTCAAATCTCATCAAATCTCTATCTGTCAAAAATTTCCCAGGGAAATTTTAAAAAACGCAAGTAGGCTAACTTTTAAATTTCAACTCTCGAGTTGAGATTTAAAATAGTGAAGAAAAACAAATTTCAACTTGTCACTCAACTCTCAAGTTTGTGTCAACTCTAGAGTTGGCCAACTTGAGAGTTTGCCTCAAGTTGAGCTATAGTGAAGAAAACGGCCCTAACTGTGCTCTTAGTGGGGCCCATCGTGAATAAAATTTCCCAACTTTCAAAATTGTCATCTCGAATAATGTTGAAAGTTTCCCTTGGAATTTATTGATATTGGGAATTAAGTTTCATAGTGATTTTGGCTCTCATTTAAAAAGGCCAGTCAACAGCTTAAAATGAACAGTGCAGAAGTATTGACCTTTCCAATTTTCGAAGATGGGAAGAGTTCCGAGGGAAATTTTGTTCACGATAGCCCCCAGTTTAAACAAATTTTTATAGTATAATACTACAGTTGACCAATGTTGAGCTTTGATGTTATCACCAACACAGTTCATCGCCATCCATTAGGCTTCATTACAAACTATTCACATAATTCTGTAATACCACAGGGCAGCCATTTAGGCACTGTACCTTTTTATTTTATTTATAAATGAGTTACCATTTGTGTAGACGATGTATCAATCTTCGAAACTATTTCAATTTTTCCTGATTGTAAAGAGTTGCAATGTGTCCTTAATTCATTTTTTATTGATCAGTGTGCTCGTAATTGTTTGTTTCTTAACGTCGATAAACTATGTAACATTATGATTTCTACGCTGAGTTTGTCCGTAATTTTTTTTAATTATTAGATTAATGGTGTATCATTATCACGTGTTAGTGATATGTTTATCCTTGAGTGTGTCTTAAATTTAATTGGGTAGAGAAATCCTTTGTTGGATTGTCCATTTGTTATAGATCAAGTTTTTATAACAATTGTACGACTCATTTGGAATACGCTTGCCAAGCTTGGGCGCCCAACTTCACCTGCCATATTGCTAGAATATCCAATATTGCTAGATCCAAAAAAGATTCCCGAGATTTGGGCTCACATTTTTAGGGTGGGATAATCTCTATGCATTATTACCTTATTATCACAACGTACTTAAACTTATCGATATGTCAAGTTTTTAAAGCAGACGTTCTTATTTATGTTTTTTATCGTTTTAACTTTAATATTCCCTAAAGAAACTTGAATTATTAACCCGAATGCATACATATTTTCAACTATCGGACTAGTTATGAAGGATTTTCTCCTTTACATAAAATGTTTAAATTTTTTCAATGATAAATAATATGAATGTTTGTACATACAACATTGACATACATATTTGATCGTACTGTTAATCTGATAGGTACATTATACATTAATTAAATTAAAAATTGTAAATGAATTCTGTCAGCTCAGGGCCGTGGCCCCCTTGACATTTCTTCGAAAATACAGATAGGTTTCCAAAAATGCATAAAAGAGTTTCACAATTGAAAAGCTAGTACTTTTACAAATGCTTAAAACAAGGCTTCAGCACATAAATCCATGTTACTTGGAATTTTCCTAAACAAGTCAAAAAATATATTTATTTCCCACCTTTAAAAAATGTATGGCACATTTAAGAAATACTTAAGACATTTAAACAATGATCTACATGAAATTTCAGTTTTGCCGAAATTTGGACATTTTTGCCTAATTTTTTGTAGCTACTCGTCAGCAGCATACATACATCCAATTCACGAATAAGATCCTGGAACTTTTTTGAATAATATTTTGATTTTAGAATAATAGATGATTTTAAAACTCAGCTTAAAATTAGAATCAAGAACCAAACGCTTATTCTTAGCTCTTTGTGATGAATTCTTATGCTATCAAACTTGGAAAAAAAAAACAAATTTTATCAAAAAGAAACTTAAAATTGTACTAGAAATTTTTGGATTGTGAATCTATCAAAGCTGAATTCCGGCTATGTAAGACAAAATGTCTACAACAACTTGCAAAGAGAATAATTTTCTTGATATTCTGAAGCTTTTAAAAATGTTGGTGACTCTTACAGTTTCAACATAAAAACAGCAAAGATCATTTTTGTCAATGAAACTCTATATTGTCGAAGAAAGGCTGACAGAATTAATATGAAAAATCAATCCATCGATCGATCAAATTAGGACTGAAGAAGTTTGATTTGTTCACAACAAAAAGGCTAGGCGATTGAAAAAGACAATAATTAATATTATGAAATTTTCTATTGCTCGTCAGTTTATTCATCTACGTCCTTAATATTATTGTCTTAAGATTGTCAGAGCGTTAAGTTTTAACACTTTCTTAATGATTGATCATAGCTCTTTAGCACAAGACGGGACTCTTCTTACATATTTTTTGATTTGTGAAATTTCTAACATGCATTAAAGTATGTACAAGAACATACATATTATATATGTAAGTATGTATACATATGTTCATATATCATTAAATCAGCAAATTAATTTTTGATTGAGCTTTTGTATTATTTGTTGTATGTATGTATTTTTTTTATTAATTTTTATTAACATTCATCTTATTACTATCTTAAAGCTAGACAAAAGTTCATAAAATCTAGCCTACTTATCAATATCTTTATCTTACAACTGACTTACTGGCCCTATGCGGGCGCTCTAAGTTAGTTATTCGAGGCATTGTTAGTGAGGTAATGTACGAGCTTAATATTTTAATATAAAGTAAGCAATTCCATTTCATAGTTCAAATCAATTTACCAGTTACCTTATCTACTCCTACCTAAATAATTATGTATCTTCTAACACATTCGATTTTTATTTGTTCTTATTACAGACCTTGGAGCTGGTAACTTTGTTAAAACCGTGACGCCATGTCCATTACGAGCTCCACTTGTCGTAACAATCGTTGGATTACCATGTCGCGGCAAATCATTTGCCGCTCACAAAATCGCCCGTCATTTAAGCTGGAAAGGTGAAATGGCTAAAGGTAAGTAAAAAAAAAATAATCCAGCAAAAGTATTGCAAGGGGACACCCGGGTTTGAACCGGGGACCTCTCGATCTGCAGTCGAATGCTCTACCACTGAGCTATATCCCCGTCTTTTTTATTTGATGACAAAGTTTTGTGTTATTAAAACTATAGCCAGTACGTTTCATCAAGTAAATAAAGTTCAAAAAATCGAAAGCAAGATAAGATATGTCAAAGAAATTTATTCGTTTATTAGTCAATAAATGACAAAAAGGGGATATAGCTCAATGGTAGAGCATTCGACGACTTAGCTTTAAAATAGTTTTAAGATTGATGAAAATAAAAATGAATTAAAAAAAAGAGCATTCGACTGCAGATCAAGAGGTCCCCGGTTCAAACCCGGTTGTCCCCTTCCGTATTCAATCATTTTGCATTGCAATATACTGAAGTTTTCTTAAATAGTTCACTATATACAGGGTGATTGGCATAAGGTGTGACAAAAAGCTAGGGCGTGTAGGTTGGACTTAGACAAGAAAAAAATCGTATGGGAGGGGGGGCTCTATTTCCCCCCGTTTAGGCGGGAGGGGCAATTTAAGAAAAAAATCACTTAAAACAGAAAAAAAATTATTAAAAAATAACGGTGATACCTACAGAGTAATGCTATAGCATTTTGAAAAGCCAGAAATACATTCTTTAATTTTGTTTCTAAATAAAATTGTTCGAGTGAATAGTTTTTGAAAAATTAATTTTCAAAATCAAAATTTTGAAAAAAAAAATGAAAAAAATTTTTTTAAACAATTTTTTTTTCAAAATTTTACGTAATTAAGTATTATTTTTGTATTCAATATTCAATGCTCTCATTAATTTTTGATCAAACACAAAAAACCGGATGTCAAAATGTTTTGTAGTTTTTGCGAAAATCAAAAATAACAAAAACTACTTTTGTTCTAAGAAAAGTATTCAATATTCAATGCTCTCATTAATTTTTGATCAAACACAAAAAACCGGATGTCAAAATGTTTTGTAGTTTTTGCGAAAATCAAAAATAACAAAAACTACTTTTGTTCTAAGAAAAGCCTTTTATTTTAGTTTTTATACGTCTTTGGATTCTTACGTGAATTTACGATTGAAAGGATTAACTTTCTTTTTACTATTTTTTTAATTATCGTCTTATAAACATACGATAATGTGACAAAGTACTGGATTAACCATATTTCACACATTTTTTCATTGAGAACAACTGCGTGAGAGCATTGATGGTTTAAAATTGACCTGGCACTTTTTTATTATGGTGGGGTCGGCTTGGCGTAGGTGGATTTACGAAAAAAAGCTTAACTTTTTTTGTAAATTTTTTTTATTATCAGTCTTATAAGCATACAATAAAGTGACAAAGTACTGGATTAACACATTTTTCATTGAGAACACCTGCGTGAGAGCATTGGATTAATATTAACCTGCGAATGTTTTTTAAATAATTTTTTGTAATAAGCTTTAGTTAAAAAATAGTTAAAAATTTAAATAAACAGTAATTATGTATTTTATCTAAATATGCATGTATTTCTTATTTTAATTGATTTCAAGATTCAGGAACATTCTTGTTCTTATTTCGCAATTGCACTTTTCTGTCACTAGTTAGGGCGTGTAACGTTGCATTATTTAAACAACATTCGCAGGTCAATATTAATCCAATGCTCTCACGCAGGTGTTCTCAATGAAAAAATGTGTGAAATATGGTTAATCCAGTACTTTGTCACATTATCGTATGTTTATAAGACGATAATTAAAAAAATAGTAAAAAGAAAGTTAATCCTTTCAATCGTAAATTCACGTAAGAATCCAAAGACGTATAAAAACTAAAATAAAAGGCTTTTCTTAGAACAAAAGTAGTTTTTGTTATTTTTGATTTTCGCAAAAACTACAAAACATTTTGACATCCGGTTTTTTGTGTTTGATCAAAAATTAATGAGAGCATTGAATATTGAATACAAAAATAATACTTAATTACGTAAAATTTTGAAAAAAAATTGTTTAAAAAAATTTTTTTCATTTTTTTTTTTCAAAATTTTGATTTTGAAAATTAATTTTTCAAAAACTATTCACTCGAACAAGTTTATTTAAAAACAAAATTAAAGAATGTATTTCTGGCTTTTCAAAATGCTATAGCATTACTCTGTAGGTATCACCGTTATTTTTTAATAATTTTTTTTCTGTTTTAAGTGATTTTTTTCTTAAATTGCCCCTCCTGCCTAAACGGGGGGAAATAGACCCCCCCTCCCATACGATTTTTTTCTTGTCTAAGTCCAACCTACACGCCCTAGCTTTTTGTCACACCTTATGCCAATCACCCTGTATATACACACAAAGGGTCTAAATCTTAATTATAATAATAAATCCTCGAGAACTTACTTAAAAAGAACTTTCAATATCCATTAAATTTGTATGATTTGTCTTTCAAGTTTTGTTTGCACCTCCACCGTAGAAAAGAACTGAAACATGCTGAGAAAAAGAACGATACTATAAATTAATTGCAAATTTAAAATAACCTCATTCAGAAAAACATTAATTTCAACAAATTTTAAATCAAAAAATATCGAACGTATTGAAGGAAAGCAGAACACAAAAAAATATCTGTATAACCTGGGTATACGCTTAACCCCTAACCGAAGACAGCATTTTTATGGATCTACCCGGATCTAATGGGGTACTAATAGAGTTTTAAAAAAACTGTCCATACATAATTTTAAAAAACTTTTCGAAACCTGCTTAAACATTACATATATACCAGTATTGTTTCGGACTATTGTTATGATGCTATTGTATTGAAAATATGTATAGATACCAAACTAATTGCCAATTTCATACACAAACACTTTTATCAAAAATCCTCTTAAATTTTATCAAACCCTTAGGCTGAAAACACACCGGATAAAGCAAAACGTTTTCTATTCGATAGTCAAAAAAACATTTTTTATTTGAACACACACCAAGCGAAACAGAATAAAACAAAAAACGTTTTGTTTTTTTGTTTCGTTTGGTGTGCGTTGAAATGAAACAAAATACGAACTATCGTAAAAGCTTAACTCCGGCTGAAAGATTATAACTCTACGGCAAGTAAACACAAATAACAATTTTGTGTTTACAAAACAAACATTATGTGTTTATTTATAAGAAAAGAGAAAAGCTTTTAATATTGCTAATCTTCAAATGTCATAGTAGGAAGTAGCAATCCACAGCTTATCAATAGTAAGTTTATTGGCATGTTCCTTATCTTTATAATTATAGATAGGGCTTCTTGCCTTAATTAAAAAAAAATGAACTTCTCTCCATCTACATATTTCATATTTCTTTAAAATTTGCGCACCGAGTAAACGTAGAAGCAAATAAATCTGTAAAGTGCAACGAAAGAAGAAAATAAAAACAACGAAGTCAAAATTTTGTTTTGCAAAAAACAATAGGTCACGTATCGGCAACGAAACATGTTTTTCTGTTTTGCTTTTGTTTTTATGTTTTGTTTCATTTGGTGTGCGTTGCGCCATAAGAAAGTATGCAATTATCGTCAACGACCCTTGTTCAAAACAGTCTTGTTGCATTCGGTGTGTGTTGCTCGTATACAATAGCATGTATTTTCGACAACCACCATCGTAACACTTCAAAACAAAAACATGTGTTTTGTTTCGTTTTCTTTGGTGTGTTTAGTCTCATAAGAAATAATGTTCTCTTGTTTCACGAAACAAAAAAACATGTTTTGCTTTATCCGGTGTGTTTTCAGCCTAAGTAAAAGATAAATACTTATTAAAAGATGAAATGTGACCTTTTTTAGTTATCCAATTAATGTTGATAGAGTGGGCTTCAGGTCAAATGAAACAATGTTTTACCCAATCAACATTAATTGGGTAAAAGATAAATTTTTGTTTATAATAATCGAAATGTATGAGAAAAATGAAAAACAAAAAATGTGTTGAAACGAATGTCAAGAACTGCAAAAAAGTAAAGTAATATGCACTTGATTTGATGCAATGAAGGATTTGTTTCGATTAGTTTAAGGTTCCAAATGACGACAAGTTCAACAACTGTAAAGTCGGAACCTCGTTTCGAAGTTAATGTCATCATAGTCGGAGAATTAATAGATTCCTGTTAACCTGGCACTCACTTGCCATTATAATCTAATAGTTGGAAATGCACAACTGCTTGTATTTTTTAAATACAATTCTATTGTTAATGGAAGAGTTTAAAACTAGTCAGAGGTACTTAACAAATGAATTTTTGTTTAAAATCAAGAACAAAAATTATCAAGATCCGGTGTTCAAGATTGTAGGACAAAATTAGTAGATTTATTCATTATACCTTTGTATATAAAATAAATCCCAAAAAGAAACGTAGATTTTCTCAAGGAACGTCAATTTCTCATTTTGTAATTATTTGCCAAAAACCTGAAAAGCAATCTTACAAAGCTTAATCGAAATTGTTTTCAACAAAATTAAAAACAAATCTAAAAAGATGAACTTAAATTAAAAAAATCGAATTTCTCAACGCAAGGAGCTGAGACGAAGATTTGCTTGTCTCCCTTATTTTGTGTATATTTGGAATTCTCTACTATCATTACCTGGACACACAAACTAACCGATGACGGACGATACGAGTACATTATGATGAATCCTACTTTTTTTAAATTCTCATAATTTTTGTAGCTTTTTTTCTAACATTTAACCTGAAGAATATTGTTTGGATTCTGCCACTATGAAATCAATATAACATCAGGCAAATTTCCTCCTCGGAAATTCTTGCAGGAATCGATTCAGACATGTAATTTTTATGACTTTTCAATACATGTCGGTCAATAAGTCGCTCATTACATGTTTAGAATGTTCGTTTTCAAAGCGTCAAGAGTTTGCCGATTGTACGCATAAGCACGATCTTTTGCATAGTTTCACAAATGAATTCAACGGTGAGATATCACACCACCACATCATTAAAAAGCCAAAACGCGTGAGATGTACAACCGTCTTGAGGATAAAAAATGTCTTCCACATACTTATGTATGTACATATGTATGTATCTTCCTTTTTAACCCAGTAACTTTTGGCTTTAACGGTGAGAATTATTAAAGATGAAGGTTACACATCCCTCACTTTCGAAGAACTATAAATCGATGACACCACACATTACAGTTACTTTTTATAAATGCAGTGGACTTTCAATAGTTAAATGCGGTTTTTCACTTTCCCATATGCCACGATTTTGTTTGTTTAGGTATCCACCAAATGAAAAAAGAGTTTTTCGCTGAAGATCGCATTGTGAAAATGGATCATAACTGTTGTATAGTAAGTTTTCACAATTTTAAAAGGTTCAGCGGTTGTTAAACGATCCATATTGTAAAAATGGCTATTTAAGGTATTTCGGCACTTCAGGAACTTAGAAACTTTATAAAGTTTCTATTAAAGAAATTCAAAAGGATCAGAATCATCCTCAGAGAATGAATTAAAGGTTTTAAATTTAGAAGTGCTAAATTGCACTAACTAAATTACTTTAATAAGGACCTTAAGAAGTGTTTTATAAATAAGGATTAAACATATAAATTACTTAAGGTTGAAAGCAAACACACAATTTTATTGATTCCCTAGCAGTTTTCCTTCATCTTTTTACTTGCTATTGCAATATACGTATCGTCGCTTTTCCGACAGACTGGCATAAGTCGAAATTTGCAAATTTTCAGGAGAGCCTTTTAAAGTTTTTTTTTCATACTGAAAGAAAAAAATTTCGTTGTTCATAAAAAACAAAACTCGAATGTTGAATACGTGAAAAAATTGCATTTTTTGTTAAGTTTTATAAAACACGAAATATTGAAAAAAAAAAAACAAAAATTGATTTATGCCGTATTTATACGTAGAAAATGACAGGGATGTTTGTGAAAATTGAGAGCGGCGCTTTTTCATAACTCGGAAACTAGAAGAGGTAGGTTAATGCCGATTACACAGAAAAATTGTTTTTTTTTCAGCTCAGTTCTGTGTTCCAAACTAAGAAACGACAAATTTCGACTTATGCCACTCTGCCGGAAAAGCGACGGTATGTACCTATGTATGTATGATTATTTACGTATGAAATAGGAAAAGTATTGGATTCATACAAAATCGAACTCGAGATATTAATCCAATTTAAGTTCTCTAAAGATCTAAAGCGGTTTTCTCCAAATTTAGTATTTTAGGTTTTGTGGTGATTCTTAAGATGGCTAATTTTAATTTTAAATAGATCTAAAAATAAGATTTTTTTTTGATAACGTTATATTCTTGAAATATGTATATATATGGATTATATAGAAATTGAAATGTCAGTTTTTTTTTAGATTTTAAAGAAAATTTGTTCTTACAAACTTTACAAAAATTTGTTTCGAAAAACAAACGCTCAATTTTTAAACTTGGCATCACCTAACAGTTTTTTAACACTTTCTAAACTATACGAGCCGTAATTGCTTCCTATTTATTTATTTATTGATGTACCTATACGCTTCTAAAAAGCTTCAAAAAAATTTCATAACATTTCATTAAAAAAAATACAAAAGAGATATTTGTTTTTAAAAATTCGATATTTCAGAAATGGGTCCATAATTATTCAAAAATAAATTATTATTTTCACAATAATAAGAACTGATGATTAGAGTTTTTGTCTTTGCGATTTATGGTTTATTGGCATAATGACCACAAAAAGAAGATTAATGTGTTCAAATCTCACGATTTCCATATCGTCCTATTCGGGTCAAAAGAAATTGTTTATCTTCAACCGATTCGCTCGCCCTAAAGGGTGATGGCCTATGGCCAACGTCGTTCTTAAAGAAGTATATGAACCAGACCAAAATCCACACGTGGAATTAAGGAATTGATTCCCTCGGATTCTCCTGCACACTCTCGCGGACAGCGGTTGTATTTTCGGTCTTGGGTTTCATTGACGTATGGGTAGTGGGCAGATAGTTCAATGAGCATTAAAATTCGAAGACATTCGAACTATAAGAGCAAACTCGTGCGACCCAATCGTTCATTTTTATTTTTATTTCAACTGGGCTTGAACATACCACACCTAGAGTTTCTATAAACAGTAACCAAGAATTGTTTGGTTTGCGTGATTCTGTGAAATCAATTTGAATTGATAAAGTGAAGGTTAAGGTTCTTCCATAAATCATATTTTAGTAAAATTTGAAAATGAAAAACTGTTTTTCGTTGTGTATGAGAACAAATTTTTCAGAAATATTTTCTACATCTTCTTGAATATTTTTACAAGCATATGTATTTGTTTTTATATAAAACCTCTTTTCATTACAGTTTTTTCAGTGGAACAAAATGCTACCTCAGAAACCTTGAGCGATATCTCTGATTGGTTTCTCGATGGCAACAATGTGGCTGTAAGTTATTTCAAACAAAAATAGAACAAATATTTTCTTATTCAAAATCTTGACACAATTTTCAATAACAGATCATCGATGGCATGCATTTGAGCCGTCAATCTCGCCAATTAATTTCCAGCTTTTGTAATGAACGAATCTATCATCATTTGATCGTTGAAATCGATTGTGACGAAAAGAGTCTCGAATCGAATATCAAAGAGATGGTCCGTTATTTCGAAAGGACAAATAGTCGCTGTATTGATTGGAAAAAGATATTTACCGAAAAGGTTTGTAAAATGATTATTTCTGTTTTTAAACAACCTTATGCTTATAAATAATCTTTAAATGTCAAATTGTATTTATGTAGGTTCATGACTGTTCGCCAGTGTTTGAAAAATGCCTCCCACTTGAAAGCCCTTTAATCACTGTTAATAATTCGGAAAACCCTTACTTGCATTCGGTGATGTCACGTGGAGTGCAAGGAGCCTTACAAACTTCAATTTTGGGTGTACTTTCACATCCTGTTATAAGAGAACAACTTTTCTACTTTAGTCGAGTAAGTATTGGTGGTGCATAATAATTTTAATTATCCTAGTGTTAAGTATTTAGCATGATGCTACTTTTAAAGTTGATAGTTTTAACCCTTTTAGCAGGAACCCTTTTAACTAGTTCTGTTCTATGGTTATTTTTTCTAATAAATTGTCCCTGTAGGCCTCCTAAAACAATGACAGTTTGGGCAAAAAAATAAGCATACCACGCCTTTTGGATTTGTAAATGATAAACTGTCATATGAAGTTAGGATGGCACCAAAAAATTAATAGATTTAATATGAAGCTGAATTCGATTAAAATTAACAAAATCAGCTTCTTATCTAGTGTAATACCAAAATACATAGTTTTAAAATTGTAAAATTTTGCGTCAATAACTATGAGTAAGATCGCTGAAATCCGGATTTCCGTTAATTAATGCAATACATATTTTTCACAATCTGTCACACACCATATTATCTTTTTTAAAACTAAAAGGAAAAAGGTTTAAAAAGTAAGTGAAAAACGGTTTACTACGAAAAAAAAAAAAACAATTTTTCAAGTTAGTTAAAAAAACTTGAATATTTTATAGTAAATACTTTTGTATGTTGAAAATATTCGCATTCGTCAGTCTAATTTCAAAGGCATTGGTGCAATGTTTTAATTCTAAACAGCAGCATTTTTAACATATCTCTGAGAATGTGTACAAAGAGCGAAGTAACCATTTTTTACTGGCTTTACCGTTTTGAAAGATCACTCATAAATAGAGTTTTAGCCAAATACTATATTACAACTACCAATTTACATATAAAAACATTGGTGCAAAATTTTAGACAACTTAGTATTAAGGAATTAGTATAATACTACTTAACAATTTGATCACTAAGGCCGGTATTCACCGAGCGCTCATAACTTAAGAAGCTCATAAACCTATTCACCAAGCAATATTAGTGAAGATCTACGAGCCCTCTTAAAAGTTAGGAGTGGTCCCGATTACTCCTAACTTACGAGCGCTCTCTTCGAAAGTTTGTTCGCTTGTGCGTGTGCCACGCACGCATTTGACTCGAATCCATGTGAGCAATACCAAGTAGAAGAAGTATCCATTTGCTGTCAAGACCAACATTTCACAGTTTGGGTATGTCTGAACAAGAGAGAGTGGCTCTCATTTTCGAACTTCGAAAAACACTTGCGAGTGGTTGGTGAATACCCCACAGAAATTTCAAGTTAAGAGCCGTTTAGGAGCGCTCGGTGAATACGAGCCTAACTCTTTCTAAACTATAAACATTTTCTAACTATTATAGTTCTAAGGTTATTTTTTAATAAATTGGTTCTGAACACACCTAAAGTAATGACAGTTCAAACCTGTTTTCATGTTTGTAAATGTCAAAGATTCACATGAAGTTAGCACGATACTAAAAAAATAAAATAGGTATTCGATGATTTTCACTTTAATAAAAGGATAGAGAAAGTATGATGCTACATCCGATTAAAATTTGCAAAATCGTCGTTTTAACCTAGTTACATCAACATTCAACTACAATTGTGCGCCATTTATTTAAAGTATTAGATTAAACGGTAATAACGTTTCAAATCACGTAAACACATTTTTATAGTATATACTGGTGATTTATGTTGTCAATATTTTATAACAATTTTTTTTTTAAACAGCACGGTGAATCTGATTACAATGTGGTAGGAAGAATTGGTGGCAACGCGGATTTGTCGCCACGTGGATGGAAATATGCGGAACGCTTGACACGTCTGTTTAAGGAGAATCAGTTGACCCTTCCTGGTCCGCAATTGGTACATAGTTTCGAATTTAAAAAAAAACAACAGAACATTAATAAGACTTACATTTTGATTACTTGTTTTTAAAGATTTGGACTTCAGAATTTATTCGAACTATTCATACCGTTCGAGATATTCCCGGACCCAGAGCTGCTGTCAACGATTTGAATGAGATAAATGCTGTAAGTTGTAAATTAAATTTCTAAAGTTTCAATAACATATTCTCCAATCGTATTTCCAGGGTATTTGCGAAGGATTAACTTATGAAGAGATTCAAGAAAAATTCCCACAAGAGTTTGCTTGGCGTGATCAGGACAAATTCAAGTATCGCTACCCCCACGGGGAGTCGTATTTGGATTTGTTGCAGCGTGTCGATAGTGTCATTCAGGGATTGCTCACCAAAACTCAAGTTCTGGTTGTTTCCCATCAAGCTGTCTTGAGATGTGTGATGGCGTATTTCAATGGCACCAGGCCAGGTAAGATATATTTTTTTTTTTTTCAATTTTTGCCTTACTTTTATGTTTTATTGTCGCAACAGAGGATGCAATTTATTTTTGGTACAGAACCCTTAGACAATTATCCATTATAGTTTGTATCTTTGCTTTTGTATTTAACCAACTTGCATAAGTGTATTTATAGATATTATATTATTTAAAGCACAGCATGTTATTTTATCGTTTGCCCTCCACTCTATATTTTCTCAATAGAAGAAAAATAGAATTCTATTTTAAAATTGAAGGAAACTTATCGGTGGGAACAAAATAAAAGTGAATTCTCTGCATGAGAGCTATTTCTTGCAAATAAATGTAAAATAAGATACACGAAAAGTTTTCTTAGTCACTTGAAATATCTTCTACCAATGCACAGCTGTACTCTGGTACTGGTTGTCTTCTGCGTTATGATGATCTTGTGATGCATTAGCTACAAAATTGCATTATTCATATGAGATGTGGTCGTAACAGTCGAACCCGAACATAATCATATGTTTTAATATCAACATATTTTTATTTTTATTCTGTGAAAACTGAATCGAATAAATTGTTTGGAAAGTTTTTCATGATTGACACCGTGCAGAAAAACTACGAGTATTTTGGTTTAATAAATGAGATCGTCAGATGAACTTTATTATCGATGATCCATCCTCTAACCATTTCAAGTTTTGCTTTTTTAAATAAAATCGAAATCTTAATTAAACTTAAAATTGAAATGATATAGAACATGAAAAAAAGTGGGACCATTGTATGCTTGTACCTCGGCCTACTAGCTGAAGCGATTATTTTCAAACTTGTTCATGGTTTAAGTAATATCCCTAAAAAGAAAATTGAAATATAGATTGGCATACTCGTACAACCGTTAGGAAAAAAATGCATAATTTCAAAAACGCGTCTAGCGATTTTAATAAAAAAAATATTTGTACTATTGTAGATATCAAACATAATTTTAACAAAAAACGATAATACGTCGTGATCTAGCATACAATTGGTTTATTTTTTACTTTCGACTTTCAGGTCCCGCGAGTGCACTAACTTCTCCTGCTCCTTTGAACTCGAAAACAAATTGCATAAAATAATTGATAGAGTTTGGCATCAAACTCTTTTATCGAAAATGCATACATTCGGTGTTGATGAATCTGTTCTTCTATGGATTAGAAACTACTTTGCAAACCGCTGAATACAAGTTTTATTGGTTGGTTTTAAATCTGATATTTATGAAATAAATGCTGGCGTGCCACAGGGCTCCGTTTTGTCTCCGATCCTCTTTCATTCCTCAATAATCTTTTGTCTGAAACTTCTAATCTATCAAATTGTCGTATATTCTTCGTAAGACACTATTATTTAAGTAAAAAATTAAAATTTATATTTCGATATTTCTGTGTACATTAAACAATTTATTTTGTATACATATAATTCTTATAAAGAAAAAATACTTAATGTTTTTAGATCAAGTTCCTTACATCAATCTTCCATTACATACACTGCTGGTCGTGCGCACAAATGGTTTTAACTTTGAAGTCGAGGAGATTCCTCTACACGTCGAATGTGTTGACACATATCGTGTCAAACCTAAGGTAAAATAAAATAGAATAACTTCAAGCTTAAGAAATTAATAAAAACAATCAAACATTAATCATCAACATACAAAAACACATACAAATAATTATTATGACTTTTTCTAGAACTGCAATATAGAGCGTACCAGTTCAGATGCCCTTGGTACAGTGCCCGCTCACTTTGATGCACCTCTGCCAAAAGTTACTCAAGGCCTTACAAGTCGTTAAACAAAAATGTTTTAACTAAAACATCATAAACAACAACACACACAATTCATCATCATGCAACAAAATACACACAGAATAAAGAAAAATATCTTTTAGAAAAAAAATATTATTGGTCTCAAAAGAAAATCATGTCAGTTTTTATGTTTTTTTTTTATTCATTCTTGTTCACATTTAAATTTTTTATTTATTCAGAAAAATTTTATATTAATTTTTTACACACACTTTTTATATTTAATAAGTTTAAAACATATGAAAACAGTAGACACTTAAAATACATGAACATGTACAGGAAAGATAAAGCTTCTACATTACAATCCCATGCGATAAGCATAATAATATGCCTTTTAAATACAAGATAATAAATATAAGATTTTCTTAAATCCCTCGAAATTCACCTGAAACGGTACGAAAAAAATACATATACACTATGTATGTGTATCATGACAGATTTGTAAATGTTCATTAATTGAAGAGTCTACTGTCTAAAGCAATGTGAATATTAATACACATTTTATTTTCTATTGCAAAACAATACAAAAAAACTAAATCTATGAGTAGAAAAAAATTAAATTTTGTACACAAAACAATACATTTAAAAAAGGTAGAAAACAAACTCAAGACGACATAATGCATTTTTATTATTTAGAGTAAATATTATTATTTAGCTTAAACGGATTTGAATGATGGTAATATTGAAAAAAAAAATCAATTAAATAAAATAACTATACATAGATTAAATTAAGTTGTTAAATAAAAAATGTTTAGTATTGTGTTTTTCGAGCATTCAAAAAAAGAAGCAAAAGAAAAAAATATATACCTACTTTTTAATATAATTAAGTATTTAGAAAATTTTACACAATGAAGATGTTTTCTACGTTGGAATAGAAATTAATATAACTAAAATAATTTTGGCAGGAATGACAATTATTTAAACTTAATGTCAATATATAAATTAAACATAAGTATTGAGAAGATTTTAATTGATAATTATTAATTTAGTTATTTTAATGGTAAACAATATTTACGTATATAAGCAAATGACAGATGTTTTCTAGAGTAAAAATAAACATATATTTTAGTAAAAAAAAAATAAAATCGCTTTTTTTCAATTAGGGCGTGTTTATGTTGGAACTTCGATAAGGTATTTGATCGATGATCATGCTCATGGTGGTATAAAAAAAATTTGGTTCAAAATATTCCGCCCTATCGAGGTAACCGTCGGAGCGTGATTTTCTCCGCAACGCATCCTTCGTCGGAAATTCAATTTGGATTCGAAATAGCTTTCATCGGCAGAAATTTTACAGAAATGCGACGACGCATTGCGATGGATATAAATTTCAGGAAGAGATGTGCAAATTAACCGATATATCGAAAATGCGATATGTTTTCGATATTTTTTATAAAATAAAAATAAACACCACAAGCATTTTAAACCATTTTTTTTTTGTTGTATTTTTGACTTTCTCGTTAACAGTTTTACCGATAATAGCCGTATTTTATTATCAATAATGATCCATGAATACAGAGCAAAGTTTATTTTTCAAGAATTTTTTATCTTTTTCTGTACAAATAATGATACCATTTGCAAAGTTTTTTAACCATCGTTTCGTCAGATCTAAAATTAATTTTTGAGTTATTGTTATGTATATTTTTCAATGATCTAATTTTAATTTTTATTTTGGTGGGGCAAAACCCCCGTTTATTCGGCTTAATTACAAGCTAATGCTTAATTTAACTTAAGAATTAAGAAACTTATAGCTACGTTTTGTGGTTAGTGGGGGCTGATTCAGGAGACGGAATTTTAGAGAAGGGGTACTGAGGTGAAAGTCGAAGTAGCTAGTGTTTGAGTTAACACTCCGGAGCATAAGACGTACGGTGGGTGGGTATATAAAAGAGAGAGGGATTTCGTATGTTACGAGGGTTGGTATTAAAAGCCGCGTTTTATTATCCCCAAAGATCCGTATAGATTAACCCTCGAAAATAAAACGATACGGATCATAGTGACAGTTGTGTTGTATGCTCATCTCCCTCTTGCTTATGATTGTTGATTATGAAATGTGTCTTGTCTTTTTTCTTTACACTGTAGTTTACACTACCTTACCATAAAAAGCCATCTACTTGCCAGAAAAAGAACTAATTTCTGGATCTTTAAAATAGATCCAGATAGAGAACAGGATCCCAAATTGTTTTTGTAATACATGTTAAAAATGAATCCAGATCCGAATCCACATAGGTCCGTAGATAATGAAACGGGTAATTATTTAGAATTGGGGCTCCAGACAAAAATCGCTCCAAAAAAATTGTTCACCATATGGAAACTATTTTATTAGGTAGATAATTAAAGGTGAGGGAGATATGTTTTATGGAGTTTCATCGAAAAAAAACCCTTTTTAGGTATAGGTATACCTTAAATTCGAACAGCAGGCGCCTGCAGCAACAGTTTTCTTGGGCAACAGTACCTTGGGTGGCCCGCTTCGCGGGTTTTCAGGATTTTAACTCCCTTTTTCGGAGACACACCCGCTCACGCAACTTCGTTCCTCCGCTTAGGGTATGTAAAGTTGCCAGCCAGGGGCCTGTGGCAACAGTTTTCTTAATCAAAACCTATACATAAAAATGGTTTTTTTTTTCGATGAAACCCCATAAAACATTATCTTATTCTACCTAATAAAATAGTTTCCAGGTGGTAAAAAATTTTTTGGAGCGATTTTTGTCTGGAGCCCCAATTCTAAATAATAACCATAAAACGCACCTAAACAAGATAGAGTTGTAAAGAGTAATGCAGTCAACTGAGCCTGTAAGTAGTCGATGAATGAAGAGTATTTCATAAATTTTCTTCGATCTTCTAGTAAATTGAGGTTGATTAGTTTAAGGCGGTCTTGATAGGAAAAGCAAAACGAAGGAATCTACGTTGAATACTCTCGATTCTGGAGGTGTGAATTTGTTGGTAAGAGAACCATACTTGACAGGCGTATTCGAGCAGAGGACGAACAATGGTTATATAAGGCGTTTTTCTTTTTTAGTTCAGAACTGAGCCTGAGTTGTCAAAAAATAAATAGTGTTTCTTTTTTAGTTCAGAGCGTTCAGAGCTTCGTAAATGTGTTTCTTTTTTCATTCTGAGCATGTTCTGAGCGTGTTCAGAGTGCGCTCTATAAGCTCAAAATAAAATAACTGAGCAGACAGAGTACAATGCTTAACACAGGCATTTGACAGATGGAAATTAAAAAAAAAAAAATGTCGACAGCTAAGTGTTCAGGTGTGTTTCAAAAAATACTCAGAGCGCTCAGAGTACGCTTGGTTCAGAGGATGTTCGGAACATGCTCGACATGCTCGGACTCTGTTCGGAGCTCTATACTGAACGAAAAAAGAAAAACGCCTATAGAGGGATCGGGTCACATATGGGTTGGAGAATTCTTTGAACCATCGTTTAACGAAGCCAAGTGCTGAATTGGCCTTAAGAATTATATCGCCATAATGGGAGATGAAGTTAAGTTCCTGATCACGTAATATACCAAGGTCACGTATCGATTCTACGATAGATAGGGGCTGATCATGAAGAAGATAAGGACGGGGAGAAGATTTGAAACGTTTTAGTGAGAAAGTGATTGAATGACATTTGGCAATATTGAAATCTAAAATGTTTTTGGGACACCAAACTGAAAAATTATCGAGATCGAGTTGGATGAGCGCAGAGTCCTGTGTAGAAAAAATGTTCTTGAAGAATTTGGTATCGTCGGCGTAGAGAGAAATATGAGAATATTTAAGGACCATTTCAATAACGTTAAAAGCAAGAACAAAAAGGAGAGGGCCTAAGTGGCTGCCTTGAGGGACTCCGGACGTAGCCGAGAAAGTGCAAGAGTGAGTAGATCTAAAACGATACTATAGTAACGGTTTTTCAGATAAAAAGAAATCCATCTCTATAGTATGGGTTTAAAACCGAAGGTGGATAGTTTGAAAAGTATAAGTCTATGGGATATTTTATCGAAGGCCTTACTACGAGTAAAATCTGTGGATATGACATCGACTTCCTTGCCATGCCCTAAGGCTTACAGGATTAAAGATACGAATTTAACAAGAGTATTTGTTGTTGATCTACACTTGAGGAAGCCATCTTGTATAGGGGAAATGAGAGACTTACAGTGAAAGCTCAAAAATTCACACAGTATGCTTTCGAAGAGTTTTGGTATGCATGACAATAAGATGATAATTGTTAACATCACCTTTCGGATCCTTTTTGTGTATTGGTACTATAAAAAAAGTTTTCCATACATCTGGGAATTCTCCTTGGGTTAGAGAAAAACTCTGAAGATTGTTGAGAGGGGAACAGATAGTGAGGAACATTTCTTTAAGAGAATAGCTGGAAAGCCATCGGGAACTGGAGAGAGTAATGTGTCAATACCGCGAGGGAGAAATGGCCCAAGAGAGAAGTTTGGGAAATAATTGAAATATGCAGAGTCAGGTACGAAAGTGTCATCTGTGAAAGATTGTTTGAAAAACGAGGCAAAAAAGTTGGCGATAGTATGTGGATTATTTTATGTTTCATTGTTGAATGCGAGAGAGGTTGGGTAGCCATCGGATTTTTTGTTTGTAATTGACAAATTGAAAAAAGGACTTAGGTTCGCTAATAACATTGTTTTGTGTCACAATTATATAACGTTGGTATAAAGAGTTGTAAAGCTCACTAAATTGGAGATACATAAAATAATAATTAGAATAAATGAGTAGAAGATCGAGTTCGAAGAAATGTTGACCATAATTTATTTCTTTTGTTTCTCAGAGAACGGAGTCTTCGATTGTACCAAGGGGGTAGTAGAAGTTTTATGACGAGAGAAAGGAACATATAGAGAAATAGAATAATATATTTCTCTGTAAAATATGTCTAAGGCATCTTTAACTGATAGGTTATTTAAGTTGAAGGAAACTTCATTCAGTTATTGATTAATTTGGCTGAAACTTGCTTTATGGAAATCATAAGACGATATATCTGCTTAGGGAGTGCATATTAGAGGGGAATTGTGGAAAAATGAGAGAAGAAGGGGAGGATGGTAGTTATCAATTGTAGATACAGAAAGTTGACAAAATGAGACAGAAGAGTTAAAAGAATCTGTTGTGAAAATAAGGTTTAGATGCCTACCAATGTGATCTCGGACGCCTTTTACATACTTGACAGAGGCTTGAGTCTGCTAAGCGATGTAGGAAAAGGCATTCCTTAGCAGAGGTGGGGTTAGAAGCAACAAAAAAATATTCATCATCTGATGAAATCCATTTAAGATGAGAAAGGTTAAAATCACCGAAAAGAAAGATTTCATCATGAGGGTCACATATTTCTAAAATGTGATCAATTGTACGAGTATTAATATTCAATGGGTTGTGCTGGCAGTATGTAACAGCAGATAACATAAAGCGACTTACAGGGTAATGTTAATTTTATCGAAACCTAGTCTACATAAGGGGGAAGAAGATATTGCAATAAGGGATGAGTCAATTGAGTTTTGGACAGCTAATAGCCACGACAAGGAGTATCAGTAGATCGGTTGATATCATCGTCGCGATAAACATTGAAAGAAGATGGAAACAATTCCTGCTTTTTGATGCTGGGGGTTCGGATTCGTTTCAGTCAGACCATACGTTTCAAAAGGTAAAGCATGAGTTTGTTGTAAAACCGCCTCTCACATTCTGATAATAGAAGGTAAGAGGGAGATTTTGCATACATATGTATATGGATCATAACTTTTAATAAATAAAATGAAGCCTGGATCACACGAACTTGCTCTTATGTAGAAGACTACAAATTTTAAAAAGAATGTTACCAGAGAAAAATGTTCATTACTATTAAATTAATTTTTCAAATGACTAAAACAATTCCTTTAACAGTTAGAGCTGAAAAAAGGATGCCATGTGATTTTTCAAGCAAATACATATTAATTTTAGCAGGAAAAATAAAATGCACGACTAGGTCGCACGAACTTGCTCTTATTTAATCGACTAGTGTAACATCCATCCTACATAAATCCTCAGGATAAATAACTCAAATACATAGGTACATTTCCTTTTTACTTTTCATTTAAATTTATGAATTCTTTAATTATTTTGTTTATATAAAAAACATTAATTTTAATAAGCACATTTTTGTATATAGTAGATAAACTGAAAGTGCTAACCAAAAACATAAAAAAATTAATATTGTAATGTGCTCCTGCCTTCTAGAGTATAAAAGGCCGCAGCAAATCAAAAGAAATCTGGCTCTGTTCTTTTTGCACATCCCTGCATCTGATGATCCTCAGTTAACCCGTTTGCACTCCCACAACACACAAGCATAACATCAACGCTTCAATAGAAATTTTAAAAACTAATGTTATTAGAGAAAACTGTTCATAAGGATAAAATTATTTTTTAAAATTCTTTTAGTAGTAAGGGATTAAAACAGAATGCTAAGCAAATATGAATTTATGCAAGAACAAAAATTATAAGTCGTTGTAGTGGTTTCTTAAAAAAAAATAATCGCTGATGTACATATATACAAAATTCTTAAAAGATTTGTATTGTATTGTATCTATTTATTGTCTGAATAAAAATTAAATTTCAAAAAAAATATTGAGCGGTTTTTAAGATATCGAATTTGGTACGCCAACTTAAAGGTTTTATTATTTTTCGAATAAAAATTAAATTTCAAAAAAATATTTAGCCGTTTTTGAGATATCGAATTTTCCAAAAAAAAATTTTTTTTTTAATTCAAAAAATATTTTTTTTAAGTTTTGAAACACAACACAAATTTAAAATTTTTAGAAGCATCTCTATAAAAAAAATTCATTAAAATCCGTTATGTCGATAATGCGAAATTCAAAATTTTAAAAAATGATTCTATGGTAAGTACCGTCAGTATGTTATACCCATCTTAATTTCAAAATTTCCGTTTTCTAGAGAAATATATTTTTTTTCTGACATCTTGTAGATTATGTTGAGAAACTCTTTTATTTGTCTAGTTTAAAAAAAAATCTAGCATGGGGTTTTCGAAATATTTAGTTTTGAAAAAAAAATTGAATTTTTTTTAAAAATCTAAAAAAAAATTTCAAAATTTGTATAAACAATAGTATTCAAATTTTTAGGGACCTTTAACATAAAAAAAATTATCAAAATCGGTTGTAACGTTTTGAGAAAATCAAAAACAAAAAAATGCTTCCATTTACCATTATAATAACCATTTTTCGGAAAATTTTTTCAACGATTACCTAGCTATAACTAAATGAAATTTATTTTTTTTTAAATCTGTCCCATTTTTTGAGAAAATAAAAATACATATTTATAAAATTTCGAAAAAAAATCGTATGACAGATACCTACCGTTATTTTTGGTCTTAAAAAAACGTGTGGGGGGAAAAAATTAAAAATGATATCTACCAAGTTTGAAGAAAATCGGCCGAGCCGTTTAGGCTGTAGTCGAAATTCTTTTTTTTTTTTTTAGATTAAGAATTTTATTTTTCAATTTGTTTTATATACAATTGGACTTAAAACTAACTTATTACTAAATTAAATCATGTTGGCTCAACAATAGAGGCCCAACGTTCTTCATTTGGCTTTACATAATGCTATTTGCTTACAATATCATATTAATGTTTTCTTAATCTAATTCATGATTTTTTAATATTAACTAAATAATAATTTTTGATGAGTGGGTGTTTTAACCCCTATAGTATTGATTGTTGTTCTTCTCGTAAAAGGGTGCGTTGTCGTTATGGATGATGTCTTCAAATTGATCGTCAGTGATGGCTCGGGTGTGTAGATACTTGTCACGAGGCTCTAGTTCATGCTGGAGAAGTTGTTGCACTTCTGTGTTGGGATGATCTTCCAGGTTCCTGATGATTTTTCCGGAGAGCTGCAGTAAATACTCGTCTAGTGGTATTAACTTTGCTTCTTTATACAGATTCCTTGTTGGTATATATTTCTTCGTCAGTGGGTTACGGTACAGTCCAGTGCAAATGCGGAGCATCTTTCTTTCAAAAAGCTTCATCTTTTTCATTGCTGTAGGTGAAATAGTAAACCAGATGGGAAAGGCGTAGGTCAGAACGGGTCGAATAAGTTGTTTGTACACAAGCAGCTTGGTTTTCTTACTTAGTCCATTTCGCCTCCTGAGAAGCGGATGGACCAAGTGCAGAGAATAGTTGGCTCTCTTCAACATCAAGTCTGCATGTCTTTTGAATTTGAATTTGTTGGAAAAGTTGATTCCCAAGTATTTCGTTGATGATTTGACAGTCACTTCAGAGTTGTCTGGAAGCTTTATTTTGATTGCATCACAGCGTGTTGCAAACGCTCGTCTTCGAATGACAGTCACTGGTGTTCTGAAGCAGATGAGTTCAGTCTTTTCGCTGTTTATCCTCAGTCCCCATTTGACATAGTATTCCCATAGGTTTTTAATGTGCTCTTGCACTCTCCTGGCAGCAATTTCTGGTGAAAAAGCGGTAGCGTATGTGATTGAGTCGTCTGCATAAAGCTTCGTCTTTGTACCTGGTAAGTTGGCTGGTTGATCAGCAGTGTAAATGTTGAACAGCAGCGGTCCAAGTTTTGATCCTTGAGGAACTCCAGCGTTAATTCCTTTGGTTGATGACACATGTTTTTTTACCTGTACATAAAAAAGTCTATGGGTTAGGAAATTTTTGATTATTCTTACTAAGTAATTAGGAAGTCCAAGTTCCGAGAGTTTGAATAGCAATCCTTTTATCCAAACGCTGTCGAAAGCTTTTTCGATGTCCAGCAAACACGCTACAGTTGTTTCCTTTTTGTTGAGTCCAATTGTAACATCAGTATGGAGTCCCAGTAATGGATGTAGGGTAGAGTGTTTATTTCGAAAGCCATACTGAAACTCCGGTATGACATCTCTTTCTCTGCAGAAAACGCTGAGTTTCTTCAATATCAACGCCTCCAGTATCTTACTCATGCTACTGAGCAAAGAAATTGGCCGGTATCCTTCCACATTTGCGCGGTTGTTCTTCTTCGGGACAGGTACCACTTTTGCGGTTTTCCAGGCTGCGGGGAAATAGCTGTTGTTCAGGCAGTTATTGAAGATTATAGTCAACAGGAGAACAGCAAGATTTGGTAACCTTTTGAGTACGTAATTAGAAATCTTGTCGGTTCCTGCTGATTTTTTGGAGTTTCCAGTGAAGATAATGTCAGCTACTTCTTCAGGGGAAGTGAAAACATCTGTCAGCGTCGGCTCCGATGATGGGTTTTCCTCGTTGAACAGGGTCACGGTTTCGGTGGTCGCTGATATCTCTTGAAAGCGAGTTTCAACGTCTTCGATAAAGTCAGGAAGGTGTACGGGAGGGCGGTCTTTGAAACTATCGTGAAAATGATTTGCAAACGCTTCAGCTTTCTCTGCAGAAGTTGTTGATACTTCTTGTCCATAAAGGATGGTGTCTGGAATTGAGTTTGGTCTTCCAACAATCAGATTGATCTTTTTAAACGTGTCAGGTCCAGGTTTGATATCTTCGAGTCTCTTCCTGAAATCCTTTTCCTGGTGATGTTTTATTGCCTGGTTGAACATTGTGTTAGTGCACTGAAGTTCTGAGTGTAGCCGACGGTATTCGACACTTTCCCTGTTAAAGGTCCTGTGGAATATTCTTTGGAGGCTTTTGCGAAGTCTTTGCCGGTGAGCATATATTAATTGTATTATGTTGGGGTAAGTTTGCATATTTATCTCTGCTGGTGCGGGGTGTTTTCTGCCTGTCCAAAGCATTGTTGACCACTGTTTCAAATTAAGCAATGGTGTTATCGATCTCATTGTTGTTGAGATTGTTGACGCTGGAGACTTCTGGTAGGCGTTCTTCAACTTCTGAACGGAATCTTATCCAGTTCAGTTTTTCGTATTGGATTTGGAATTCGGGAATACGACGTTCAGTTGTAATCCTGTAATTCAATCTGACTCTCATCTCAACCGCCAGATGGTCCGAGTCACTATCGTGTGCAACACAAGTGAAGTTTTGGAACTCAGGAAGGATGTTCGTAAAATTGGACGTCACTAAAAAGAAGTCTAGCAGCGACGGAGTTCTTGGAAATGTGGGCCTATGTTGCGATATAACCACCAATGAGTGAAGCTCGGGGTTGTCTTCCAGCCAGTCCACAATTGCTTTTCCTTGTGTAGATTCCCTGGTGTCCAGCCAGAGTGGGTGTCGTGCATTGAAGTCACCTCCAAGTACACAGTACGTATGTTGGCTAGCCAGATTGTTGATGGCGTTGAGGTCATGTATGATGTCACATCTTGTTGCGTTACACTTGTTGTATACTGAGACAAGAAGCAGCGTCTCATTATCCGACATATTGATCACAACGGCTGTAGTCTCCATGCAGCGCAGAACAGGTACCGTAATGTACTCGCTTTTGAGGTCCGATTTGAAGAGGATGGCAGTTCCTCTGCCTTCAGATGTCTTGTCCTGTCTGTAGGATGTGTAGCCTTCCGGTTTAAGGGTGTTTCTTGCTGTGATGTTTGTTTCCTGAAAAAAAAAATATCGGGTTTCTTTGATTTTAAAAAAAAGTTTAGTGAAATACGTCTGGCTGTAGAATAAATAGAATTAACGTTATATGTAGTGAAGGATAGGTAGTTTCTTATATACATAATGAGCAAATAAGTTTACCCAATATAACTGTTTTTTCTTTATCATTGAGATACGTAATTGCTTGGAACTACCTCCTTTGCCTTTTGGAGAAGAGAAAGGAGATCTGTTCCAAACAGTCTTTCGGTATCATCAAATATGTTGAAAGACTGTGATTGTCCTTTTTGGCTTGATGTGTTGGATGGTGCAGTCCTCTTCTGGACTACTGGTTTGGGAAATGGCGTTGTAGCTGGTGCTGGTGGAGCTGGCTTAATCCCTGCCTTCTTAAATGGGCCTCCTAAAGGTTTTGAAGCTGCTCCAGAGCTCCTAGAGCAGTTTCCTGGAATATGATCATCCTTACATTTTACACAACGGTATTTCATGCCACAGTTACTAGCAACATGTCCAAACTTTTGGCAATTTTTACACAGTGTAATGGTGGTGGATTTAAACTTCTCCCAATGGACTTTTTGGTGCATAAGAAGCGTTTTTCCGTAAATTGCTGGGATATCAGATATTTTGGAAACTTCAACGACGAAGCTATTGTACTTCCTGTCTGATCGGGTCTTGTAGGGACTTACTGCTAAGACTGCGATGCCTTCCGCAATGAGCTCCTCCTTAACTTCAGTGGCTTCGTAAGTTTGATGAATTCCTTTAAGGACCAGCAATGTCTTCTTGTCTTCTTTGGCGGTATAGGTGTTGAATTCTGTCTTCTTCACCTTCAAAAAATCTCGGATCTTCTGGTGTTCCTCTTTGGTCTTTGTTGTGATAACAGATTTTTCACTATTGATATTGTGAACTTTGAATACTACACCTTGAGTTTTCAAATGTTTACTGATTTCCGCCAGGTTTAGCTTGAAGCACACAATTGGTGGCATTAGTGTGGACCGGGGTTCCTTGTTGGGTTTCTCGAGGCTTTGTTGTTTTGTTGGGTTTATTTCCTCTGCGTTGGTGGTAGAAGCTTCATTATCCATCGCAGGCTTTTTTGTCTTCTTTGGTGATGTTATTGGTGACTCTGTAGGCTTTCTTTTTGATCTTTTAGATTGTACCACCTCAAAATCAGAGTCTAAATTCACCATTTCTTCGGTTTGCAACATCTCTGAAGGTTGCACGTTAAAGTTTTCCTGTCCTACAACTTCTTCTTCGATTTGCTGTTCTGTAATTGGATCCATAATTTGTTGCGCATCCATTACTTCGTCCTTGTCATCTTCGTAAAGCTGGTCTATATCACCGAGCTTGGCGTGAATGTTTACCAGGAACTCTTTTCCATGCGTTCTCATGCCTTCTTTGATGTGAGTCTTGAGTGCCTCGTATGCTAAATTTACGTCACTCTTCCTTCTTTCGGCTTTTCCCATTTTTAACTGGGATTTCCAGAAAATAGATTTATTGTTTTTTTTTAATTACTTAAAGGATTAAGATTAAAAATTGCAATTAACAAGAAGGATAATCCACATTCGGAAAAACCCTTCTTGTAATTAACTAGATTAATTTTAGCAGGTAGCGTAGGTGAACCTTTGCTAATCACTTTTTTCACTGAAATATATTATTTTATTACCGTTAGGTAGATTTTAGTTTTTATTTTCACTACTTTTCTCCGCGCACTTGTGTACTCGATGAATGTCAACTGTGAACAACCATAAATTCTTGATTGAGGCTGTAGTCGAACAGACAGACAGACATACAGAATTACGAGACACACTTTTTTCGTCTTCCCTGTCATCGTAATGTCAAGTCTGATCAAAATCTCGAGCTCGATATTTTTTACGATTGCATAACACCCCGACTCCACAGAAGATAAATTCTCTCAGGATGTTCATCATGATATGAAATCTCCAATACTCCAATGGAGACGCGATATTTCCTCTTATGATGTGATGTCAGCGATCTATGTCAGCGGTTTTGTCTTGATAGACGGTGTTCACATTGGACTCAATCCGCCGACTTATTTTGATGTCTCTGTTTTTTCTCGTTCGCACTTCATGGTAAGAAAGAGACGGCAAAGTGAGGCAGGATTTTTAAAACAAATTGAAAATTAATGGATTTTTTTTGACATTTGTCTTGGTGACATAATATGACACACGAAGATACAGTGTATCACAAAAGTAAGTAAGCACTCATTAAAAAAAAATATAATCAAACACTATTTGGAAAATAAATCGAAGTGCGAGAATGGTAAAATTAGCTGTGTTTTATTTTCCCCCAGATCTTATCCGGATTGGATTTTTTTTTTAAAATAACATGTAAAACAACAAATACAAACAAAACTGGGCCTTGTGTTGTTTTTGTTTTACATGTAATTTTGAATGAAGATCCAATCTGGATCAGATCTGGGGGAAAATAAAACACAGCTATTGTTAACAAAAGTCCATCTACTATACACAAAATAATAACCAAATAAAATAGCATTGGAAGTTTGCAAAATGACCCTCGATCAATGACAATGACAAGCAGGAATGCCGTATTATTGTTAGGAAAGTGAAGAGGAATCTTTGAGTATATATAATATGGAGGGCTCGTTTCTATTCCAAACGCGTGACTATCATAGGGGCGCTACTCAAATTTGTGTAAGACAAAGTTATTGCCGATTGCTTCATATCACATGTGACGGAGAACTATATGTGAGGAGAAGGTAAGCACAAATCGGAGGATACGGCTGTATCCTTAACTTACAGAAAGTGAGACAGCGAACCCTATCACAACTTCAAGTACTACAATGCATTAGGGATAGGAACGAACCCTCCATATTATATATACTCAAAGAGAGGAATCCACAAGTAAGCCCATCAAAGATATCAGCAGAAATAACCAAATAAAACAAGTTAATCATGTAACCCTCAAACTATTCGACGAGTGCTCTACCAATCCAGTTATCATGTATCGGTTAGAAAGAAACCTTTCATAAGTAAAATAAATCGCCAAAAGCGGCTCTTCTTTGAAAAAAACCCATGAATCTAAACAAGCAGAATTTTAGAACACAGTTGTTTTATTTGAAATAATATTACTTTTTAGTTCGAAATACATATAATTAATTATAGACAAAAATATTAAGGTTTTTTTTTAACATTACTATCGATTGTTTGAAGGAAATGATCTTTAAACTAAGAGGTGCTTACTTACTTTTGTAATTCACTGTATATTTGTAGTGGCATAGCAAATGGCCAACAATTATGACAACTATAAGACGTCAAAGTGAGTCTGGAGTGTTCACACTGCTTTTGTGTCTGAACACGACAGGGTGGCCTTACGTCAAAATAATTCGGTTGAGTAAGTCCAATGTGAACAGCGTCATATAGATGTAGTAGTAGTAGTAGTAAACTTTATTGAGATTTGATATTTGTTACATTAGATTTCATAATATGAATACATAGAATTTTAAATATACTTAAGGAACTTGCCGACTTTGAATTGGTCAGGCTACACAGTTTTTAAATTTATGTTATGTTTTTAAGCAAAAAGATAGTTTTTATTACAAGACAATAGGTATTCTACATTAGAATAATAAAAATGCGTCCACTCAAAAAAAGACCATACAATAAAATGAAAATGAGAAAGAAAACTTAACCTAAGGTGAAAAAGATAGAAGTAGAAAAAAGAATGACAATGCGTGACAGAGACGAACAGAAGGTTGTCGGTGCCATAACATAAATTTTGTATGTGTGCTGTATATAAATATATGTATAAAAATATCCTATACGTATGCATTTATGCCATTTTATGTATTTTCATTGACTCATTCGAATTTGGGTATTGGTTTTATCTTTTCGTTTTTGTTTTTATCTTTTAAATTTTAGAGCTGAATCTTGTGCTTTAACAATTAACAAGGCACGACTATCTGTTGAATGAGTGTCTTAAAAGTAGGTTTTTATATAAATAAATTCTTATCGCTATTGACTTATTATATATACTTAATCTAGATAGATTTGTATTAAATCTGTACATTTGAAGGTAAATAGATAAATAAATACTTATCGTAAGCTTACTAAAATTAATCTTATTTAATTCACAGCAGAAGAATTGTACTTGAGTAACAAAAGGCACCAAAGGACTTGTAATTCTTAAGACAAGTATACATCACAATTGGAAGAAATGATAAGAGAAACAAAAAAAAAGAAAAACTTTATTCTAGCATATATATACATAGGAAGCAGATTTGTTATCCTCTATAATTGTTGGAAACTCTTTTTTTGTAGAACTCGGGAAGGAAAGAGCTACCCTCTCCTGTGACTCGTAGGAATTGATCGGACCCCTCACAATAGATACTGATTGGAGAAATGTAGTACCTATCATTGGTGGAGAAAGAAATATTTTCGGAGAACAAATCCTGAAGAAAAGGATTATCATGATCTTGTAATAATGCTATTCTTTTTTTGGCTAGTATAATAAGATATTCTAGCAAAGGCACTATGTTGGTGTCGTCGTAAAGAGTTTTGTTGCTGAACCATTTACCAGATGGTCTTCTATATTTGGCGATACATTTCCTAATAATCCTTCTTTCGAATCTCTGAAGTTCAGAAGCAATATTGGGAGTTATTTGAAACCAGATTAAGAATCCGTATGAAATGAGAGGTCTAATTAGGGTTTTATACATAAGTAGCTTTGTTTTGGGTTCAACTTCTGGAGAGTTAAAAAGTGTTTTGAGCAACGCAGCGGCCGCTTTACCTTTATTTAAGGACAATCTTACGTTGGGATTCATCCTCAATCTTTCGTGGAGGTTGACACCTAAGTATTTTATTGATTTCTTAAGAGGGATTGCCTTACCATCAATCACGAGATTAAGATTCTTGCTTTCGCGCACAGCAAGGTGGTGGCCTTTACCAGAAGCGTTCCTAAAGCATATCATTTCGCACTTATTAAAATTAAGATCAATTCCCCATTTTTTATAATACGGAATGACTTCAGTTAGATGGTTTTTGACTTCGCTTAAGGCTTCATGGGGTCTTTCGTGTGCACTAAAAAGAATCGTATCGTCTGCATACAGTATTGCGTTAGAGGCGTTAATTTGGGTTGGAAAGTCAGAGAGGTATATATTGAATAAAAAAGGGCCCAAAATAGATCCCTGTGGGACTCCGGCTAAGATTGGAATTAAAGTCGAGGTTTCGTTTTCAAAATGAACATATAGACTACGATTAGACAAGAAACTGTATATTAACTTTATCAACTGAGGGGGAAAGTTAAGTTGACCAAGTTTGTAAATCAGTCCTGAATGCCAAACTGAGTCGAAAGCCTTGTTCAAATCCAATGCACAAGCAACTGTGCATTGTTTAACTCTTAGTTTATTTAAAATGTAGTTTTGAAGGTATAAAAGTGCATGTTCTGTAGAGTGACCTCTTTTAAATCCGAATTGATGGTTTTGGGTCAAACCCAGGCTATCTGCAATAGTTTCTAATTTTGATAACATGACTTTTTCCAGGATCTTCCCGATGTTTGACAGAAGCGAGATTGGGCGAAAATCTTCTAGCTTATTAGATCTTGCATTTTTTTTAATCGGAATTAGTTTAGCTTGTTTCCAAGAATTTGGAAAGTAGCAGTTATTTATGCAGTTGTTTAGTAACGGGGTTAAATAATTAGACAGAGAATCTATTGCTTTACGTATTATAAAGATGGGAACGTTGTCAAGCCCGGAAGATTTTTTGTTGTTGAAAGAGGTGATGATGGATTTGATTAAGTCAGTAGAAGCAAAATTTTCGTTAAGAGTTGAATTTGACTTGTTTAGTGGGGAGAAATCGTCAATCTGAAGATTATTATTCCAAGCCAAGAAGGCGCTGTTGAAAGTATTTACTGATAAAAGATTATCTCTGTCGGAGCTAGGGATTTTTAGGGAAAATAGATTAGTATAAAAGGATTTAAAGGCATCAATTTTTTCTATAGGGGTGGTGAGGATTCTGTCATTAAAAGTCAAGTCGTGGGAGGTATCATTATAAACATTTTTTCTTGAGGTAATTTGGTTGATTGCTTTAAAAACATTGGAAGAGGGTTTTAAACTATTTAGCTTGGCACGAAAACTACTGTTTAGCTCAATTCTAACACAATCTTTGATTATTTTGCTAAGGCAAGTTATTCTTGAAGATAATTCCAAGTATTCATTGGTTGTCCTGTTACCGGAACGATGAAAGATTCTTTTTAATTTTGTCTTCCAAATTTTCCTGATTTTAAAAAGTTTAAGAGTTTCTATGGAGATTACGCGGTGATTGGGGTGGTAGGATTTTTCTTGGCTATGGTTGTTTATACAGGTGGATAAAGACTCTGTCAGATCGGAGATGTAGAAGTCGATTTCTTCATTCGTGAGATTTCTATCTATTGGGATGGGTGAACTTTCTAGTCGAGCATTTAGGGAATTATTGAAGTGTGACCAGTTTGTGTTTTGGAAACAGCGAAATTTTTTAATTGCAAGTGGAAAGGGGGAAGCATTTTGAAATTGGATGTTCATTAAAACAGAGTAGTGATCAGAAATGGGATTAAGTGTAATACACGCAATATTTGTGTTTGAGTGGATAGGAGCACGCATGTTGGAGGAAATCATAAAAAAATCTATGTGCGATCCGGAGCTAGGGCGAGTGGGCCCCTCAGGAGCAACAATGTCTAAATCGAGAAAACGATCACGAGTGTACCATTGGGCCAGATGAAGCCCATTTATATTTGTTTTTATATCCCCCCAAAGAGGATTACGGGAGTTAAAATCCCCTCCGATAACTATGTACTCATACTCCCGTAGAGAGTCAACGAGTTCATCTAGAGCTGTACATATATAAGACCCAATATTACAAGGGACATAGATAGAAACTATGGCAAGGGTAGACGGGGAATGGTTAAAATTTAAAGGGATCAAAGCAATAGTGGCTGAAATAATGTTATTGTGAAAGTTTTTTTGATACGACTTGTAGGCGTTGTTAAGCAGGATACCTGTTCCACGACCATCCTTGTTGCTTATTAAGTCAAATTTATCATTAAAATGGATTCTATTTTGTCTTGTAAGGCAAGTTTCTTGAATTAAAATTGCAGTAGGATGGGTTTCTTTTAAAAGCAATTCCATTTCAATTTGTTTGTCTCGTGAGCTAAAAGAGTTGACGTTGGCAGTTATGAGACTTAAATTCATGGTGAAGGGTTTGAAATTGAGGCGATGAAAGCCAGATAGGCTTCAGGTTTTTGAAAATCATTCAATTTGGAGTAAGAAGGCCAGAAATCCCTAATCTTTGCAAATAGTGCACTGAATGAGATACCAAATAACTTTTTTGATTCGTTCATAAAGTCCGACATAACGTTTTCGCCATCAGGTTTCGAAGAAGGTATGGCTGCAGGTGCGCTATATCCTCTCAGAGCGTCAGCAAAGGAGATACCACTTTTGGGGACATTGTTCACGAAAGTAAAAACTGAATCATTCAGCATTTCCTTCTTTTTATTTTTAGCCCTATTGGCTAACTCCTTATTCTGTAGCAGCTCCAACCGTTTCGGACAACCTTTGTAGCTAGCCAGGGTGACCTGAATTGCCACAATTCACACAGGAAGCTGTGGAAGTGTCAGTTTTTGGTCCTAGGTCGCAACTGCCCGGCTGGTGCTCTTTGAGGCACTTCACGCATCTAATAGCATAAGAACAAAATGCGGAAATATGACCGAATCGTTGGCATCTGTAGCACTGCTTAGTGCCTGAGTTCTTTACGGTATCCCATCGGATTTTGTGCCTCATTAAAAATTTCATGTTTTTGATTTTTATTAGGCTTTCCCTATCATCTAGAACACATAAAAAAAGGTCTAAGGGAATCTCATTCTCCTTGGACCACTTCGTCTCAAACTTTTTAACTACGACCTTGAGCGAGGGGTCTAATTTTAAAAGCTCCGAGTTCACTAGAGAGGGTGAGAAGTTACCCGGTATTCCTTTGAGAATAATATTGTACTTTTTCATTTCCTTAGGCGTAAATGAAAACGCTTCAACATTGCTAGCTTTAAATTGATTTAACAGGAGGCTATGCAATTCTACTTCCTTTACAAAAATTTTCATCCTACCAAACCCTCTTGAGTCAAATCTGACGCTATCCAAGTTTATATTTTCCGATTTAAAAAATTCAATAATATTTTTAGATGTTATACCTTTTGTGAATATTGGTGGACACCAATTTTCTCTAGAGTTTAAGTTGATATTACCAGTCTTGTTGGGCAATCCTGTGCCAACGCTGCCGCTGCCAATTAAGTTGTTGCTGTCTTCACCGATGTTGTGGTTGGTGTTGAGATTCCCAATGATGTTCTTTTTAGGATTTAAGTTAGATTTATTGATGGATACGTTTGTTACGTCATCGTCCTCATCTAAAATTCCATCTCCAAGGATGGCGAAACGGTTGATATTGTTTGTGGATGAAAACGCCACCTTTTTTGCAAGACCTCCAGATGAGGCTTGTCGTCTTTTCCGAGCTAGGATGTGAGTATAAGCATCCATGTCACTTGCGAGTAGTCTTTTTAGGACATTTTCTGTCCCATTATTGTTTATGGAATTCGAAGATGGAGTCTCTACATTAGACGCCTTCAATCTGTCGGCGTTGCCGATAATAATACAGTTTTTAACATTCGGCATGCGTTCACTTTGCACTATGCCTAGCTCTTTCTCACAGCCCTCGACATAACTGTTTTCAATTTCCATTAAACTTTGTTTTTGCATTTTCGAAGTATTGGTGTCGGCGTCGTCCGACCACCAATCAACACTGTCAAGAATTTTTTTTTGTCCTCCGCGTTTAGTAATTGCGATGGCAAATTTATATTATTTAAAGAGTTTTTAACTTTTGGTTTATCAGGGGGCACACTAGGGTGCATGAAATCACTAATCATATTGCTAAAGAATAAGCTTTACTTTATTACCACTGAAAATTATATTTATTAAAAAAAGAAATTCACACAATGTAAGAGCGCTGTTAAACACGTCTGTTCCAAACAAAACCACGCTATCGAATCAGCGTCATATAGATGTCTGATATGAAATTTGACAGATGTTTTTTTTTTCGTACTTTTGTCTCATTATTTCGTGTCTTCTCATTTGGTTGCTTCTTGTCAAGTATTCCGTCGGCAAATATTTTATTTCCGAATAAGGACCTTTTTTTCTACTTAGAATCAATTTAAAATAAATTATATTCTTTTTAAAAATATTTCGCAATGAAGTTCGAAGTTCAACATCTCAGGTTTCTGAATAAAATAGGGTGATGGCACCAGTAGTCGGCCAGTTAACTTTTTTTTTATCTTTGATTAGCGTTTAAAAATCACTTATTTAAGTTTTTGATAGAGTTATCAGTTTTAATGATTAATTGAAATGTGTAGATTGGGAAGTTCTAGACGAATTAAGTATATTTACTACATGAAACAAATTATTTACCTTTATGGAGATGAAAGTGTGATTCTTGAGTAGTCGGCCCTTTCAGTTTCAGTAGTCGGCCGCATAGGTATCTAGTAGTCGGCCTCTATTCGACAATTCATATTTTCATACTATTTGCAATAGTAAAAAGTATCTAAGAAGCATTTTAGCATTTAATAACTATCAAAACACAACAGGAACATGTTCGGCAACAATGACCAGCACTCTTTAGTGATTTTTTCACAACACAAACCCACCTTTCCCAGAACACCCTCAACGCTGGAATTCTTCCTGGCTTCCTCGAACCTAGTACACACTGTTCATGAATTATATGTGTACATTATTGCACAGTGACACGGATCATGAAGCTGTTCAACTGTCGATCAATCTCAACCAACCCGTAAACTTTACAACAGAAGTTCTTGAGAATTTCAGACGGATGGATATTGATAGACTTCACAGGGACATCGAAGACATCTTAACTCTTATACCTTCAGACAGGAATCTTCTGGCTACCCAAATCGATGCAGCGATTGTCAATTTTAACATGCCTTATCTAATGCCTTGGACAAGCAAAAACAGTCTAGAACGTCAAAGGATAGGTACCAGCACCTTCCCGAGTACTTTCAGAGTCTCTATGCTCACTGCCAGCTTCTAAGAAAACGAATCAATTAAAAAATCAAGTGACCACAACTCCAAGGCGAAACGCACCTTAAATTCAATCACTCCACTTAAACCGAAATAATTTTCATATCTTCATTGGTATAAGAAAACATCTCTAGCGGATCCATCAAAGTGAACTGAATACAACCAACAGAAACTTACAGATAGTTTGTAATGATCTACCGCAAGCCAACATCATGTTCCGGAACTCTATTCAATACCACAATAATATCCAATACCAGAAAAGATTGTAAATCAGGACGTGATGCTTTTAAAACATCAATAGGATCCATAGGAAAACAGCCATAAATACAGGAAACCATCATCAGCAGTGATACTGAAGCTACCTCTCCCCCAAACAAGGTGGAAGCGTTAGCCGACTACTTTGAAGGAAACTTCACTCCGTATCCACCTACTGACTCAACTTTATTACAAGAAGTTGAGGCAACAGTTCAACAAACAATTCTAACGATCAATTTTAATATCATAAATCCAGCAAATGATTCCACCGATGTTTCAAATTTATCCAATCTAGAGAAGATGTCGAAATCATCGGTAATTCTAGGCCAAAAAAGTCTAATGGGCCAGATGGTGTCTCCTACTACATCCTGAAAAGGTTGCTCATGCAGTAATCGTAATGACTTTCCTCACAAACAGTTTAAACAGCTGCTTGAATTACTTTTACTTCTCCCAGAAGAAAAAACAACAAAGATTGTTCAAATTCCGAAGGAAGGTGCTTCCAACCTAGTTTCCAAGTACAGGCTGATATCAATTCTCGAAAACATCAGCAATTTACTGGAAGAAGTAGTCTTCCGAAGACTGAAGAAATTCTGCTGTGAAAATTCCATCATCCCTGATATGCAAATCGGCTTTCGAGAAAAACACTCAACCTCGCAACAATTTGCAGAAATCTGGTCCTGAGACTCCCGAGGGATCTACTACTAGCGGCAAGAAATATACTGTTAATAACTTAAACTATTCAAGTTTTTTGTCAAGAATTTAATAACACTAGTAAGTTATTTAAGTAAATCTTACATGTGTAATCATATAGCCTTCAATACAAATCGTAATAGGCCGACCTAAGAATACTGGTTGTCTATAGTCGGCCACCCCTTCTCCCTTTACGTTAACAGGCGGCCGACTAATGAAACCATGCAATATTTGTTCAAAGTGTTTGTGGGAATTAAAAGAGAATACAATTTCCCTTCACTTTGCATACTCAGTTGAAAAAAAACTAAATATGAGTAGTTTTCAGTAGTCGGCCGGGGGGGGCCGAGCTAAGAAGAATCGAAAAAAAAGTGTCTTCTGAGGCCGGCCCCCTTTGTAGTTAATAACAAAAAAATATTTTTTAAGTTTTTTAGCGAAAATACTCAAATATAAACTATAAACAAATAAAAAATGAACACATAGTGCACCTACCTTCAATATCTTGCCAATTAAACCTGTTTTAAAAACTTACTTCCACTAATTTTTTTTGTTCGAAAAAGCATAAAAACACAACGAACGAAATCTCGACGTAAACTTTTATTTTCTACAAGAAAACCAGCAGCTGCAATTGAATGAAATTTTGCACCCAGGAAGAAAAACCGTTAGCCTATTAGAAAATATTTTTTGCCTGGAAGTTGAACGAAGGCCTTAACTATTACGCTGTACTTTACGACGAAGTGGCCGACTACTGGAGGTGGCCGACCTTAGGTGCCATCACCCTATCATTCGTTCATTTATTAGCCAGGGGACTGAGGTTTTTAATGGTTTTTGTGCAAAAATGTTATTAAGGTTTTACTTAAAAAAAAAAAACAAAAATATATATGTATATAATACTACAGTTTTAGTAAACCTATAGGTACTATACTGCTAACAAATATGCCTACTTACATACAAATTTGTTTTGTAAAACCTCACCAGAGGACTGATAAACTAAACGGACAATCCACGACTTCCTGCACAAATGTCTTTCACAATACTAACATAAGAAATAGAATCGAGTTGCACCACGATTTTATTGTAAGGAGACTTGGTACTTCAAATTGCCAGTACTGGAAACTCGATCGATATCCTAGTTTTTGATTTTTTTCGACTGTTTCAATATTCCAGGGGACTGATATGAAATGCGGGGGACAAACTTTAATTAGGTTTTTTTGTAATAAAATCAATTACTAAAAAATATTTATCTAATTCGTAGAAAAGATGTATTATTTAGCGTAACTTCGGTGAAATTCATCTTAGTATGAGACCTGAAATAAGAAAACGGTAATAATTTTTCTTTGCGAAAACGCACTGGGGCACGTCTGAGGACTGACACTTTGAAGAATTTTTTTGAAGAAGATAAAATAAGGTCACCCTAATAATATTGTTAGGCCAGGTAGATATCTATCAATCAGATTTAATTTTATAAAAAAAACATCAGATTAAATAATTGAACAGATTTTAAAATAGGTATTTCTTGGGCCGCCGAAAATTCCATCGTTTGTAAAATCACCCATGTAATAAACCTATTCAATATAGGTATGTACCTTAAAATTAATTCGGATTTTTATCCAATTTTATTCAAAATCAACTCAAAAAACTAAGATACAGTTCTGATGTAGAATTCGAAAATCTAAGTAATATCAATTCAAGTGTTCCACTCACTAGCCGGGCCTACCCTAACTACGTACATATGTATGTACATATTTTTTGACTCTGGCATCACAAATAGACTGTGTGAGTGCTTCTGAAATTGAGTGTAACACAAACCAATTTCACCATCATGTGGAAGTGAGACGTTACTTCTCAAAATATATGTATATGTAGGTATACAATACAAATCCAAATCGAAAGTGAAAAGCGCAATGTGATACAGACTACTCATTTGTCACGAAATAGCTTTGACCTTGCCGGTGCCCTCTGATGATGAAGCTGACTGTTATTTTTTATCACATCACCTCCTTCAAATCAAGCTGATTAAGTTCTCCCCATAAACCCGCTCTCCCCGTCGAATTATTTTGATTACTAGGTATGTGGTATTGGTATTACTATATTACCAATTGAAATTAGCTCTTTATCAGTGAATACCTATATTTTGTTTGCTTTCGCTCGTTTTTAGAACTAAAAGAAATTATTAATTTATGGAGCTATCTCACTTCTGCTTTTGTTCTGATTCTGATGTAGTTTTCAAAGTCAACGAAGGAAAATGGTGATTGGCGATGGTATGAGACGGCATGTAAAATAGCTCTTTGGTTTGGTATCCCCATTTGTAGTACCTATTTCTATTTCGATAAATTCAGTTTGTTGTCTTTTTCTAAAATGAATAAGTACTTCACCTATTATAGAAAAAGAGCAATATATACGGGATGCACACACATTTAAAAACGCAGAAATGTGCTTCTTAAGTTAACTTTTTTACTCTTATAATAATGGCGCAAAATTTTAGTTGAATTAGTATACAATGTTAAATATGTTTTAGTATGAAACTTGGTTAAAACAAAGTTTTTGCAAATTTTAATCGAATATATAGCATCAAACTTTGTCTACCCTTTTATTAATGTTAAAATCATCGAATACCTATTTTATTTTTTTAGTATCGTGCTAGCTTCATATTACTCTTTCATGGTTAAACTAATGAAAAGATCAGATAACAATTTGCACAAAAGAATATTGCAAGTTTCCCATCATTGCGGCTATACGCCGTTTAAAAACTGGCAGGAACTTGCTTTGGCACATTATGTTCCATTGAACCTAAGTACTAGCAATGTAGCAGAATGGCAAAATATTTTTAATGATTGCATTGCAAAAGTAGATGAACAAATGTATCAGTTGAATCTTAATAGGGCTAGGGAGTCAACTTCTAGGGCTATATATCGAAACCTAAATCTTAATTTGTTTGAGAACAGTTATTTTAGGAGGGATCTCTCTGTCTTAGATATGAGTCTTATCTTTAAGGCAAGAACGGAAGTTCTTGAACTGAACTTTAGACCATATCGACCCGACATTAACCCTATCTGCTCACTGTGTAATTTAAACCAAAATGAAGATGTCCTTCATTTCTTAGCAGTTTGTCCTATTTTGCAAGAAATACGAAGGTTCTATTTCAGTAAGAGTTTTCTGACTTACGAAGAATGTGTCAGTGTTCTGAATGGAGAATATGGTTGGAAGTTGCTAGTACGATATATCTCATATGCGAAAAACTACAGAAACACATATTTGAATATGTCGTGAGTAATACACACATTTAATACGAGTAATTTTGTTTTAGCTAAACTAAAAGCCCATTTTCACTTGTGAAATACATAATTGTTTTTTTTTTTTTTTTGTTTTAGCTAAACTAAAAGCCCATTTTCACTTGCGAAATACATAACTACTTTTTTTTTTGTTTTAGCTAAACTAAAAGCCAATTTATTAATGATGTTGCATTTTTCTAACCGAACTCGTTCCTCAAGTATTAAAAATTGTCTATCATTGCTTCTTAAGCCTGTATTCTTAAATATATTTTAAATGGTTCTCTTTTATGTTTATTTTTGTACCTATATTTGAATATAAAAACTACTGTTGATTGCTTGTTCATTATATTTCTGGTATAAAAGCTTTAAACTCTACCTTTGGTTTCTTTTTTCTTTTAAGAATAATTTTATTTTAAATTTGTTTTAAATTAAACTTTGTAATTTTCTTATGTAGAATAATAATTTATAGATAAGCGGCAGACGGCTCATAGGCCATGCTTTAATTTCTTTATTAAAATTTTATTTATGTACATATATTTTTAAGAACAATCAATAAAGATTCTAATCTAATCTAATCATCTAATCTATTACTCTGACATTTGCAAACACCAAAACAGGGCTGTTTATTTAGTTTATTTTTTCGCATTAATTGATATTACTTTAGGTGTGTTCAGAAGCTAATTATTAAAAAAAATAGCCTTAGCCAGTTAAAAAATGTTTGAAATTAAGAAAGAGCTAGTAATCTACCTACTTAAAAGTGAGCAAATTGTTAAATAGTATCATACTTATATCTTAATACTAAGCTATTTAAAATTTTGCGCCATGTTCTTAAGTAGGTCTCAGGTCAATATTAAATATTTATTTTCAATAATCAACGTTTCGAGTGTGTTTTCACCTTTCTTTAGGCCTATTTCTGTGTATTGTTTTTTTAAAAATCTTGAAAAAGGCTACACAATATAGATTTTTAATAAAGACTACACAAAGAAGATAAGAAAAAATCTTTTTGTCTTTGAAAATTTCAAGCCAGTTTGTAAATAATGTCATTTTAAGTGTTAAATAGATATATTAATTATTAAAAAAAAATAGTCCTGAAAAATTGTTTAAACACACCCCAATTGATGTTTCAGGAATATTCCTGATGGTTTTTGTATATTTTATTAAATGTGAAATGTATTATTGCATTAACGCAACTTTATAAAATATTAAAAACGATCTAAAATAAATAATACATTTAAATTCAAATGTGCTTTTATGTTTAACCCATTGCGATCTCTAAATATGAAACTGGTCACTTTATCACTTTTCCTATTGGAAAAAACGAGACAAGGAAAAGTTTTATAAAAATGAGACAAGAGTATTATTAGAACGGTAAAAATATAAAAAGCTACTCACCGGTAATTTTCGTTAAAAGCTTTGTCAAAGAAAATAAGATGAAAAATTTGCCCTTGATTTGACACTCGTCGTCTTTCAGTCGTGGAGTGAAGTTGTGCATTTTGTCGGTTCTATATTTTAGTGATTGGTAAGTACCATTATTTAGGAAAGTGCTTGCAAAAAAAAATCACCTTAAATTTTCTTTTGGTTTTTGTTATTAATGGTTATTTCCTTTATCAACATTTGCCTTCCTTCATATGATTTTCCAACAAAAAAAATTATGCAATACCAAACGTTTATAGGTAGATGATGTTTTACTTTTTTTGTATTTGTATTTTACTGTATTTGTAATTGCTCATTAAAACTCAGTTTTATTAGTAATATGTTTTTGAAACATTTGTGTAAATAAATGTTTTCTCAATTTTTGGGAAATATTAAGTGGAAATAATAATTCAGACTTGGTTTTTTCTAAGTGACCTTCAATGACCTTCCTGGGATGGAAAAATGTGTCATTTTTTTTTACTTAGCGGGGTGTAATATGCGTTACGTACATGACATTTCAATAGATACATCATTATTTCCATTAACTAGGTATCTTGATTTGCAATAAATTTAACATTTCTCTAAATTAAATACTTTTGCCGGTGAATTTTGCCATCACGTAGAACAAGTTTCGTTCTATCTCGAAAAATTCCATTTTTTGTTCAGAATGAAAAAACGCCACTCGAATTTCATTTCTCATTTAATTCCTCGTGAATTAACTTTACAATTGATACAGGGTGGCTTTATAATATTGTATTATTTTTCAAGTTGTCTGTACAAATTTGTTTAAAACTTCGATCATTTTTTTAAATTAGGGATAACTTCATTATGGGAACTAAGTAGTTACATTGAAATATGAGTATGTATATACACAAGTATTTATTTATTCTACAAATCATAAAAGAGAGCGGTAATTTTGGATCCATTCATGAAAGTAAGGAGGGGTTCACTTTTTCGGTATCCCTATTTTACGGATTTTCTTGGACGAAATGTTTATGTACTTATGTATGTATGCTTCCAAATACACATGCTATCTGTTTTGACCTTGCTTCTATTTATTTAATAGTTATATTGTGTATTTAAACATAAATATAAAAAATGTTTGTGAATAAATACAATCAATCTGATATATTGTTCTTCTGATGTAGGTATACATTTTTTTCTGGTACCTACATATTTTTAGTGTCCAGAACTAGTTGAGCAAGTTTAAAGTATTGAATTGAAACTAACCTAGAAATATGTACACAGCTGTTCAAAATAATAGGCAATGTTAAACTAAGCATGTGAATTGGTCAAATTTAATTAAGTAGCAGTCTTGAAATAAAAAAATGTGTGGTTTTCTCAATAGCCAGAATGGCCTCCTTTATTTTTTTGAACCCCTCTATAATACGCGGCATGGGGTCAACAAGTTCTTGGCGTTCAATTAAGTTTATTGGATAATACGGTAAGACTGAGTCTTTTATAGTATTCTTACATGGTTATACAAGAGGATTACCGAATAAAGTTTTTGAGAAAATAAGATACCTAAACTAAAATGAAATTATTCGTTTGAACAAAAATCTAAAATATACATTATACAATATCATTTTTTTTTTTAAATCTCTTCTTTTTTTAAATCTTTTCTTTCTTATTTATGAATACATTTATGAATGGTTAGAAAAGTGTTTGAAAACTGCACATTTGAAGCTTGTCGCTTCTATAATTTGTTTGATGCTATGAGGCAAAGAATTCCAAAGGCGAATGCTATTTACAAAAAACAACCGTGATGAATTTAAATATGTACTTAAAAGAAGGCACCATGATGTTTCCTGTTCTTGATGAAATACAAAATCGATTTTTTTCGTAAAGGTATTGAGGTGATCTGGTACTAATTATTTTATGGAGAAATATGCAGTTTCGAAAATTTGTATATTCCTGCAATGTACAATTAAGAACATTAGTTTTGTCGGGTGATATGTGGTTATATCTTCGAAGACCATAAACATATCTTGTCATATCGTTGAAAGCCACCCGGAGTTTATGTTCAGACAATAAATCTAATTTGGGATAAACAACTTCAGAGAAAGAAATTATTGGCATCAGTAACGTTTTGACTAAGCGAAGTCTTGTTTCTTTATGTGTGAAGCTGCTTGCAATCCAAAGTTTTCTAAGAGTACTATATATGCGTCAAATAACAGAATTAATGTGCTCCCTACAAGATAAATCTTTAGTTATTTTAAAACCAAGGCTGGTCACATAAGGTACCATTGCATTTTTTAAGAATATCGAGGGGAGATCATCATAACCATTCAATTTCTTAGATACCACTATTGCTTGGGTTTTCCCGGGATTAAGGGAAAGACCATTTTCTTCAACCCAGTTAGAGATTTTATCCAGATCTTCATTAATACGAAAAACAAGTTCCGCCCACAAATTCTCAATCGGGTTGAGATCGGGGGACTGAGCATTCAAAATATGGCAATATGTTTCCTTGGTCATGATATCATGAATTTGGAAGATCGGTCCAACACCAAACCAAGAATAGCAACCCCACACCATGATGCTACCGCCTCCGTGTTTCACGTTGCAGAACAGCATCAATTAAACGAATGATTTAATAGTCTAAGGCTCATCATTGAAAAACAATATAGAAGTGCTACTAATATCGGCTTTGTGTATAAAACTTATAGTACTATCAAGAAGTCGAAAGATTGTGGCGACATCTTAAGGCTAGGGACTGAAATTGCTAGATTTATCTTCGCTAAATTTAATAATAAAATATTCTCTTTTTTTCTACTTGTTTTATATGTTATCCTACTCTCCACTGTAGAAGCGTGCCCTAATTTCTGTGCCACCACCAGGCTAGCGTTCGCAATACAAAACCACGTTCCATGATAGATATCCATGTTATACAGGTTTAAGTCTATGTAAAAGCCCATAATTAGATGTGGTAGTTCAATTGGCTATATCTCTGTTCTCCGGCGGTTTTGGGTTTTACCTCCATAGTAAAAAATGATGTCCTCAAAACAACCTTTCATTTGGTATACATTTCATTTCTGTTGGCCTTACGTCCAATTTGCCCATTATCCTTTAATAAATAATTAATGGCCACAAATCAAACAACGAAACAAAGTTGATCTTGTCGGTTGAAGAGGAAGACACATTAAAGCATATTATCCACCTTTCTTTCAAGAACCACTCTATGAATTCTTCATCTGGTCAACTTTCCCGAAAATAAAATAGTTTTAAATTAATTTATTCTGGAAACAACGAACAAAAATCTAAATTCTGATATATGCATTATCACAAGATAATAGGCCGACTTCATTTTTTTAATTAAAATTTGTTTGTACAAAAATACACAGGCTATTTATTGTAAAACTTCCACAATCCTGCCAAAACTGCATCTCTATTTGAAAGTTAACATTAATAATTCTGCATAAAAGTAAAATTACAATCGGTATACGGTCAAGTTGGAATTTGTGTTTATGTTGCTGATTTTGCAGGAAAATGCCAATTAGTGAGTTATAGTCTAGCTTCATATCTATTGCCTGTTGTCTTCACTTTGACTTTTCCCTAAATGGCTTTAGTTCAGTATCAACAAACTGTTGAAAGTTTTTTGTTATTATTTGTGAAAAAAAGTTATGAATACGACGGGGCTTACTTGAAATATAGGCCTGGTCATCCGAAAATGCTTTTGGAAAATGACATTTGGGAATTATTCTAAAGGTCTTCGTATTCAAAAATGTTTTCCTACTTCGGTTTTTTAATTACCTTTTTTTTATTTCTGCTATCTTTTATCTGATGTTCTCAAAAACGGTTTCTTTCAAAAGACTGAAAATCCTTAAAATATTTTTTTTTTTTAAGTATTTTGTTTTGCAAAAGTTCTTAACAAATAGCTTATACATTCATATATTGCTCGTTTTACCAATGTTTGTCATTTCAAAAATTATGTATTATTAAAAAAATATTAGGAAAAGAAAGTACAAACATTTTAAACTTAAATTTTGTTACTCGCTATGTATATTTATGTATTTATGTATCTTTGGGCAAATTCCTAAACACATTTCTCTCACAAATTCTGCTAAACGAACAGTTCCAAAATGCACTCAAATCTTGCGTTAAATGTTATTCCAACTTATAAATCAAATAAACCTTAATATTTATTTTAAAATCTTTATATATTTTTTCTGTTCAATTTGCAGTTTAAAAACAATAAGTCATCATGTCTAAAATTGGTATTAACGGATTCGGACGTATCGGACGCTTGGTCCTTCGTGCCGCAATTGCAAAGGGTGCCACCGTTGTTGCTGTCAACGATCCCTTCATTGATGTAAACTACATGGTTTACTTGTTCAAATTCGATTCGACCCACGGTCGTTTCAAGGGAACCGTCTCCGCTGAAGGTGGCTGCTTGGTCGTCAACGGACAGAAAATTACCGTTTTCAGTGAACGCGACCCCAAGGACATCAAATGGTCCAGCGCTGGCGCTGAATACATTGTCGAATCGACTGGTGTCTTCACAACCATTGAAAAGGCTTCAGTTCATTTGAACGGTGGTGCTAAGAAGGTCATCATCTCGGCCCCATCAGCCGATGCACCCATGTTCGTGTGCGGAGTCAACTTGGAGGCCTACGATCCATCAATGAAGGTTGTGTCCAATGCCAGTTGCACCACCAATTGTTTGGCTCCATTGGCCAAGGTCATCCATGACAACTTCGAAATTGTTGAAGGTCTGATGACCACTGTTCACGCAACCACCGCAACCCAAAAGACCGTAGATGGTCCCTCCGGCAAGTTGTGGCGTGATGGTCGTGGTGCTGCCCAGAACATCATCCCAGCTGCTACTGGTGCTGCTAAGGCTGTCGGCAAAGTCATTCCAGCCTTGAACGGCAAACTCACTGGCATGGCCTTCCGTGTCCCAACCGCCAACGTTTCCGTTGTCGATTTGACTGTCCGTCTGGCTAAACCAGCCTCATACGATGCCATCAAGCAGAAGGTCAAGGCAGCCGCCGAAGGTCCTCTTAAGGGAATCCTCGACTACACCGAGGAGGAAGTCGTCTCATCTGATTTCATCAGTGACGACCACTCATCGATCTTTGATGCCAAGGCTGGTATCTCATTGAACGATAACTTCGTCAAGCTCATCTCATGGTACGACAACGAGTTCGGTTACTCCAACCGTGTCATCGATTTGATCAAGCACATGCAAAGCAAGGATTAATTATCTTCTTTGGAAGAGAGAACTATACACACAAAAAACTCAGCATAGAACGCCCCCACTACCATTGCGCTCTCATTTTAATTATAAAATTCAATTTTAATACACTTAAGCATTGTTATGTTACAAAAAAAAAATAATATTTGAAAAATGCATTCGTTAGAGTTGCAAAGCGTTGAGTATATTATTATAAATTAATATTCTATTATTATAAAAAAACAACAAAAAGTTTATACTGTATTACCACCAACACACAAGAGTAAAACGATTAAAGTAAACATACTTGTAGAAGATACGTTTTAGGTTTCTGATTTTCGGAAATAAATTATGTGTCGTAAGGTAAAATAACTTTGAGTTTGTTTCATTTGTTTTTTTCAATGGAAGTTCAATGCGATAAACTTTGTGATAGACTTGCTTTGATTGGAATTGGAGCCAAGCCTTCAAAAGATTGCTAAGGGTCTTGGTTATTATCACTACGGAAAAGAAAACAACATGAAAGGTTATCCCAAATTGAATACAAAAACGCAATCTATTCTGAATAAGAGTACATGCATGTCAGACCGAAGTAAATAAGAGAAAACAAAAATATCGGTTAGATTTGGACATTGGACTTGAGCATGGTGAAAGATTCCGCAAATTACATGTGCCTAATTATGGTGGGGGAAAACTCATCTGCTAAGCACAAGCTAATCCTTAATGTTAGAAACAGCTCTATCTTAAAGCTAGGATTGGGATGAATTAGAACGATTATTAGTATAATGGAACGGAGTTTTAAGTTCCTCGGCAGCGTGCGAGTAATAGGTTCGTTGGAGCCATAAGTGGTACGGTAGGTAGACAGTAGAAAAGACTAGGACTTCTTAGATTTTTGGAATTAGTGTTGAAAGATATGGAGTTGTACAGTGGACAGACCCAGAAAGAGGTCGATGAATGAAGAGAATGGGCAAATTCCTAAACGCATATCTTGCGCAAATTCTGCTAAGCACTGTTCCAAAATGCAAATACAAAAATCTCTGCGAAGCAGAGTGTCCCAAAATGCAATCAATGCTACTTTCTTGCGCAAATGCAGAGGCATTTGTGCAAATGTCAAACATTTCTTGCGCAATTCTCTTACATTTATGCTTATTCTGATTTGCTATATCTGCTTTGCAGGTGTTTTACTTTGCAAATATGTATTGCGTTTAGGAATTTGGCCAATGTCTGTTATTTCTCTAAGTTTTTTTCTATCGTATTCAAAAAAACAGTTGATACCAAGGGTTTTCAAGACAGACTAGGAAGAACGATGTGGAATGCTCTCGATTCTGAAGACATGATATGTGTTGATAAGAAGACCATACTTTACAGGCGTATAAGAATTGGGCGAATAGTGTTATGTCGATGGATTGGGACACAGGGGCTGTTGAATTTTCTTGACCACCCTTTAAGAAAGTCAAGTGCTGGGTTAAAAAGTTGATATCCCTCTATCACATAAATCTGGTGGAATCGCGTGAGTTGATAGTTGACAGTCAAAATCGATACTTTTGCTCCACGTATGTAAGGTGATTATCAAAACGACTATCACTTTCTTGCGATGATTTTAATTGACAGCTATTTAGGTGTCGTTTTCATACTTTTTGTCATTTTCAATTGACATTTTGCATTAAATGCGTTTTTGGTTTCAACTTCGTAGGAAAACTTTAATTTTAATTAAAATAGTGTTTCTTATTGAAATATATTTTGTGAAACAAAAAACGAATAATTGAAATGTAATGTTTAGCTAATTGTTCCTATTGTTGCCTTTGGGTTATCCGTCCAGTGCTTGAGAAACCATTATAGGATTTTGCCAGCTCCAGATGTTCTTGCATGAACGTTGAAAGCTTAGCGATTTGTTTCTTTGGAGGGACAATATTGTAAAATAAACTAAAAAAACAAATTGAACAAAGAGCCAGAATGACATTTCATTCTAAAGAATTGTAGTTAAGTGATGCCAAAAGAATAACATATTTTTGTAATCACCTTACACAGAGCAACCGAAAGTTGATAATCAAAAACGACAATCAACAAAACGACAGTCAACTATCACCTTACGCGATTCCACCCCTGCAAAATCAACTGAGCGGTTCATATGGGTTTATAATGGTGAAGGCGCAGACCGGGGGAGATTCAAGGTGTTTTTGTGGAAAATGGATTGTCATTTGGCAATTTTAAGCTCCTAGAAAAACTTGAGCAACTAATACGGAAACAGTCAAGTTGGTTTTAAAAAAAAAATTATCGTCAGCGTAGAATAAGGTATGGGAATATGAGTTGAACATTTCAATATTTTTCTGTTCGACTACAGCCTTAACGGCCTGAACAATTTTCTTTAAACTTGGCAGAAAGCATTATTAAATTCTCTTTTTTTTAAGACCAAAAATAACGGCACCTGCTTAAAATTTTATAAAATACTTTTTTTTCTCAAAAACTGTCCCACAGTTTAAATAAAATCAAAAAAATTCATTTAGTTAAAGCCCTAAGCGGCCAGTTATAGCTATCATTGAACATTTTGATTTGAGTTTTTAAAACGATTAAACAAACTATAATGGCTTTGATTGGTATCAAAATGGAGTTAATCGGCCCTAGCGAGGTATCCGTTCGGAGCGGAAATTTCTCCGATCAAGTGCTTTATTTGTGAAATTTCTGACAGCTTAATACAATTGTTTTTCCGATTTTTTCCGACATAAGTTCTTCGCGGAACAAATTGCGCCAACGCATTTGTGTATTATTATTATTCTTTCCGATAGGATACCTCGAAAGCAATTTCAACCCCCGACAAAGTATGCGTTGCGGACAATTTTCCGTTTCGAAAGGATACCTCCCTAGGGCCGAATGAGTTCTAGAATTTGTTTACTCTTAAAAATACTAAATTTTGATAAAAAAAATTTTATCATTTGACTGTTAGAAACCAATTTTAATGAATAGCTGATTTTGTTTACCTTGTAACATAATCCTTTTTATATAAACTATAGATTTTATATACAATGACGACAATTAACAGACTGCGATCTTTAAGTATTGTACCTATGTATGTACATAGGCACTGAAAATGCAACAAGACTGGAGTGGTTCAGAAACCATTTTAAGCCAAACCATGATTTAAAAAAATTTACATTCAAAACTAATTTTGTCATTTTTAAAGAAAATGACAAAACGTTTTTTACATATAGTATGTATGTAAATATTTGTTAAAAATAAAAATCGTTTGCAGAATAAGTAATTGGAGCTCAAAACCATTTCAATCATCGAAATGAAGCAAGTAGTTTTCAAATATCAAGGCGATATGTATGTTTCTTAAAACATACAAATAAATAAATAGTTCTTTTTACTGTCATACCATTTTGTGTTTTTATGTGTATTAAATCCAAACCATGTAGATTGATTGATGCAACAATAAAGCGCAGAGCTCGTCAAGAGTGAAAAAATGTTAAAAATGGTTTTAAATATCCAATATTGTTTATTTAAAAAAAAAATCAGTGATGGATCTGCATTTTGTAGGCTAAACAAATAACAAACTGAACAAAGTTGAAATTATTGCGACTGGAGGAGGGCCAAGCAAATTTCTCGGACTTAACGACACAGAAGAGGTAGTGCTCTTAAGTACTTTGTAATTACATATTTGACAACGATAATACCAAAGTTGTCAGTTGAACCATTCGCAACAGATCTCAAATCTAAAAAGCGGTCACAGAGTATCAAAAGTTTGAATAGTTGATGTAGGTGTAGTTGTTTTTTTTTTTGGTTTTCTTGTTTGTTTGTTATATATGATACTCGTATTCACCAGTAATAAACGTCCGTTTTTTTATAGCCAAAACTATGGTTGAATCAAAGTCAATCCAAAGAAAAATTTGAGTTAAAATCAAATCAAACAAAGTTACTAATACTATAGGCTCATTTATGTACTAAAAGCTGGGAAACTAAAAATATTTTGTATAGGAGCTATCTGAGAGCATCATCGCTATATAAAGAAATTCCAGACATTTCTTAGAGTTTGCAGATATCAGGCGTATTTTATTGGTAATCTATACATAGTGCAGCAATGGAAGTCTTAATAAAATGCTTTTTTGACTGCATATACACTTTTACTTTAAATTTTAAAGTTGGTATGCTTTGCATTTATACCCGTGTCAAAATCAGCCAATTTGGAAAAGAAGTAAAATAAATATATAATTTCTTGCAAAAATAATACAAATTGAAATTAATAAAGATCCAAAACAGAAAAGGGCTACACATAATTTCTGAGTTTCTTTTAGCAAATCATCTTAATTTAGTAGATATTTCAGACTCATTAAGTGAACAAAGTAAAAGGAAACAAAAACTAAAAATGAAATATACATATACCTACGAATAAACAATCCACTTTTGAAAAAGCTAAGGGATGCGTTGGAAAAGTATACGTTTTTGTATGAATAAAACGTAGAGATGTGGTTTATGCTGAGTAAACATCACTGACAAATTTGTTGTCAAACAAGTGGCAAAATTATTAATAAAATCAAATCTTAATCGCATGTATGTACACAAAGTCAAATAAAGGCTGGGTGTCAGAAAAAAAAATCATTTTCATGTCCTTTTTAATCGTTTGGCATCGCAGCCATACTTCGATGAATTTCATACTCTCACGTGACAGATAGGGAACATGCACACGCATTAAGAGACAACATTTTGACCATTGACTATTAACGTTTACCGTCTAATCGTAAATTAATATTTCAAACCAAATAATTTTTGCTCTTGTGAAAATTTACCATAAAATGAACAAATATCACCGAACACATTCTCAAATAATCAAAACCTGCCTAGCCCACGACAAATAAAACTTTTGCAACCAATTTGAGTGTCACTGTAATCCAGATGCGCCAAAACTTTATCAGCACTATTATGTCACTCTTATTACTGCCTAGTTTATACGCACTATTCCTTTGTTGTTGTTTACTGTGTAAAATTTTACTGCGCTGCCTATACATTTACCAATAAAAAATGACTATTATTTCATGCAAATGTTGGCCGCGGCTGCGCCTCAAATAGTCCATCAACTTAGTCCAATTTTGGCATACTCATTCAAACATTTCGGCCGGTATCTCACGAATAAATGCTTCAATGTTGGCTTCCAGTGCGTCAATCGAAGCGGGCTTGTCGCTATAGACATGAGCCTTAAAATAGCCCCACAAAAAATAGTCTAGAGGCGTTAAATCACACGATCTAGGCGGCCAATTGACCGGCCCCAAACGTGAAATAAACTGTTCGCCGAACTCGCCTTTCAAGCGGTCCATTGTTATGCGTGCTGTGTGACATGTGGCACCATCTTGTTGAAACCACATGTCATGCAAGTCACTCATCCATTTTGCGCAAAAAAAATGTGTCATCACACTGTAGCGTTCATCATTCACAGTAATGTTGCGATTCGCATCATCTTTGAAGAAATACGGCCCAATGATTCCGCCATATCATAATCCACACGCAGCCGATATACATAACATAGCTGCAATATTTTCCTCAGTTCGCAGGCTACGTAAGCGTGTTGGTGGTTTAATATCCAACAATGTAAATTTGGTGCGAATGCGAAATTAAGTCACAATAGCCCGAATAGCCGCCTCAGCAGGTCGATTAAACTGACCATAAAATGGAAGAAGCGCACGATGAACTTCTTTAACAGAGCACGCATTTTGATAATAAAATTCAATAATTTGCAAGCATTGTTCGCTTGTATGACGATTCATGGTTAAATTAAATTATAGACCAAACTTGAAGATGTTTGACAGTGACAAAAACCACGTAACGTGCGTGAGCTGTCAAAGCCAGTGTTGCCAAAAAGAAAATAGCCAAAAAAATCACCCATTATTTTTATAGTTGTTGCTGTCCTTCGTATGGAAGCATATATTTCTTTCTTTTGATGAGAGGGATCAATTATAGTGATGCCAAATTGCTTAAACATTAGAGTTGACAACGAAAATACAGGTTCATCATTTATTAATAAAACGTGAAACATCGCATCGATAATAATTGACATCCGTAATTGGGGTGTTAATCTTTCCACTGACCAACGTAAAATACCTATGCTTTCAAAAAGTATTCACACCCATCCAACACTTCCATCAAATATTGTTTCACTTCAAAAAATTTTAAACAACTCATTTTTGAATTATGGCAAGAATATTATACTTCAACGAAAACAATAATTGTATTAATAGTTTTTTTTTTAACTTTATTTAACTGAATATTAATATTATACTCAATCTAAATTGTCCCTAACTCCAAGGTCTAAAGTCTAATCAGAAATACAAAGCTTAAATAACTTCAAATGAAAAAAAAAAACATATCAAATTTAACCCTCACATTATCGCTGAATGTTTCTTTGTTCATGATTTTAATGTAAGCAATTTACATTTATACATATTTAATAACAGATACTATTTTTTATATTAAAATTATTGTATAAAGTATGTGAAAGAACTTAAGGTTTTTTCATCAATAAGAAATTGGTTAAACTTAATTATTTTCTAATATGAGGTTTTTAATAATTAAATATTAGGTACTTTTTTTTTTTTTTTTTATAATCTACCCGCGCTCAAGGGATTATGATTACCCTTTAAATGTTTCAACACAGCGCGGGCGTGAAGTTAATGAAGAGAACAAAACAGAACAAAAAAATCCCCGGGTGTATGCTTAGTTACTGCGCTTATTCTGCCAGTAACGAAAGCATCTTTGTGCTGATAAAATGAGTACATATTGTATTCTAACTTATTTTTTTACGAAACGATTGTAAACATTGGTGGTGATATAAATATACATTCTCTTCTCTAACAATATATAAATAAAATATTCTGATTTACTTTACTTGCTAAGGCGATCTTTGATATCGATGAAAAAAGGTAAACAACTAATCAAGGTCTATGCGACTATCGACAAAAAGACTTCCAGTGTGCATTTTGGATTCTTTCAATTTGTCATAAGACTTCATCAGATCTTCCATTGATATTGATAGCAATTCGTTAGGTGTCGATGCTTGTAATTCTTGGGAGCTGGTGGCGGAGTTGAGGGCACTCTCATTTGTGCGCATAAATTGACGCATTCTATAGACCGATGCATTGCGGCACATCTCACGTAGATCAGATCCTGAAAAACCATTCGTGAGCTTAGCTAAGCGATTGAAATCAACTGAAGTGCTTATATTTTCTGAGCTAAGAATGAGCTTCAAAATTTGCAGACGTTGAGTGTCTGTAGGTAGGCCAATGTGGAATTGAGCAGGCATACGACGAATAATCGCTTTATCGAGGTCTTGTGGACGATTTGTTGCACCCATGACAATCACAGATGATCCAGCGCGGGTACTGAGTCCATCCCAGAGCATCATAAATTGAGTTTTCATCATGGCGGTGGCTTCGTGATCGTTGGAACTGCGACTACGAAGAAATGAATCGATTTCATCGATGAAAATGATGCAGGGTTGCAGTTTGCTGGCAAGCGAGAACACTGCCGAGGCAAGTTTCTGCGATTCACCGTACCTAAAAAATTGAAAAATATTTCATAATTATACCTGTAATAACTCAAGAAAAATAAAAGTAAGACATTATTATCAATAGGCCATTTTATGAAAGTTTTGGAAAAAGTTTCATGTTTTATCTTAAATATATTATCGTCATGTTATGAAAATTCTCAAATGCAAAAAATTGAAAAAGTACAAAATCGTTGGAACGGTTTTATGAAAAAAATAATTTTGTTTACATAGAACGCGCTTAAACGAGACATTGCAAACGGAAATCCGTGGACGACACGGCCATACATTCGCACTTGTACAAAACCAATTAATATACTAAATATAAAGGGAACTTTAACAATGTTGACACATCTTTAATCACATCTGCACTGCTTTCTCTGGAGGCCTCTGGTTCGCTTCGTGAATGATTAGTCAATTGCTGACTAGCAAGATTATCAAGTGCTAGAGTTCAAGAAGCTAGCTTTTCGTCTAGAGGCGAGGCGGTCCATCTTCAACTTATATCGAATGCCATATATGCCCAATAGTCCAGTCAAATTAAATTAATTAATTCGAAATATCTACAAAAAATATTGCGTCAAATTTTTTGTTTGTTTCTTAAAGAGTACCTATTGGAGAGTGTAAATCCAAAAAGTTCGAACAAAAAACGCCCTTGCGTTGTCCGCCATTTTGAAAAAGGCTTTGGAAAGCTTGAACTCGATTTTCTCGGCTCCTATCATATATAGAGCTGTATTTTCTTTTTAGGTTTGTACGTTAAAACATCTTCTTTAACTTTTGTTGAGAAAAAAATTTGAAACCTCTTTCCAAAAAAAAGTTATCGACGAAAAACTGTCGAGATTTTGAAGTAAAAAATGGTTTTTAACGTTTATCTCGCCTCATGTTCATCTGATTAAAAAAATACTTAAGTTGTTTTTTATAGATCACTTTATTATCTACATTTTGGTATATTTGAATTTTATGTGCGACAAAAACTGTAGGAAATATAACCTGTCAAAATGGCCAATATCCTGCGAAAATTAAAAAAAAAAAAATTACTCACGTTTGAAAATTTTCAAATTTGATTATGTTCATTATGAAATTTAAAAAAAAACAGTTCAAACTCTTTTCCACACTACCACCGAGGTAGAGTTACGGCGCATTTTTTTGAATGTGGTGTCCACAGGAGGTATAATCCACGATTCAATCGTTTTCGTTTCTATTTCAGCCTATCGATAGCTCAATGTGGCATAGTTTTTTCATGTCGTTCTTATCTCCTTTTTTTTTTGGGGCTAGGCGTGCGGATATCAATGATCATATGGAGGGCTAACAGCTGTACCGAACCAAGTCATTTTAAAAAAATCCAAAACTGTAATGAACTATAGTTCAGAACTATGTAGCTCTAAATGAACTATGTAGTTCATTACAGCTCTAAATAGAGGTCACTTTTGCGGAAATCTTTAAAATGACTTGGTTCGGTACAGCTGTGAGCCCTCCATATTAACTTTGTTTGTGCTGGGATCGTCAATGGTAGTTTCTTCAATGTTTTCAGGTGAGGAAAAGTCTTCACATGCGTCTTCATCTTCCAGTAAATTAAATTAAACTTAGTTTTTTTTGACGTTTTAACAAAGTCGCTATATCGCAAAGAATCCAGTGACCCATTTTCCTTCCCATTGAACAACGCAATAAAAACGTTTTCTCCGGCGGCTCCCAAAACGTTGCTATCAACATCGTTGGATCTGCATTATACCTCCTGGAGACCCCATATTAAAAAAAATGCGCCGTAACTCTACCTCGGTGGTGTTGTGGAAAAGAGTTTGAACTGTTTCTTTAAATTTCATAATGAACATAATCAAATTTGAAAATTTTCAAACGTGAGTAAATTTCTTTTTTTTTTAATTTTCGCAGGATATTGGCCATTTTGACAGGTTATATTTCCTACAGTTTTTATCGCACATAAAATTTAAAGATACCAAAATGTAGGAAATAAAGTGATCTATAAAAAACAACTTAACTATTTTTTTGATCAGATGAACATGAGGCGAGATAAACGTTAAAAACCATTTTTTACTTCAAAATCTCGACAGTTTTTCGTCGATAACTTTTTTTTGGAAAGAGGTTTCAAATTTTTTTCTCAACAAAAGTTAAAGAAGATGTTTTAACGTACAAACCTAAAAAAAATACAGCTCTATATATGATAGGAGCCGAGAAAATCGAGTTCAAGCTTTCCAAAGCCTTTTTCAAAATGGCGGACAACGCAAGGGCGTTTTTTGTTCGAACTTTTTGGATTTACACTCTCCAATAGGTACTCTTTAAGAAACAAAAAAAAAATTCGACGCAGTATTTTTTGTAGATATAAAATACTAATTTGATTGGACTACAAGTTCGAAGGATAAAGAAATAAGAATTGTATATTTTAAATGCCACCATCACGACTTTCATGAGCTTCCCATCAGGGTATGTTGTAAATCTATGGAGTCTGGTCATGGCAGCATAAGTAATTTTTTTTCGAAAATGAGTTAAGTATGCAGAACTATTTAAAAAAAAAAATCTTTGTTCGTTTGGTCTTAACAGAATAACTCTAAGTAAACTGGTTCCAAAGATATTCAATGGTCCTAACCACACTTAACTCTTTTTTTCTAAAATAATGTTTGATTATAATGGCATGACACAACTTGTGTGTTTTGACCAAGCAAAAATGTTTAAATTTTTAAATAAGTGTTTGGTCAAAGCAACACAACTCAAACTGAGTTCGCTTTAGCTCGATGGGGTAGTAATAAAAAATGTGTTTAATGTGTTATTAAATTACTAATTCCCTTTTTACTAAAACAATAGCATCGACAAACAAAAATAATGATGAAACAGAACAAGAAAACAAAGAAATGTCTGTAACAGGTAAGAAAATTGAAAAAAAAAAAAAAATAAACTAAAAAAACTATTTTTTTAAAAAAGATTCATCCTCGGCGCCAGAAATAGAATCACAATTAATGGACTTACTAGATTCTTCTGACGAAAGCTAGCAGACCCAATTTTCTTGCCAGAATCGGACTCAGCTATCAACATTTAAAATCAGGGAGAAGATTTGGAAATGCGAGCTGATGTCACCGTGGGATCGGTTGACCGTCCCGAGGAATAAAATTCAGCAGAACGTACTTAGGCAGAAAACTAGCCCTGGTAACGATCTATTCTTCGACAAAGGAAACAAAATCGTAATGTCGCAACGACAGTATTAAAATTTTGAGACCGGACGTACAAAAAAATATTTTTGACACTTATTGGTCACTTGGCTCTCGGGATGTAAGAGCAAGTTTTGCAATTAAAAAAAAAGATAAGCTTGAAGCCCAAGAAGACAGCTCTAAAGCTTGTTTTGTTTTCGATCTCCAGCAATGTCTGCTGACACCAAGCTTGTGCACATCGGTCGCATTTTACGTTTAATAGACGTTTAATTATAGAAGGCCCAACGTCGACTCATCAAAAAATACATTGTCCCATGGCGGACAGTTAATCTCAGGATTGGCTGGACTGAAACAAAAAACCAAAGTGGGTTATGTAAAGGAAGGTTTCTTACGAGACAATTTACCACAATTTGTTTAAAAAGTCAAAACAAAAAAAAAATCTCGAGCTTTGAAAAAAAAAATTTTTGTTTGGCAATTTTTTTGGCCATTTTTGGGTCGCCATTGTTTTTATTCATAACTTTTTGGTCAAATTGTAGTAAATTGTCTTAGAAAACATAAAAACAATCTAGTTGCAACAAGGTTTTTGAAAATCGGTTCGGTAGATCCGGAGATTAACTGTCCGCCATAGGAAAATGTGTTTTTTGATGAGTCGACGTTGACGCCCTCTATAATTCGGCCAAAATTCGACATACAAATTTTTTTTGTACTCTTGACACATGTATTCATTATTAAAAAAAAAATATGTTATCTTATAAAGTTTCCGAGAAAAAAATTCCCAAAAATCATGCGTTTTTTGCGATTTCTAGACCGTACTAGTACCTTAAGGACTGAGAAAGATCTTTCTGCTTCACAATAAGCTATGGGTATTGTTACGAATATTCTAAAAGCTATATGAACATTTGGAAAAACGTCAATCATTTGTTTTTCAACGACCCAGTTAAGTATTTTAAAAGATGAAATAAGTTCGCTTTTTTCTTTTTGAACTTGAGAAGAAAACACTTGCGGCTGCAATTTCATCATTTGAATAAGCTGCTCTAGTTCGTAAGTTAAATCAATTTCTAAATCTTTATGATAAATTTCGACTAAATTTTTTACTTTTATTTTTACTTCATTTTCACTCAAAAAATCCGAAGATCTCTGTGATTATTACATAAAAAGTGAAAATTCTAAACTTATCAGATCCATAGAGCGTTTCTTTTTGTTAAACACAAAACGGACTAGTGGAAATTAATAATTCTAAATTTTACCATACTAGTATCGAAATGTACTCTTACTCTCAATCCGCACATCTCTCTTAATCAAGAATAAATAAGGTACTCGAGATAATTAGTCCAGCATATTTCCATACTTCTCAAAAAAAGAAACGAGGTATAGAATTCAATTTGTTTTTCAATCTGGCAACCCTTTGCTGAATTAGGCTGCATGGATTTAATATATTTTGAGTTTACAATTTTGGGTTTATAGCGACTTGGGCTATGTGGGTTTGACTTTTTGGAGATATTAGCGAGTTGAGCTATGTGGGTTTAAAGTTTGTGGGATTAATTGTGAGTTGGGCTATATGGGTTTAACGTCTTTGGGGTATATAGCTTTCGAGTTTGGATTTTGTGGGGTCAACTAATTTTAGTTTTTATTTTTGGGGTTTTTTAGATTGTACAGTTTGAATATCGCGGTTTTACGGTTAAAATTTCTTAATGGGATGGGGCCCTAATTTCCGCGGGGCCCGGGGCTTCAGTCCCTCCTAGCCCCCCTATTAATCCGGGCCTGGGTTCAATTAATAGAGCTAAATAGTTTAATTTTAAAATAGAATTATTTCCTCGTATTCCCCAACAGATGCAAACACCTAAAATAGGCATTGAGGCAGCTGAACATACATTTTTAATTCCTGGCCACATACATAAAGAGTGTGATATATGTAAACCATTCTGTCATCCGAAAAAAAGAAAAGAAAGAAAGTATTCAAATTCAGAAATTTACCACCCCATTATTCTAGTACCCATCATGTGGAAAAAAACAAAAATTTTTGGTACATGAATTAAAGCTTCATGAAGTTTGAAATTTTGTTTTGCAAATTTATTGAAACCAAATGCGGGTTTGGATGTTCGAAAGAAAGATGAAGATGGGAACATGTTTGGTTTTCAAACCCTTAAATGGTTGCGTTATTCAAAATCAGATCACAGAAAAGTCTAATTTAAAACAACACTGCATGAAGAAACGGATTTTCAATGTGTACGTTTCAAACAAAGGGGTAAAAACTCATCAAAAGCATAATATCTCTTCTTCCATTAATTCCATCAATTTTCCACGGTTTCTATAAAACCTTGAAATCACAAAACGGAAAAGAGGATATAGATCCGAATTTATCTGATGACGAAATCTAGTTTTTAAAAATTTAACCAAAAATCTATAAGTTCCTTATTCGTTCCTGTTTTTTTTAATACTGAATTTTATTAAAATGTTTTTTTTTTATTTTTACTTATTTTATTTTGTTAATAAAGTGAAATAAATTTGTTTTTTTTTTTTAAAGCCTTAATTTAAAATTTATTCCAATATGGATATTAAGGACACAACTCGAAATAAACTTTTTCTTTGAATGAAAAACAGTTTGGTCAAAACAACATATCTCACTAAAAACATATAAACAAGCTAAAAAATTAAAATTTGTTATTATATTCGTGTAAATATTATTATTTTAAAAAAATTGCATCCTAATATATAGTATGTATTAAATAAAACTGGATTTGGAGGAATTTTTCTAACTTTAAAATACATTTATCTCAAAACGAAGATTTTGAACTTATGCTGTTATGACCAAACTCCACAGAAATGTACTCATTAAAAAGTTCCTTTATTTTAATTCTTTATAGAGAGATTGATCACAATTAGCTTATTCTAATATGATTATGAATACTGTTATCCTTTACCACAAAAGTTCATTTTGTTATTTAAACAATAAATATAACAATTTAATAATTGTTACGTTTACGTGTGCTGTTTCAAGACTGTTTATTCGTTGTCATAAATTCAGTTAACATAGGTATGGATAGGTATATAAGTTTATACTTATAGGTAATATACATTGTATTTATATACTTATAAAACAAGGCTTAATTGTAATGGTGCACAATGATAACAGGGTGATGCATAATAATATTCAATATGCAACATGCCCCCCTTAAAAAAAAACAATGAAATTCACTAAAGAAAGAGAAAGAAAAAAAAAAAAAAAGAATGAAAATTCAGGAGAGAAAAAAAATAAATTATGAAGTATAAAGAATAATGTACCTAATATTAAAATAATATAAGGAATAAGTGTTGGTTTTAATTTTTGATTTTAACTTTTCCGGACCTTAATTGCATGAAATCGGCTATCTTTTCAGATATATTTTTTTCGGTTGACTTTTGTTCGTTATTATGAGTGTTAGTCAGAACATGATGCTTTCTTAATATTAATTGCTGTCTATTGCGTCTAAATACGCGGCCATTAAATGATTCTACTAAAAAAGATCTTGGCTCTTTACATTTTTTTTGTACCGTGCCATTGGTCCAAGTTGGATCGTTTGGATTTATTTTAAAAAGTACTTTGTCTCCAATACTAATTTGAGGTAACAATTTGACTGTTTTATCATATCTTTTCTTTGCAATTTCTTGTATTTTATTAAGTTTCTTTTTGTATATTCTAAAATCAACTGTTGATGGTTTAAGTTGCTTCATTTGAAATGGAATTTTTGATCTTAAACTCCTTCCCATAAGTAATTGAGCTGGTGTTAAACCACAACTGTTAGGTGTGTTTCTTAAATTGAGTAGGCCTATGAAAGGATCGGTATTTGATTGTTTACATTTTCTTATCATATTTTTTATAGTTTGGATTGAACGTTCTGCTAAACCATTGGATTGAGGAAAATGTGGACTACTGGTCCTATGAGTGATATCCCAGGTTTTAAAAAACGTTTGCATTTCTGAGGAGACTAGTGAAGGTCCGTTATCTGATATGAGAACTCTTGGGATACCAAATTTGGCAAAAATGTTTTTCAACTGTGTTATCACAACTGTGGAAGTACAGTCTGTTAACTTGCAGTATTCAATGAATTTAGAGTAGTAATCTACAATCAAAAGATAAAATGAGTTATCAGTTTGGAAAATGTCCATTCCTATTGTGTCCCATGGAAGGTTTGGAATATCGTGAGGATGGAGTGGTTCCTTAGGATTATTGTTTCGAAACTTTTGACAAATTTCACATTTTTCAACAAACTTTATTATGTCAATATTGACCCCTGGCCAGTAAATCGATGCTCTAGCACGACGTTTCATACTTTCAATACCCGCGTGACCCTCGTGGATAAGAAATAAGAAATGTTCCCTAAGGTTTTCTGGAATAATGATTTTGTTCCCCAAAAAACAAAGTTCATTGTGGAAATAAATTTCATCTCTCAGAGTCCAAAACGGTAGCAGCGATTTGTCAATATTTCGCCTGTGCTCTGGCCATCTGTTATAAGTGTATGTTTTTACTGATTGAAGTGTAGTATCTTTTTTCGTACTGTCTTGGATTTTTTTAAGTCTTTCTTCTGAAATCGAAAGAGACGCTGAAATTATGCCTACATGAACATGAATGTTTTTTTCGCTTTCTAAAATCTCTGTTTCTGGAAGAGGAGCCCTAGATAGCGCATCGGCAATTACCATTAGTTTTCCTGGTTTATGATCTACTTTTAGATCATATATTTGAAGAGAGAGCATCATTCTCTGAAGACGGGGAGAAACTTTAGCTAGTGGTTTCATAAAAAGCGATATCAAAGGTTTATGGTCAGTTTCTACAAACACAGTCTGACCATAAATGTACTGATGAAATTTATGGCACCCAAAAACTATTGCGTAGAGTTCCTTTTCTATTTGAGCAAATCTTTGCTGGCTATCTGTTAACGTTTTTGATGCAAATGCTATCGGTTTATTATTTTGCTGTAACACAGCCCCTACAGCAAATTGAGAGGCATCTACGGATAAAACAATTTCTATCTCTGGGTCAAAGTACGATAAAGTTGGCGGAGAGGTTATACTTTTTTTCAACTGCTTGAAACATTTTTCGTAGTTATCATCCCAACTCCACAAAACATTTTTTTTGAGAAGCGTTCTTAATGTTTGAGAATTTTTCGACAAATTTGACATGAATGGATTTAAGTACGTTAGCATGCCAAGAAATCTTTGTAAATCCTTGACACATTTCGGCGTTGGCATATCAATTATAGCTTTTATTTTAGAATGATCGGGAAAAACACCATTTTTATTGAAAATATGTCCAAAGAACTTAACTTCACTCAAACCTAACTGACACTTGGTTTTGTTAAATTTAACACCACTTTCTTCTGCTCTTTTGAGAACTGCAAACAGACGTGCATCGTGTTCTTTTTTATTTTTGCCATAAATTAAAAAATCGTCTATATAAATGGGGACATCTAAGTCGCCAAATATTGCTTCCATTTTACCCTGAAACTCTTCAGGGGCTGATTTTATACCAAATGGAAGTCTTTTGAATGAGTACCTACCAAAAGGCGTATTAAAAGTACAAATCTTAACGCTTTCATCATCTAGTGGTATCATCCAGAAACCTTTGTTTGCATCAAGTATCGAAAACATAGTTGAACCTTTCAAACGATTTTTTATTGAATCGAGCGTGTGAAACAAACGTCGGGAGCGTTTAATAGCTGTATTTAATTTTCTCGGATCTAAACATACTCGTATTGAATTATTTTTCTTTTCAGCTAGAACCAAAGAGCTCACCCAATCAGTGGCACCTATAGTTTTTTGGATGACATCCAGAGACTCCATTTTATCTAACTCTGCTTTAAGTAAATTAAGTAATTTAAATGGTACAACGCGTGGCGGATCTATACTAGGCGAAGCATTTTCAATCAAGTCTATATGACATTTACTTTGAATGCAACCTAAACCATCAAAAGCACTTTTGTATTTTTTAAAAACATGCAAATAATCTTTTGAAATATGATGAACATTCAAATTATTTTGATTAATATGATTAACATGCAAACCATTTTCCTTTTGAGAACAATTTTTCAGCTCTGATACTTTTGAACTATAATTAATAAATCCCAGACGAGCACAATCGGATAACCCAATGATAGTATTTGCTTTTAATTTTGTTACTATAAATTCTATATTAAAAATCTTACTTGACTTCATGCACTTAACGTCCAGATTACATTTTCCAATGACTTCAATTTTTTCTCCACTATATGACTTTAATTTCACTTTACATTCTTTAATTTTTTCTTTTGGATTCACAATTTGTTTTAAAACATCATATGAAATTAAATTTACTTGCGCACCAGTGTCTAACTGAAAATAAAAAAATTTATCTGAAATTTTAAACTGTTCTAACCAAACATTTTTTCTATTATCAAAGTTAATCTTTTTTACAGTTACGGCTCCTATTAAAAATTCATCATACTCGTAGTTCTCGTCCTCGTCTTGGTCTTCGTATTCATTGCTGTCACTCTTATCAAAACCGGTTTCAGAATTTGCTTGTACAGTATTGATGTTCTTAGCCAAACACATGTTAGCGAAGTGGTTCTGTTTACCACATTTAGCGCATTTCTTATTCAAAGCTGGACAAACTATAGACCGATGATGGTGGGTGTACCCACATTTTCTGCAAATCTGCGATGACGTCGAAGATGTTGATTGTTTCTTGCCTCCATTATTATATTGTAATCTGTGTGATGATTGACTGCCGTTGCTTGCTCTTCTATTATATGTTTGGTGACGTACGGATCCGCTAGTTTTTTTGTTATACTGTTGTACGGCTAATACTTCTTTATGTTGATGAGTGTCGGTTGTCATGTCCGTAATTTGCTGCTTGCTGGCTTCATATGCCTTTACAATTTCTTCGAGTTTTCCCAGTTTAAGGTCTTCTTTTGTTAAGAGTTTCTCTTTTAAAACTTCATCGACCATGCCAATGATAAATATGTCTCTTACCATCTCATCATCGTTTGGATATTCACAAGGAGATACTAATACTTTTAACTCAGTCAGATAATTATCCAAACTTTGATTTGGTTTTTGTTTGTTGATCAAGAATTTATAGCGGTTGTATACTAAATTCTTTTTTGGCTTAAAGTGACCATTGAACTTTTCGACAACTTCACCAAATTTAGATTTATTAGTTAGCTTAAATGTGTTGTACAATTTAAGACCATCATCTCCTATGCAGTTGAGAACTACTGCAATTTTTCTGGCATCATTTTCGTTATCATCTAGACCCATTGCCAAAAGGTACAGCTCGATTTTCTGCTTCCAAAATGTCCATTCATCAAATAGATTTGGAGCTCGGAAATTTAGTTCTCTTGGTGCTTTTATATTATCCATGTTATCTATTGTAATCTATTGCTTTTCTTTGCTTTCTTATTTTTGGATTAACTTTATATCACCTGACACCATGTTACGTTTACGTGTGCTGTTTCAAGACTGTTTATTCGTTGTCATAAATTCAGTTAACATAGGTATGGATAGGTATATAAGTTTATACTTATAGGTAATATACATTGTATTTATATACTTATAAAACAAGGCTTAATTGTAATGGTGCACAATGATAACAGGGTGATGCATAATAATATTCAATATGCAACAATAATGAAAACTTCTTAATTGGTGTTACATTTTATATATACTCCACGCGACTTTAGGTGTAACTTCATTGAGTAATCAAGGGTTAAACAAGCTATTAAGTTGGGCAGATCGGTGTGGTATGGGTGTCAATGTCAATTCTTACAAAAAAGATCTCGGCTTATTCTCCAAGAAATTCCCCATATAGTCAGTCCATAATTTTAGGGCTAAGACATTAGCATCACCTCGGTTAAAAAAAACTATGTACAAGCATTGTATATAACATCTATTGTAATATAATGGTGACGATACATTGTAGTGCCTCTAGGCGGATTCACGACTGACTATTGAGGAGGGTGTGCTTAGCTGTGTTGTGAACTTAGGAGTTTTCATAAAAAGGAAAAATTTTGGCAGAATTTTGAGAGACGAGTACTTTACTTACAGTTGTCGTAAATGGCCAGCTGGGCCTTCAGCCGTTTGCAGCCATTGCTGAAAAAAAGATCAGGTCTTAGCCAACTGACAAAGATATTAATCTACAAGCAGCTCCTGAGACCAATGATCAGCTATTCCTTCCCAGTATGGTTTTCCATCTCGAAGACTGTTATGAAGAAACTTCAACTATACGAAAGGAAGATACTGAAGACCGTCAACGACAGAAACACTACAGGAACGAGCATCTCTACACAGAAGTGAATTCAATCCCACTGGACAAATATCTAATATCATTCAACGAAGAAAATAATGGGGAACATCATCGACCACCCGAATCAGCTTATGAGAAGGATGACCACAGAACAACGACATTCGCAAAATGTGTTGCTAAGCGTAAAACTCGAGAACTGCTCGACCAATTCGGCTAATTGTTGTTTTAACTTTTTTGTTAAGGCACAAGGAAGGTTCTTATGGAGAGAAAAAACGTAAAAATTACAAGGAAAATAATAAAAACAACACTTTTAGTAGTACGTACGTCTGCCAACGATTACTCTTAGTCAATGTTCGAGGCCCAATATCATTCCAACATTTAAGAACTTTTAATGGTGAATTATGTGGCTCTTACAGAGAAGCCTGTCAGCAAATGTTTTATTACTGCGGATGGACAATATTAACATAAAAAATCAATGTTGTGTTGATTTAGAGAAAATAGGGCAGACCAACGTCTGCCAGGGGAGCTAGTTTTATATAAAAATAATTAAACTGAAGTCACTGTATATAGTTAAACCTCCTATGAGCCAACAAATGTAAATTTACATACATAAGTAGTATCTTATTAGTTGTAAGCCAAATTTTAAATAATATGTTCAATAAAACAAAACTTGAACTTGAGTTGTCGTAAATCCATATATTTAATTTTTTTTCTGAAACCAGTTGTGTTTTGTGTTGGGGATATAGATATATACATGCATATGTACATACATACATGTGCATTTGTGTTTATTTACTTTGAGTTTGGTAAATCTAAAATATTTAATTAATTTCTGAGGTTTATCTCCAAAGTCGGACATTCCTATTGTAATTATAATTTTAATTTTTCTCATTTTCAAGTCGTAAACCACAACCACAGGAATTTAAAACACAAATGTGAATTTTAAATGAAAACGACAACAAAACAGGGCCCGTATCCCGTAAGAGTAAAGTGATCACTAAATTAATTGATTATCGTTTTTACAATAGCTATAATAATATACAAATATAAAATAATTTATAATCAACTATCACCTTAGCCGATTCCACCCCATAAGAAAAAGTTTATTGTGAATGTCAATTGTCACAAATTACCTTAGCCGATTCCACCCCTGGTATTCAATCCAAAGTTATAAATATGCTATGAAGTTACGTTCTTGATATACACCCGTTTGAAAATTAAAAAAAAATTGTTTTTCGCTTGATCTGGAGGAAGTAAAGTTTCTGAAAGAACTAATTATCTTCCTTAAAATTTTTTTGTTTAAATCTTAAGTTGAAGCTAATGTGTTTGATATTATGTATCGTGTAAAGTATCAGGTCAAAAAAAAAACAGTTTTGTTTTGGTTCAACCAATTTCATCATTCTTAAAATAAAATATTTCATCATTCTTAAAATGTATAAGCAAAACAAAAACGTATTAAATCTCAATCAGTAGTATAATATAATCTATACTTATAAAGTTTCTTGAATTGAATACCTAGTTTCTGGAACAGCAATCTGCCAACATTAACTTGGTATCTTTTTTTTTATTGAAGAAATATCTTGACCAATCACTTTTACGGTTTTAAAAAATAAATGTAGGGTAGGATTAATCAGAAAACACCTTAAGAGTAGCAAAAATCATGTTTATCGACTATTTAAATTTAATACGGTGAAGGTTCACAACTAACTGAGAATTTCTCAAAGAAGGAAAGAGATATCGGAAAGATTTAAACAGAATTTAAATGGAGAAAATTTTATCATAAACCATTACTATATACATAGATAAAAAAAATTAAAAAAAATTACCTCAATTATAGAACATAACTTCGGAAACAACGAAAAAATATTGTTTCTATTTTCAAACAGGAATATCTAAAACACGTGACGTCCTAGAATTTTCAAATTTGGATTCCAGTTCAGGGGGTGGCCGTGGCGCGATGGTTGTGTGTTCGCCTGTCAACCTCAGTATCACAGGTTCGATCCCTGCCGTCATCTATGTCGTCTTTAATTCCATTAAAACCTTCTAAAAATTGTCATCAATGGGTTGCTGGTTTACTCATTACATGTTGTTTAGGCATAACACTAACAACATGTGATTGAGTTAAACTAGTATGCCCAACAAGGATGAAAAACGAATAAAATAATGCGAATTATAAGAGACATAGAAATAAGACACGGCAATTCTCCGCTTTAGTTCAGCCGCCATCCCTGGAGATAAAAAATCTGAGACAACCACTTCAGTCTCAGAACATCGTGCCACACATCTTTCCTATCCTTCTTTCTCTTCCGTAACTTCACGCCCGCGCTGTGTTAAAACATTTAAAGGGTAATCATAATCCCTTGAGCGTGAGTTGATTATAAAAAAAACATAAAAACCTTTGAAAAAATTAATATTGGTTTCTGCATCAATAAAATTATTAAATTTTGTTTACCTATGATAAGAAAATAGCAGTCTCTGATGTTTAAAAATAAGACCTACGCGACTGAGAATCAGATCCAAGACCTCGTGCATGGCAGTTTAACGCCTCATTTGTTTTTATTTTTTCATTTACTTATAACTACTTTCCAAAGCACTAACCAATATGCTAAGGTGTCCCTCCTAACTTTAAATATTAAAGCAATGTCTTTAAGGATTGAATCTCGAAAATAATTTTGGTCCTCTGATTAAATTTTAGCTTGCTATACTCAAGTACTCCGAGGGGTAATTAAAAATTCTATCTACGAAGTTTAAAGAAAATCGGCCGAGCCTTTAGACTGTGGTCTTTTTTAAAAATTATTTTCCTGTAGCCAAGAAGGGTTCGGAGTTTGTGGTGTTCTTGCCTGGTGAGAACACGCTGAATACACACATCTGTGTCTTTAAGCTTTTGAGGAATTTCGTAACATTTTCATTAGAACCAGTGTTAAGTTTAATTTTGATAAAAATTTCGTTTTCGGTTAATATTCTTGTTCCTGTGATCAGAGGTGATTATCGAATCCCTTGGGTAATTTATTGAAATTTCAAATTTGTTTCAACATTATCTTTCGGTAAAGTGAGGATGTTTTTTCCTTTCAATTCGCGAACCTACATTTCATACATTTCCTCTTCCAAAGTATACACCTAGCCTTGCAATTGGTCGATAGGAGGGGGAGGAAGGTCACCTTTTTGGGGAGCAGGCTGGATAAATTCTGTTTTCCATTTACTAGGGAAGATTCTAGAACAGAAGGAGCGATAGAAAAGCTTACAAATGGTTTTGCCAGCGATGAAGACCATCTCTTCAGAAGAATGGGGTATACCATCAGGACCAGCGGATTTGTTTATATCAAGATCTCGAAGGGCTCTTGAGTGCGGAAATATACCTGTCACATTGAATGATTTACGTTCTCAAGTACAGGAAGGACAATGTTGCACTGACGGGTTGTCAGTGTATATGAGCGTTGGAACCGGAGATGAATTTCATTTTTTTTTGAAAAATCACTTCCGTGATCATATCAGCACCGGCATCAACGTCACTATAGAGGAAACATAGTGATCAGTTAAAAATTATAAAAAAGTTATTCAGACTGTCCCAGTTGGCTTTTCCGTATTGCCAAACGGGCCTAGTTGGATGCTTCTCTTTAACTGGATGATGGGACAAGAGAAATCGACTGATATAACAAAATGGTCCGAAGTGCCGAATGGAGAGTTTACCGTTATGGCATACTTATCAGGGTTAGAAGTAAGAAACAAATCGAGAGTGTGAGCGTTTTGTCCAGCAATATCTGGTATTCAAGTGGGCTCATCTACAAGCTGAGTAAGGTGGTGCATCTCAGCAAAGATTTCAACATGTATTCCTTCGGGTGTTGTCTGTCCTGAATAGCGAAGCCAGCTTCAATTGTGTACATTGAAGTCGCTCGGAATAATAATTTCATGGTGAGGGTACAAAGAAACTATTCGGGAAATGGAATCAGACATCGCATCAAAGTCATTAAAAGTTTGACAGAATTGCTGTCAAGAGTTGGACTCCTATAAATGAAACAATAATGATGTGCTTGCGGACAGTAAATTTGAGCCACATGAAGCTAAAGTTCGTATTAGAACAATTTCCGTATTGAGGAAGGCTCTGGCAAGCAACATCATATGTCACTTAAACTAAAAGGCCGCGGCCGTGTCGCATACAAAATCCTGTCGTCTGTACTGTGTGAGCGCCTAAAACCGTTTGTCAACGAGCTGATCGGCCCCTATCAGTGTGGTTTTAGGCCCGGCAAATCTACCCTGGATCAGATGTTCACACTTCAACAGATTTTGGAAAAAACCCAGGAGTTTTCGATACACACCACCTTTTTATCGATTTCAAAGTCGCGTTTGATAGCGTGGACAGAGAACAACTATTTAGAGCCATGTCTCATCTCGGAATCCCTGCCGTGACGATGGAGAAATCTCGCTGCTCCGTCAAGGTCGGTAAGAACACCACCGAACCCTTTGATGTCGAGAAAGGTCTGAGGCAAGGTGACGCGCTATCCCTATTTAACATCGCTCTTGAAGCAATTGTACGAAACTCAAACGTCAACAATAGAGGTACAATTTTTCAAAAGTCAGTTCAACTGCTTGCTTATGCGGATGATATTGATATCATTGGGAGGACGAAGCGAGCTGTTACCGGTGCGTTTGCAAGTATTGAACTGGAGGCGGCGAAAATGGGGTTGGCTGTTAATGAGGACAAGACGAAGTATATGCTATCATCGAGAAAGGAATCTCAACATCGTCGACTCGGGCAAAACGTCACGATGGATATGTATAACTTCGAAGTCGTCAAAGACTTTGTCTACCTGGGCTCCACTATAACATCGCAAAACAAAAAAATAAAGCCCTATCTCAAAGAACCAAGGAGACCCTGTATAAGACCCTCATCATCCCGGTCCTGCTTGGGTGCTTTGAAAGAAAAGTTCTTTGTTTGATCTTCGGTCCAGTCTGTATCGATGGAGTATGGAGGAGAAGGTTCAACAACGAGCTGTACGGGCTTTACAGCGACGTTGACCTAGTCAAGAAGCTGAAAATACAACGGCTGAGATAACTGGGACACGTGGAGCGTATGTACACCGACGCACCAGCCCGTCGAATCTTCGAATCCACCCCTGATAGTCTGCGCAGCACAGGAAGACCCCACCTCAGGTGGCGCGCACAAGTGGAGAGCGACCTCAACCAACTTGGAGTGCGTAACTGGAGGCAGCTAGCTAGGGACCGAGCTAGCTGGAAGGGCTTGTTGGTTGAGGCCGTAGTCCACCCTGGACTATGAGCGCCATCTAAAGTAAAGTAAAGTAAAGTAAAGTAAGTATCGCATCCTCGGATTTAAATAACTTTGACAGTCGATAACTTAATCGACTAAAATATACGGATTAGAAATACTGGAACAATTTGATAAAATGGTTTTCTGTCTTCGAAAGTCGATAACTTTTTCATTTTGAACATCAAACATACAGACATACTAAGCTTTCATTACAAAAATCCTTGGTTCACTTTGATGATTGAAATGTTTCTGAGTTCTAATTTAGGTCTACTACTAAACTCTGAAAACTATTTTAGATTTTAATAAATGTTTCAAACATTTTCATTTCAGGAACAATATTAATTTTTTTTTTTCGAAAAATTCATAAAATTCCTACACATAACATTCTCTCATTGAAAAATTAATTGCTCTATTTGGATGGATTAATTCAAACAAAGGCTTCAAAAAAAATTAATCTAAGAGTAAATATGTAATGTTTTTGAAAATTTGGGTCGATCACAGTCCACACGTGATCCACCAAATTGCAATGCAGAAAAAGACACTATTTGTTGGGGATTCTGGGCTGGCGGCATCATTCGTCCATTATTCTTTGAAAATGACGGTGGCCATCACCGTCAACGGCGAGTGATATCGGTTGATTATAACCAATTTATTTTCGTCCAAATTATGATATGGACACCGACGATGTGGTTTCAGTCGGACGGCGCTACTTGCCATACAGCCCGTGCCACAATGGATATTTTGCACGAGCGATTTCCGAACGTGCGGTGGTGATTTAAATTGTCCACTGAGATAGATAGATTTGTGCCAATAAACTAGAAACTACATGAATGCCATTGGTAAAATTAAAACTGATTCAACCTGAGCGCCACCCAGCCATGGCCGACACTTGAATGATTTTATACATATGTATACACAATGGTATACTCCTAAATTTCAATGATATCTCACTCACAATTTGTTTAATTAAAATTTAAAGATAAGAAAGGCAAAAACTACAGGTAGTTTTTAGGATTAGCCTAGTTCGTAGGTTGAAGGGATCGATCAAAACTCTTTCCAATTACACCTGTCCCCACATTGATGCTCAATTTGTATTCAAATGATGATTCCCTCGTTCTGTGTTTTCTGAACGCAGCTCAGGTGCAAAGACTGATAATTTCATCATATCATCTCCTGTTAATTTAAATTCGTCCTTCCAAGGATTTCTGCGAATAAACTCGTTGTCATCCAAGGTCGGCTCCAGTAACCATTTTTTATATTATAACGCCCAGTGAAGGGATATGAATACCCTTTATATGTTGGACAACACAGGGCGAGCATTAGAAACAGTGGACAAGATTAAAAGGAGGCAAAAATGTAGAACGCTTCACGATTTTGCGTTAGTAAAGTTTTTTTTTAGTTAGAAAACTCACGTCTTTTTATAAATTTTATGTCTGGAATAATTGAATTGTAAATCTTAGAAGCTGTTTGATAAATCGGTAAGGTTAATGTTTATCGTACCTTCGTCGCACTTTAATGCCATTTCCATTGCACATCCCATAAACATGAATAATATTTGCATATTATTGATTTATAAAAGCAGACATTTAATAGTTTTTCCAAGCAACTGTAAATTCGGATTAAACAAATAAACTGATGAATTCTTTTTTTTTTAATCTTTTATGCCATTTTTCTTTGGTAAATTTTCTAATTAAACCTTCATATCCCAAACATAACTCATTCTGAAGGCTTTTAAGGAACAGAGTAAGGAAATGATGAAATGATAGTTTTAAAAAGGTATTCAAAGTAAGGTTATGAGAGTTTTTATATGTAGTCTAAAAAAGGAGCAAGCTTGAAACTTTCTAATACATAATGTACATAGCTTTGTAAAATTAGAGAAAATCGTAGGAAAAAAAATTTAAATTCGATTTTTAGTTTTACTATTGTTACGTTCATAACAAAGAAAATAGTTTATAGTTAAACGTATATTTTTACACATTTTCTGAGAAAAATTAAACTCAAAGTCCAAAAATTATGATTGGTAAGAAAAAATATTAACAGGATTAAGCATGGAATGTGGATGGATTTCAATTATACCTAGTGGTTGTAAAAGTCGCAAATTTTTTAATTAGTTACGGAATAGTTCCATTCAAATTAATCCTTTTGATTTTAATTTTAAAATCTTTAGAGTAGTACTAACAATAGTTGTCTGTTATATTCAAAAGTTTAGGCAATTACATTACATCACAATTTCTTGCTCTGTTTTACAGATGTTTTTTAGTAAAAAACAAAATATTAAGTTGTTTCTTAGAACTTAAAGAAGACGGAAGTATAACCAGATACCTATCAAATGGTTACATAACCACTTCACAATCAATCAACTTAATCCAGTTTATCTTACCATTTATCGGTGAGTATAGCGACGTCCAGGTTAACGAATCTCATACCAGCTTCTTTAGCAGTAGCTTTTGCAATCAAAGTTTTTCCACATCCTGGCGGACCATGCAAAAGAACTCCTTTTGGTGCTTCCCAAAGTTTCGATTGATTAAACAAGTCCCTATGCCTTACAGGCAAAACAACTGATTCTCTTAGCTCTTGAATAACGCCATCCAAGCCGGCGATATCCTTCCAACTGACGGGAATATCATCGGGTACAACTAAGTGTGATGCAATCATAAGTTCATAATCGCTTAGCGCCTGAGTGTTAATCTTGAAGCCGTCTCCTTCACCGAGTCTATTTTTTGCAAGCATTTCAAAATTAAATAAAAATTACAAAATCAATTTATTCCTTTTTCTCACCTTTTCAATTGTTCTTCTGCACGTATTTTAGCCTTCCTTTTGTTCTTGCTTGTAGGATCTAGTTGGTTCATCATCCACTTGACCGAATAAAAGGTAACAACAGATGCAAGAGAAACACGAAGGATCAATTGCAGGACCTCATTGCGACTCAATTGAGAATTACCAAAACTCAGGTTGTTCATTTTTGTTCCTTGAGTTAAGAGATCTGCAAGAGCTTATTAATTTGATAACGTGGAATGTTTGATTAAATGATATAATTTAAAGTTACAATTTATTAGATATATTGGAAATTCGTTTTCCTTCTGCTGTTCTCTTCCCGATGTGCTGCTTTTGGCAAGATTTTTATAGATGAAAAATGACACATGACAGCTGCATGAGAGACAACGTTATGTCAAAAAAAAGTTTTGACAGTTATAGCTTGGACTTGTTTGTTTTAAGATTTTGACATTTATTTAATCGCTTTTTACATTATACAATACCTACTACATAAAAGAAAAATATGATCTATTTTTAATCTTGGTATATAATTATTTGTCGAGCTTTGATCGAATTTGCAATAAATGGATATCTAAACGGAAATACAAACAAATACAAAATATTACTTATCAGCCCAGTGGTGCAATGTTCTTTTATTGACATAGCCTGAATGATAGGAATATTCACTCCTATTAGGTTAGGGGCGAACATTCAATTTTTAGTTGCACAACTGTTTGGTTAGTTATAGAAAAGAGATGAACTATTTGGTTGAATGTCCACGCAGGTGCATATAATTAGGCTCATTTTAGGCAATCGTTTAGTTTGTGTCAAAACAAAACTTTTTAGTTGCTCGAACCAAGCAGTTGTGAAACTAAAAATTGAACGTGCGCGCCTAGCCTTACAGAATTCGGCGAATGAGTGAGAGTTTCAATTAATTTTCAAACTTTTGCTATTACTGAATCCGACGAAAGAAAGTTGAACGAATGTCGGTAACATGTCCTGCACCACCGACATTCTGTTCAACTTATCTGGTATTACCCTTTATAGTATTATCAATTGACGTGATTTTATGTTAGAGTCCCTAGCCTGTCGTGTCGCTGAAACCAGTCAAATTTGACAGTGGAGAGTAGGATAAGAAAGATAGAAACAAGTAGTAAGAAAGAGAAATTTTATTATATTGATTTTTCAACGAAAGGCAGAGTATGGGAGATTTCCGAGTGGTGGAAATGAAAAAAAAAATGGTCTTTTTTGACCTTTTTCTGTTGGAATATATTTTCTTGTTTGTGTGTTTTTGTGAGTATGTATTGAGGTAGATATATTTTAGCTTGAACTTTTTTGTCTGAATATATTTTCTTGTTTGTATGATTTTTGTAAGTATTGAAATAAAGAGATAATGCCTACCACTTGAGTTGAAATTTTCAATTTTGTCGAAAAATCAAATATTTTTACTATCTGAAGCGAGAAATCTCAACCAATGCTACAAAGATACAGTGTGTTCTAGAAAGCATAATGATTGCAATGACAAACTATAAAAAATATATTGGCGATAAATTTTATGGAAATTAGTAATTAAACTGTTTTAATTGTAAATAAGTATCTGCCATAAATTTTGTTTCCAAATTTTAGAAAATATTTTTTTTTATTTTCGTAGGTATTTACGGCGGATTGACGAAAAAAATTTCGAGGATGAAAAGAAATGAAAATTTTTACTAGTTTCAGGGCTTTAAATGATCATGTAAACGCACTTATTCACGTATAATAAATTGTTGATAACTTTTTTACAAGCAATCGAATGAAGTTCTTATATTATATTCTTATATTTTTATATTATGCTTTTTCATAATCTACACAAAAAAAAACACGACAAGGTTGCATGAACTTGCTCCTATGTAATAGACTAGAAATTTCAAAAACGAATGTTGTTAGAGAAACTGTTCATAAGCATAAAATTTATTTTTTAAATGACTAAAACAACTCCTTTAGCAGTTGGAGCTAAAAACAGGATACCATGTGTTTTAAGCAAAAATTGGTTTATGTAAGAACACATTATAATTCCTTGTAGTGGAAAAAAATAAACTTTTATATACAAAAACATTTTTAAGAAAAAATTTTGGAATCCCAATTTAATGTGTTTATTAATGTACGAATAAAAATTAAATTTACAAAAAAAAAATATTGATCCGTTTTTGAAATATCGAAATTTCCAAGAAACAAGTTGATTTTTTGATGTGTAAACATCTTTCCCGGCGGTAGAGTGAATCCAAAACGTGGGTAAAACTTGTAACCCGTTACGGTTACACGTTACGGTTACACGTTACGGTTACACGCTACGGTTACACGTTACGGTTACACGTTCTGTGTAGCAACCTACCTTACCGACGATTGCATTTAACACCATGTTTACATTGGAAATATTGCGAACTTACGACATCGTGTTTACATTAGCCGTGTTTTATTGGTTAGTGAATACACTACATATCAAAATTTAACATTGAAAACAACAACAAACGATTAGTGAATAAAAATAAGCTAGTAATTGAAATGGATAATTTAGAGAAGATATTGTTGAATTTATATAACAACTGAAAAAATCACATTTTAGTTGAATTAATACGATGTTAAGGCTGTTTTAATATGGAGCTAGGTTAAGACAACGATACTTTCTCTACACTTTTATTGAAGTTAAACTCTCAGAATAGGTACCTTTTTTATTTTGTTAGTATCGTTCTAACTTCATATTAGGTGCGTTTTATTATTCACAAATCTATCTGGATCCGGATCTGGATCTTCCCTTGAAAATAAAACGATACGGATCTTAGTGACAGCAGTGTTATAAGTCCGTCTCTTTTTATCCTTGGGTTTGTAAATTTTCAATTATTTCTTGTCTTTTTTCTTTACACTATAGATTACACTACCTTATCATAAAAGCCATCTACTCGCCAGTGTAATAACTAATTTTTGGATCTTTGAAATAGATCCCGATAGAAAACAGGATCCCAAATTGTTTTTGTAATACATGTTAAAACTTAATCCAGATCCGGATCCAGATAGATTTGTGAATAATAAAACGCACCTATTGTAAGACATTTTCATACACTTTAACATTAATGTAAAAATATTATTTTGTATTACTTACATAGTAATATCTTTCATTCAAGTATTGACTACATATATTATTAATAAAGTTTTTGCTGAAAGAAGAAGTCATTGATTTTTAATTAATTTAGAAATATTTTGCATAAAAAATTCAATATACTTTTCTTGTGTTCAAATCAATTTGAGGTTTTTTTAAATAATCTCTCATAATATGACTCTTTAACATTTAAAAACGTCAAAATAGGTCTGTTTTCTTAGTTTTTTACACGAACTACCATTGTTTTAAGGTTGCTCAGAATCAATTTATTAAAAGAAATTGCCTTAGGCTAGGCGGTTTCTTAACTGTTTGGTTCAAGAAACTAAAAAGTTTGTGTTTTGACACAAACAAAACGATTGCCTAAAATGAGTTCGCTATTTTGTGTAACATATAATTATATGCACCTGCGCGGACATTCAACCAAATTGGTCATCTGTTTTCTATAAGTATCCAAACAGTTGTGCAACTAAAAATTGAATGTGCGCTTCTAGCCTTAGGATGATATTAGTTAAAAAATATTTAAAGTTAGAAAACTACTTTAAAGTTAGGAAATATATAAGAAGTATAATACTACTACCTTTATAAGAGGCTGTTTAAAATTTTGCGCCAATATTATTTTATTGAGTAAAATGTTTTTTTTCTCCAATACTCCAATACATATATGTGAGAACATTTTGAGTAGATTGTAGAAAAAATATATATTTTCGCACTTTTGTAAGTTTTAAATCAAATTTAACAGTGAGAAAAACTCTAAATCAACTCGATCTGCATTTTCATGAATATTTCAACTCCAGCTTAAAACGAGATACAGATCTTTCGAACACATCCGTGTAAGTTAATTCAACAAGTAGGAAGGAAGAGTGAGTTAAAGAGTGAATAAAGCGTTTTTTTGGTGCTTGTATTACTGCGCTAGATATAGATTACCAATAAAACGCGCCTATTGGAAACTTTGAGTACTGCAATCTCGATTTTATTACTTTCCATTGCTGGCTAGAACTAAATTCAATCCATTAACGAAAGATTTCATAGTGTGTTCATTCAATGTTTTTTAAACAAATCCAGTTCACGTTAGTGATGGACAATTAAATTTTATTTTATGCTCCCAAAAATGTATTTTCAGAATTGACATTAAATAAAATGTACGATTGGGTCGCAAGAACTTGCTCTTATGTATTTGCAAAATCGTCGTTTTAACCAAGTTTCATTGTAAAACAGCTTTAATATCGTACTTATTCGACTAAAATTTTGCATCTTTGTCTTTCTAGAAAAAATTTGGAATTTTGTTTCTAAATACAAACAAAAATAATACTCAAACTTTTGAGGAGCTTTAGCATAAAAAAAACGATCAAATTCGGTTGTACCGTTTACGAAAAAATCAAAAACTTAAAAAAATGTTCCAAAAACCATTTAAAATGTTGTTCAGGGCAATCAGTTGACATCTACAACGAAATATTCTCGATACGTCAAAATTTAATTTGTCCTCTATATCTGTCATATACCATATAATTATTTTAATTATCGAATTAAATATTCTTTATTATATCAAAGTATACTTTTGGCATTCACTATATCAAAATATAGATCGTTCTCCATCTCTCAAGCCATGAACTGAATGATGACTGCGAACTTCAATGGATTAAAAAAATTAGGTTTTGCCACTTATAATTCCATTACAAGGTGGAAATGATGTCAATCGGTTTATAAATCTCTGACGAAGGGAGTAAGATAAAGTACAGAAACATAAAAAAAAATTAAAGGATTGGTTTGATTTTGATAAGATGAACTCTCCATCTAGTGGCTTGTCAAAAAAAAAAAGTTTTGACAATTCGCTGCATGATAAGTATATTTGTTGGCGGCGTTAAGCCAGATATACATTGTTCAAATGCATGGCAAGCACGTGCAAGTATATTATTTCAGTGGCAAGAGGACGTTGCCCTTTGTGAGTTTTTTTTTCTGTAAAATTGTGTTTTTACGAATTTCTTTAAGATTTTTTTAAAATTTATCCGAGTAATTTGTTTTATTTTGTCTGTCCATTTCATCATATAATTTTCGTTTGGTGTTTTAATATTTTAATCAGTGCTTATTGTGCTGTGCTGTGTTCTCATCTCTTCGACGTACTATACGCAAATAAACCAATAAATGCATGATCAATCATCAATCTTGCATATACAATATTTCTATGCAGTACGCTAGATTGAAAGGATTTGGATTTTTCTTCAAGCCTACATCCGATCTATATGTGTGACTTTTTCAATAATATACTTACACGCGTGCTTGTCATACATTTGAACAATGTATATCTAGCTTTAAACGCAATTGCTGAGGTTGAGAAAAAGGCGGAGTTATCGTTCATTCTTCTTTGGGGTTTTCTTTTTTTATATTTGGCGTTCGCTCAGTGAAATTCACTTAACTGAGTAGAGTAAGGAGTGTGAAAAGATGTCTCCTTTTTGCATGAACAAAGTTAACTTACATTAAAAATCGCTGTGTTTAAAAGCACTGATGTACTCGAAATTAAGCCAAAAGAGAAACAGAGATTAAAATCGGATTCGTGTAAAAACAGTCTATTTTCTATCAGATAAAATCCCTGTTTGAATATATGTAAGTGCAAAAAGCAACATCCCTGTTTAAACTAAAGTCAAACAAACTTTACGTTACGCAGCGGAGTCCACTTACTCCTAACACACGCCACGAACTACTTCATCGAAGCATATTGTCGATAAGGTTTTTGGGTTGTGTGAAATGAATAAGTGCAGACACGGCAGTTCACAACTGCTTGGCTCGAGCAACTAAAAGGTTTGTGTTTTGACTAAAAGGCTGTTTTTTTAATAAGGAATAATCATAGATGTCTATAGTTCTATGTGTAAAGCTACATATATGTAGAGATATTTTTAGATTTAAGTACAAGTGAAAGGGTTAAATTGTGGAAAAAAAAGTGGCTTCCATTTGAATATATTATGTACATACATATCTAAAGTCACAAACTAAATAGTACGATTGCATTGTATGTTTATTGAGTACGTTCGATAACAAAAATTTGGCACTCGGACGAACGTTGATGTTTACACATCTTAACCGTGAGTCCTGGCACTCACACTTTTTTTTTTAATTCAAAAATATATTTTTTTTAAAGTTTTGAAATGCAATGTTTTTTAAACTTTTTAGAAGCTTGTCTATACAAAATTTCATTGAAATCTCTTATGCCGATAATGAGAAATTCAAAATTCGAAAAAATCGTTCTACGGTATGTACAGTCAATAATATCCTGATCTCAAATTATTTTTTTTAATTAAATTATAGATCGTAAGAATTAATTGAAAGAAAACAATTTTAGCAAAATTCTTGGTACCTTTTTGGAGAAAAATGCGATTTTCGAAAACCATTTTTTAACATTTGTATGGAGGTACCGTTATTTTTCGATAAAATACATTTTTTTCTCATATCTTGTAGATTATATTAAGAAACTTTTATTTATAAATTTTAAAAAATTCGAGAATGAGGTTTTCGAAATATTGAGTTTTCAAAAAAAAAATTTGAAAATTCTTAAAAAAATCCCAAAAATTATTGTTTGAAAATTTGAATTCATAATAATATTCAAACTATTGGGGGCCTTTAGCAGAAAAATCCGTGGTACTGTTTTTGAGAATTCAAAAACCAAAAAAAAAATAGAATAATTGAATAATAAAATAATAAAATATTTTATTATTCCAAGAACACCTTGTAAAATTTAGAAAAAAAAGATGTTCTTATGTGGTTTATATTTAATAATTGATTTAAAAATTGTCTATAGTGGTCAATGATCTATTAATGGATCAACGGGATGTAACTTCAAATTCCAAAAAACTGGTACCTAGAGAATTTGCTACAAAAAATACTTTTTCTGGAAATTTCCTTTTGAGTACTTTTTGCAGCCTTAAATCACAATTTTCACTACAAATTTTTTTAAAAGTTAGTCTTTTGATCACTACGTTAGTATAAGTTTGTTTGTTTAATTGAAATTATTAAAATTTATTTAAAATCACAGCAAAAGAATCGACTTGTAAATCACTGGCACTGCAACTCATTAAAAAAAGCGGGAAAATTATTTGCAAGAAAATATTTTGATATGGCACAAATCCACAAAAAAAACGTTAAAATTTTCAGAGGAAAAATCAGACAGAAAGTCATGGTTGCCAAATTGATTATTTTCAATGCGTTGTGTTTCGAATCGTTTATTTCATATAATTTTGAGATTTTGATTAATTTTTTCATTTTCTCAAAATGTGTTCCTTTACTTGCGAAAAACTACTAATTTCAATGTAATTAAATGTAATTGTTAAAAAATGGTTTTCGAAAATCGTATTATTCTCGAAAACGGCATCTAGATTTTGCTAAAATTGTTTTATTTCGATTAATCCTCGATCTATAATTTAATAAAAAAATTGAAATTAAGATATTACTGACGATACCTACCATAGATATATTTTTACAAATTTTGAATTTCTCATTATCTAAATAATGGATTTTAATGAAATTTTGTAAAAAGAAACTTTTAAAAGGTTTGAAAAATATTGCATTTCAAAACTAAAAAAGAATTTTTTGAATTTTTGAGAAATATAATTTTTATTGGAAAATTCGACATCTCAAAAACGACTCAATATTTTATTTATGTTAATTCGTACAATAATAGAAGCTTTAAGTTGACCTACTAATTTTTAATTTGCATAGCATTCTTTTTTATCTCTTTTTTCTTAAGGAATTAAAAGAAAAATAATTTTATGCTTATGAACAGTTTTCTTTAATAAAATTCGTTTTTAAAATTCCTATTCTATTACATAGGAGCAAGTGCGTGCGACCTAGTCATGCATTTTATTTATTTAAAAAAAAATATATAATCCAGTAAGTGCAACAAACTCGGTTATTGCAACTGCCTTAATTTCTATTAGTTGCGTAAATCGATCTGTACTGTTTATCCTAATCATGTACTGAACACATATTCATATATATTTTATTTTATTTACAAGTATTTAAGGTACTTAGTAAAATAAGGTTGACCAAAACATAAAAAACTTTCTTTAATTCTATATGCCATGATTGCATTCTATATTTATATTTATTTGTTTGTGGCAACCATGGTCACGGATTTATATTTTTCCTGTCCTCACAAAACATCACATATACATCCATGCATATAATTTTCTCATTGTGTTAGTATTCCTATTTTTGCTTTCTATACACATTCTCAGTACAATTTTAATTGTATTCATTCTTCCATTATCTCTACAGCCATATTTTAATGTCTCCAAAATTTAGCAGAGACAAATCTAACAAATGCAGTCCATAGCCTGAAGATGACGCCACAATCGTTCGACTTGATGATATTACTATAGTTTTTATATACAAAGGTATTACTAAATCCGCAATGCATTCGCACTCCATACAATTTCTATCGTTTTACATTCGCGCAAATTTTGAGATGAATCTGAAGTGAATTAATTTAATTAATTTAATTTAAAACGAAAAAAAAAACAATGGAAAACACAACAATATAAGTCAAAAGCTAATCATAATATGTAAATGTTTAACAAATTCTAATAGAAAACGGATAACTATTCGGAAACAATTTAGAGAAATGGTGGAAATGATGAAGACGCAACCGGACATAGCCAGAAATCTAAATTGCCATCTGGTTTCCGGAAAAGTATGAATTTATGCAAATAAACTTTAAAAAAATCGTTTTATTATTAAATAAATTTTATATATAAGAAATTTCTCTAAAATTTTTCAAGAAAAAAATGTGAGATGCGAGTTTTAAGTATTAAATAGTATTGATTTTAGGAAATAATTTCAAAAAATAATCGTTCATAGGTTTTGAAGATATTGATTTAAAAAAAAAAATTCAAAAAATCCCATCAAATATTTTTTCGAATATTTTTATATACAATATTATTTTATTTTTTTAATTAATTTATTATTTATTTATTTATTTTATATTTTTTTTTTTTGACCAAAATGTAGCCTATGTTCATAATATCACACCTAATTTTTTTATCAAAATCGTTAGAGCCGTTTTCGAGATAAATAAGATTTTGTATTAAGGGTGTATGGGGGGTACCGTTAGTTTTGGAGCTAAAAAAAAAATTTCAATTTTTCCTCTAGGGAATCACCGAAGACCCTTAACTACCGAGTTTGAAGAAAATACCTCCAGTTGTTTAGGCTATAGTTCGAGGTACAGATATACAGACACACTGAAAAATGTTTTTTGTGTACTAAATTTTCCTTAAAATTTTTATAAAAAAGAATGATATGCAAATTGTTAGTATTTAATAAAATACATTTTAAAACGTATTTTAAAAATTTAATCGTGTATCGATTTTAAAGATATTGAATTTTCAAAAAAAAAATTGTATTATTTTTTTAAAAATCCAAAAACTATTTTTTCGAAAAAATTTTTAGTTTATATTTTTGCAAATGCAAAGCAGCTCCTGCATAAATTTTTTGTTAAAATCGTTAGAGCCGTTGGTAAGAAATTCGAAAATAAAAAAAAACGGTTCCATGACAGGTACCCCTAATAACATTTCCCCCCGAATTTTTCTTTGACCAAAATGTAGACCATGTCCATAATATCACACTTTTTTCGTCTTCGCTATCATCGTAATGTCAACTTTGATCAAAATCTCCAGTTCGATTTTTTTTCCAACTGCAGAACTTGCCCTATAGTACCTATATCGCAAGTAAAAATTACTTACATTTTTCAAAAAATTGTGCGGTATTGGAGACGCAATGTGGTTGGTAAATTCATTTAAAGGATTTGATCTTTATACAATACAATTTTCCATATGCATACAATTATAATAAAATGACTAATAGAAATCAGCTGGAGTTTGGTTAAATTAATAATAACCAGAATTTTAGATTGGTGATTTTTTGATAGTATATCTGACATAAGGAAGGCATAGGTAAAACGGCTAAGAAAATAATTTATAAATAAAGATTTGTTTGACGTGGCGTAAACCCGAAGTATGTAAGTGTTTCAGCTCGGTTTAACTATTCCGAGATTTGACCGACCATTAGTGAAACTTAATAAATAAGGCTGTAAAATATTACATCAAATAGATTTTGTAACTAATAGCGAACTTGAAAATTTAATGATAATTGGAGATTTGACTGGTCGTTTCGGAAACTATCAAAACCCTTCTGTTCATATTTTACACCCACAAGATATTCTAAATGATAGAAATTCCAAAGATGAATTCATTAATCGAAATGGAAGACTTTTAATAGAATTTTTTGAAAACTTTGGATTGTTTGTGATGAATGGAGCATCTAATGGGGATACGTCCGGGGAGTAGCGGTCAAGGACAATCTGTGATAGACATTGCAGCAGTATCAGCTGGATATGGCTGAACTTACTCGCAGATTTCAAAGTAGAGATGGCGAACTTCTCTGCGCATTTTCCAATAGTAGTCTCAGCTCATTTTACCAATGAAAATACGCAGAGCCTTCTTTCAAACAATTTTCTGAAACTGAAATGGAATGAAAACTGTGCTCCCCGTTACAGATGGTTGTTAAACCGACATTGCAACTCTCTCCCTCACCTATCACCCAGTGCGATGGAAGTTTATGACGAGCATCTTATTAGAATTATTAAAGCTTCATCTTCGTTTGCTGAAAATAATAATAATAATCAGCTATTTTTACCAGGGAGCAAATGGTTTGATAATAATTGTAAAAGACTTCGTAAGCTTTCCTTCGCAAATCTAAAACTATTTAGATCAACTAATTCTGAGTTTTTTTAAAGCATTTACTTAAACTTAAATAAGGAATTTAAAAAGGTATGTGCAGTAAAGAAAATTCAATATTTCGACATCATCGCAAAGAAACTAACCAACAGTAAGAACTCTAAAGAGTTTTGGAGTAATGTTCTCGGAGCTCAGACTTTAGCAGCTCACTTTAAAACTCTTTTGTCAGCTAACGAGAATCAACTTACTTTCTGTTACGCTCTACCCAACACCATCATTGTCCACGATTTGGATAAGCCAATATCTATGTGTGAGTTGGAAACAACTCTGCACAAGATGAAAAATAACAAGGCGCCGAATTTTACAAAAATAGCCCTGAACAATTTAAGAATTATATTCTAGTTTACTTCAATATGCTATATAACCATTCAAATGTTCCAAGTAATTTTAACAAAGCTGTTATTTTTCCAATTTTCAAGAAAGGTGATGCTAACCAACCAGAAAATTACAGAGGAATCTATGTCCTTAGCTCTTTAAGAAAGATTTTGACCTCAATATTTTATGAAAGGCTCACTAAATGGATCGAGGAAACTAATCTTCTCAGTAAGTTTCAAGCAGGTTTTCGAGCAGGGTTCTCTACAATGGATCATATATTCGCTTTTACTACCATGGCCAAGAATTCCATTGATAAAAGGAAAAAATTGTATGCTTGCTTTGTGGCCTTTAAAGCTGCCTTTGATAATGTAAATAGACAGGCATATTGATGTATAAACTATAAACAATGGGAGTTTCTCGTAAGTTTCTTTGTATGTATTTCAACTTTCTGAACTCAGCTACTGCAGCGGTATGGGATGGGATGGGATGGATCTTTCAGAATGGTTCGAAACGACATCTGGTGTTCCCCAGGGATGTATTTTAAGTCCAATACTCTTCGCTTTGTACATTGACGATATTTATAATGTACTTCCAGGAGGAATACTATCCGCTGATATCCAAATTATAGTATTACTGTACGCTGACGATTTAGTGTTATTGGCCGAAAATCCGTTCGCCCTTCAGTTGCAAATAAATAGACTGAAGAACTTTTGCAAGACTTGGGGCTTAATTGTCAATACCAGTAAAACCAAGATAATGATTTTTGAAGTGCGTCAAAGGAGAATACTACCCGAAGAAAATTGGTATTTCAATGATCAGCCTATCGAAGTTGTGAAAGAATTCAAGTACCTAGGAGTTCTACTTACATATAACATGAACTTTTCCAAGCATGCTAAAGATAAAAACGCTGAAGCAAAACTAGCATTAAACATAATGTAGCCCAAATTCTTTTCAAACCAAAAAGTTGATCTGATATCCAAATATCGTGTATTCCATGCAACAGTCATGTATGTGCTATGGAGCACAGGATTTTGGATATTTCCCCCTAGAGGAGTTTGAAGCCATTCAAAGGAATTTCTTCAAACGTGTATTCAGATTACCAAACTCAACACCTAATTATGCAATATATGTGGAATCAGGTGTAACCCCGATATATATCCTTAATCTAAAAAACAACTCCGACTATATAATAAAAGTAATGAACCGCAACGAAGGAAGTCTTCATATATCTTTAATGCTAAGACAACTACATGCCAACGCTTCACCTTTTAAGGAATGGAAGTAGTTAGCTCTCTCTCACGGGGCTAACCTATCTTTATTGGATTCAAATGTGCAGGAATGGCGGCCTATGTTTGCAGATGTGATTGCTAAACTGAATCAACAAGTCTATATTCAAAATTTATCGAAAGCACTTTCAACAACAACCTGTTATGGACACCTCCAGCTAAAATCAAAACAAAAATGTATCAATTAGACAATTGGGTATCTTGTATATGAATCCAACTTACTCTTTGGGAATATCCTTTTGATGTTGCTGAAAGAAAGAAAAATATTAAATGAAAGAAAAGTTTATCATATGTTGCACTGAGTATTTACATTTTCTTACTGTCGTTGTTGAGGTGAATGAGATGTGTTCAGTCCAGCCGTTTCTGAGGGAAGTTGCTGATTGAATACGCATAAAAGAATATATTATTAAATAATTTTTGTGGTAAGATCAATAATCTAATTACCTATTTATTCGGTTTGCCGGCCATTCGTCCATCGGTTTGGAAATGTTTTGAAAACATCGATGACATATTTTTTGAATTTTCATTTCTTCAATTCCATTTCGTCTCGATACTGGGATGTGAAGTAAAAGGATCTTCAGTTTTTTTTTTATACAGAGGTCGCGAAAGTCAGAGTAATTTATACGATGATGGTCTGAGTTTTGAGGGTAGGCGCGCACATTCAACTTTTAGTTGCCCAACTGTTTGGTTGCTTATAGATAACAGATGAACTATTTGGTTGAATGTCCACACAGGTGCATATAATTATATGTTACACAAAATAGCGAACTCATTTCAGACAATCGTTTAGTTGGTGTCAAAACACAAACTTTTTAGTTACTGGAACCGAGCAGTTGCGCAGCAAAAAAAAAAGAAAAAGTTGAATGTGCGCGCCTAGCGTAAGAGTATAATTCCTGCATGATAGTTTCGCACTCGAATTAAGTGAGAAACCTGTCTTGAACAAATTTGAACAACTATAGTGGTTGTCGGTCATACTAGACAGGTATTTTTTTTTTCAAAAAAAAAAAGGAGTATATAATAAATATTTTCTTCTTATAATAAAATTCAATATTTTCATTGATGTTTTAAATACGATACGATAAGGCAATAAGATTAGAGACAAGAAAGTAAATCTCGAAATAGCTCTAAATAAGATTTTTTTTTGGGAATAAGAGTCTACATAGAAAACTTCAAAGACATTTTAGTTACTGAACTAAGAAATACAAATCTTCTGGCATGTCTGGTTTGTAGGTGTGAACGTCCTGATCGGATCGGCAGAAATGGAACAAATGTTTTCAAATTTGATCGGTGATGTGGGCGAGGTTGATTGGCTAGTCGAAATCGTATGTTTTAATCTTCGTATTAGACGCTGAAACATAAAGGATGAGGGTCATTCAGACTAGACTATTACTATTTCAGACCAGACCACCAATGCAAGAGGACATCGTTAATCGTGCTAGTGCTACAGTCTAAAGTAAAATTAAAAGAAAAAAAAAAGGAGAAATACCAAAAATCATAAAAGAAAAGAAAACCTTGTCCATTTCTAAGGGCAAAAGAAAGATAATATTATGATTAAAATATAAATTCATTAATTGTGGAAAGGGTGAGTTGTATATTTTTTTTTTGGATATATATATATATATATATATATATATATATATATATATATATATATATATATATATAAGAAAGTTTTGCCAGTGACACGAGGGAACATGGATAAATGTGCGCAAATTTATACATGTTTTCCTATGTTATCTATGTATTTTTCAACTTCAAATTACATGATTCACACAAATTAAAAGCAACTTTCATTATTTGATAATAAGCACACCTACGGATGCTGGCAAATTTCAAATAAAAGGGGCTCACGCTTTGAACACCCCATTCAGGAGCGAAGCGAAAGCGATATCCTCACTAGAATCCCCAGATTTACATGCGATCTTCATATCGAATATACAGGCGTTCCCTTTTTGTTGGTCTTGGAAGACTGGGGTAAAATAAACACCATTTTGTTCAATCGAGGGTGAGTTAAAACAAAGAAAAGGGGGAATTTGTATGTGAGAATATATTATGTATAATATCTATAGGTGCTTTTATGCGCTGTTATATACCTTTGTATATAACCAAATAAACAAATATTTTATTTTGTTAATTACTAGGGTTTTAATACAAGGCGATCTACGACACTACTTACCTTATTGTCGTCTGTGTATGACATCTAAGTGTTGCAAGCACAAATCTTAAGATAGCTTCAAGAGCTCAAGAATAAGTCAAGATTCAAGAAAGCTTCACGATCCAAGAATAATTAAACCCCGAGACAGCTTCAAGACTCAAGAAAGCTTCAAGACTCAAGAATAAATTCAAGATTTAGTGAAGAGACAGTTTTCCTTTGTGTGTGGAATTTGTATTTCTAAATTTTTCTGAATAATAAAAAGACATAGTGCAGTGAAAGTTTAAGTTTATAAAATAATAAAAAGTAATTTTTGCTTTGGATAAAGGCGCAATATATTTTCAATTTTGCTTTTGTAGAATCTTTTTTAGTGTAAATTTTTGTTGAGTTAAATTGTTTCAAGAAATAACGTTTAGTTCATTGTAACGACGATAGGAATGCATAAGGTTTTTTATTATCAGCGGAGGGCCATTGGGTGGTTGAAACACCCCAAAATTATTTATCTCTACTTCTATCTTCGTATTGCACTGAAATGTAGTACATATACATAAGTAGTTGCAATGAAATGCCATACTTTGGTGGTGAGGGCCCAGAGGAGGGGCATTGTTTGATTAATTTACCTAAGCAGTAACGATAAAAACACTCAAAAAAGTTTTTTAAAAAAAATAAAACAAAAATAAAATTCTCCGAATTAAAAACAAAAAAAAATTGACAAATATTTGTGTCTTTGAATTTAAACTATTTTAAGGTAAGTTAAACTTTATGTGCCTACAGGTTTAACTACATACTGCTCATTGTTTGTTAGTTTATTGGTTTGCTGTTTTGTTTTAATCCAGGCAACTTCTCATGTTGAACAGGAGATCAGTTGTTATAGTTCTTGGCTAAGCTAAACGTGTTTATTATTTCAGTGGTAAGTCGTCTTTTTCAAATAGAGCTGTTCAACGATGACACACAGAAGTAAAATAAACACCCAAAAACAACATTCCGTACTTCACACAAGATTTCCATTTACACGAGATTTCCAATGCAAGAAAAACTGAGCGAATCTACAGAAACTTTTAGACACATGATTTATTTTGAAAAACTTCAGTTGAAAAAAAAAATTTGCTTGCGGGAGTTCCCGCACGAGTACGCTAGTACTTTATTATGTACTTCTTTTTGTGCTTCAAACCAGGACTTAATTGTTATTTTCTTTTCTTTTGTGTTTCAAATCATTCCAAAATTGATATTTTCTTTTGTGTTTCAAACGTTCCAAAATTGATATTTTCTATTTGTGTTTCAAATCATTACAAAATTGATGTTTTTATTTTGTGTTTTCAATCATTACAAAATTGATATTTTTATTTGTTTCAAATCATTAAAAATTGATAATTTTCCTTTTGTTTAATAACTTTTTAAATTTGCTTAGAGATAAATCAATAACATTATTGGAAATTTTTAATCATCTTTTTTACAAACTATGTATTTTTTCTATGAAAATAATTGAATTCAAATAGATTAGTTTTTTTTTTTTAACGTATATCTAAAATTGTACACTTTATTATTTATTATTTTGTTATGTAATGTGATATCAGGCAGACGGCAGAATTGTCATGTCTTATTCTCAAGTAAGAAATATTGTGAAACTATTTTATAAAATAAAGAATTTATCTATCTCTATTACATCAAAACAAAAGTTGACAGTTTGTGTTAGTAAAATTAAAATGTCAAGCGAAATCATTCAATGTTCAGTATAAATGCTTTACGAGTTATTCAAAACATTTCGCTGAAAACTCCGTTTCGAGTTGAGAAAATGCTATTATATAAAAAAGATTAAAGAAATTATGGCAATTAGTCACTCGTTTGAATATGACTTAAGACCTCCTAGTTTGGACTTGCCTTAAGTAATTAAAAGATGATGAAAAATCAAACAAACCTTTGATATGACGTGACATTTCTCCTTCTTGCTATTTTATTTGTTTAACTTCAGTTATCAAATCAAATCATTTGTTCAAACAAAAGCCCGGTTTAAATATTTCTTTTTGGGCAACAGTAGTTGTGAAATTAGACACGTTTTTTTTTTTTCAATTGGAGTATTTAAATCCGATATGAACAACTTTTCTTTTGGGGCATCCCAAATGGGTCGCAGTGAAATCTTTCAGTTGATCCTTCGTGTATCCCTTGCTTCTGTTGTTACCTACTATTCATTCAAATGGATGATGAACCAAATAGATCCAACCAGCAAGAACAAACGCAAAGCCAAAATTCGTGCTGAAGAGCAGTTAAAGAGGTAAATATTTTTATTTCTATTTAACCTTACAGATATATATGTACATGACCATACAAATAAATTTAGAATCGCCAAAGGAAGTAGTTTCGAATTAAACAGCCAAACTCTAAATGACTACGAACTGATGATTGCGTCTCATTTAGTTGTTCCCGCCGATATCCCAATAAGCTGGAACGATATCGCTGGATTGGATAGTGTCATCCAGGAATTGAGGGAATCAGTCGTTCTGCCAGTAAGACACGGCAAGTTGTTTAGTCAATCGAAGTTATGGGAAGCCCCAAAGGGAGTTTTGTTGCATGGACCACCCGGATGTGGAAAGACTTTAATAGCAAAAGCCACAGCAAAGGAAGCTGGCATGCGGTTTATTAATTTGGATGTTTCAATTCTCACCGATAAATGGTAAGTTCTTCGAAAACAATATTCACGTTCGAGTATTCACTTCTTACTTGCAATGTACATATGTACTTAGGTACTAGATATAGGGCAAGTTTTGCATTTCCCTAGAGGAGATATTGAATTTTTTTTTAGCTCCAAAACTAACGTAACCTGCCCTACTGCCGTTATGCTAAATCTTATTTATCTCGAAAACAACATTTTTACATTTTGGTAAAAATGTTATTGGTGGTACCTGTCATATAACCGTTTTTTTTTATTTTCCACTTTATCATTAATGGCACTAATTATTCTAACCAAAATTTAGATACAGGATCTCCTTTGAATTTAAAATAATATTGTATATAAAAATAATCCAAAACATAGTAATTAAACAATATTTTTTTTTTTTTTGTAAAATCAATATCTTGAAAACGTGTACCTAAATCTATGTTATGAAATATTTAAAATTTGCATCCCTCGTTTTTTTTAGGAAATTTCTAATATGAAAAATGTATTTAATTAGCAAAATATTTTTAAATTTTGTTTCCATAAATTCATACTTTTCTAAAAATCAGACGGTAATTTTACGCATTTCAACACTGCTCTAAATAAATCCATGGTTTTATATTTATAAACAATTTTTTAATTCTAAAGTACTTTTCCATAAGAACAAGTACGTGTGATCCAGTCGTGCATTTAATTTATATACATACATATGCATGTAGATGTACATGTAGCTTTTAGTCAAAAAGAGCTGGCATTCAAATTACCTTCTAGCCAAGTCAAAAGTGTTGATTGATTGTTTTTAGAAATTCCTCATAATAACAATTACTATTACTCAAAACTTATTTGTCTATGTTTTCAAAATTCATGTTACTTAATTGAGGATTCGAATAACAAAAAAAAAGTAAAACCAAATCCAAGAGATGGTGCAGGTAATGACGATATGGTACCTCTTATTTTCTAAACGAACGTTAACTTTGATGATGTATTAAACAAGAATTGAAATGAGTATAAATGAAAAGATATATTATCTGGGTTTTAAAATCAACATTTTTTATTTCAAAACTCAATAAATACATTATGTAAAAATTAGACCCGCAGAACATCATCAAGTTGCCTCCTGTTTAATCAAATCAATAAACTTTTTTCAAATTCAGTCCATTTCTTAAGATATGTTGAATTTCCAAGGCATTTTACCAAAATTTTGCCAGCCAAAGAAATGGCACAGTATCCAAATTACATCTAACAAAATGAAAATTGCACCTTTTTAATTAATATTGGGTATTTATATTTTAAATTGTTAAATTTGTGGTTCAACTTCAAATCAATGTTTGGTAGCATGTCCTTTATTTTCTATAACAGCTGTACAGCGCCTGCATCAGATCATTATACTAAATACTCCATGTTTAATAATTTTTGATGTGTATTTGGGGTTGGGTTCGGCATTTGGAGGCCTTCTAAATATTGAATATTCAATATAAACATACAATGATATAGTACAGTAGTAAGCAACAAATATGTCCCACAAACATTTTAATCGTTGAAAATATACCAAGTTACACTTCCGTGCTATTTTTTTACTGCAACTGTACATACCAGGTTCGATATTTTTTAAAATTGACACTTAGTTTTTTAACAGTATCTTAAATATTTAAGAACAAAATGATTTATTATCTAAAAATACAGGTAGCTATGTACGTACCTACGGAAGGTAGAAAAAACTTTTTTTGAATTTAGGTTTTAATTTATTTGCAGAAATTCAGATTTGTTTAAAAAAGCAGATGCGATTCTATCTTAGCTCAAACTATAAAGGAAGTTGTTTAACCAATATAACAAATTAATGTTAAATGCAAGTACGGGTAACATATTCATTCATATTTGTTTTTATCTCTAAAAATAACGGTACTTAGTGTATAAGAAAAATGTTATTTGTCGCAAAAACCGCTTCAACGATTTAGATACAAATAATTGTGTGTAGGTACTAATGTAGATATGACCTACATTTTGGTAAACAAGAGACATATTTATCTACCTGGAACAGTTTTTTTTTTTTATTTTCGAGTTTCTATGATAAGTTAACACTTATAAGTGGCATACCAAATTTTAAAGAAGTCAAATGGCATTTTATTTTTTTGAAAAGTACATACATAGGTCTAAGAATTTGAAGAATAAACTGTTTTAGATTTTTTCTAATAACATCCATATTTTATTTTGAAATTCGAACGAATAGCTAATTCGATAGAATGATCTTTTATTTTGAATATACTTTGTGTATTTTGACATTCGAAGGAATAAAATCCATTTTTAAACGATTGTACAGAATGAACTTGAATGCATCTTATCTTAGAAATTTACTAACATTTGTATTTAATTTGGTATGACCAAAGTGACTTTTTACTTATTATTATGAAAAAATAAAGTAAAGTTATGTTTTATGTCTGATAAATATTATAAAGAAAAGAAAAAACAAATAAAACTTTATTTTTTTGTTTTTAAGCATCAAGCAAATAATTGTCAGCTTATTGATACGAAAATGAATTAAAATAACTATAAAACTAATAGAGTACTAGGATTTTTACTGAGCTTTAGTTTCATTTTAATTATTTTTAAGATTTTTAATAAAATAAAACAGTGCACCAGACAAGTTTAATGTCTTTATTTACTTTACACACACTTTTTAATTGTGAAAACAAAAATTCAAATTGTTAATTGTTTGAAAAACTATTAAATGGAGCGGATGGCAATTGTCTTGTTGATGAACAGTCCTGCAACGGACTGATTAATTGGAGTAGTCCTGACTATAGCTTCCTTGAATCCGCAAAGGTTTTTTAATTGTTGTCATTGAAGCCGGATTGTTTCCTATTGACTTTATCTTCTACCCAATTTCTTTTTTGTTTTCTATTTAAAATCATAATCAGCCAAACCATGAACCCAAACATTTGTTACTGTACTTTTATGAAGCTGAAGATCGCTGCATCCAAATTTATGTTTTCATTTAGGATAGCAGATCCCGATAAGTATCAAAGATATTGGAATATTTTAAACGCCAAAATGTTGGGCGCAAATTTTCCTAGGGGCGATGTCCGTTACTTTTTTTAAATTGTATCTCGTTATATTTTATTTTAGTGAGTTTTAAAACTTTTAAGACAAACAAATTTTTAGGAGAGGATATAGACCGCAATAATTTTTTTAGAAATAAAATAAATATGACCCAATGTAGAATATACGTTTCTCTAGGGGCGATGTTTCTCCTTTTTTTTATTTTTTTTTATTAAGCTTATTTTACCATGATTTAACCATGAAATTAAAAAAAAACAAAAAGTTTGGACCCTTATAACTTTGGATTGACTAATCGTAGGTAAAAAATCGGTACATGAAAAAATTAGAATTTCCAAACTCTAGGTGCGATGTTTTTTCTTTTTTTTATTTTTTTGTCTATTAAAGTTTTTTTAAACATGAAAGTTAAAAAAAAAAAAAGTTTATAACTTTGGATCAACTAATCGTAGGTATAAGAACGGTACATGAAAAAATTAGAATTTCCAAACTCTAAAGGCGATGTTTTTTCTTTTCTTTTTATTTATTTAATGTTCTTGAGTTCGGTAATAGCAGTGTTTTTGGATGTTTTTGGTTTTTGAGTTCGGTAATTGCAGTGTTTTTGGATTTTAAGCGTGCGTTTGAGACCATTGAAAGAAATATATTAGTGCGAAAGTTGGAAATGTATGGAATTAAGGACAATGAACTGAACTGGTTCAAATCGTACCTTACAGGGAGGACCCAAAGAACAAAGATTGGCGATATTACATCAAAGGCGATAGGAGTGGAACTTGGAGTCCCTCAGGGATCAGTTTTAGGTGTGTTGCTTTTCCTTTTGTACATAAATGATATTAAATGCGTGCTGAAATTTTGCAAAGTTGTGTTGTTTGCGGATGATGCCCTGATATATATAGGTGGAAAAAATGTTGAATGGTTGTTTCAATATTTAAATGAGGACTTGGAGAGCGTAAATCGGTGGCTTCAAATGAATAAAATGAAATTGAATGTGAAAAAGACGAAATGTATGAAACTTAAAGTAAATGAACCCATAAATGTATGTATGGATGGGGAAGTTATTGAGTGTGTTGATAGTTTTAAATATCTCGGAGTTGTTTTGGACTCGAAGTTAAATTTCAAAGAGCGTGGGAGATATGTGTGGGGAAAAATTGCTAAAAAAGTTGGTTTTATAAAAAGAATTAGAAGAGACTTAACATTTGAAAGTACTTTGCTTCTATATAATACTATTGTCTTACCCCATTTTAATTATTGTTCAACTGTTTTGTATGGTTGTCAACAAGAAATAGTAAATCGGCTTCAATTATTGCAAAATAAAGCAATGCGAACGATATTGAGAGTGAATGTCTACACCCCAATAAGAGTGATGTTGGAAGTTTTAAATTGGATGAGTGTTAAACAGAGACTTAAATATAGCGCGGTTCCTGAATACTTAAAAGTTAATATCATCAACGTTGGAGAATTACAACCTTATAATTTACGCAACAGTGAAAATTTGAGTCCCAATAGGTGTAACAGAAGTAGCACCCAGGCCTCAGTTATGTATATGGGAATAAATTCTTTTAATAGACTTCCAAGTGAATTGAAGAATGAGCTAAGTATAAATGTTTTTAAAAATAAACTTATTTTGTATATAAAAAATAGTGATTAATAATACATAGATGTTTTATTGTAAAGGTTTGTCTGACCTTATATATTGAGTATTTTAGAATCTAGAGCACACATCAGAGCCTTATCTCCTGCAATTCAGAGATAGGTACTCTTGGCGTAAGCTGAGATGGTTCCAGAAACTCTGTTATTATTATTATTATTAGTAGTTTGTGTTCTAGTAAACTTGGTGCCAGTGCCATACTTGTAAACGGTGGGCAGAATTTGGATGTCTGAACTACTTGAAAAAACTGAGGAAGAGTTACAAAATGTATATTTTCTCTTCAGTTGTGACTGTTGTTCTAGATTAATATGAGATGAATATGATGAATGAGAGGAATAAAACTTGAATCATCGTTAGAACTAAACCTAGTATAATTTTGTTTTAGCTAAACTAATAGCTCAACACCATTGTTTAGCACAAAACGTAGATATCTATTTTCCTTTTTGTTGTAATTTGTTGCTAGACAGCAAATGACTCAAGAATATGAAATAAAACAAAAAGAAAAAACATCGCCTTTAGAGTTTGGAAATTCTAATTTTTTTATGTACCGTTCTTATACCTACGATTAGTTGATCTAAAGTTATAAGGGTCTAAACTTTTTTTTCTATTACTTTCATGTTTAAAAAAATTTAATAAACAAAAAAATAAAAAAAAAAAGAAAAACATCGCCCCTAGAGTTTGGAAATTCTAATTTTTTCATGAAATGAAATGAAATGAAAATCCAAAGTTATAAGGGTCCAAACTTTTTGTTTTTTTTTTTTTTTTTAATTTCATGGTTAAATCATGGTTAAATAAGCTTAATAAAAAAAATAAAAAAAAGGAGCAACATCGCCCCTAGAGAAACGTATATTCTACATTAGGTCATGTTTATTTTATTTCTAAAAAAATTATTGCGGTCTATATCCTCACTACACTAAAATAAAATATAACGAGATACAATTTAAAAAAAGAAACGGACATCGCCCCTAGAAAAATTTGCGCCCAATATTTTGGCGTTTAAAATATTCCAATATCTTAGATGCTTATCGAGATCTGCTATCCTAAATGAAAACATAAATTTGGATGCAGCGATCTTCAGCTTCATGTACTTTTTTATAAAAATTTTACTTATACACATTTTTTCAAGCAGCATTAGCCGTTTTTTTTTGGAAAAGTTATCCGTAGTACAGTAGGATTTTATATGAAAAACAAATACAACATCCGCAGTAGGATCACTGCCGATACTCAAATAAACGTGAAATCTCTATCCGCAGCAGGATTTCACTTCACTTTTTATCGGCAGTGATCCTACTGCCGATGTTATCGGCAGTGATCCTACTGCGGATGTTGTAATTCATATAAAATCCTACTGTACTACGGATAACTTTTCCAAAAAAAACACGGCTATTGTCTTTAGGAGGTCCATTGCTATTGAGCTTCTCCGTAGCATTTCTTGGAAAGCGATCGGTGTCAACCCAGTAAATTAAAATCCTTGGGTATCATAGGAATTTCTTCCACCAATCTGACTAGATCTTCTTTCTGCTGCCGGTTTAACCAATAAGAATGCGATTGCGATCTTAACTAAAATTACCTACAAAAAATTCATAAAACTATTTTATTTTTCAACAAAAATACTAAACTTACAGGTAGATTCATATCTATTCCTGGGAAAAAACTGAACGAGAATGAAATGACATTTGTTTCGAACGATTCGAAGTTTGCTTCATTTTCTGAAGATAACTGAATTTTCGATTGATAAAGCGAACTTTCTAAGCGTACGAATCTCAAAATATAAATTATTCGAAATTTACTTATATGTACTTTCGCATGAAAACGAATTTCAAAATAAGACTGATTGAAATTAGATCAATTAGGGCTATAAAACATCTGGTGCTACATCACATATAGTTCGTGCTTAATAATATAAAAAAGTGGAGCTATCGTCTGGACCCCACGATCCCCTGATTTAAGGGTTCCTGATTTCTTCTTATGGAGGTACTTCAACGAAAAGTTGTATATCAACAAGTCAACCACAATATACATTAGAAACGAAATTGCTGAAATTATAACAAGTCAGTCTCTAGATAAATAAGATTTTCATTAACCGTTGCAGGGCAGGTACAGTTATTTTTGTAGCTAATAAAGTTTTAATTTCCTGCTCTAGTAAGTACATCACTTAAGTTCGATCGACTATAATTAAGAATTAAAAACATGTCGTATAGTACCTTATATCAAAAGTAAAATTTTTAAACATTTTAGAATACCTTATCATATTTTATAAGAAAATTATAATTCTTTTTATCTCTTTCAGGTATGGTGAATCACAGAAGTTGGCTTCTGCCGTATTCTCGCTCGCAGTTAAATTGCAACCTTGTATTATTTTTATAGATGAAATTGATTCATTTCTTCGCAATCGAAGCTCGAACGACCACGAAGCCACCGCCATGATGAAAGCTCAATTCATGTTGCTCTGGGATGGTCTTAGTACCCAAGCTGGTTCGGCTGTTATCGTCATGGGTGCAACAAATCGTCCGCAAGATATCGATAAGGCAATTCTTCGGCGTATGCCTGCTCAATTCCACATTGGTCTTCCAACGGATGCACAACGTTTGCAAATATTAAAACTCATTCTTGAGTCGGAAAATATAAGTGATTCTATTGATTTTCATCGTCTGTCAAAACTTACCAAAGGTTTCTCTGGATCTGATCTTAGAGAGATGTGCCGCAACGCTTCTGTTTACAGAATAAGGCAGTTTATGCGGGACCAAGAAAAATCTGTTGATTCGTCTGATGTCGCCGAAGCATTGGAAGCATCAACATCTAATAATTTAATTGCAATTTCAATGGAAGATATGTTGAAATCGTATGAGAGATTGAAAGAATCTAAAAAACATACACAAAATCTTTTTGTGGAGAATCACATTGAACTCGATTAAATATTATATTTTATTGCAAGCGAACCGAAAAAATCTTTCTTCTGAATTGTAACAATAAAATTGAAAAGTGTTTATTATATCGTTTCTGAGATTATGGAGATTTCAGAAACTTAACTGGCATATTATATTGAGTGCTATCAGTAAGCATTCCAAACTATTTGACTAAAACTTAAGAAATAAAAACTCCATATACATAAATAAGCGAAGCTGATTCATTCATGAGCTCTTATATTGGACCGGTTATATTTTAAAAATGCATCTTTTTGTTTATTTCTTTTTGACGTATTGGAGACGTAGCTGCAACTGGAATATACTTCCAAATTCCACGATCGAACGATTGTTGACTTTTCCGGAATTGTTTATCCAACTCACAAGAGTCGGCGAACGAAAAATGAAAGCCCGGAAGATGAAACTAGTGTATCATGAGCTTCAAACCCGAACTCCAATTCCCTATTCATGTTGAGACTTTTCATTACGCTCAAGAATCCTGTGACAGTTTTTTTATGCACTTTTTGTCTAAGGCTGAGGTTTACCGGGGTTCTATCTAAAGTAGTACTAACTTCAGATTTTAACGTTAATATTCCTTTATTTATAAAAATATCGTAAGCAAATCTTAACTTAATTTACATTTATTATATACAATTTCAATAGTTAAATGTCTTCTTTGTTGGTATCCTCGGTCTGTTCTTCTTTGAATATTGGCCTTCCGTAGATATTCCTTTAGTATCTATCTTGTCACTGTACGCAGGTAGATTATAGATGAGCGAGGGCTGGTACTTCACGTTTGATGCTGGCAATCTTCAGATGGATCTGGCAATCATAGAGGACTCCGGCGAATCACAGACGAATCTGGCAAATCAACGGACGAATCCGGCAAATCAACGGACGAATCCGGCAAATCAACGGACGAATCCGGCAAATCACAGACGAATCTTGCAAATCAACGGACGAATCCGGCAAATCAACGGACGAATCCGGCAAATCAACGGACGAATCTTGCAAATCAACGGACGAATCCGGCAAATCAACGGATGAATCCGGCAAAACAACGGACGAAGCCGGCAAATCAACGTCTTTTATTATACTTTTCAACCAAACCATGCGTTAGCTGTAAAGTTATGAAGTGCACATTTACACACAATATGCTCTCTTTCGCTACGTCATCGCTATTTTCCATTAATAAACATTGTTTTTCTCCACATACATTTAATGGTGCGGGGGACGGGTGGCATCATATTTACATGTTATCTCCTACTACGCTTATGATTGCAGGTGAGCGGTTGGAGGTTGGTCGGTTCTTGTATGATTATTAACTCCTAATCCTGATTCTAGGCCACAGTTAATAATAAAAGGGGGAGACCGGCAAGAGGATGATAGATCTCACCTTTCCTTGTTTGCTAACTCACCATCGAGGTTCTTGATCGTCGCTCAGTTGCAACTTTCAGTGGAGTTCTTCCTTCTTCGTAGTTATTTTACTGCTCTGAGTTTACCACACCTAGTATTTGTTGTTGTTATTGCGTAGATAGTGTGGTGTACTTGTGGTACTGATCTATTTCTACTGATAAGATCCTTTCTAATCAGTTGTTGGTCATAGCTTGCTGTCGACACATGCTATGGGAGCATGTTGTCGCTTTGGTAAGTATTCGTTTTATGTTATTTTTCACAGGTCCGTAGCAAAGGGGGGTAGCAGAATTGTAATGCTTCAGTAGCATGCGCGATCCCGTTAAAACAGATTTAAAATATTAAAGTGAGGAAACACCAAACATCGATAATAATAATAAAAAAAATAATTTTCCAGTTTTAACCTTTTTAACCCTCCAGTGGGCGCGTGATTAAAAGAAACACGAGTGGGCGCGTGGTCTACGATTGTAGACCATTTTATTTTGCCAGAAAAGGTATGTGGTAATGCGTTTTCAATATTCAAATCAGAGTCAGGCTATAGAGGAACATATTATTTTCCATATTCATCACTTTAAAATAAACGGTTATTGATACACCGAAAAAAAAAAATTCGTAAACAAAAATAATCCACTTTCTCAAAATTTTTTGTATTAATTTTTTATTAAAAAAAAAAATAATTTAGAAAAGTTTATAACAAAAAAAAACAACATTGTGTGCATTAAAAAAATAACAAAATTTACTGGTTTCAAAAAATAGGAACATTGCATCACAAACAAAAAAGTTATAAAACTTCAAAAATCCATGTTTTTGGTGATCACATTTTTTTTCTTTAACAAAAAGAAAACAAAAAAAAGTACAATAAACATAAAAATAAGTTACTTCATAAGTTATAAAACAAAAAAAATAATAATTTAAAAAAACAAAATCTGTGCAAAGACATTTAAGGTGGTCCTTACACGCAAATTGCGCGCATTTTGCGCATCTCACCCTTGAAGACTTATTCCTCTTTCGGGGACAAATTGCACAACGTCCCACATAGCTTCCAGATGTGGCAGGGATTGGAGGTTGAACAATTTCTCCAATCCCTAAAAGTATGGCCGTGGCACGATGGTTGTGTGCTCGCCTGTCAACCTCATGATCATAGGTTCGATCCATGCCGTCGTCTATGTCGTTTTAATTCCATTAAAACCTTCTAAAATTGTCATCCATGGGTTGCTGGTTTACTCATTGCATGTTGCTCAGGCATAACAATAACAACATGTAATTGAGTTGAACTAGTATGCCCAACAAGATGAACACAAATAAAATAATGTGAATTATAAGCAACATAGAAATGAGACTATTTCTCCGCTTTAGCTTAGCCGCCATCCCTGGAGATAAAAATATCTGAGACAACCACCAACAGTCTCAGAACATCGTGCCACACATCTTTCCTATCCTTCTTTCTCTTCATTAACGCCCGCGTTGTGTTGAAACATTTAAAGGGTAATCATAATCCCTTGAGCGCGGGTAGATTATAAAAAAAAAAAAAAAAAAAAGCGCAATAGCTCTTTGGCGCATTACCCTTGGCAATTGCTGAATTCTTGACCTTATTTCAATTTGAGGCCGGATCAGTTCCCAGGCAAACTGTTCTATAAAATTACTACGTTTTATAACGTTTTCGGAATTGTTTGCTTTATATACACAAAGCGCATTTATTCCTGAAATATTCAGTAGATCATAGAATGTAACCATTGGCCATCGGCGAGTATTCCTTGAAACATCGTAGTTTTGACATAGTTGATCAGCCAAAAATTGCTTGCTCCGCTAGTTGAAGCCATATTCTGTATGAAATTAACACTTATAAAATAAAAATGGCTAAAAATGTATTATTCTTCACTTACAATGACAATGAATACAAAAATTAAATACACTAATTTTTCGTACACCAGTGGGCGCGTGGTCTACGATCGTAGACCAACCGACTTCTATCTACTATTTACCTTACGTCTGTCCTCCACAAGAACAAAAAGCAGACTAATTAGGTAGAATAATCAATTATCTACAGCTATTGTGAACGATGGTGCAAACAATTTTTTTTTCTAAGAGTACCGGCGTTTTAAAAAATGGTGGTCTACAATCGTAGACCACGCGCCTACTGGAGGGTTAAAGTGTGTTTTTTGACTAACAATATTGAAAGTGCCCAGTGTGTAAAGTGACCATGCAGGCACCTATGTATGTATATCCACAGTTTTTTTACTTAATAGTACTCTATGGGTGGTCCGCGGGTTCTCAAGATTTTAACTCCCTTTTCGGGGGGCAATGCTTCTTTAGGGTATGTAAAGTTGCTAGGCAGGCGGCTATGTCAACAATTTTGTTTAACTTAAAAGTACTGTGTTCAGAAACTTCGCTGTAATCGACAAATAATTCCCTTCCAAAATCAACAAAAACTCTCAGCAATAGCCGTGTTTTTTTTTTAAAAAAGTTATCCGTAGTACAGTAGGATTTTTATATGAATAACAACATCCGCAGTAGGATCACTGCCGATAACATCCGCAGTAGGATCACTGCCGATAAAAAGAGAAGTGAAATCCTGCTGCGGATAGAGATTTGACGTTTGTTCGAGTATCGGCAGTGATCCTACTGCGGATGTTGTATTTGTTTTTCATATAAAATCCTACTGTACTATAGATAACTTTTCCAAAAAAACACGGCTAATGTCCCAAAAATAACACGGCTCTGGTAATACTTACATAAAGAGAAATGTCAAAATAAACAAAAAATCTATGGATTTTGTATTTGTATTCAAAATAAGAAATTTTAAAAATTAATTAAAAATAGTTATAAATATTTCCTTACTTTAAAATTATGATATTTTGTTGTGAACGCCCGGGTTTCCTTATGGTCATTTACACGATAAAAGCTGAGAAATAGACGTGTAAGTCCAGTGTAAGCGGGGTAATAAGATGGAACAGCGCCATCTATGGGTTGACAATAGTAAAGGTCTACCAGAAACTGAAAGTGACAGATGGGTTGACAATAGTAAAGGTCTGTCAGAAACTGAAAGTGACAGATGAGGCTTGGTGAAATGTCAATGAAATATTACTTGTTGGAAATGAACTAACACTATGACGTGCAATGCTTCATATATACGCATAAATATAAGGTTGAATTAGATCGGATGATGCAAACAGTTTGAGAGTAGAGAATTGGAGAGAAAAAAAAAAGTGGCATGTTCGTGAGCCGATTCTTGAACTATGAAATATCATATTTCTGTTTAAAGCCAACTTGAGGCGCAGGGTTCGATTCGGTTGACACCGTGTTTTTTTAATAAAAATAATATGTAATTATCTCCATAAGAATTTTAAGAATAAAAAAAAATTAAGAAAAAGAGTATATGTATTATGTTTCCGCGAAATTATTTCTTTAGAATTTTTTTCGTTTTTATTTATCAAAATTAATAACAATTATCCTTTTTTTTAAGTCTTAAAGTTATACTTACGGTGTGCATCTGAAAATTATCGTCCGATAGAATGTAAATATAATTTATCTTGCAAAAAAAAAAAACTATTTGGTGAGTTGAACACTACAAAAACTTTATTAATAAAATTGGTGGTATTTCTGTAAAACTACATAGGTTATCGTGGTGGTGGATTTTTGGCGGTTCCAGTTGGCCAGCGGAGTACTGGGCCGCCACTCACTTTTTTTTTGCTGGTGTCATATGACAATATCCTTGTGTCCTGTGTTCTAAGCTGGTCGCTGGAGGATATTTCTGAGTCCAGATAAGGCACTTTTGTTCGAAGATCGTTCCCGTTAACCAGACTGGCAGTCATATGACTCTCTGAATGAGGGAATTTGTGTATTGTTCCCAGTCAAGGTGCATGAATTTTCGGACTTGAGGATTATTTCTCCGCCAGAATACACGCTTCTTAGGCCAGGCGCGCACATTCAACTTTTAGTTTCGCAACTGTTTAGTTGCTAAAATGAAACATGGGCTTATATGGGACACCGCGCACTTAGAGCAACTCGATTCGAGCAACTAAAAAGTTTGTGTTTTGACACAAACTAAACGATTGCCTTCGCAACAGTTGAGCTGTTTTCTATAAGAGCAAGAGAGAAAAGAGTGTGAGCGTGAGTAAAGAGTTGCCAGTGCGAGGTTCTCTTTCAACTGGTGATTTCAACTATTTGATTTCGATCACAGTTGCCAGTGCGCGACTAGCCTTAGGGTGTACCAGGTGATCCTAACAAATTAAAGAAAAAGATAAAACCAAATTTTAAAATTAAAAACTAAAACGTAAAATCAAATAGTGCTATATGCAATTTTCTTGCCGTATTGGCGTTAAAATCCGTTTTGTTCCTGCTTTTTTTTAATTATCGAATTTGTTAAATACGAGACGTGAAGTTATTTTGTTTTAGTATTAAAAGTTTTGCCAATAATTTGTTATATAGTTCTTTATATTATTATTATTCTTATATTTTTTTCTATATTATTTCATTTCGTTCAATATTCAAATTTTTTAGCTCAAATCTTTTTGTAAGTGGAAAGTTTGATTTTAAAGGCCTACCATTTTGATTGCTCCTTTTTTTTTGTTGTGTTGTCTCTTTCGCGTTACGTCCACCTCCTCAGAGCTCTAAGAAGGAAGGGAATTTATCTTCCGCGTTTTTTTTTGGAACTTTGTAGGGTTGTATAATGGTCCTTGCGAGAAACAAATCTTCTCACGTGTTTTTTTTTTTCTTCGTTTATTTTTCTTTTGTTCAGACATAGTTTTTAGCTGCAAAAAAAATAAAATTTTGTTTATTAAGTCTACAATCTTAAATAGGCAATTAAAATATTTATAATTCAGTTCAATAAAAACTTAACGTCTCTTTTGACGAAACCTTTTGTTTTCTTTGATTTCGTTAAGGAAATTATGTCGTGGTAAAACTTTTTTTCAGGGGTGTGGAGAGTAGCAAAGCTACTGCGGTGAAGATAGGATAATTCGAACGCGACTATCTTATTATCCTGGGGAAATCTAGATATGGCCGCAGATTTCCAGGTTGGGTGGGTTAAGGCCACGCTGCAAAGTCACCAGCAGCGCCTTGGTGTGGTAATAGTCTGTCCGCTGTCGTTTGATAGATTTCTCTGGCCTGATTTGTGTTTTTTGTTGTAGGTGAGGTTAAATTTCGGGGGCAAGATCCCCCCATTCCAACGAGCTAACTGCCGTGCATGGCAAGCAGGCGGCGCTCCTTGAAATTTGACATTCCATCCTTTTTCTGACCTCTTCCTTTTCTATTTTCCTATCCCGTCCTTTTTCCTACCTATCCCTATATGTGTTAGCTTTTAATTTCTTTAGTGTCTATGTAAGATTTAAAAAAGACTGAATTCAATAATATACAGTGGCGATAAAATAATTAGCACATCGCCGCCTGAGTACTTAAATGCAGATATACTAATTCGAATATTCTCTATCGTTTGGCGCTATCCCCGTTGCTCTATCTTCATTATTAACGAAGTTTCAGAAAGCTCTTTTGCTCTATAGGCCACAAATTTTTGGGTTCTTTTCATGCTTATTTGCCGTATATCCAAAATGGGTACTAGGTGGGGCAATTTTTGTATACAAGTTTGAAAACAAACGCTTAGTGCTTAAATGCCCAATTGCATTTTTATTTTTCCTTATACTAAAATGGATGAAACAAAAAAAAAACTAATTAATAAAAAAGTATGAAAAAATACCAAAACTTACTCTTACGAATGTTGAAGTATTTTTAAAACCAATTCCGAATAAAATTGAATGTATTTTTTCTACAAAATTTTATAGACCAAAGTTCATGTCCAGTATTTTTCATAATTAAGTGTTAAAATACTTTAATATTTTCATACGTTTCTTATAGACTTGAAAGTAATTCAATATGGTATAGAGGAAGAGGCATAGCCACTAAATTAATATTGCTTTTTGTTTTTATCACTCAAAGTAAAATTATAAAAATTGATAATGCTAGAAATTTTGATTTTTTTTAATATTTTTGATTTTCGAATGTCCAGTGCACAAAAATCCTATATCCATAGGAAATTTTCAATTTGGTTTTCATCGATTTCGCATTCGTATGGGAGAGCGGGTCCTTTATCCATTTCTTACTTTTTCATACTTTTATTTTTTAAAAAATAACCGTTACAGTTTTTGACTTCTTGTCTTCAAATTACAACAAAGATATTTTCAAAAAATGTATAATGAGAATAATGTATAAGGAGAAAGTAAAGAAATTATTTTCAAACCTTAAAATTCGTTTTCTGGGGAATAATTTTTTGGATATGGGGCATTTAAGTACTTAGGCGGCGACATCGCGACATGTAGTTTTAAATTACTGTGATGCAAGTTTTTCCCACTTTCTTAAACTCAAAAGAGCTGTTTGACTTATGAGGAAGTAAGACCAAATATACATATCTCTGATTTAAAAATAAAATGAGGTATATTGAAATCATAAAAAAAAACTACAACAAAATGATTTATACAATTTAAGAATACTAGGACAAAATAAATAGCACATTTCGTAAATGACAAATAAAAACATATTATTAATTAACAAAATGTTAACATTATTTGAAGAGTAACACTTATTTTTAATCACAGCGGAATACCGGAGTTTTATAGACGAAGGAAGACCCCGGAATCGTTCAACAGATACTGAGTACCAGGCTTGCTGGACTTTCCGTCAAAGTTTGTCAAAATTTGAAGTATCAGTTGAATTTATCGCTTCGTCCACAACATTCCACTCAACAGAATTACGATCTAGGGACTAAGCTGGCTTATTCCTTAACAGCGGTTTTTTGGATGAATAGCCATTGCTTCACAGACTTAGCCCTATGGTTAGGATCGTTATGCTGTTGAAATTTACACGTCAAAGGCCATTTCCTCCTCAGAATATGGTAGAATTGTATCCCGTAGGATTTCCTTGTATTATAAATGGCCCTTAATACCCTCTATCTGATGATGCCAATAAAAACATCCCTAAACAAGAATGCTACCCATACCATGCTGAACAGAATTTATCGTGTACCTATATTCTGGTCATATTTCAGATGAATTCCTCGTCAAAAGTAGTTTTTACCATCTGACCCAAAGGATTAAATTTATACTCATCGCCCCGTAAGATATTTCTCCACCAATTTTGAACTTTTGAAATATGCTCACTTGCAAACTGCATCCGACGTGAGAGATTGCTCTTAAAAAAGTCTGCTTTCTTTCTGGCAAATCGCCCACACAGCTTTTTTCCACTCAGACAGTTTCTAATCGTACTTACAGACACATTAACACCAAATCTTGTTCATTTGCATGTTCAATTTTTGGGACTTAGTTCAGGCAGACGATGTCAAAATCAGTTCAAGGGGTGGTTTTTCTGGTCTTACTCATACGAATTTTGTTTTGAGCACTTCCTTCTTCTTCGAAATGGTGAAGAGCATTTATAACACTTATTTTTCCTTGAAAATTTTTATTTCCGCTCTAATTCAGATTTCGTGTGACCTTTCATAAAATCAAAAACCCCTAGCCTAAACCTTCCACTTCGCATACTTCACTTCCGCAATTAAAATTGAAGCAACTTAACTAAGAACCTTATCAAAACTCATAACTTTTCCACTAAGCTTTTAAAAGTTAAGATTATTTGTTAAAAATTGTTTTCACCTCAGTGCAAGTTGTGTACCATTCGACTTTTTTATAAAATAATTTCTGGAGAAGTCTTATCCCGTTATTTTATATTCAAAATCCAGTTACTCAACATTCAAAATCTACAGCAAAAATCAAAAATCTTACATCAGTACCGGATTTCAAAACGCACTTGTGTTTTAAGGCCAAGAAAGAATTTTTAACAGAAGTGTGCTATTTATTTTGTCGCCACTGTATTTATTTTTTGTTCAAGAAAAAAAATTATTTTTTTTATCTTCGTATAAGGACTTTTACTACGAGTAACTATAAAGCCCCTTTTAGACGATCATTTCAGTTTCAGTTCAGCTATCAGTTAAGCTTTCAGTTAAACTGATGTCTAAATGCAAAAACTGAAGCGTTTAACTGAAACTGAAACTGAGACTGAAATAGATGAAATTCCCATAAGTTTTCAGTTCAGTTATCAGTTAAACTGATGTGTAAATACTTTTCAGTTCAGTTGTCAGTTCAGTCCTCATTCGAGTTCATGTTTTTTTTTCAATATGTCGAAACAGAATGATAATTTGGTCGATTTCATTGAAATTTATCGCACGTGTCCATGTTTATGGAAGAAAAGTTACCCTTTTTATCACAATTCAGTTAAGAGAGAAGCAGAATACAAGCTCAACTGAACACCGGACTGACGTCTTAATACAATGCCTTTTTTAGCTGAACTGACAACTGAACTTATAACTGAAGGAACAACTGATCGTCTAAATACAATGCCTTTTTTAACTGAACTGACAACTGAACTGATAACTGAAGGAACAACTGATCGTCTAAAAGGGGCTTAACATTCATTGTTTATGTTTTATAACTATTTAATTAATGTAATTTATTTAACTAAAAAGTGAGTTTCATTAAAACAAGAGAACACTGAACAAGTGCCAATTAGGCATCCAAAAAAACAAGAAAATTGTTGGACTTTTAAATATACAATAAATATTGCAAATATTGATAAATGTGTTTGATTTTAATTATTTGATTTCAGATTTCCTAAAGAAAAAAGGACGTGGCCGGATACTAGATCAAAGCGGCCGGGTACTGAAATTTGGTGAAAATTCATGTTTTCGAAAAATAAATTGTTATTAAAAAATATATTGTAAGAACTTCAAGTTTATATTTTTGGTCCTTATTCGGAATTACCCCCGCCCCCCACCTAAATGCATTTTTTTTAATGAATCGATAAAAAAAGTGTGCTGTTGATAAAAAAAACATCAAATTATGGAGGAGAAACACTTTTTTATGGTAAAAAAAGTGAAGTATAAAAAAATGAATATAGGCCATAGGGTAAATTCAAAGTTTCTTTAAATCCAGATTTATTTATTTATTTATTTATTTAGCTTAATACAAGCGTGCACTAAAATCTAAACTTAAATCTAAACTTAAATCTAAACTTAAAATCTATGGTGTTTTTTTTTTTATTTATTTTTTTTTTTTTTTTTATTTTGTTTTTTTTTTTTTTTTTTTTAATTTTAGTTTTAATATTAGTCTGGGCCCGTCCGTAGGCCCACCCACCAGTTTTTTTAAAAAAAAAAACTTTAAAAAACTTAAAAAAAAGACAAAATTGAGAATGAAGTGGGCTTTGAATTGAGAGCGGTTAGAAGAGAGTGACAGAAGACAGTGGAGGGATTGTGTGGTTAAGGTTGGGAATATAGCGAGATTTTGAGAGAGTGTTTGGAGGTGTGAAAGTCGAAAGAATTTTGCATAATGTTGGAGGAACGAAGCATGCGTGTCAATGGTTCATTACTACCATAATTAGTTCGGTGAAAATTGACATCAAAGAGAGACACCAATCTAAGATTTCTAGGGTTAGTATGCAATGAGATTTTTTGGAGAAGTGTAGGACAATCAATATTACCAGCTAAAATTTGATGAATGAATACAATGTCGGCTACTTTGCGACGTTTATCAAGAGGTTGCAGATTAATAAGTTGAAGACGATCAGCATAGGGTGGGAGGTGAAACGAATCAAGCCAGGGAAGCCCGCGAAGTGCAAATCGAAGGAATCTTCGTTGAACGGCTTCGATACGAAGGGAATGGGTAATATAACAGGGTGACCAAACCTGGCTGGCATATTCAAGAAGGGGCCTAACAAATGTGAGGTAAAGGGATTTTGTAACGTAGGGGTCTGAAAATTCTTTTGACCAGCGCTTAACGAAGCCAAGTGCAGAGTTAGCTCTATTAATAGATGTGGTAATGTGAGATCTAAAATTAAGTTCTTTATCACAAAGAATACCTAAATCACATAGTGAGTCAACTACTGTGACTGTCTCATTGTTAATAAAGTATGTTCGAGGAGGAGGAGATTCTGTAAATGCAAAAGAAACCTTGCATACACCCAACCTCGCACCTACCCCAAATCCCATAGTGTGCTAAAGGAGGGGGGTTGCAGGTTGGCAGCATGCCCCCCCATACATATCTCACTGTTTATACGCCGTAATGCGTAAGCAAGCAAAAAAAGCAAATATCCCATTGTTAAGTCGACAATTCAGTAATTGTTTAGGTTCGTCTCGTACTCAAAACGTTGGCTATTACGCCGTCGTTTACCTCTATAAGCGATAACGCTATATTATAGAGCGAGCAGAGAATAATGAAGATAGTTCCAATCTAAGCGGGTAGCGCTTTAAAAGGGAACAATCTTGAATTAAAAGTATGTTTTAAATCGAGCGAGTTGCTCTTGGAAATAAAACACACTGGTTGGCGATTGAGAAGTGACTACATTTATTTAGGATTTTCATTTGTCTTTTATACAAAAATTAGTGTTCAATTTTCATTCAACTATTAATTCAATTTCTTAGTTTTACGGCCTTCGACAATTGAACCCCAATCACTTCACACCTTGCTCTAGCATATCGCCATATCAGCATTATTGTCTATGTTCCTCATATATTTAACAACGAGGGCCATGCAGTAGATACGTTTGGTGGTAACATGAACCCTTAATACTTGGAGTATATTTATGTGAATGCTTATCACATTGAATAGATGAGCAACGTATTTTTAATGGATACACATTAAATGATTTAAGTTGATATGGCGCTATGCGTACGTTGGGAGGTTTCAATTATCGAAGCTCGAGATAATAAATGATCACTAGTGCGATCCCTTCACAATCCTACTTTTATACAAAATAAATGCTTATTTTACAATAAATTATTTCTAAACAAAATGTACAAATATACAAAAAATGTAATGTAAGGAAATATGAATAATTTGATATTGCCACAGGTTGACTCCTGTATATCTGTTGGAGGTGTTGCTGTTGGTTGTTGGTCGTGCTATTTTGTAAATGGTGTCGTGTTGTTTATGTTGTTTTGTTTGTTGTTCTATTTGGTAATTCGATATATGCTGTGTGTGGTGTTATTCTATTGTTGTCGCAAAAAGTAGTTTTAGTTATAGTACTGTGGGTGGTCCTTTTCCTTCACTTTTTTACCATAAAAAAGTGTTTCTCCTCCATAATTTGATGTTTTTTATCAACAGCAAACGCTTTTTCATCGATTCGTTAAAAAAAGTTCATTTTGGTGGGGGGGGGGGGATTCCGAATAAGGTCCATATTTTTTATTCAAAACTTAACATAATCCATAATTGCTCAAAACAATAAACATGGGCGTATAAATCAGTTTAATTAGTTATCCAGCTTCAAAGTAGAAAAATGTGTTAGGTGGCCGGTTACTGGTACACTTACCCTTCTCTGAAACTGCTCCCATGATTTCGAACATCAATTTATTTAAAGAAAAATAGATATGCATACCTACTCTAAAATAAGTTTTAAAATTTTTATTTTTTTTATGTATGATGTCATTTTCCATTGTACGTCCGGAAGTGTAAAGAAGTCTGATGATGCTAAGAAGAGAATTTCGGTTCTCGAATTCAAGTTAAAATCCACTCAAGAAGCACAGATTTTCACCAACATGACGATTTACTAATACTAAAACAGAATTTCAAAGTTTAGTAGAAGAAGTTAGCACTAGCACCGTTCCATTGAATTTGAAAAGAGTGGATCCTTAAGGCTGAAAACACACCGGATAAAGCAAAACGTTTTTTATTCGATAGTCAAAAAAACATTTTTTATTTGAACACACACCAAGCGAAACAGAATAAAACAAAACAAAACGTTTTGTTTTTTTTGTTTCGTTTGGTGTGCGTTGAAATGAAACAAAATACGAACTATCGTTAAAGCTTAACTCCGGCTGAAAGATTATAACTCTACGGCAAGTAAACACAAATAACAATTTTGTGTTTACAAAACAGACATTATGTGTTTATTTATAAGAAAAGAGAAAAAGGTTTTAATCTTGCCAATCTTCAAATGTCATAGTAGGAAGTAGCAATCCACAGCTTATCAATAGTAGATAAGTTTATTGGCATGTTCCTTATCTTTATAATTATAGATAGGGCTTCTTGCCGTAATTAAAAAAAAAATGAACTTCTCTCCATCTACATATTTCATATTTATTTAAAATTTGCGCACAGAATAAACGTACAAAGAAGCAAATAAATCTGTAAAGTGCAACGAAAAAGAAAATAAAAACAACGGAGTCAAAATTTTGTTTTGCAAAAAACAATAGGCCAGCTATCGGCAACGAAACATGTTTTTCTGTTTTGCTTTTGTTTTTATGTTTTGTTTCATTTGGTGTGCGTTGCGCCATAAGAAAGTATGCAATTATCGTCAACGACCCTTGTTCGAAACTGTTTTGTTACATTCGGTGTGTGTTGCTCGTATACAATAGCATGTATTTTCGACAACCACCATTGTAACACTTCAAAACAAAAACATGTGTTTTGTTTCGTTTTCTTTGGTGTGTTTAGTCTCATAAGAAACAATGTTCTCTTGTTTCACGAAACAAAAAAACATGTTTTGCTTTATCCGGTGTGTTTTCAGCCTATGTGAAACCAATAGAAAACAACATTATAGACTGACGTCAAATAAAAATTCTTGTTGACAGTTGTAAAAAATAAAACAAACAAACAACAATTCGATTCAAAAGTTTTCGTATAGACACGAAATACTGCTTATGAGTGTACAAAAAAACGCTGGTTGGAAAAATTGCAGTTATTGTACTTTCTTCTTTGTGGTTTTCTTTATTTTCCAGCGAACTTTGAATAACTCTAAGTCAAGTCGCGCACTGGCAACTGTGATCGAAATCAAATAGTTTAATCACCAGTTGAAAGAGAACCGCGCACTGGCAACTCTTTACTCACGCTCACACTCTTTTCTCTCTTGCGCTTATAGAAAACAGCTCAACTGTTGCGAAGGCAATCGTTTAGTTTGTGTCAAAACACAAACTTTTTAGTTGCTTGAATCGAGTTGCTCTAAGTGCGCGGTGTCCCATATAAGCCCATATGTTTCATTTTAGCAACCAAACAGCTGCGAAACTAAAAATTGAATATGCGCGCCTGGCCTAAGACTGCTCTTAAACGAAGCAATATAAATTTGCGATTTTTAAGCTTGTAGGAGAGACGTGTGTGGTTGGCGGGGGTACACAAAATTACTGGGGTTGGAAAAATTGCCGACTTATCGTTCTTACTTCTTTGTGTGGTTTTCTTTATTTCTCTCCTCCTCAATAGAAAAAAGTTAAATTTTATTAGAAATCGCTGTGTTTAAAAGCATTCATGCAATCGAAAGAAAGCCAGAAGAGAAACAAAGATCAAAAGTTGTAAAAGCAGTCTATACACGATAGCGATTTTTAATCTTTGTTTTTCTTTTGAGTTCTTTTCGCTAGCATGGTGCATGGATGTTTGGAAATAGAGCGATTTCAGTAAAAGTTAACTTTTTTGAAAGTGAAAACGAGTAATCTCGTTGGCACTCTTTACTCTATTTAGCTTACCGTAGTTCAGTGATCGAACACTGAATCAAAAATGAAATATACTCGAACAATAAGGAAACCCACAAAGAAGAGAGAACGATAATTTCGTCTACCCTCGTCTTAACATAGGTCTCTTGACAACGGGCTTAAAATTTGAAAACTCAACATTTTCCAGCTGAAATTTTGATTTTGGTTTGCTGGGAGCTTAGTATAAAGACGTTTGAACTCAGTAAAAAATTGTAGGACCTCTCCATTTCTGGTTACATACACACTGTTATAAGTCACTATACTCTGTCCAACAAAAATTGTCAGTACAGGGAAGATAGGACGTTTGTCTCTCGTTCTGGTTGCATTTCCATGCATAAGGGTGTCGCCTTTTAAAGCTCTCACAGGGATTCCATAGTTTACATTATAAATCGCCGCAAATGAGAGTAAAAAACGCGTAGGGCTACCGTCTGCCAATTCAAAACGACTGAAAACAATATTCAATTTACCTTTTCCCACAACGCCAAGCGGTAAGATAATATGCTCCTTTTTTTTGAGTTGAATAGCAATATGACAACACTCAACATACTCATCTTCTTAAAATGTGTTCTCAAAAGCTTCAAATCCCAAAAGCTCCTTAATAAAAACCACTGAAAAAGCTCTTTGCTTGCAATTGAGAATGATAATGGTAACTCTGTTTTGATGTAGATAAAGAGCGCACGATCATATTGAGTGACACTTTACACGCTTGACACCTTGACAGTATCTCATCAGCATTGGGATACGACGGTCGTGTTGGGGTGTACAACTTTTTGCAAAGAATTACAACAACAATTCCTTAAGAAAAGTCAGTGAGTGGCTTGCTCTTTTTTTAGTGGCATTTTTCCTAACGCATTGTAGTGAGGGTGCATCAGGCGCCACTGCTTTAGAAAAAGCTCTCCCATAAGGCCTGTACTGACAATTTTTGTTGGACAGAGTATAGGTCCTGATTCTTTATCGCCAATTTTGTGTGTTTAGCTGTGAACGGATTGGCCTTGAAAGTAACAAATGACGTCAATTTCGTTCCCAAAATTCAAATAAGGATACCATCTGTGTTCCGTAGTGAAAAGTCAAAATCTAAACGCTGTTCAACGACATATTGGTTGGGCTCAACCCATTTTACATCTTAATTTTCAAATTTCCAATTTGTTTAAGTTTTATTTCAATCAGACAAAAATTCTCTTCTGGAACTTCGAATATAAACGTTAATTGTGAGGTAAAATGTCAAAAAACTCAAATATACATATATATGTTAAGTTGATCTTTATTTCTTTCATCCTGATTCATGTGTATTTTTGAAAATGGTTTTGATTATAACTATTTTTCAATAAATGCATTTCGTATGTTTTGTTTGATAATTATTTATGTACATAAAAATATGTATTGACTATTCTGATGAGAACTTTTCCGAAGTTCTTTATCGGAAAATAAACTATTTATTGCATGACAACAAAAACCTGTTCATGGCTGAATAACCTATAATTTTATCAAGTTGCAAATGTAATAAGATTTTTTGGTTTCGTGAATCGCATAGGCAAATCCAAATTTGACTTAGCTGACACATAAATTTCAATCGAATTTCATATATTTTTTTGACGAATTAATTCAACTCTGACTTATGAAATTTTGTGCTTGAACGTACCTATTTATATCGAGTGGAATTCCATTCGTACGTATTCTTTGTTGAAGGATCTTGGCATCACTTTCCAATTATTACTCACGAATTAATTTTCAAAGCAAAATATGTAGAAATATCACATACATAGAAAAAACAAACGAGTAAAACACATTTCTGTGAAAATCTAAGCCCAAACACCAAAAAGAGACAAACATTCTACGCCGAGAAATGTGTTATCAAATTTAAATTGTGTGTTTGCATGTGCACTTCTACTTCTTGTCAGTGAAAGAGTGGCAGTGGTGCCAGTAAAAATTTAATCTGAATTGATGGACGCCATTCGTGTGTGAAGCTGTGAAGTGTTCGCAAAGTATTTGGTGTTTTTTTTTTATTAATTCAAATTTTCTTCCCATGGAAAATGATACATTTTTCCATGATCATTCGAAATCCGACCAATTAAATCACGTTGCCGTGCATCGAACGCCATAATGTCGTGTGCATTATAGAAAACTCCAATTTGATCAGAACAAGGTGTAAAAAAATTGACACAAAAACGAAGTACAAAAAAACTTAAGAAACAAAAAATGGAATAGGCAGCCAAAAAAATTTGTGAAGTATATACACACAGGCGAGAAAGAGAAACATAGGTTAAGAAATAAAGACAGACCGAGGCAAAGGTAGTCTCTTAGAAAAACGAGAAGGATTGCCAGAAAAGAAAGCTACGATAAATACTACGTACGTAAGCTCGTTTTTTTCTTTTTTGTTCGTTGCTTCGTTTTTTTCTTATTGTTCCTCTTTCGGTCTGCACTGCTCTAGCTCCTTCAGAGAAAAGTCTCGTCAACGGTGCTGGTTTCGTTATATATTGTTCGTTAATTTATAAATAATAATGCGAAAGTGTGATTAATTAAAAAATGAATTCAAATGAGAATCATATTTTTTCGTTGAACTTTATGAAAGAAAAAAGTGACATAAAATGTGCGTTTGGAGTGAAATAATTACAGTGAACACATAGAAAGACGAAGAGAGAGAAAGAACGATAATAGCCAAAGTGAATCAAAGATAAATAACCGAAGCAGAATAAAATACGCACAAGTGATCCACTGACTGACGTTTGTTTTTTTTTGACATTTCAAAAGTGAAGAAGAATGAGCGAGCACTACTTAGTCCTGAATCGGTTTCTCCCTTGGTCTGAAGAGATGAAGTGATAATAATAATATATCAAAGAAATAGTGAAGAGATCAACTATTTCTTGTTTCTATATCTCGTTCGTTTCGGTTCCAATTCTCTACCTGTGTAAACTTATAATATTTTTTTCTTGCTTTTATAATTCTTTTTCTCATTTTTCATTGTTTGAAATGAAGGGAACAAATTTATTAAATACAGAAAAAAATAAATAAATGAAAAAGTCAGTTTTTATTTCTTGTTTATTCCTCCAAATACAAATTGTGCCATAGTGTCGTGGTGAATGAAATAAATAAAATGAAAGAGAAAATGTGAGAATACACGAGGAGAATAAAGAAAATACTGTGATGTGATAAATAGAATTTATATAGGAAGAAGATTAAGAGTTTCCGCGAGATCGAGAATCACCTACAATCATTTTTTGTCTTCTGTATTTTTTTTTGTTGAAGTCCAATTCGACACCCACAGAAATACATAACATTGAATAAACGGATAGCAAGCATTTAAAATGGTATGTAGATAAAACATTTTCCCTTGAAATGAATTTGATTTATTATAAATTTTGGTTTTAATAATTTACAATTGGATACGCTAGTTTCTTGTTAATTGTTACCAAAAAAAAAGTTTTCTTGTATTACTTTGTCGGCTCGAAGGGAGAAGAAGAAAAAAATCTGTACACCGACGGACCGTGTATCCAGGCGAAAATACTCTTATTCTTTTTTTGATTTTGTGTGTGGTGGTCTCGTTTTCGCGCATTGCTTGCCTTGTTCTTGTTAGTTATTACTCTTCTACTATTTACTTTGCACCAACACTATATAAAAGTCTCTTTGAGGTGAAACGACGGCACCTAGAGAAGAGCAAAATTATTGTTGATTTTTTTTCTTATGTTGTTGGTTGGTTAAATTTTCACTTGGAATCTGATTGAAGGATAAAGTGATATTTTTTTTTTCGAAAATTCAAGTACATACATACCTATATTTTTTTTTAAAGGATGTAGGGATATGTAACTCTGTTTCAACCAAAAAAAACTATATACATATGTTTTTAGAAAAAATAAAAATTGGATGAATCGAAAGACCACTTTGGGTCTTTATGAAAATCCACAAACGATTTTAATTATTCTACCTATTGGGCTATAGTCGAGCCTAAATTATAGGTACCTAGGTATTCCCCAGTTGATACACAACTTGAGCTATTACCCATGTACAGATGTATTATTAATTCAAAATTCGAAGAAGCTCTTCTTGTTTACAAATGATAGATCTTAGAGTAGATTTTTTAATTGATTGCTTAAGAAGGTTTTCCTAACTTTGGTGTTGGAGAACTTATGTGACCATTTGAATAAAGTTTCTTTTTACTTTGATTTATTGCTCTTACATACTGTTTTTGTTCGACAAAAAGTCATTTAGTGGTAAAATCAATATTCCAAGGCAAACACTTTTCAAAGCCTCAGTGTGTAGGTGCTTTATTTCTTAGTACTTTAATACACGCTTGATCTGTTAATTAAATAATAAATAATAATAGCAGTATTCCCAAGCTTATGATAAATATCTGTTCTTTTTGATCCTTTGAATATTTAAAGTAGGTATTATAATTTCAAGTTTTAAGGTAAGCCTTCGAGGCCCCATAGTATTTATATATTTATATTCTCATCCGGAGAAACAGCGAATCATTCTCCAACTTCTTTCTGAAGAATAAACTTCAAATCTCGACAAAAATGGTTTCAAAAGTGAAGGATTATCCTGAATCCGGAACAGAAAATAGGTTTTGTAATTATAGCCGAAATCGGTATCGTGGATTTTGAAGTGCTCGAAGGCTTTACCTTCCTTGTCTGCTACTGAGATAAAAAATTAATAAGAGTAAGTGTTAAATTTTCAGAAGAATATTAAGTAAAAATAATCTCAACGTCAGAAGAACAAAAATGTTACACTTACTCGTACTTTTGACAAAGCACCACATTGCCAAAAGGATTCAGTTTGGCAAGTCTTACTTTAGTAGGCCTCTCCGTGATTGCCTAAATATTTTCTGTCCTGTATAGCATCTATGGTCCCTGTGAATATTTCTATTTAAAGTGTCAATAGGCAACTATTGCAATACATTTTTTTTTATTTTTAAGAAGATTTCAACCTACTTACCTTCTTGACTCATTATTAATTTAATGAGTCTTAAACAAAACAAGTGAGCAGTTGTATTTCGGCCTTTTAATTTTAAGTGAGTTTGGACTTTTACCTTATTTAAACGTATAAGTGAGTGCTATGTAGTTCAAAAATTGAGTTTTTTGAAAAGAAGTTTTGGCCAAAATGAAGCACCCACTGCGCTTGCTGTATGCAAAAAGTTCGTGAGATTGGTATGCTAATGGACAACGTTCATGGTCTCCGTCATCGTACGGTGCGCACAGAGGAGAACGTAGCTGCTATAGCCGGGAGTGTGACACAATTTACGAACATCAACTCGCCTTCCCTTACAAGGTGCAATTGACTCCAGCCGACTAATAAAGCCACAATACATGGAAACAATTTAATTTTGTTCATTTTATTGCATTTTAAAAAAAGAAACTTGTATTTGGTCCACCGTTAATAAGTATAAATTTTCATACCATTAACAAAATATTGGAATAAACAGTCTCTTTCGTTGTGTCAATTGTAGTAAGTTTATTTTCCAAATGTCCTTCTTTTCTGGATTAATAAAGCGTATTCTATTTCCTCTCCACAAAAATGTGAGTTCGTCAACTCATTATTCTATTCATTTAAAATGCATCCGACGTAATCGGCGTTTTTTTCTTTTTTGAAATTCGAACAAAACGGAGTCAGCCACCTTGACATTATAATCTTCAATGTCGATCATTTTTGTCGTCACTTGAATTTAATTTTTCCGAGCACTGAAATTCAAAATGTCCACACACGCTCCAGGTTCCGGGGGACCTTTGTTTTTCTTGGTTTTCTATTGGAAATACATATCTGGAATTCGGAGCCTCTTCATGCTTTCTAAAACTAAATCGTTAAGGGTTATCATGTTGATTTTTTTTCAAGTTTTCTTTTTCCAAAACTGTGTTTTTGCGACTGTGTTATTTCTCGGTCTTACCAGTATGCCGTTAAGATTTTGTGCCATATTATTTTTGAAGATCGAAAGAAGGCTAGTTGCTGTGCTGTAAGCGTGCAATTTATGGGAGAAAAAAAAATGTTGATGTTTTAGAATGTGTGATAACTGGACATTGTTGTAACTGAGACGGCTGTGTTCTCTAGAGTTATGTTTTGTCAGACTCGGGACGTTTTCATTGTTTATAGTTTTATGTCGTTTTAAGAATGCGTTTGCTTGAAACCCATACGCTTTTACGGTCCAAAAAACTCTTAGTGTTATGACGAAGATCAAGTGTTGATAAATGAAATCCCAAGTCAAAAGTTTAACAAGATTTAAATTGAATAAAATGCACTACCGGATCGCACGCACGTACTTGCTCTAATGAATTTAAAAATTTAGAATTTAAAATTGTTATTTAATAAATAGGTATAAGGCATGTAGGTATTAAGTGAGATAACGCATAAAATTGCCGCCTGATTTCTAGAAAAGTATGAATTTATGAAAACAAAGTTAAAAAATCATTTTATTATTGAATTGTTTTTTTTTTATAGGTACTATAACAAATTTATTTAAATTTTTCAAGAACAAAATTTGGAATGCAAATTTTAATAATCGTTCACACTTTTACAAAGAAAAAATATTTAATATATACATATATTATTATTTTAAATTTAAAAGAAGATTATGTACAGAAATTTTGGTTAAAATCCTTAGAACTTTTAATGAGAAAGTCGTAAATAAAAAAACATTTCTATGACAGGTACTGTTAATAACTTTTTTTCTCAAAATTTTTTCTGATCAAATTGTAGTGCATGCCCATAATAACACACTTATTTTTTTTATCAAAATCGTTAAAGACGTTTTTGAGAAAAATAAGCTAAAAAAATCAATTTCTCCTCTAGGAAAACCCAGAAGACGGGGAGAGTATGATAACTTGGCCGCCAAGATTTGATAACGGGTTTTTGTAGAGGGGTCAAAAACAAGCACTTTTTACTATGGGAGGGGGGGTCTATCTCCCCCCGTTTAGGAGGTAGGGGCACTTTTAGAAAAAATGGTTTAAATTAAAAAAAAAAATATTAAAAAACAACGGCAACACTTACAATAAAGTGCTATACTGAGTTTGAAAGCCAGAAGTCTGTTCTATAATCCTGCATTTAAATTAAATTACTCATTTCAATGGTTTTGAGAAATTCGCATTTAAAGTCCAAATTTTGAAAAAAAAAGTTTAGACCGATTGTTTTCAAAATTGTGAAATGAAATTGTAAATTAGCTTATATGTGTTTCATGTATCTATCAGTTCTTAATCGAACACATAAAACCGCATGGTTCTATGTTTTCTAGTTTTTGAGAAAATCGAAAATTACCAAAACTGCTTTTTTTGATTTTTATTGGTGACGGTGATTCCATTTAAAGGATTAATGCATCTTTGTTAGTTCAGAACAGCAATTCATTAGCGTTACCCAGAATTGCACACCGCCACGGGAGTTGAATTTTCATTTGGTATTAAACCGATTTCTTCGAAAAAAGTAATGTTTTTTTCGTTGGTCGACACTAAATCACCGAAAGAAGAAAATATTGGAAAATTATTCAATTTGGGATGGAGTAGTGGATGTTAACCGCCATTTTTCATTTAGAGAAAAAAACACTTCACTCTTACAAAAGTTTAATAACGAATGACCTTGGTAAACAATAACTTGTACCACATTTTCATTAACGAACAAAAAACAACGGTACAAATTGGAATGTTAGCTTTTTTTTATCTAAGTTGGTATACTTTGAACATTTCAGTTGCTTTATATAAATTGGTATGTAAGACACAAACATAGATACATATTAAGAAATTATATATATTTGCCTCAGTCGAGCAGTAGTGCATTACATGTGAATTTTTCATAATGCATTTTAATATTTGAAAATTGTAAGTTTGGAACTTTGGGCTACTTATATAAATATATGTATGTATTTAGTGGACATTGGATAAATAGAATAAATTTGAATTTTTTTAAATACAGATTCTGTGAATGCAAAAGAAACTTTGCATGCACCCAACCTCGCACCTACCCCAAATCCTATAGTGTGCCAAGCAGGGGGGTTGCAGGGGGCAGCATGCCCCTCCACACATACTTTACTGTTTATACATTGTAATGTTGGAAGGTAGCACTGATTTATTTATGTAAGGAAGCAAAAAATAACAAACATTTTATAGAAAAGTAGTTTTAGTTATTTTCGATTTTCTCAAAAACCAGAAGACATAGAACCATACGGTTTTTTGTGTTCGATTAAGAACTGATAGATACATGAAACACATATAAGCTAATTTACAATTTCATTTCACAATTTTGAAAACAATCGGTCTAAACTTTTTTTTTCAAAATTTGGACTTTAAATGCGAATTTCTCAAAACCATTGACATGAGCAATTTAATTTAAATGCAGGATTATAGAACAGACTTCTGGCTTTCAAACGCAGTATAGCACTTTATTGTAAGTGTTGCCGTTGTTTTTTAATACTTTTTTTCAATTTAAACGATTTTTTCTAAAAGTGCCCTTACCTCCTAAACGGGGGGAGATAGACCCCCCTCCCATAGTAAAAAGTGCTTGTTTTTGACCCCTCTACAAAAATCCGTCATCAAATCTTGGCGGCCAAGTTATCGTGCCCAGAAGACCCTTAAGAACCAAATTTGAAGAAAATACCTCCAGTAGTTTAGGCTGTACAGACATACATAATTATAGATAAACGGATTTGCCCAACCCACTTTTTTCGAGTTCTCTATCATCGAAATTTCAACTTTGATCAAAATCTCGACTTCGATTTTTTTTCCAAATGCCCTATAGGTTCGCAAAAACAAAAAAAAAGAGAATAAAAGAATTTCACAAATAGGAGGTAAAAATGTGACAGTTCCACCGTGCTTTTGTTTGACAAATAGACAATTCTAAATTTAACGAACACTCGCCTACAAAAATGGGACAACAAATTGAAACATTTGCTTATTATTAAGTATTTTTTATTATTCTTCTATTTGTTTCAAGGACTACCCGTTTACCTGAACTTTGTTTTGTTCTCGTTGGGTTCGTTGGGTTCATTTAGTATTTCCCTGAATATCTTTACTTGGCCTTTGTAAGTTTTCTTTAACAACCCCCCTCTCCGAAAAATAAAACTGAAAATTGTACTAAATTTTGTAAATTTATTTCTGAAAATAGAATTATACAATAATTTGCGAAGCGAGTGAGAACAACTCGGTAAAGGCATTTGAAAATCAATTTTATCCATTAAATGTATAAGTAGATTTTAGGGTGGGTAACAGTAGGTGTATACCAGAGCTGTAAGAAAATGCAGTTGGTTGGTAATGCAGACATATTGTTAATTGACTTAATTTTTAACTGGCAGTTAATATTGTGACTAAGTACTTTAACTGCAAAGTTTAAATTCAACAGTTAGTACTAACAGTCTGACTGTACAGTTAATGAAAGGAGTAAGTTAAATGACTAAAAGTTTATTAACTTAAGTACTTTTTGATGGGCTATGTCTACCTTATGGCCACAGGTCTATGCGGCTTTTTTGATTAGGCTGAGCGTACAAGTGGGTGACATAGGGATGTGATACGAAAAGCTATTCGAGGTGCGATAATTGAATGCGACATAAAAAGACAGTAAAAGCGATTTTGTGCGGTTGTGTTGTTAATTCCTTTATAGTTATTGCCACCAAAATTATCAAAAATTGCACCACACGACAGAAGCACTGTAATAACAAAATTTTACTCGCTTGATTTTTACCTGCGACTTATAGGTACTATAAGGCAAGTTATGCATTCGGAAAAAAAATCGAACTCGAAGACCAAAAAAGTGGGTCTCGCAATTCTGTCTGTCGGTTCGACTACAGCCTAAATGGCTCGGCCGATTTTCTTCAAACTTGGTAGATATGGGTTTTGATTTTTCCCCCCCACACGTTTTTTTTTAAAGACCAAAAATAACGGTTTTTTTTCGAAATTTTATAAATATTTTTTTTCTCAAAAACTGTCCCACAGAATTTAAAAAAAAAATTGAAAATTTTCATTTAGTTAAAACTAGGTAGTAATGGTTGAAAAAAATTTCCAAAAAATTATTATTTTTGGTAGCCCCCCGGGTCCATTTTTTTTGTTTTTGATTTTTTCGAAAACCGTAAAACCGATTTAAATTATTTTTTTTTATGCTAAAGCTCCTTCAAAGTTTAAATATTATTACATATCAATATCAAAATTTTTTTTTGGAAACTCAATAGTATTTCGAAAACCCCATGATCGATTTATTTCAAAGTTGACAAATAAAAGTTTCTTAACATAATCTACAAGATTTGAAAAAAAAAAAATGTTGTTTTATCTAAAACTAACGGTACCTTCCATACAAATGTTAAAAAATGGTTTTCGAAAATCGTATTTTTCTCGAAAACGGTTCCGAGAATTTTGCTAATTTTTTTTTTCTTTTGATTAATTTTAACGATCTATAATTTAATAAAAAAAAAATTAAATCTAAATATTACTGACTGTACCTACCATAGAATGATTTTTTCGAATTTCTCATTATCGGCATAACGGATTTTAATGAAATTTTTTATAAAGAAGCTCCTAAAAAGTTTAAAAACCATTGCATTTCAAAACTTAAAAAAAAATATTTTTTCAATTTTTAGAAAAAAAGTCGTTTTTTTTTTGGAAAATTCGATATCTCAAGACCGGCTTAATATTTTCCTTGGAAATTTAACTCTTATTCGTACAATAATAAAAACTTAAAGTTGGCGTACCAACATTTTTTCTTAAAAATGTTTTAAAAATTTTGTACATAAAGGCTTATTTTTTTAAAGAACCACTACAACGACTTATAACTTTTGTTCTTGCATAAATTCATATTTGCATAGCATTCTGTTTCTATCTCTAACTACTAAAAGAATTTAAAAAATTCATTTTATCCTTATGAACAGTTTTCTTTAATAACTTTCGTTTTTAAAATTCCTAGTCTATTACATAGGAGCAAGTTCGTGCGACCCAGTCGTCGAAACAAAAAATATGAACCTTCTCGCACAAACTCGTTCACTGTGCGCGCGTATATAAGAATGGGAGCGTAGAGGAATCCCGCTTTTTACAATCCCGTTTTTCAAAAATCCCGCAAAAAAGTTTTAAAATACTGTCCTCTATAATACCGTTTTTTTTTAATACCTCACTGTTTATACGTCGTAATAAGAAACGGGGTTATAAAAAAACGGAATTATAAGAGACGAGATTTTAAAAAGCGGGATTATAAGAAACAGGATTATAAAAAACGGGATTATAAAAAGCGGGATATCGTACCCAACCCTTTAAGAATAAATGTAAATATTTTTCTCGCACGCAAACTTTTCTCGTATCGCATCGCTTTGTCGTACCCCTGTACGCGCAGCCTAAGATTTGCTCAGATCTCACCTTCCTTTCATCCACTCTTGCTTTACCCGTATGGATAGACACGTTATATTGTTGGTATATCCAAGAAAAATCTTAAAAAAACATTAGAAAAATGTGGAAAGGCCTTTTTGAACACACCAACATACGAAACGGGAATCCACAGAATTAGATTGCTCTCCTAACCATTACTCCACCCTATCTTATCTCTGAAAACGATGCAATTGGTGCTTTCCTTTCTTAAATTGTGTTAATAATAATTGTAGCCATCGGGGCCTTCCAAAGTAATTTTTTTAGCAGAAAAAACAGTTTACTACAAAAATGTAAACATGCCTTCTTGCGTTTTGGTCTCTAAAATCCAGCACTTTGCCTCTTTTTTCTTGAACCAATGCTTATTTATGACCCATTTTTTAATTTTAACCTTTAAACTTTTTAAAAATTGAAATTACAACGAATTTACAAGAAATAAAAAGAATGTTTACATATATTCTGCTCAACCAAAATCATTCGCATTTTGAAAACACTGTATGAAAGAAATGTTGCAATTGTGTGGGATGGAGACCTAATATCTGAAGAATTCGAGGCTTCAATGGAAGATTAGGAGGGCATTACTCTTCATTCTTTATTTTAATAATATAATTGATTCTGTAAAAAGTGGGATAAATTATATTACAGAGTTATAATTTCAGCATGCGGATGCCATCGTATTCTTGCGTAATTCTGTTGACGATCTTCATCTAATGATTAACAGTCTTGACGTGTATTGTAGAAGTTGGAATCTAATAGTCAATCTGCAGAAATCCAAAATAGTGGTACATATTTAGAAATGGAGGTGGCCGGTACTCTAATATGGAAAGGTGGACTTTAGTGGTGAAGATGTGGAGACCGTAGGCAAATGCAAATATCTTGGAATGCTATTATCAGCAAACCTAAATGTAAACATACATTTAGAAGAGAAGTCACCAGATGCTAAATGAGCTATTTCATGGATATGGGAACGCTGCATTAAAAACAATTATGTATCGCAAAGTGCGTTTTACTGCTGCATCAATACTTCTGCATGGAGCTAAAATATGGGGTTATAGATCTTAAGAATCTGTTGATTCTTTAACCTACCTTGTTAACCTACGTTCTTATGTACATTGGGAATACACTTCAACTACGTTATAAAAGTTAGAGAAACGAGATTACCGAACATAATATTGAGAAATTTAATACGAATGAGCGGAAGTATTTGCAATGTGTCGAAGGAAATCGAAGCGTGGCATGTTTAATTGGATTTTGGACAAAGTGAGTCAAATTGTATAAAAGATATACTGAAGATGCTAGAGCCTCACTGTTTAGGAATCACTGTAGCAAACTTAACTATCATCTAAATGAAAATACATACTTTCTTAATTGCTAATCAGTGGACCAAATCAGTACGATCTTGCGAGGTGAGCTAGGTTATCTAAATTGTATACCCCACCGCACCGATTTATCAACACTGCGAACTTTGCAAGATGAGGATTAGGGAAGATGCGTTCCATTTACTGGCAGTTTGTCAAATTTTGAAGGAACTTCGGGTTATGGTGTTTTCAATGGAAGAAGCATTAAGCATTTTAAACGGTGAAAATGGATGGGATGTTTTATACAATTACATAGTAGCTGCACTTCGATACAGAAAGTTAATGATAGAGGGAGAAGGTATAATAATTATATTGTCAACTTAGTAGACGGCGTTAAGCCAAACCAAATAGGCTTAGTTATTTTATCATTTTTAAGTATTAATTTAAAATAAAACTCATTTAAATTAAACATTCTGTTGAACCGCTAGAAATGTAAGGTTTGAAACAAGTGTAACCAATGCGTCAGTTGTGCATTTAATTTTTTCTGTTACCTAATTTTTGTAAAAACGTAATTTCATTGGAATAAGATTATGATCTGCGGACAAAGATCTCGGATTATTCGCTTCCAAGGTTCAATTGATCCAGGATCCAGCCGAGGCAGCCTTTTGAACGACGCGACGTTGTGTTTCATAATTAATAGGATTAAGCCTGTGTGTGTATCCAGGTTTTATCATTTCATCAACAGTTACAAAACGCCGAAAAATTCATTTGAATTGTATCAAAGAGTTCCAATGGGGTTCTGAAGTAACTATCCGATCTCGTCCTTGATCACTTTTTAGCAGCACCCATTGTGCCGACAATTTTGTCATGTCATGCAGGATACGAATATCGCCATCATTCTGAAATGGCTACTATGTTAGCTATCTGACGAACTTTGATCTGGCGATCGTCTGACACAATACCCTTTGTTTTGTTGACCATTTCTTCAGTTGTAACTGTATTTAGACGTCCTGGGTGCTTGTGCTCATACGACCACAACGAAATTCTGAGAACCACTTTCAACCATTTCATGCCCAGAAGGAGAGTCTCCATAGTATTTTTAAAAGTTTTACCTTAGTTTCCGTAATGGTTTTACTACGCTATATTAAAACGCGAAATTCACTTTTCCATTTTTTTTAAATTAACCAACTTAAAGTTTTTTTTTCGAATTCGTAAAACGGTTAATAATTGACATATTTATTTAATTTATTTTTGTCTAGGTCTTGAAAAAAACAATGATATCAAAGAAAAAAAATACAATGCCATCTGAGCACCATCTGTCTCCTAATTCACTGACGAACAGCCCTCGTAAAAGGCGGAAGTTATACTCATTTCTAGAATTCATCTGTTTTGCCATTGCAATAACTTATTCATCTTACGTTTCTAATAAGAATTCACAAAATCACAAGGACAGTTAAGACAAGTATTCGTTTGGCTAAAATCTTAAAATTTCTAATTTTTTCTCACAGACAACTTAGGTAGCTTAGGTGTCTGCGGAGAACCTACACACTTTGACTGAATGTTGGCTGTTGTGATTCCACATGGATATAGGCAAGCTTTTCCCTACTCTTTAAACAATTTTGAGCTCCTTATGAAGCGTGTAAGACTACTTATTTCAGTATTTACTGTAATTTATTACCTCGATGGTTGCAGTAGAGGTCTCTCATATGGAGTCTCCGTCTTTGAGATAAAGCAGGACATGTACATAAAAGTAAAGGAATAGTTTTCTCCTCCTTTTCAACGATATAGCTTCTGCAGAAATTGTTGGAGTACACGCAAGTCGCAGGACATGTCTACCTATAACGCATCTAATGTGCAGGATGGTTAAAGATATCAAAGGATTAAGAATTCCTCAGATCCGAATTTATTTTGTCGCCAAGTGATGTTGTTCCACCAAAGTTTTGTTCTCTTTATCGCATCTTGGTTAAGTATGTTTATACATGTATAGCGATGGGTGTACCAATTTCAGTATAATATATACGGGGAAGGCCATCTAGTGTTTTCTTTTGAAATCAGGTTATTTTCACACTGACAGCTGTTTCCCGTTCGAAATTTTGATAGAAAGTCAGTATCATATCTCCGCGGAACGAAATGAAGCGCTTTAAGATTAAACAACGTTGTAAATATTGAAAACTTATTTCCAAATTGAGTTCTGTGTAGCCCAAACAGTGCGTTTTTTGAAAAGAAGTTTTGGCCGAAATGAAGCACCGACCGCGTGACACTCAATTCACGAACATCAACTCGCCAACGATCTCAATAGCTCAACATTTCACGCACTAGTTTGAGGAGAATTCTATACAGATATCTCGGATTATTCGCATACAAAGTCAAATTGAATCATAAATTGAAGGCGCACGACCATCCGTTTAAACAACGTTGTGTTCCATAATAAATGGGAATGTTTGCTGTTAATAATAAAGCCATCATACATGGACAAAATTTAATTTTGTTCATTTTATTCCACTTTTAAAGTGAAACTGGTATTTGTATTATAATACTGTCATTATCGAAATCTTGGCATAAGCTCCCGAGGATACTTTCGTTAAGGAAGCAATGAAGTCTTTCCAAATTGTACAGTTTCAGACAAGAGATAATTTTATGAACGTAAGGAAGTGTGTTGGAGATAAAAAGGAGCCTTAAAGCACACCAGCGTTTATTTTTTGAATATCAGGCTTATAAGTATCGAGAACAACTCGATTTGAACATTCAAAAAGTAATTTCTAATCCAACAAGAGAGTGCTTTGTGCCAAATGCTTTTAAAATATCAATTGTAATTAACTTTGCTTCTCCAAATTGATGTAGAAATTAGTTTAATTGAGATTTACCATCCATCAGAACACCAGTAAACCTATGGTTACGAAACCCGTATTGCCGGTCTTTCAAGAATTTCGTTCTGCAAGATATATATTATACTATTTACCGCAGTGTTTCAATGAACTTTAAAAGGAGAGATACAAGTGCAATTTTGGAGGAGAGGAGGATTCGCTGGATAGATGCAGTTTTCCGCCTACTCGGAAATAGTTTCGAAGAGTAGGACAGATGGAAAAGCTTACGAAATGGAAGAACCTCTGTTCGGAACTTAAGTAAATAAACACGATCATTCTTAACCAGTGGGTTAGTGAATTTCAAGATCTTTAAGAATTTTTTTTATACTCTCAAGTACAAGAGGAGTCATAATACATGTGGTTAAGTCGAATTTGCAGCAAACATCCGAAGCAGTCGTCCGAATAGCTGCGGCCCGTTATCGGCCGATGGATTTCAGAACTGTTCTATAATCGAACGAAATAGATAATAAATAAACTAGTCAAAAATACCATAAAATTTCCTTATAGCATTTATGACAGGTAGTCAAAAATAGACACTTGTGACTTTCTTAGGCTATAATAAACAAACATTACTTGCTCCTCTTAATTAAAATTATAAAGGTTCACAATTCTATGGAAATCGAAGTGAGCAAAATGCGCATCAACACGTTAGAATTGTGCAAGTGTAGCGGGTTCTAGTAAGAAGATATGGAATAATAAAATTTCTTTTATTCTTCGCATTGTGTTCCTTACTTTACTTGCTACCTGAGGAATGCGAAGGATCAATTCAAATCCTATTGATTTTTTTCTGTTTGCGGTATAATACTCCTTGTCAACCTAATACTCCTTGTCAACCTAACCAGACCTCTTTTGACCTGTTAAAAATGTTTCAATTAAAAGACAGGCAGAGAAATAGCCTGTGTAGGGATCATAATATGACGTCAGAGCTTTCATCTCTTCTTGATTCTCTTTTGTAGTACCTATACATAAATAGGGTAAACGTTGTAGATATTAAATAGAGGAATATTTTCTACTCAATCGTTTTGGTCAGGATAGGATTTTATTTATACATACATATATATGTACATATGTATATATATATTTTTTTTATTTTTACCGGTTCAAGGTGAATACAGAAATGATATCTGGCAAGTTTCCCGCAGTCCGTATGAGGCCATCGAACTCATGTCAAAATATTATATTTTTCTTTGTTAAATTTGACAAGCCTAATTTAATGTTAAATTTATTTGAACAACTAAGTAAAAAGCAATTCAAACCACCGTTAAAATATTTATGTCAACCGAAAGGTTATAGATTGGATTTTAAAACAAAGAAATTGTTTTTGGTTTTTTAAGTACAAACAAATTTCACCCAAATTACGCAAAAATTTCAAAACTGAGCTAAGGGAAAATTTAATTAATGTTATTTTATTAAACAAAAAAAAACTTGAGTTTTCTCGGAATCAACCTGGCACCTTCCTGGGCTGAGTTCACTAAATCAATTCAATTCCCAATACAGGTGGGCGATGGCAAAAGAATAAATGGCATCCCGTTGTATGGTGCTTGCAAAGTTTTATTTTTTTAATTAAATAATTTTATACTAAATGTTTATGAGCGAGAAGCGAAACATACTCAGAAGGTTATTTACACTAAGTGCCTCTCAAGTATTTTATAAGTCTTATTCGACTACATATTCGTGATTGGAAACTTTCTAATGTTTTTACTAAACTTGGTAAGAACTTGATATATTCCAGGTACGATCCATCGCCTATCACTTCGGTTTCTCGATTTTTTCTTGCGCATAAAAAAGGGCGCATTTTTATGCGGCATATCGTTCCGTAATATATACATACATAAATGAAATGCACTACTTTTAAAAAATTAATGGACCAAAATTTTAAACACCCTATTATTAAAATATTACTACTTAACAATTTGCTAACTTTATAGTAGTTTACTAACTCATTCTTAATTTTAAACATACTAAAAGAATTTTCTTAATAAATTATTGCTTCTGAACACACCTAAAACAATGACATTTCGTGTAACAAAGTAAGTACACGAACCCTTTTTGATGTTTGCAAATGTCAAAGAGTCATATGAAGCTAGCAAGATACTAAAAAATAAAGTAGCTATTCGATGATTTTAACTTTAATAAAAGGGTAGAGAAAGTATGATGCTATATTCGATTAAAATTTGCAAATTCGTTGTTTTAGCCTAGTATCAAACTAAAACAGCTTAAGCATCGTACTAATTCAATTAAAATTTTGCGCTAATGTTATTAGAGGAAACTGCGTAAAATTAATTTTTTAAGCTCTTAGTAGTAAAATAAAAAACAGAATGCCATGTTATTTCTTAAGAAAATATGAATATATGCAAGAACTAAAATTATAAGTCGTTGTAGCGGTTTCTTAGAAAAATAAGCTTTTGTATACAAAATATTTTAAATATTTTTAAGAAAATATACGCCAACTTTAGGTTTTTATTATTGTACAAATAAAAATTAAATTTAAAAAAGACCCGTTTTTGAGATATAGAATTTTCAAAAAAATTAATTTATGTTTTAAAATGCAAACAGTGTAAACAGTGCCACATGTAGATTCTGTGACATGCTACTTGGTATGGTAAGCAGTGCCACACGTAGATTCTGCAACATGCATGAGGAAACGCCGGATCACATACTAGGAAGATGTTGTCGACTCATGCACCAAAGGAATAAGCATCTGGAACAATACCAGAGCGACATATTTTCTCTGAAGGTGCCCCAAATACTAAAGTTCTTAAAAGCAATAGATTTGTAGGAGGAACTTTTGGATGAGCAAGGTTTTTCATTTTTAAGTGGGGTACAATAGATCTCCAGATCGCAGTGCAATACCCCCAATACATAATTCATTCATTCATGGTGGGTACCGTTATTTTTGATAAAATACAATTTAATTTCTCATATTTTGTAGACAATATTAAAAAACTTTTAATTGTCTAGTTTTAAAAAAATCAAGCACAAGGTTTTCGAAATATTGAGTTTTGAAAAAAAAAATAAAAATCCAAAATAATTTTTGTATGAAAATTTGATTACACAATACATACTATCAAAACTTTTGGGAGGCTTAAACATAAAAAAATGTTCGAGATCGGTTGTACTGTTTTTGAGAAAATCAAAAAAAAAAAATGGCTCCATTAATAACCATTTTTCTGAAATTTTGTAAAAACTCTGGGGAACAGTTTCTGAGAAAAAAATGTTTTATAAAATTTCGAAAAAAAAATCGTATGGAAGGTACTGTTATTTTTGGTCTTAAAAAAAAAAGAAAGAAACGAACAGACGCAGACAGAATTGAGAGACCCACTTTTTTTTGTCTTCTCCATCATCGTAATGTAAAGTCTGATCAAAATCTCGAGCTCGATTTTTTTACGAATGATAACTTGTCATATAGTACTTACATAGGGTACATAAGTATATGTCGCAAGTAAAAACTGACTTTCAACAGTATCTCAAGTTGCTTGAATTTTGTTTACAAGACTAGAGTTGTTTAAATTCTTTTAAATGTAATTCGGTTCTTGAAATAGTTTTGTCGCTTAAAATTGTCTTCCGATTCCTAGGAATCAGCAATGCAGATAGAGTGCAGCAAGACATGATACATAGATCTACATACTCGTACTTTGTATTCATATGATAACTTTTAAGTGATGAATACAAGACAATTGCAACGATTTTCGAAATAATCAACATGTCGGAACTGGCAATTGCTGCTGAAGCTTTAGAAAACGTGACAGATAACTCGACACAAGCTTGATTAGTTTATATAATATTATGAGTAGGTACTTTGTTTTATTATTGTTAAAATTAAAAATACTAAGCACAGAAAACAAGTGCAATGTGGGCTAAGATTTTTGTTTTTAGTTAAACTCCCCTAGATGATGGGTTAAACATTTTAACACCGAAGGGTTACAAGCGTTGACCAACCCCCGCACCTCCAAAACCATTCTGCTTAAATTGCAATTAATAAATAACTTGCTGCAATTATAAATAAAATTTCACAAGTTTTTTTATTGTTGTTTTATTTGAAATATGGCCAAATGAGTAACTTCCTTATGTTTGAAATCAATTAATTAACTTTTGCTATCTGTTACTGAGATTGCATGCGAAATATAATTTTCTGTGCGGCTTATTACGGCACCGCCGAGAGACAGACGAACGAATGAACGGACTTCTGACGATTGCGACAATGATTCGCTGTTGGTGATTGTTAAATTAGTATTTATGGAAATTTATATACACATCCCAAGGAATATTAATTAAAATATAAATACAACATTTAATGTAAATGCAACGGGGAACGTTGTTTGACGGGTAGCCCGGGGGTGTTGGATAAACAAATGATTGATGAGAATGCTTAGCACATTTGGAGTGGCCTTCAAGTCAATGGTCGAACGGTCGTTACCTTTGCAGAGGGGAGGGGAATATGTGGTACAGGCGGAGAAAATATTTTACTCGCTTAGAAACACGATCGAAAATTCAAATAATTTATTTTTAATTTAATTATTTTATTTGCGTTGATCGATGACGAGATGAGAATCTCTGGTATTCTATATTATGTGACGTTTGGCGCGTGCAGTATAATGAAGGAGAGACATTGAATCATATGTGTCATCGACTTTTGTTAAAGAAAATGATCAGGTGCATTGCGTGGGTATCGCTTTTGTTTGAGTGCAATTAAAATAACGATAACCCTGAAGTTTTGGTTCTTAGTCCATATTCATAGTAATTAAAGGGTTGTTCGTGTAATTTCTGCACTTTAATTGGCAGTCTTATCAGATTTTGAAGATTCAACAAACATTAGGGGTATTGACGATCCATTGTAATTAGTCTTGTATTAGTGTAAAAGTGTAAAATTTTCTTACACTCCAACAACAAAATATACTGAATATGTATGTATGAATGAATACCACTTTTAAGATTAAAGAATAGTGGCTAATGATATTATCAGACATTTTATTTTACAATATTCCCAGGTTTCTTTTATTTGTGTGGTATGTAGATATGTAGACATGTGCGAACATATACAGGGTGCAGCAAAATAACTTCCTTTTTTGAGCCATTCTGCTTGTAGGTGATTCGTGCGATAGCCGCCTAGGCCTTCTTTTCAAAAACTCTGTTTTCAAAAAACAAAGTGTTGTCTTAGCCTACAAATTATTTAAAATAAGATTGGCTATAATGAACTGCGTGACTAATATAGAGAACTAGTCAGAACTAGCCATTTAGTTGTTTCTTTTTTAAATCTTATGTTATTTTGATAGTGACAGCTGTTTCCCGCTCGAAATCTTGATAGAAAGTTAGTAACATATCTCCGCGAAACGAAATGAGTCGCTTTACGCTTGAACAATGTTGGGAAATATTTAAAAGTTATTTCCAGAGTGAGTGCTGTGTGAAGCATCCACCCCGTACGGTGCGCACAGACGGGAATATGGCTGCTGTAACCGAGAGTGTGATAATCAATTCACGGAACATCAACTCACCATCGATCTCAACAGCTCTACATTTCACGCACTAGCCTGAGGAGAATTCTGCACGAAGATATCGGATTATTCGCTTACAAGGTCCAATTGAATCAGCAATTGAAGGCGCTCGACCATCCGCTTAAACGACGTTGTGTTCCGTAAATAATGGAAATGTTTGCTCTTACTAATAATACATGAAGAAAATTCAATTTTGTTCATTTTATTGTATTTTCAAAAAGAAACTTGTATTTGGCCCATACATACAAATGCAATCTTCAAACTTTCTTAAGTGCAATTGGAACCCCCGATACATACATATTTGTCAAATTGGAGTCGTTTATAATTTTTTCGATATTAAAATTTTCAATTTTCTAGTGCACTTATTTTTGTAATGCATAAATTAGAAACCAATTATAGCTTTTTTTTTGGAAATATATGGCATGTATTGGGAGTTGGGCAGAATTAATGTTTCTTACGATATAACGTATGCACATTTTATATAGGGTACCATTCATGCATTCATAAGTGGTGCGCAAAATAAAAGGTGCGCAGTATAACGTAGTTTCTGATGATCGATAGTGAGTGTTTATTTTCTTCAAATTTTGTTTTAATTTTTTAAAATTACATATTTAAATTATTTTTCAGACGGAAAAGTAAATGAATATTGGATGCAATTGACATTTTTTTCATGGTTTCTCACAAAATATTGTAATAGACGGCTTGAAATGTTCTAGACATTAACAAACACAAGAAAGTCAAAGGTAAACTAAGAATACCATTGATCGGCATATAGTTGGACTACTAAAAAGAATCAGTTTGCTGCATTAAGCTAAACAAAAAAGGATCGGTATAGACAAAGGCGGAAACAATTTACACAGAACCGTCTTCTATGGAGTAAAAGGAGGCGAAATATACTCCAAAATTAATTTATTTGGAATAGATGATTGAAGGACAACCCATTCGGTCGTTGATACAACAAGATAACCACCCAAAACACATTTTAAAGAGGCCAAAGACGTGATTCCTACGAAACGAGTTCGTTTTTATAGAATGGCCCGATTGAAATCCAATAAAAAAAGCTGTGCAGTGATGTCAATAGGGACTTGACTATACAAAACGTAAAACCAAAGAAGATAGGTAAACCATGAAAACCAATTATATTGAAAGGTGTTAAAAGTAAGTGGACTCCATGTCAAAAAATGTCAAGGTGCTCACAATAATAATTCGGGACAAAAAAAAGTAGGTACTTGAAAAATGAAAAAAAAAAGCTAAATTATTTTCGGCATAAAAGCATAATATACATATTTCCTTTTAGGTCGATATATTTCATCCAACTTTTCATCTAAATTTCATCCACGATTTTTCTTTTGTATCAACAATGATCTCTTCATTGAACCCAAATCTTTTACCTCCGAGCTATTTCTTCATTATTGGAAATAAGAAATAGTCATAGGGGACTTTAGCTGGATTAACGAGGAGTTCGTTACCTAACTCAGGCAATATTATTGTCATTGTGACTGTGGACTTGTGCGCTGGTACGTTATCTTGGGGAAAAAGAGCTTTTTTCTTCGAAAAATATGGCGTTTTTGCTTCAAATCGGTTTGAAATCGATCCAATAGCTCGGCATGATACGCGTCGGTGATCGTTTTACTATTTTTAAAATCGACGCGCGTGACCTTGTTTGTTAACAAACCCACCTTGTCCTTTTTCGGCTTTGATTGATCCGGAGAAACCCTTCGTTTCTACTTTTCCTTCGTGTGTTATGGTGAATCCATGTTTCATACACGGTTATGAAACGGCGCAAAAACTCGTCGAATTTATCTTCAACATCGCCAAACACTCCTTTGTAGTTGTAATTGTGTTTGTTGTCGATTGTGAGCGAACGCGGCACAATTTTTAGTTTAAAGAATTGAACTAGGAGTATAAACGCTAACTCAAGTGCGAAGAGCTAGTTCACCAGCGTGGCCCTTGTCAATTTAGACGATCCCGCAGTCTTTTGTAAAGTTCACTAGTCAACTGATAATCTAAATTAGATTGCCCGGATGAAAGTCCAATTAAATCTGCTACTTGAATGACTTATTTCTGTAGTATATAGAATTTTTACTAAAAAACCTTAGAATCAATGCCTACCAATGAGCTGAATTTTCCCACTTTAGTGATAAATAACTTTTATATTATATTATTGTCCAAAAATCGTACTTTTGAACTGTATTTAAATACTTCAGTAAGAACTTCTAAGCCAAACCAAAATTTTTTTTAGAAGGTATTATATGGGCTTATCTGTTCAAATTTTAACTTTTGCCATGCGTCGAAATATATAGATATTATTACTAAATATTCAGGTTTTGAAATTTATAATATTATATTTATAATTGAGTTTTAACTATTCAATATATAAAATGAACCATCGAGATAGTGCGAAAGTGTTTCAAATCGAAAAACTCATCGAATATTCAGACTTATCGCTGCGTGCGTAGATAATTAACTAGTCTAACGTTTGTATTATTGCAAAAATAATGTTCAACATAAGATTACTTAGTAAAATTTTCAGATAAATGAAGGTCAAAATTAATTGAAATTACTCATTTTAAGTGCGTGCCTTCCTTATAAATAATCCTATATGATATAAATTTTAGAAAAATTACCATGTGTGATTTTTCGTAAATCTTTAATTGTCACAAATTTTCGTGTCTATTTTTTTCAACATTGATTATGGCGCATTTTTTTATGGTTTGCATCATTATTTAAGCTATCTAGGGTAAATAAAACTTTGGTTTCAATGCGTGCTTCATTATGTATGTACAAATTTTATGAAGTTAACAAAACCATACGTAAAAAATTTTTTACTAGCACACCAAAGCATTCTTTGATTATATGTAACTTTACAATGACCGTAATTTAAACTGTAGAAACTATAAAAAAATGGTAACAGTGTTTAACAAATAAGTTTGAAAAAAGAGGCTTCTGAAGACTAAAACTAAAAACCAAATCAATTAATTCGTTCTTTAAAATAAATTATTTTAAATACATTTTTCTATAATTTATACTTTTATAGTTTTCAACAAGCAATACATATGAATTATTTTGAAGTTTTTTATTTATTCGTGGTCTATAATTGAAGAAAAACTCAAATTAACGCTCGTGCTTTATTTTTTTTTTTCAAACTCAAGAAGTTAAAATTTACAGGGATAAGCCCATATACATATGTAAATAATTAAATGTTCTTGAATACAACTATTTAAAAAACCAGCGTTAGAAATACTAAAAGAATTATTTGTAATGAAAATGTATTTGAATTACTTAAGGAATGAAAAATATTTAAGTACGAAAATAACTAGCACCAAACGTTAAAATTCTTATGTAGAATTAAAAGTATAAAAAAAAGGTATGGGTACTTAAAACATTTAAGCACACCTGTGAAAAGAATTGTATTTGTGCGTAAAAAGTTTGAAGTACCCATGAAATTGGTTGAAGCATTTGGCACATTATCAATTTCTTCTCTGTTCACAAGCGCAAAAATGCAATCAACGTATTTTGCAATAAACTTTGGTTTATAACTGTCTTTGAAACATTCATCTAGTAAGAATTCTAACACCAAATCTGCGATTCTCGGCGAAAGCGGATTTCCAATTGGCATTCCATGTACTTGCTTGAACAAACTTTTTTTAAATTGTAGACAATTGTTTTCCTTGAAAACTATCGATATATAATCTACCATTAAACTAATAAATAAGTACTATTAAATTTCTGTTAATTCATACCACTAGAAGTTTCTTCCCCTGTAGTACCCCTTGGCATAATAGTTATTCCGTTGGACTATCATATGTGTGTTCGCCTCTCAGCGAACCTCTCTAGACAGGAAATGTGCTTCTCATCTTAGCTGTTTGGACGCGAGAGAAAATTGAAGATCCCCTCCATCCCTGTCGACATCACGAACACAGGAATAATTTCAGAGTTTTGACAGTTACTAGGCTCAGGTTCTCTGCGAGTCTTTAATTAGATTTTTTAAAAAAATATCTTGCAGAGAAATTAAGGTATTATTCCCATGCCTTCATTCCTTTACAATCGGTCAATTTTTGGTCAGAATTCCGCCTTATTGTAAAACAGTTTCCATTAATCTAATCAATATTGTATATTTAATTGTATAGTTTTAACTATAAAGTATTGTCTGCTTTTACTTGCGCTACTGTATGCTGAGCTATGTGAACTCTAACTCGAAATTTTGATCAAATTACTCATTATGATGAAAAAGAACACGAAAAAGTTAGTCTCGCAATTCTGTGTATTTGTCTGTTGGACTAAAGCATGTTTTTCATATTTTTTTTTTGTTTTTGAAGCTTCTGATACATTAAACAGTATTGTGTATTCCAATTTTGGAACCATTTTTTTTTTGGATTTTTGAAAGCCGCATTTTTTAAAAACTTTAAACTAACAATTTTTTGACATTATTTAAAAGATTTAGAAAAAAAAATTGTTCTTGTATCCAAAAAAAAACGCTACCCACCATACAAATCTTAAAAATAAAAAAATACGATTTTAGAAAACGACTTCTTTATTTTGATACATTTTTTCAATACTTTCTTTGTATACAAAACTTATAGTACTGTCATGAAGACGAAAGATTGGGGCGACATCTTAAGCATAGCGACAGTACTTATTAGATTTGTCTCTTATTCTAGTCTCCATTGTAAAATCGTGCGCTAATTTCAGCGCCACCACCCGGATAGCGTTGGTAACACAAAATTAAAATCTGCATTTAAAAAAAAAATAAGTTATTATACTTTTTGAAAATTCGGGAAAAACGAGTCCATGATATTTTTTTGAAATTTAATTTTTATTTACACAATAATAAAATTGTCGTACCAAATTCTTTCTTACAAAATGTTCTTAGAATTTTATATATAGGTATCTAAAATAAGCCGCTCATATTTTCTTAAGTAATCACACGGCATTATTTTTCGTGGGTAAAACTTGACCGAAAGGATTTGTTTTAGCCATTTAAAAAATGAATTTCTTGCTTCTGAACATTTTCCTCTAATATCCATTTTAACCCTTTACCGCATGGTGGCTCATATATGAGCCAAACCATTTTAGTGTGAATATTTTCGAATTTTCAACAAATTTGGTTATTTTGGGCATACAGTTTGAAATTAGTAACATAGACGCTCTAAATTATGTAAATAAGCGCCATCTATGAACGAGTTGCGGGAACAATTTCTTTCGTCAAACTCGTAAAACAGGTTGCAGTGGGTGAGAAGCGTGTTTCAGAAATTCAAAATTGTATAAAAAATATAAAAATAAAATTTAGGATGCGAAAAAAATTTACCAGTGAAGAAAATTATATTAATATTATTGATAATGTGAAGTTTTTCAATTTTATGAAGTAATAATTACTTGTAAGTTGATAAAACTGTTTGGATCATATATGGCACACCATGCAACAAGGGTACAAAAGTTGAATATTTTTTTTTTTTTACCTGAATTCGTTTTTTGCTACATACATATTTATTATTATTATTATTATTATTATTAATTTATTAAACATGCAATAAATTACAAGCTAATAATAGTTTTATGAGCATCTAGCTGCAAAGGCCTACCGCTCTATGATACTTAATTCTAATTAGATATTAGTTTTTACATATTTATAGTTTAATTCCTGTTTTTACAAAAATTTCGCTTATTTTATCCAAGTTGAGTTTATTTGGGTTTTTTAGTACTTCTATTATATCTTCTCCTTGTAGTATGTTGTTGATGAATGGTCTTAATCGGTTGCAGTCGTAGAGCAGATGATGAAGGTTGGCAATTGTGTGGCAGGTAGGGCAGGTTGGAGGACTTTCCCTCTTAAGGATGTGGAGGTGAGTCGCAGAAGTATGACCAAGACGGAGTCTTATAAAGTCCTTTATTTTGGATTTTTGAATATTTGTAGGATAGATGGGTTGATTTTTATTGGGGTTGGTTTTAGCGTAGTGGTGTTCGTATTCACTCCATGCGGATTGATCGGAGGTGAAGAGTTTATTCTCGATTGTCTTGATGAGGTCGGTTTTGGTATATATATTGTACAGGTAAACTGGTGCTTTACTCGCGAGATTGGCAGCTTCATCTGCCAGCTCATTACCGCGAATGCCAACATGGCCAGGAGTCCACATTATCTTTGTTCGAAGATGAGATTTTATTAGGAGATGGCGTATGTTACAGATGAGTGCTGTGTTGTTATTGGTGTTTCGTATAGCTTTAATTGTCGAGAGGCTATCAGTACAAATAATGTATTTATTTCCCGTGTTTATTGCCTCCTGGAGGGCGATCTGGATAGCTAGAGCTTCAGCTGTGAAGATGGATGCAGATTGTGGAAGAATTCCAAGTGTTAGTATAGTGCCTTCCTCAAAAGTAATTGCGAATGATGTGGCATTTATGGTTTTTGATCCATCGGTAAAAATGAAACTCCAGTCATTAGCCTTGTATTCTGTAGAAATGTCTATATAAAGTTGTCTATATAGGTTATTTCCTGTATTTGTTTTCCCATAAAATGATAGATCCATTATGAATGAGTCCGAATTTATGAACCATGGGGGTTGAAAAGCTGTGGGTTTGATTTTGTTCAGTTTTGGGAGTTCGATTACTTTGTTGACTTGAAGGATGGTAAATATGGCTGACGGGATCCTTTTTACCTGTTTTCGTTCCAGCGTAAGATTTATCACATTATCGATAACTGATTTGGATGAGAAAGCAAGCTTGGCGTAAAGTTTTGATACTACTCTATCTCTTCGTTCTTCGATAGAGGGGAGTCCGGCTTCTGCCAAAATGTTTTTGATGGGGGATGTGGGAAAGGCCCCAACACTGCACCTTGCTGCCTGATGATAGGTTGCTTTAATAATTTGAAGAGTTGATTTTGGAGAGTTGCCGTATATGAAGATGCCATAATCGATTTTACTTAATATAATTTGTTTGGTTATATTACAAAGTGTATTAACATGAACACTACTTTTCCTACTAGATAGATACTTAATAATATTGGACCTTGCAGCTATAGCTTTCTTAAGTTCTAAACAATGGTTACGCCAATTATATTTATTATTGAATAACAAACCTAGAATTTTTAAATTTTGTACATTTTCAATTTCTACATTGTTAATATTAATTGGGGGAGGTGTGCAAGAGTGTTTGCGACAAACATGTAGGATTTTACATTTTGGTAACGAAAGCTTAGCTCCGGAAGACACAGTCCATATTAGAATGTCGTTAAGAGCATTTGTCAGAACTGTTTTAGAATAGTTTATATTCTGACTCTTAGAAAGTATGTATACGTCATCTGCGTAACAGCAGTATTTTAATGATTTGTGCTCAGATAAGATGTCGCAAATGTATTGAAATGCTATAGCGAACAAGACGACAGATAATGGAGATCCTTGGGGGATTCCGTTATGAAGTCGATGTGTAGGAGAATAGCAGTTGTTGGTTTTAATGCAAAACTTTCTATTCGTAAGAAAAGCTTTCACATAATTGAAAATCTTGGGGCCTATACCCCATTCCTTTAGTTTGTTTAGAACAATATGGATGCCTATTCTATCAAACGCTTTTTCGAAGTCTAGGGTTAGTATTGAGACATGATTTTTGGAGCTGAGTGCTCTAGAGATATAGTCATCTATGAAGAGTAGGGCATCTGTGCACCCTCGGTTGGACTTAAATGCGACTTGGTTAGGGCTCAAAAGTTGTTTCGTTTCTGCATACCAAAGTATTCGTTTTGCAATTATTTTTTCTAATGTTTTTGCCATACATGGGAGAAGCGAAATAGGCCGATAGCTATCTGGTGTTAGTTTGTCCTTTTTGGGTTTGGGAATAGGAACTATTGAGGCTATTTTCCAGCTTTGGGGGATGACGGCAGTTTTAAGGATATTGTTAAAGAGATTAAGAAGTCTATGAGTCATCTCAACTGGGAGATTTTTAATCATTTGGTACGATATTCGGTCCCTACTAGGAGTTTTTCCTTTTAGTTTACAAACGCAAGATTCAAGTTCGACTAGAGAGATATCACCCTCAATGAGTTGGGCATGGGGATTACGTGCAGTTGAGACGGTTGATTGAGAAATGGTATCATACTTCAATATTTTGAATTCCTCTGTAAAATTAGAGTCATTAGAGTAGTTAGACCAGCATTGGGCAATGTAATTACCAATTTGAGAAGGGTCTGAGAGTGGGCCAGATGGTGTAATAAGATGGTTGATCCTGAGTGGAGTGTAGGTGCCAGTTAAGGCCCGAATACTATTCCAGATTTTTCCTGGTGAGGTGTCCGGGTTAATTTTAGAGGTAAACTCCTCAAAGCTTTTTGCTTTTTCGATCTTAAGCTGCCTTCGGAATCTGGAGTTAGCTTTTTTGAATGCTATTAAGTTTTCTTGGTTGGCAGATCTTTTAAAAGTTTTCCAGGCTGACATTTTTGTTTTGCGGAGTTCAGCTAGTTCAATATTCCACCATGGGGTTACCTTTTTATGGTATTTTGGGTGTGTCTGAGGGATAGCTGTGTTTGCAGCAGACCTGATAGCTTTTTGGATAATTGCCGCTTCTTTGTTGGTGTTAGGTGCTGGTGGCTTCCCGAGAAGAACTTTTCTTATTTCAGTTTTGAATGCTGACCAGTTAGCTGAATCGAGTTTGAATTTAGGAAGGGGGAGAAAAGGATTAATATATTGGTTTAGATTTATGGTTGTTATTATTGGGAAGTGGTCGCTATTGTGAAGGTCTTCAAGGGTATGCCAGTGTAATTTGGGAAGAAGTTCGGGAGAGGAGCAAGTTATGTCGACATGGGTGAGGGTGTTATGAGTGGATAGGTGGGTTGGTGAACCGTCATTTAAAATCGAAAGGTCAGAATCTGAGATAAAATTTTCGATAGTTTTACCTCTAGAATTTGTAACTGGAGAACCCCAGAGGGTATTCCATGAATTTACATCTCCTGCTAAGATCACTGGGTGGTTTACTTGATTTAAGATAGATTCAAGGTCAATTTTAGAAAAGGGTTGGTGTGGTGGGATATACAATGATAAAACACAGATTTTTATAGGTAGCATAATTTCTATGGCAGAACAGGTTAGGTTGGAGTTGATGGGAATTTCTTTATGAGGTATATTGTTTTTTACAAGGATTGCGACACCTTGCTTCGCATTTGTGTTGGAAGGCAGATTCTTAAAATAAGCATTAAACCGTTTAGGAGAGAAAGATGTAGAGTCGAATTGACAGTGGGTTTCTTGGAGGCATATTACCGTCGGATTTTTTTCTTTTATTAAGATGTTTAGCTCATCGTAGTTATTTACGTAACCTTTGAGATTCCACTGGAGAATCTTAAGTTGGGCTTTATCTTGCGGAGGTAAGGGCTTCTTCACAGTATGTAAATGTACATATTGTGTGAAGTCCTTTTGATTGGAATTTTGGGGTTGAACGTTTTGATTTCGACCCCGACGTACGGGGGCCGGGACAAGCGGGCTCGAAGGTGAGCTCAGTTGACCCAGCCCTCGAATGCCGGGGTCATTATTTTTAAAGGGATTTATATTATTATATGGCATCATCGTCATCCATTTGTTCGGGGTCTTTTAAAAAGTATTTGCTTTGTTTGATTTGTTGTTTTGTGATTTTAGTTATGGGAGAGGGAGGAGGGGATGAGGTAGGTATTGTATGAATTTGCTGTGTGCGTTTTGGAATGCTGGGTGGAGATGAGTGATTTAAATTGTGTGAAAGGGTTTTGGTTTGATGGAGTGAGGTTAATGTAGAAGGAGATTGATGATTAGTATGATCATTAGAATTTGCTGTAGTATTTCGATTTTCATAATTAGAATTACCAGTATGGGAGGTCGGGGTTATGAGTGTTGTGGTTTGTTTTGTGTTTGAGCTTAAATTTAGGGAGGTTGTAGGGTCTTTACCTGTTTCATTGTTGCTGTTTTTTGGGTTTTCCTGTAACTGGGTGGAGAGTCCTGGGAGGTTTTGTTTAGTAATTTCAGAGTAAGTTGTATTAGATGCTTGGGGAGGGTATTGTTCCATTAAAACTCGTCTGGCTTCAGCCATGGTACATTTCCGAACTGTTTTGATTTTAAGTACTTCCTTTTCTTGTGTGAACTTAGGGCATTTTTTATAAGAAGATGGGTGATTTTCATAGCAGTTTGCACATTGCACACGTGTGCAGTTTTCAGGTGAGTGCGGAGGAAGATTACAACTTTCACATGATGGATTGCTCTTGCAGCGTTTGGCAGTGTGTCCGAGTTTTTGGCAGGTGCGGCACCGCATAGGATTAGGATAGTATTCATCGACTTTGATGTTGTACCAGCCAACGTTAACTGATGTGGGGGGTCGGAAGAGATCGAATGTGAAGAGGATTAGACCAGAAGGAGATTGTTTCCCATCTACAGTTTTGTTAAATTTGTAAACTTCCTTGACGCCTTGTGATTTCATTTCGTCAACGATTTCCTTCTCTGGGACGTTAATCAGACACGGTGCATAGGCAGTACCCTTACACAGGTTAGAGAGTTTTTTTTTTGATAGAAAGATATTTGCTATTTTTTCAGATTTTGTAAGAATGAGGAGGCTGCCATCACGCAATTGGCTGATACTTTCGTATGAAGAGCTTATACCGTCGATTGCTTTTTTAAGGAGGAATACACTGAAATCAGTTAGGGAGATTTTGGGGTCTGCAGGTGAAATTACTATGAATTTCGGGTTATTATTTGAGGTAGTAGCAGATGGTATTGTGTCAGGTCTTTTACGTCTTTTATTTTTGGGCTCAAACAGCATTTCTTCAGAAAGAATGTTGAATTGATTACCCTCAAGAACACCACGTGGCCCGTGGGCCATGATATTTTTTTTTTTTAACTATATGTAAATTAATTTGATAATGCACTAGAGAAAAAAAAAATTAACTAGTGGGAGTGAGTGAGAAAACTATTGAAATAGCGGAAAAGGCACCAACGAAATAGAGGCGAGAACTATACAAGAGAACGATGTTGTCGGCTCGAATGATAGTCGGTGACTGATACATATTTAATTTTCTCATAAAAAAACAAACTGCTGGGATGGGTTTTTTGGAAAAACATGACAGTGAAACAGCATTTACTGGAGATACGACTTTGCCTGATGAAACAAAAAGCTTAGATACGCCAATACAATTCAGATATTCCTGTGAAAAACTTCTCGAAAATATCTCTCATATAACAACGATAGGACTTGATCAGTTTGCTGGAATATGCCTTTACATGTCCATTGTACGTCGACAAGGTTTTATTGGAATGAAAGTCTAGGTTACCCAAAAGTAAACAGTATAATGCCATGTAACCGGTTCGAAGAAATAAAACGGTTTATACACTTCAATACGAACTCGACGCAAGTACCTAAAGGTCAACCAGGACATTATCCTCTACACAAAATACGACCATTCTTGGAGAAAATCAGGCAGAGACTTCTTAATGTACGTAAAGAAGAATACATGGCAGTAGATGAGCAAATCATACCAACAAAAATCACGGGTGGAATCGGCTAAGGTGATAGTTGATTCTGATTGTCATTTTGACAATCGCTCTCTCTATATTTCTTTATTGATATGATGGAGACAGCTATAGTCAAAATGAAAATCACAATCAACTATCACCTTAGTCGATTCCACCCCAAGTCATCTATGCGGCAATATAACCCAAAAAAACCACACAAATGGGGATACAAAAATTTTGTTCATAGCGGTAGCTCTGGGTTCAGCTATGACTTTGAACTTTATACCGGAGCTCAAGGACCTGTACAGTTAATAACCGATTTGCCAAAAATAATCCATCCAGCGACGTTGTGGTTCGACTTGCGGGAACAATTCCTGAAGGAGTCAACTACAAATTGTTCTTCGACAACTGGTGTACGTCTTTGCCGCTATTGACTTGCCTGGCAAAGAAGGCGATTTTACCGTTAGGCACAATAAAAGCCAACCGGGTTCTGGGTTACAAAGTTCCTGCAGAAAAAGAATTGAGAAAAAAAAGAAGAGGTGCAACAGTGGAAAAACTGGCGACTGTTGATAACATGGATATTTCTGTGGTTATGGTTTGACAATAGAATTGTGAATTTGGCTTCAACATACGTTGGTAGCAAACCGTCTTCTGAAGTCCAACGCTTCAACAAAAAAGAAAAGATCTACCAAACTGTATCATGTCCAAAGGCAGTTATGACATATAATCGGCATAAAGGTGGAGTTGATCTGTTGGATGCTCTTCTTGGATATTATAGAATACAAATTAGATCAAAAATATTTTACCACAGAATATTCTGCCATATGATCGATATGACAGCTGTGAACGCGTGGCTGTTGTATAGCCGGACGCTCGATGGTTCTGAGGCGTGGCTGCCATTAGCAGATTTCAAGTGCGCTGTAGCTGAAGATCTACGAGTATTAGGGTGGGTCAAAAAAAGCAAGTATCTTTTTTTTGGATCCGACACATGAAAACTAGTTCCTAGGTACCTCTAGAAAGTATTTACCAAATAATAGCTCTTAATATTAACGGGAAGATTATGCTCATCATAGTTTTCCATTTTCAATTTAGTATCATAAAAAATGGTCATATCTTATCAACAATAGATCGTTTAACCAATCGCATAGTCAATATTTATGGGAAATTGAACGGTCTACAAGAATGGTTTAATATACTTTTTTCATTAATCCAACCGTTTAAAAGATATTCAACGTCAAAGATTGAAGTATTTTTAGGAAAATAACTTTTTTGTTTTGCATTTTGTAACTTAATAAAAAATAATTATTGTCAAATGAGTTTCAATTATTTCTATAGGTAATTGAACGCTCTACAAAAAAGATCTCTATAGTTAATCGATTCCTCTAGCCATTCAAAAGATATTCGCAGTAGAGTTCCAATGCCTACTGATTTTAGTAGTTTTTCAATAAATATTCCCAATTTATCCAGTTAATTTATGAATTTTGACAATATTCATGAGAATTTGAGTTTATTTCGATAGAATGACGGTTTGCAAGCTAAAATCTTATCTTTTGTTTTAGAATATATTTTTTTGAATAAATTTTTTAACGATATTTTCTTTTTATAACTTTTATTACAGTTTAGGATTGTTATTTTATATTTTTCAACGGGTTTATTTAAAATGTCATTTAAATTCCTTTTTTCCACAAAATTAATAATTGAATATTTTTTGTTTGGAGAATTTGAAAATTTAATTTCGAATGTTGGTAGTTCTGTTACTCAGTACTTTTCATACTAGCGCCATCTGTAGTTTCAGGTCATTTCTATGTTTCCCTTTATATTTCTACATTGCATACATAGTTTTTGGAGCTCTGAGTTGTCTTCTTGTGTATAACTAAAACCAATTTACTAACAGTTGAGTTTTAATATATTATTGATTATTGCAATTCGGATGCTAATCATCTAATATGAATAAAGAAATCCCTTTAATTGGCATACCGATGTCGAAAATTCTTGAACTGAAATTACCAACACTGAAAGAGGTTATGTGTGTATTTTTTCATCAACTTAATATCCTTAAATATTCTGTGAAACAAAGTGCTAAAAATGTAGCAGATCAGGTTATAGAGCTATGGAGAAAAAATGATATTCCGACTTCTAGTAATGATAATGTAGTGAAAAGAATTCTTCGATGTCATAACAAATGGTTAAGGATAAAAAAAAACTGCACGCGTAAAAAATCGCCAGCACAAAAAAAGAAAGAAGCAACATTTCAGAATGAACTCAAAATTTTATTCGATATTGTTGATCAGAAGTCTTTAAAAGTGCTCGATGACCGAATTAAAGACTTTATTTGAATCAAATTTGAATCATTTTGTATCAATACTTATTAAATTATAAAATTTCATAATGGTGAAATAGAATTTTTTTCTGCCTACATGTTAAATTATATTTCTTAAATAAAAACCTTCTTTTCCTGAAATAGAACATGAACTATCTTAAAATTCAAAAATTAACTGGATAAATTGGGAATATTTATTGAAAAACTACTAAAATCAGTAGGCATGGTAACTCTACTGCGAATATCTTTTGAATGGCTAGAGAAATCGATTAACTATAGAGATCTTTTTTGTAGAGCGTTTAATTTCCTATAGAAATAATTGAAACTCATTTGACAATAATTATTTTTTATTAAGTTACAAAATGCAAAACAAAAAAGTTATTTTCCTAAAAATACTTCAATCTTTGACGTTGAATATCTTTTAAACGGTTGGATTAATGAAAAAAGTATAATAGACCAATTTTGTAGAGCGTTCAATTTCCCATAAATATTGACTATGCGATTGGTTAAACGATCTATTGTTGATAAGATATGACCATATTTATATGATACTAAATTAAAAATGGAAAACTAGGATGAGCATAATCTTCCCGTTAATATTAAGATCTATTATTTGGTAAGTACTTCCTAGAGGTACCTAGGAACTAGTTTTCATGTGTCGGATCCAAAAAAAAAGATACTTGATTTTTTTGACCCACCCTAACGAGTATTCCATGCCAGCAAGCCAAGTACAACAAATAGACGCAAACGACCGAAGCTCTTATGTCATAGAGAATAGTATACAGTTGAAGAAATTGAAAGGACCTGTTGCCATTATGCCATTCCAAGATGTATGATTAGATCAACTAGATCATCTTCCAGTTTGGACCACTAGACAGCGGTGGAAGGTTGCAGACTGCAATGGAAGATCTTTTGTGGAGTGCCGAAAATGCAAAGTAAACCTTTGCCTGAATGAGAAAAGAAACTGTTTCACGATATTCCACACTTCATAATTTTTTGAATAAATAATTGAATTAATTTGTTGAGTAAATTTTTGTTTCTTTTCTGCTCAGTGTGCCATATATAATCCAAACAGGAAAACTGCAAACTTTCCACTTTTTTCACAAAAATCAAAATTCCTGAAACACTTGTCTTTTTAATTAACATAAACTACCACATATATTTTTTTCATAAAAAAAAAAATTATACAGTAAGGGGTTAAAATTCCAAGTCTCTTGAACATTAAAGCATGTTTGTGCGACCCAGTCGATCTTTTTTGAATAATGCCATTGAATAAAACGATTTTAACTATGTTCTTTAAAAAAGTTAACAAATCCTAAAATGCACGATTTTCTTTTATTTATTTCGTGTTGTAAATAACTTTTTCAAGTTGGTGCATATTTAACCTTTGTTAAACATTTGTGGAATCTAAACTATTATTTAAAAAAAAATCATAAAAATCTGATCTGTTTTTGACGATTCTGTTTAGTTGATTTTTGATATCTTATTTTTTCAATTTCCCTCTAATTTATTAGAAAAATAAACAATATATTTTTCTTTTCAGAGATCCAAATCACAGGCGAATTGCAGTTAGCAGGGACATATTTGTTTTGCTTTCGCATCAGGAACTCACCATTAGAGAAGTTTTAACTACGTTTCAGTAATGAGACCAAATTTAAATCCGAATTTTAAGGCAGCTACATTTGTTACTATCTTATATCTATAGAAAACCCCAAATAAAACAGCAAATAACAATAAATGTTTGAACTTCCGTCGTCAATACCTCCTATACAACAACCACCATTACGAAGAACGCTGTTGTTTGCTGTGCAGTTGCTAGCGTCCACATCTTTGCTATCGTCTCTTAAAGCAGCTTGTTCGGCAGCAACAACAACAACAAAAACAGAAAATCAAAAACTGTTTCCTATGTCACGGTTTTCAATGTTATCAACATTATCGTCATCTTTATTGTCATCATCACCTTTATTGTATTTGTTGTCGCTGTCATCGTTTTCATTAGCAAATAGAACAAATGAGTTCCTTCCAAAACGTTAAACTTATTTCAACAATAATTCAACAATTATTCAACACTAACAACAACAACAAAAACAAAACAACTTTTGTATTTGAACAAAACCAGGAAAAAGTACAGCAACAGGAACAACAACAACCACAACAAATCAATCAAAACTCAACAATTGTGATCAAATCGAAGGAGAGACAAAAAATAACCAGAAAAAAAGAAACATCGGATTTAGCTATAAGTGTTAAAAGCAGTGGAAGGTTAAGAGGTAGAAAAAGGGGTTTAAACGTGAAAAGGACAAGAGGAGGATGAGGAGATGGTGGAAGTGAAAAAAGAAAAATAATTTTGATTTTATTTCGGGAAATCCGTTATGATAATTCCTGAATTCCTCGCTTAACAAACAAACTCTGCTTCGAGATAAAAAAGAGCACTTAATATACAATAAAATATAAAGGAAATCAATGTACGCGCGCCCGAACTGTCTCAAAATCCACCGTCCTCTATCCGTGGAAACGAAAGATTTCTTATTATAACTAACAAACTTGTATCATACATAACTTTTTTTGTATAACTTAAGGAAACAACATAAACACAACCACGACGGAGAATAAAGGTGAAAACGTATTTTTAATTTTTTACAAAATGGCAAATACTTTATCAGTATTGATACGAAATGTTGTGAGCAAGAAGCGCCGACGATACACGGAAGGTGGCTTTAACTTGGACTTAGCTTGTAAGTTTAAATTTATTTAATTTATGAATTGTAATTGTATTTTGAGTTTGTTTTTATTTATATATTGTATCACAATACTACCTCATTGGGCCTTACAAACAATAATATTTAGAGACGACTTTAATATTTGAGCGAAATGAAGCATTATTTAATGGACTCTATATAACTGACCATATATGCTGTATTTTATTTTTTAATTTCCGTACAATAAATGGTTCATAATTTAGAGTTCACATAAATATTAAGTTCATAACATGTATGGTTAACTTTATAGAGCTCTTTAAATAATGGTCCATTTCGCTCAAATATTAAAGTCGTCTCTTAATTTGATTGTTGGTACGGCCCATTAATTCGAACCATGCACTAATAAGAACACATTATTACTTAACTTGTAATTCGAACACTTTCCAAAATTTTAACTCCATAGTTCGAATGTTTTTCGTTCTTTGCTGCTAGCTTTTAAGTTTATAGAGTTAAGAGTATTTTCCTAGAAATATTAGGGGGAATCCTTTCTTTTTAAGATAAAGTGGTATAGTTCTAGTTCAGTAAGTGGTGAGGTGAATTTCGTTTGAAACAATAACATTTCATTAATAGTTCTAATAGTTTAAACTAGCGGGGTATTACTAGTTGAATTTCTATTGAGAATGAAACCTGTCTATATTTTAAATTAAAAAAAAATAGAAGGGTCCCCAGTTCTAATAAACTTATAGAAATGGTTAAGTATTTTGCAGAAATGAGTAATCACTATAAATTTTTAATTAAGAGATTTTTAAATTTATCTTTATAAAACAACTAAATAAATATCATCGGACTTAATTTGCTGACTCGTGGTGTTACCCTACTAATTTAAAAGAAAGTCTAAATTAAAAACGTGTTGGAAAGACGTCACATAGTAATAATAGTAATAACAAATAAACTAAAAATATTTGTATAAATAATTTTAGTAATTCCATAGTTTATATTAATACTTTATAAAGTTTAATTCAAAAATGTTGTATTTTAATATTTACATATGTATATTATCAAGATTGTAGGTCCCTTATTGCTCATGACTCCACGCAACTTTAGTACCCTTGTCATAAAGGTTAGTGCATTGGATTGTCTGTCATGCACAGGGTCTTAGGTTCGATTTTCAACCGCTGCAAAAATTTTATTTTCAGGGGCGTACTGCATTTTGCGAGGAAGTGACAAATTTAAGAGTATCTCTTCTCATAAAAAGGACTATTCACATGAGAGCGACCAACGACCGACGAATGAACGAACATTCGCTTATTTTGACATTTCGTTCACATGCATTTTTTACTTGCGATATAGGTACTATAGGGCAAGTTCTGCATTTGGAAAAAACATCGAACTCGAGATTTTGATCAAAGTTGACATTACGATGATAGCGAAGACGAATAAAGTGGGTCCGGCAATTCCGTCTGTCTGTCTGTCTGTCTGTCTGTCTGTCTGTCTGTCTGTCTGTCTGTCTGTCTGTCTGTCTGTATGTCTGTACCTCGATCTAGAGCCTAAGCCACTGGACCTATTTTCTTCAAACTCGGTAGTTATGGGTCTTCGGTGATTCCCTAGAGGGGAAATTGAAATTTTTTTTTTAGCTCTAAAACTAACGGTACCCCCCATACACCCGTAATGCAAAATCTTATTTATCTCGAAAACAGCTCTAACGATTTTGATAAAAAAAAATTAGGTGTGATATTATGGACATGGACTACGTTTTGGAAAAAAAAAATTTGGGGCAAAATGTTATTAACGGTACCTGTCATAGAACCGTTTTTTTGATTTTCGACTTTCTCGTTAACGGCTCTACCGATTTTAACCAAAAATTTTCAGCAGGAGTCTCCCTAAGTTTAAAATAATATTGTATATAAAAATATTCGAAAAATTATTTTTTGGGTTTTTGTGAAAAAAAATTTTTTTTGAAAAATCAATATCTTCAAAACCTATGAACGATTATTTTGTGAAATTATTTCCAAAAATCAATATTATTAAATACTTAAAATTCGCATCCCACATTTTTTTCTTGAAAAATTTTAAAGAAATTTCTTATATAAAAATTTATTTATTTAATATCTAATAAAACGATTTTTTAAAGTTTGTTTGCATAAATTCATACTTTTCTAGAAATCAGACGGCAATTTAATTTTAAATTCATGTTTTATAATTATAAAATGTATCTTAAACTCCAAAGTACTTTTACATAAGAGCAAGTTCGTGCGATCCAGTCGTGCATTTTATTTTATTCTTCGCGAATGGCGTTTACTTAGAAAACTTAGAATGATTATGAGGTTAGTCGCGCGCGAGCATTTTATTCGTTGCAGTGTGGATGGTATGTGGAACGCGAATAGTGTGACAGTTCGCAGCAATCATATTGCAATTCGCGAAGACCAATTTATTTTCTCAAATTTCTCTCATTTTAGCAATAACAGCGCAAATTTTAATATATTAACATTAAATTCAAATATATTTCTACCCTTTTGTAAAGTTTTTGTGAAGAATTTAGGCTTATATATGTTTTAAATCCCATTTGTTTTTTATTCGTTGGTCATGTGAATAGTCCTTAAATCGGCAGAAAACTGTAGATCACATTATTTTCTGTTAACACACACACAGGAATCTTTGAGAACTGTAAGTCAATAGATTTTACGAGCGATAATTACCTTTAATTTTTTTTTTTATTTTTTACCAACACGCAAACAGGAAGGATTGAGAGTTTAAGTCAATAGACCCAAGTGCTGTTGGGACATAAATGTATTCATTTTTTGTTTGCTTAAAAGGTCCCTGTTTGACCTTTTCTGCATCTCTTAAATGCTCTCATTTCTCTGCGATCCCGAGCACTCTACTTCCAGTCATATAGGCAAAGCGCTCTGGCATTTTTGATGGCTTGATATTTAAACCGGAGTTTCGGTCTTTCTTGTCATCTCGAACCTGGGGGATTGAATTCGAAGACTTTCGTCCGGAACATAGTTGTCCATTCGCATAATATGGCCGAGCCAATATAGTCGACAAGTTTAAGTTTTCTGGACTACATCCCTCGCACACAGTACCAAATATACATTGAATAAATATTCTTTGAAAAGAGCCCAGTATCATCTCTCTCTTTCTGCTTATAGTCCAACAATCGGCGCCGTAAAGCAAGAAAGTTAGTATAAAAGTTTTTAGAGCTTGCGATTCGTCTTAGAAGTGAGGAGTGAAAGAGGATCGGTTTCAAAGAATAATTCTGTCTTTCGTTGAGTTATTGGTGTTTGGTATCAATAGTATCCGTGCACAGACGTTTGTTTGTTTGTTGATAGCATGTACCTGATCTTGTCCTTATTTACTTCAAGACCAACAAGTCTCGACTGATGTTCAATCGCCGTAAAGGACGTTGGGAACGGCCGATGATGTGAATATTGACCGCATACCTCAATAGTTGGAGAGATTTGTTAAATACATATATTGCGCTCCGTGTTAAAGCCTGCCCAGCCCACCATCTGCTTTAGAACTAGATTGAAGAATTCACGTGTCCTTGGTGAAACCCTGCTCCACCATCGCCTTATAAAGCTCCTGATGATAAAAACAATCATTTCCGGTGTTGAAGTGGATGAATAGATGGCGAGTCTCAACTTGAAAATCCTTTACCTCGATGTGAATTTTTGGTCTATGGTCGATCTTATTTGTTATGACAGGCTTTTTACTGGGCTTAGCTAAAAAGCATCTCGGTCTCACTAGCAGGCATATACTGACAAGCCTCGTTCTTAAACTAGTTTATTTACCGCAATTCTATAGCTTTTCTCCAAAAAACTTGAATTAAATAAAATAATTAGCGCTTAATTTAAATTTAATTCCAAATTTTTTAGTGAAAGTAAAAAAACACGATTAATTGAAACTAAAATTTTATTTGATTTACCTACAGATTTTAGTACAGCGACGAACAAAAAACAATATCACGATTTATTTTATCTTTATTGTTATAATAAGTTGAAAATAAAAAACGATGATGTCATATACATAATTAACAATTGCTAGATGTTGATGCACTAAATTATCTTAATAAAATTGCTTGGTAGGGTCGAGCCCACTTAAATAAAGTTATTATTAAGCTTAGTTTCAATATCAATTAAAAATGTTACACATTTAAGAAAATCTCGGGTGACTGAACAAATTAAGCTAAATATTTATTCATTAGTTTTGATTCTTCGATTTTTGTAAGTGGGACAAAATTTTGTTTTTTGTTTGAATCCATTAATGTTATTTTTGGCAGTTTTTATGCTCTCACACCTTGATACTTTTAAAAATAAACCATAGGCCAAAAATTAGTTCTCTCCTTCCTTTACAATCATAAGTTGCATATGTAAATTCCACTTATACAAATATGGGTGAGATAATGGGATTTTTGTTTCATTAAGCCTTCAATCCAATTTAACTGAATTAATCTTACACTGAAATTCTGGTATCAACTTGTATGTTTTAGCATAAATTTTGTCAACATTAAAGTTTTAAAATATTTATATTCCCTTTAAAATGTCGAATTTATTGTATATTTTTTTTTCAGATATTTGTGACAATATAATTGCTATGGGCTATCCAGGAGAATACATTCAAAGTGTGTTCAGAAATCCCATGAATGATGTTTGTCACTTTTTCGAGGTCACACATCCAGAGCACTATAAAGTCTACAATTTGCGCTCGGAGAAAGCCTACGATGTCAATAAGTTTCATGGTGTAAGTTTTTTTATTTGCGTTTCATTTCACTTGGGAGTTTTAACGAATTTATTCGTTTTTTTAGAGAGTTTCAGTTTATGCATTCGAGGACCATAATCCGCCAACAATAGAACTGATAGATAAATTTTGTAACGACGTAGATCGTTGGCTGAACACAGATCCCAATAATGTTGCAGCGATTCATTGTAAAGCTGGAAAAGGACGAACTGGTAAATTAATTTTTCTCCACATTGCGTTATTGTAAGATTAAGAGGGGCCAAAGACCGAAAATTGTCTGACGCAAGAGCTTCTAATAATATTGTATTAAAACTTAATTACTTCAATGAATTGCTTACTCACCTTGTAATATTCTTTATCAAGTATAAAAATGCTATCAAACTCGATAGACTCGTCCAAGTTTTATAGTTTTTAAACCACCTGTCCATATAACATGCGCCAGTGCCACGAAACATTCTTCTTTTCAGCATACAAAGCCAGAATCGTCTATCGCACTTAACATACTTATTTATGTCTTAAGAATACCTACTTCTGGAATCTCTGAACGTGTTTTGACACAAATTAGACCATTAATTGTTGCATTGTGATAAAGACAACTACCATCCAGCTCTATATTTTACTCTTTTTCTCAACTCAGATAATTTAAAAAAAAATAAATTTTTGAAACTTCTTACCCTTTTAATTTTAAAAGGACAGATTTTGGAAAACTAAATACACAAGCAGACTGGACTTGTCTAAATAATTGTTTAGATGTTAATTCCTCGATCTTTTAATTCTATAATGTTTTGTTTGATTGTTTTCTAAAATGTATTCCTCTGACCATAATTAAGTCAAGATCTTTTGTTCCAGATTGGTACGATAGTGAGATAAAAAGCCATAAAAATAGAAGAAATAAGTATAAGAAAATTATTGTGTAGCGGGAAACATTTAATAACACTTCAAGTTTAAAGTATCTAAATTATCTGCAGAAGGTGCAAAGAGATCCAAAATATTTTTGGAATTTCATGAATTGTAAAAGAAAGTCTTGCCAACTTTGATCCCTTAAGCTTGGATATTTTGAATTGCGATAATTTTGACGAATTTGCCCAAAAACTTTGGGCTTTTGAAATCTGTCTCTTATTGGCTTACATTAACTTTAATATATCGATATCTTCCCGCAAAAATGTATTAAGCGACATTTTAAAAATTGTTCAGGAAACGAAAAAAACGTTTCATTTAGTTATTTTTTTGTGTATTTTATTGGACGAAACAAATTTAAAAATGTCGCTTAATACATTCTTACGGGAAGGTATCGATATATACTGAAAATATTGCAAATTTTATATCTAACCTAGGTGATAGTTCTATACCAGGACCTGATGGTATATTTTCTACTATTTTGAAAAATTGTGTAAGTCGTTACCTTTGTGCGTTATATTTAACTTATCAATAACTTGTGTATTTATATCTATTTTAAAAAATCTTTTGTAATCCCTCTATATAAGAAAGGTAAAAAAGATGAAATCAAAAATTATTGACCTATTGCTAGACTATCGGTTATTTCAAAACTTTTTGAGGCTATTATTTGTTAATCTTTATGTTTTTATGTGAAATCGTTTATAGTTTCAAATCAACATGGTTTTACAAAAACGAGCTCTAGAGAGTTTTCCCATCCTTTCGTTATCAAACAGCTTTTTGTATCATTTATTCGACCCATTGTGGAATATGCTTCTGAGGTCTTTTCACCCATTATGACTGTCAAAAAACCAGATTAGAACAAGTGCAAAAAAGATTTTTGAGGTTTGCGCTCAGAGGTTTAGGTTGGGAAAATCTCTATGAACTCTCGATCAGACGATCGTGTTTATCTGTTGTCTTCATTGTTAAACTTTTATATGGAAGCATAGACTCTTTGAACCTCCTGTCTTGTATTAACTTTAACGTTCCCCAAAGGAGTTTGAGAAGTTGGCTGGATTGTATACTTGTATTACAAACTGTCGGATGAATTATAAACGATTTTCTCCTTTGAATCAAATTAATTATTTAATATTCTCAATAATAGATTTGATAATTTATAAATTATAAATTTAAATGTAAGGCTAGTAATTAGTTGTGTGTTAAATAAATGAAGTCCCATTTGGTGCTTGCCTTTTAACCACTTTCCGGTTAAGAAATATATAACTAAGCTAAGGTGCAATCTGTTTTCAGATCCAGATGTTTTTAATACTTTTTGAAGAGATTTAAATGTTATTCATTACAATAGTTTTAATCCTGCATCAAGACAATAAGACAAAAATTGTTAATAACTTAATTTTTTTATCATTCTTTAAAGGAACAATGATATGTTGTTATTTGTTGTACAGTGGAATAAAAACGAAAGCTGAAGATGCACTTGCCTATTATGGCGAAAAACGAACGATGAACAAGAAAGGTGTAACGATACCATCCCAAAGGCGGTATGTCCATTATTATGCGAGACTGATGCGATCGAAACTAAAATATGAGAGGCGAACGCTTCAGGTTAATTCTTATTAATTTAAAATTTCAAATAAAATTGAAAAATAATCAATAATTGTTTTGTTTTTCTTATTTTAGCTTTGTGAGATTCGTTTCACACCTGCGACCGTGTTACAGGGTACTGTGCAATGTTCAATATCGACTATGGAAGAAATTGATTGCACAGAAACTCGAACATCGAACATCTCTGCGGGATCTTGGACAAAAGTCACAGTAAAAGTAATTTAATATTTTACCAAAAACAATTCATAACCAATCTAATTTGTATATTGAATCTTTTATTTCACAGGAACTGGACAGATTTCCAATAGATTTTCGCAAAACACTCACTTTAGAACTGGATGAACAGAAAGTGTTTGTTACTGGTGATGTTAAAGTTGAATTAAAGAAAATCTTTCATTTTTGGTTCAACTCGTATTTTGTTTGTGATAATGCCGGTAAAACAATTTTTAATTCGTTTTTGCTTTCTACGACATGAAATCTAATACTTAATTTATTTGTTTTGTTGTTGTAGTTACTGAAGGCGAAGGAGAGGATATGAAACTGATTTACACACTTCCTAAAAGGGAAATCGATGATGCTCACAAGGATAAGGAACATAAATTGTTTTCTGAAGATTTTAAGGTACGCTAATAACTTTAGTTCTACAAAAGCATTTAAAAAGATTTATAAAATGTGCTGCTAGATTGCACAAACATGCACCTGTGCTGTGGTTTATTACATAAGGCTATCGCATTGTTGCCGGATAGTATGAAAACTTAAAACTAGTAAAAATTAACTATTTTCTGATTTTTTCTGTTGTAAAATTTTGGAATGAAACATTTTGTATACCTTTTACAATTTCCTTTGTGTTAAATTGGAACACATTAGCTAGAAAATGAAATTTTTTAATCTATATTTTTCTACAAAAATCGAAATAGCCGTTTTTGAGAAAATTAAATACACATTTTAGGAAATAATAAACGGTTGTTTTCAAAATATTGAATTCTCAAACAAATTTTTATTTCAAAAATCGAAAAAATATTATTTTCTAAAAATTTTGTGTACAACAATATTTTAAATTTGAATAAGCTGTATACCAATTTTGATGAAAATCGGTTCTATGACAAGTACCGTTAATAAAGTGTTTTTTTTGCAAATTTATTTTAACCAAAATGTAGACCATGTTTTCCATATTACACCTAATTTTTTTTCATCAAAATCATTTGATCCGTTTTTGAGATAAATAAGATTTTTCACAACGGCTGTGTGGAAGGTACCGTTAGTTTTAGAGCTAACAAACATAAGTTGGGTTAGAATTTATTTTTTACTACTGGATGATCAAATCAAGTTCCTTCAAAGTAATTTTTTTGGCCTTTAATCCACAACAATTGGCGTTTCGTCCCGGCGATCTCACATGGACACATCAGTTGACAGAGGGCCTTCTCAATACGCATTTTTTTTTTTAAATTCAGTTCGTTTCACATCGATTTTTTGACCAATGTGAATTATATCCAATCAAGATTAAAACTGTTTTCATTAACGCTGGAAGATTTTGCCCGTGGCCTGGCAAAAGATTTTTATAAAACAAACTATACTCTATATCATATTTTTTATTAAAAATGTAAAATACGTTGATTACCCTTGGTTTAGTCGTGAAATGCGTAATTTACTTAATTAAACAAACTGCATAACATTACCGTTGGGCTTATTCGTGCTGCAAAGATTTTGTCTTTAATGATATTGATTGTAATGATATAAACAATAGTTTTATTTCGTGGTTTCCATAATCAACCAGCGAGTCTCAAAATCTTTGTTAGGAAGAGTTTCGGCCATGTACTCTGTCTTCGTTTTTTTCTGGTAAAAACTTTTAAGATTTAGTGGATAATTTTATTTTTTTTAAATCAAATGCTATTGGTTTTGATAATCTACTTAAGTTTTCTCTCTTTGCAACAAAATCAAAATCAGGTATTCTGTAAGCTCGCTTAAAGACTATAATACGCATTATATATGTAATAATATTATCAGATTTTTTGTTTTCTTAGATGCTAACGCATTTGACGTCATCGAACAAATCATAATGTGTCAAAAGCTTTTTAAAATGTACAACTCTTTCCTAGAATCTTTCAAGCTTATTGGAACGAACTAGGATTGAATTGGTAAAAACTTTCACACAACGAAAAGGCAGGGTGTAACTTATAATGAGTAGAGACACTAAAAACATTCAACTCCTACTATTGCAAATTTGGAAAGAAAAAAAAAACTTTGGAGCTATCGTGCATGGTAGACTTATGATTTTTGTTTTCTTTTTTTTTTATCATCTAAAAATAAAGTTAAACCAAAATTGCCTTTAAATTTTTAATAATCTTTTCGATTTGTTTAAAAGCTCGGGGATTGTTTGCATTTTATTATCATGCATTTTTGAAGGAATCCTAGTTTAAAGTCATGTCTGTCCAAATTTCATGGAGTTTGCGTGAGCAAAAGCAAGAGTGTACCGGTCATGTTAAAATTTGCGTTAAAAAAATGAAAAATTAAAATGGGTAAACTAATACTGGGCTTCTGGACCTGATTTTTGCAAGCCTTAGCAATGGCTTTAAAGCTTATGTTTAGATCCAATATTTTTGATTGAAAATTATGATTATGGGTTTTCTGATATTAGGGCTGTTCAATATGTTGTGTGTCCTGGAAGTCAGTTTCTCAACTATAAAGCTTTGAATTAATACATTTTTGATAACTGAATATCTCTCCGAAGTTTTAATTCCATTAAAACCTTCTAAAAATTGTCATCAATGGGTTGCTGGTTTACTCATTACATGTTGTTCAGGCATAACACTAACAACATGTAATTGAGTTAAACTAGTATGTCCAACAAGGATGAACAGGAATAAAATAATGTGAATTATAAGCGACGTAGAAATAAGAAACGGCATTTCTCCGCTTTAGCTCAGCCGCCATCCCTGGAGATAAAAATATCTGAGACAACCACCAACAGTCTCAGAACATCGTGTCACACATCTTTCCTATCCTTCTTTCTCTACATTAACTTCACGCCCGCGCTGTGTTGAAACATTTAAAGGGTAATCATAATCCCTTGAGCACGGGTAGATTATAAAAAAAAAAAAACATTTTCAACATGTATTTTTGTCTTCACTGCAAATTTTAATTTCTATTTTGAAGTCTGTTCAGATAATATGTTGTGTGGAGTGGTACCATTTTCTTGGATTTTATGGGGCCAACAATTCTTAAGACTTTTCTCTCGAACGAAGTTTGAGTACCTATTAATAAAGATCAAGCACTGTACACAACAAAATACTTTATCACAGTTGATGATAATCAGCCTTATCACAGGCCCCGTCGTAATAGATTCGTAGTACGAACCCTGAAAAAGGTATCATTACTCCCGTCGTACTAAAAAAAACTTACTACGAAATTCGGAGTTCGTGAATAATGGTATCACTAGCCCCGAATGAATAGAAAGTTGGACAGTTTTTTCTACGAACAGATATTTTGATCGGAACTCAACTTAAAACGAAACACAAATAAAATTAAGCGAACTAAAATAAAGGACATGCAAATAAAATATATAAAAACAATTTTTATTATTGTTTTCATGTGAATTTGTTTATATTTTTTATTTTTTGAAGGGCAAATAAAGTAAATACAAATAAATATTAGTATCCTTCCGTAATGAATCTCATTTTTAGTGTTTGTCTTCTTCGCGTATTTTCTACATTTATTACAAAGATTGCAACGGCAATGGTATCCATTTTTAACGACCAACAAAATTAAAATCAAATTAAAAGATGAACAACGAAAATTTATTTATTTTTTCACATTTTGACGCAAATCAACTGATTTTGAAACTCCGAAATTAGGAAAATGCTTTTTTGATTCCGTTCGGGGCCTATGATGTAAATTTATTCGTATTCGTAGCGTAACAAAATTTTCGGGAATTTGTTACCAGGGACTGTGATAGGGGTGAATGTTTCAAGATGATTGGATCAAAATTGAATCTTAAATATATAATATTACAATTAAGCCTCGATTTTCAAGACAAATTCAGAGCAACAGTTCTTTGTGCAAAACTTTCGATTGCTCCAGACTTTTCCGGTTGTTGTTTCTGTTTCTTTCTTTTTTTTTAACTTTTAGTTTGTATAATATTTTTTTCGATCATTTTGTCATATCACTTTAAATTGTCTTATTAGTCGTTTTTTATTGGTAAAAGTATAGGCAGCGCAGTAAAATTTTACACAGTAAACAACAACAAAGGAATAGTGCGTATAAACCAGGCAGTAATAAGAGTGCACATAATAGTGCTGATAAGGTTTTGGAGCATCTGGATTACAGTGACACTCAAATTGGTTGCAAAAGTTTTATTTTTTGTGAGGTTGGCAGGTTTTGATTATTCGAGAATTTTGTCATATCACTTTAAATTGTCTTATTAGTCTTTTTTTATTGGTAAAATTATAGGCAGCGCAGTAAAATTTTACACAGTAAACAACAACAAAGGAATAGTGCGTATAAACCAGGCAGTAATAAGAGTGCACATAATAGTGCTGATAAGGTTTTGGAGCATCTGGATTACAGTGACACTCAAATTGGTTGCAAAAGTTTTATTTTTTGTGAGGTTGGCAGGTTTTGATTATTCGAGAATGTGTTCGGTAATATTTGTTCATTTTAGGGTAAATTTTCACAAGAGCCAAAATTATGTGGTTCGAAATATTAATTTATGATTAGACGGTAAACGTTAATAGTCAATGTTCAAAATGTTGCCTCTTAATGCGTGTGCATGTTCCCTATCTGTGACGTGAGAGTATGAAATACCTCGAAGGATGGCTGCGATACCAAACGATTAAAAAGTACATGAAAATGATTTTTTTCTGACACCGAGCCCTTAATTTGACTTTGTGTACATACATGCCACTGAGATTTGATTTTATTAATAATTTTGCCACTTGTTTGACAACAAAATTTTTAAGTGATGTTAATTCAGCATATAAACCACATCAAAACGTACACTTTTCCAACGCATCCCTTAGCTTATTCAAAAGTGGATGCTTTATTCGTAGGTATATATTTCATTTTTAGTTTTCGTTTCCTTTTACTTTGTTCACTTAATGAGTCTGAAATATCTACTAAATTAAGATGATTTGTTAAAAGAAACTCAGCAATTATTTATAGCCCTTTTCTGTTTTGGATCTTTATTCATTTCAATTTGTATTATTTTTGTAAGAAATTACATATTTTCAGCTGATTTTGACATGGGTATAAATGCAAAGCATACCAACTTTAAAATTTAAAGTAAAAGTGTATATGAGGTCAAAAAAGCATTTTATTCGGACTTCCATTGCTGCACTATGTATACATTACCAATAAAATACGCCTATTGTTTACAGTTTTTACTTTTTAATCTTTAAATCAAGCTTAATTTAAATAAATATACTAAACTAAACTAATATACATACATATAATATACTAACTAAACTCTTGAGAGGAAGTGACAATTTATCCAAGAGTATCTCTTGTTATGATGAAATGCCTCTCATCTTAGCCATTCGGATTCGGTCCATTTCTGCCGACTAATAATATTCATACAAGAATATTTGAGACTCCTATAATAATTTATTTTACTTATCAACCAGTTCTGTTAAAAAGCGTTCCGTAACGTCAAATTTAAATTAAATAGAAATTCGATGTATCATAATTTTTTTTTGAAGTTTTTGGAAAGCAAGCTCAAATATTAAAGTCGTCTCTTAATTTGATTGTTGGTACGGCCCTTTGTCTTGGGTTGTTATTGTTTTATGTAACTGTCTTGCGGTAGTTTAAAGTCCCCCTTTTAAGTCCCTGTGATAGAGGACATATTGGGCGGACAGTAAGTAAATGGGAGAAAGTGCTCCTAAAACTCTATAATGGTTTTTAAGAAAGTTTTAAGTTTCAAGAAAGAATTAAAAGTTAAGAGTGACTGAGTTCTGGAGCAGTTGGGGCCTACAACTTCAGCGGCGAAGTAAATTTTTGAATGAAAGAGTTTCACCAGGTGGCAGTGCATCTCAGAAAGTTACTATTTGATTTGGATTTAGGGCCATGGTCATCTTCTTCAAAAACGACGATCACATTTTTATGTTTGAATTAATTTGTAAACTTAAGGGTTGTTAAGTCGAAAGGAATATATATAAATTTCGCGGCTCGCAGGCTTAATAAAACCATATTTGTCTTTCTGAATCGACCCCAAGTCAAAAGTGACTTTATTAAAGTACTATTTCTTTTCTATTTATACCTGTGTTATTCATGTATTCTCAACCATAATTCGCTCTGAGGGTTATAATCTTTGGCGTTAATTTTGTTATACATTTATTAATATAGTCGAATGATCGTGCCAGTGAATGCATTTATTTTTGAAAGTGTTATATTTCATGCCATCACAGCAATATGTTCCTTTTTATATTTTTTTGATGACTATACCCAGTGGCGGATTTACACATTTCCCAAATATAATTATAAAATTGTGAATTGTCAGTTCCTAGATTATCTTTACAATTCAACAATTCGATTCAAATTGCATAAGAAATAGTTTTCGAGTATACTTCTGAGGTAATCAAAGTTCAATGATGTAGGTACGACTAATAAGGCGGGGTATGCCATCCCCAAAACAATGAACATTCGCTAAACGTAGTTACACAAATTGAAAAAATAACGAGATTCCAGATGAACTCACACGTACGAATATTCAACGTCGTCGTCGATTTTATCTAGTTTTCGATCTGAAAAGTGTGAGTTTTTTTAGCATTCTAATAAAATTTTCTGAAGTTAGCACCTGTTCAACAAACAGTAGTCAACACATAAGATTAAAATTGATAAAATGATTCGATTATTATTTTGAAATCTTTTGATCCATTCAAAACGAAGAATATCTCCAACAAAACATTTTTCCTTGCAAGAATTTTTTATTCAGATCTACCACACCAATATCGCTATTATCAATACGTACACAATCTACTCAGTTCACAGCCCCAACCAGTAGTCGGACTTGTATGAGTACGTCGTGGGAGTGGGAAGAGCGTGAAATATATTTTCCGCAATTTCGCTCTTATTTCACTCATAGAAAGTGTGGGCAACGGCCGATTTATGGTTGTGGCTGTGAACTGGGTGTTTTACCGTAGAATATAGAAGTTTGCGGTACCGTTGAATTTACAATGAAAGAGCAGAGGGAAAAGTCATCGAAAAGGTGACTTCTAGAGTGATATCTACACATCAGAAAACCGACGGCTAAAAAAAAATCGGGTTTCAAATTTGCCGCCCCTAAAATCTGCCGTCCTAGGCTCAAGCCTACTTAGCCTGCTGGTAAATCCGCCACTGACTATACCCGAACAGCCATATTTATAAACTTATAATGTTTCTAAACGAAAAATGTTATTTATAAAACTTATGCAGCGTTGAATAGAGGCATTATAAGCTAAACGTGTTTGTAGGTTGTAATATGAGGACATTTTGGTATTAACTTTTACATCACATTAAAATATTGTGATTACTGATTACCAAAACTAAGAATGTCTTTTAGTTGTTACTGAAACCTAAACTGTTATTTTTATTTATTGAAACTAAAATTTTATATTATATGGAAAACAAATTAAATTAAATTTTTTTTAGAATAAAATAGATAAATATAAATATACACTTTGGTGATCTCTCTCCACGCATCCTTCTTCATCCGGTATGTGTTGTAATTTTTATTTGCATTTATTGAGATTTTATCCTCAATAATTTGTCTGATGATTATTTGCAGCTAGGATAAAACGAATATTAATTTGATTGCTAGAAGTGTGCTAGAGATAATGACATATCCCGCGAATCCCAGTTAATTGCACGAATTCTTTAAGCTTTGGTAGTCAAATTTTCATTTATTGAATTCGACCGGCAGATAAGATGCGTTTTTTTTACAAACAGCTGAGCTGTGTTATGATGGCGAATTTAATAGATTCTTACTTTTTGGTACCTTACTTGACACAAGCTCATTATAACTATAATGTGTAGGAAAATGTTTTATAAATAAGAATTTGTATAGTAATAAGTTATAAGAATAAGTTATTATGAAATAGTTTTTCACCCGTTTAGCGAATTTAATAATTATGGGTGGAAGTGTGGCATTTTTTAATCATATTCTAGCTTAATGTTTTTTTTTCAATAACTTTCAAAAGAAATAAAATTTTTGAAGTAAAACTTTTTTTCTGGCGTTGGGTGTAAAAAATTGTCTATGGAGTTGTCAGTGACATGTCAAAACGACACGTTATCCGTCAAAGACAGCGGCATGGTTTTTACAATTATTGTTCCAACTTTGTTGCTCTAACGATTTTAACCAAAATTTTTATGCAGGAGCTGCTTTGCATTTGAAAAAATATGAACTAAAAATTTTTTTCGAAAAAATAATTTTTGGATGTTTAAAAAAATAATACAATTTTTTTTTTGAAAATTCAATGTCTTGAAAACCGATACACGATTAAATTTTTAAATTACGTTTTAAAATGTATTTTATTAAATACTAACAATTTGCATTTCAATTTTTTTTATAAAAATTTTAAGGAAAATTTAGTAGGCACACAAAAAATATGTTTTAGTGTGTCTGTATGTCTGTACCTCTTACTACAGCCTAAACCATGTGGACCTATTTATTTCAATCTCGGTATTTAAGGGTCTTCGGTGATTCCCTAGAGGAGAAATTAATTTTTTTTTAGCTCCAAAACTAACGGTACCCCCCATATGCAAAATCTTATTTATCTCGAAAACGGCTCTAACGCTTCCAGCCGTGCTGCAAAGACGAGCTCTTTTAAGCACATTTTGCATAACAATTTAGCAGACTTCTATTGTAATTTCGAAATGTCTTGCGAAGCGTCCAGGACGACGTAAGGTTTTTTTTTTTTTGTTTCTGAAATATTTTTTAAATGTTTCATAAAGGTTTCTTTGGTGTGGGCATAAATATGCTTGGTCTAATGAGCCTATCATATTATGGTCGTATCTATCATCTTCAGCTTTCCTAAAAGCTGAGCATTTTTTTGTTCACATGTTTCCTATCCGAGCAATAAGTATTGAAATAAATAGGATTATAAATTAAAAGGAGAAAAGTAGAATGAAGCTCTCGAAATTGAATTATGAAAATGTTGAAAAATTGAAAATATTGAAAATGTTTTTGTTCTATTTTTATAAATCACTGCGCCCAAAATTGGTGGAACCTGGCTATGAAAGTTACACAGCACTTTCATTACTAACAATGAACAATGAAGAACCGCTGATTTAGTCACTAGGAAGGTGTGGAGCTTTTTTGTATGGCTTCTAAAGTCCCATGTAATTTAATCAATAGGTTATGAACGGTTAAAGAATTTAAACATCCGCTGTGGGATCTATATGTTTCCCCTTTTTGAAAAAGGATAGAAAGATCCTGTTGATGCTTTAATAAATTATCTACAGTGGCTAAAAAATAACAAAACCGAACGAAACAATGGCGGGAATTTGTAATTAAAACGACGTCGATTTTCCCTAAAGGATTGTGATATAATAACTATAAGCTTTTATTTCAATTCGTAGAGAGTATTTATACAGGAACTTCATTCTAAATTCGAAAGAGTGGTTTATTTTAACTTTACGTTTTAAGCCGAATTCAAAATATTAGATGGCGATTAGTATAATTAGGGCTCCAGATTTAAAATTCAAAAATTTAACTTCGAATGATAAGAAATATTGAAATATTATAATGAATTTACAATTTGAATTCAATTCTGAAGAAATGTGTGTGTATACATTGTGAGAATAATTTAAATAGGTTTCTGCTCTAACAGACAGTACCCCGTAAGGTCTTATATTGAAAATAAAAGGCAATTTTTTTTTTTATATTATAATCTACACGGGCTCAAGGGATTATGATTACCCTTTAAATGTTTGAACACAGCGCGGGCGTGAAGTTAAGGAAGAGAAAGAAGGATAGGAAAGATGTGTGGCACGATGTTCTGAGACTGAAGGTTGTTGTCTCAGATATTTTAATTATTTATTTAGTTAATAATAGTTCTCTTCTTGATTCTGCAATTTTAATTGAACCTTAAATTATTATTTTTGATTAACTTAATTTATGTTTTAAGATATTAAATATTACTTATTAGATAATTCAATAATATATTGAAAGACATGTTTTGAACGGTATGTTGGAGAAATTATTCAAAACATGATTTGTTTAGGGCTCAGTATTTCAGCTGAAAGCAGATTTTAACGCTAAAAGCATGATCACAGCCATATTTCTCGTCAAAAATACAGTAAGAAAAGTATATCAAAACACCAAATTATAAGCGTTTAGAAAAATATGATGTACATGTTTGGACTTTCAAGAGATGTATGTCAAATTTTCCTTAACTTAGGAAAAAAATCAAGTTTTTGTAATCAAGCAGAAATTAAATCAAATAGAAAGATAAAACAAAAATTAGAAATTGGCATTCACAACGTTATTATTTATTCTCCCTGTAGAAAAAAATCACTGGAAAACTTTTAAAATTGCTGTTTACATCAATATGGTCTCATTCTTAAATCCTCATTTTGCTTTAATAATTTTGTTTCACGGCATCGGCGCATTTTAGATTCGTCTGCACACTTAGTTGTTATAGCCATACGTATTTCCTTTGCTGTTGCAATAGTTCGGCTGGTTACCAAATCAACTAAATCTGAAACAATTTTTGCATCCAATGGTTTTTTTTCTGGATAATTAAGCTCTAAGAAAGCTGGTGATGGTCGCCCTGTCAGGCTATGTGTCGCTAAAAGTGCACGGTCAAAAAGAAGAACTAGGATTTTTCTTGTTATAGCTGGTGGAGTTTGTGTCCAATCGATTTTAGCCCATTCAGCCTTTGTAATTGTTGTTCCATTTGGTCCAATTATAAGCTTGTCATTATCAAATGGTGATTGGATAGGATAATTATTGTTATATTTGAACTCATCCCCTAATCCATTAGTCCATGGCTTTCGTTTTTGAACAGTCAAAGGTTTAGGTATATTATTAATTGGCAATTCGTTTCGAATTTGGTTCAATACGTTCGTTTTAAATGGATTAAAATTATATGGAATATTTTCAGATTGCTGGGTGGTAAATAATGAACTTGAACACCTTTTTGTAGATTTACTTACTAAGGGTAGTGTATAAACATGTATACCATTCTTCATGAGTTCTTCCATCCGCATTTGTTTTCGATTTCTAAATGTGAAGATTCCGGAAATTCTATTAACAATTTGCTGCAGGCTGGGACGAGTTTTTTGGTTTTTGGACTTGGACTTGGTGTCTTCAGAATTTCCATAAATATCATCATTGTCACTGGTCGTCTCAACATATGACTCATCTATTACGAGTTTCGGCTCCTCAAAATCCATATCTTCTTCTGATGATTCTACTTCAAGCTTAGGTTGGTATTTATTACGTGTCATTGATAAGTCTTCAGGTTCCAATTCCATCTCCTGTGCCGGTGGGAAAAAAGCTTGATCGTATGGCAAATGCTCCATATACTGTTTGGGCTGAAGTAATGCATTTACTCTAAGTTGGTTTAATTTGGCCAATATGAGTGAAGATAGTGACGACTTATTTGCAGAAGCATCGGATATTTCTTTTTTAATATAATCTTCAATTGTTTGTTTAAGAATATAAGCGAAATGAATTAACGTTTGTGGGTCATAGGTTAGATTTCTGGCATTGTCAGCTAAATTAACATTTGAGCAATTTTCAAGTGCTGTAAGAGATTCAGCGATTTGCTTCAGCTTTTGCGCATCTTTAGTTGATTTAGGTGACAAATTTTCCATATCAAGTAGTGTAGCAGTATTTTTAGCTAAAATTTGCATTTGCTCAGTTGAATATTCGTTTGTATTGGTCAAATTATGGGGAAAAGGATTGTTATATTTTGTTGGAGTTGATTGCTCTGATCCCATTGATGATGGCGAAAGTGGATATTCGATTATTATTTCAGGTTCATTAATATATGAGTAGCTTGGTTCATTTATGGGAGTTTGTTGGAGTTCATTTTGGTTTGATGAGCCCGTTTCAATCTGATACTCAAGCAGCTGTCGCTTTCGGAAGTGCTATATGAAAAAAAAAAACAATATTAAAAACAGTTACAAAATATTCAAACTAAAAATAATAAATTATGTTTTCATTTATCAAATTTAAGAACTTACCATCGGGGTACCCATTTTTGTTTTTGCAGTTCTTTCACTATTTTCGTTTTACTTTTAAGTTCTTCTGCTTGTTGTCGTATCGCTCTTAATTTATAAACTCGAATAGTGGCGATGAATTATTTAGCTTCCTTTAAATAGGATTATTTTTGGTAGTTTTTGTTTTGGAGTTTTAAGATTGAAATGAAAACAGTATCTTGCTTAATGTGTTAAAATATATATATATATATGTCTATATATATTGAATGCTCCTTGCAAGTTTATTGCTTCCCAGTAGATATATTGCGAATGTGTATGCTGATTAATCAGGTAAAATGTCCCTTCTACCTGTTTATTTCAATTTTAAGCATGCCCCGACATCAGTTGATTATTATTTCTGCGAATTATGCAAAATATAAAATAAGTACAAAAATTTTACAAATGTATGCGATTTAGAAAAAAGCAATTAGGTATGCGAGCAAAAAAATTTTATGGAGGTTTTTCTCAGAAAGGGTTTGTAGGTATTATTTTTTAAAGGTGGCGAAAAATAATTACTCTTAAACTAATTATGTAGATAGGATGTGCGAATTGTGAAGATTGTTCCCTAACTCATAACATGCTTCTTGTGTTCCAAAACAACAAGGGCTGTTGTAGTGGTAATCGAAGAACAGTGCAACGAATGCTTCCAGGTATAGTTTAATATGTGATTGCACTATGTAATTTGTATGTAAGTATGCATGGTCGGCCTTCATTTCTTCTTAAATAACAATTTGGTATTTTTTTTACAAATAGACAACTAGACTAGAAAGAAATAATTAGCATTTTCTGCGATATTTTGTTGGGTCGAAAGGAGTTTGTTTCCGTTTTATTTTATTTTCAACTACCATTTTTATTTTTATTTAAAACTATTGATGCAAAGCAAAAGAACGAACCTGGGCAGAGTTTGGCGTTAATTGATATTTCTTAAGTGATAACCTGTCATAAAACATTCTATTGTATATTTTTCATTTATTTGAATTTTGCTTGCAATTCAAATTTGATCTCGTTAAGGATAATTGACAATAATGAAATCAACGATTGGATCTATTTGAACCCAAAACGAATAACAAACACCGGTAAATATCCACATATAATTCTTTAATCTTGGGATTTCCTTCAGGTAAAGAATTATTGGAAGAATTTTGGAAGTAACAAAACGAAGCTGTTACGCCTGAGCTTTTTTTTTTTTTTAATTAAAGTAAAGCCTTCACTAGTCACCTGATGAGTTCAAAGTGAAATCGCCTTGACTAGAGATCTTTACAAGCTTTTATTTTGGAAGTAAAAGAAGTTTGTGTCGCTTGCTTTTGCAAATTGAATCTCAGTATGTACTATAATTTTCGGAATCTTGCATAAATTATAGTTATTATTGAGGGGCTTAATTTAATAATTTTAAATTATTTATCAGAAGTATAAACCTTTTCAAGTTTTAAGTCCTTTTGCTCAAACGAATTTTTAAATTCTAAGTATTACGATTCGCTTTACACGAAGTGTTTAAGTTCCCAAAGTATAACTAAGGAAAACAATAGAATAAAACTATAATTTTTAATTTGACATACTTTAAAGTACATATACATATTTATATTCCAAGGTAAAATCTATTTCTGAGAAGCTTACAAAAATTAAAGAATATTTTTTTGTGTAAAATGCCAAAATTTTCAACTTAAAAATGTATATTTTCTTTGGAGGGGAAATATTTTTCTTTTTCGTTGACTTTGTTTGCTGGATATTTGTTTTGCTTTAACAAACAGCATTTCGTAAATATGTATCAGAATTCGTTGCCAAAAAGTTAATATTTATACATATAGGCTTCTTCTTTGTAAAAAATATGCTAATCAAGCTAATAAATAAAACGAAAATAAATAGGTTTGAAGCTTGTCCTTTTTCACAAATTTCACCTCTATATACGCAATAAAATCTAAGATAAGTTGGACGGACACATTTTGTGAAACAGTAAAGAAGGACGTTATTAAACCTAATTTCAACGTTTTAATTCGGCAAAGTATTGTAGATTTGTTAAACATCATTAACTAAATAAATAAATTTATTTATCTATAAAAAAAAAACAATACAATATGTTAATGTAAAAATATACATACATAAATACATATGTATTTATATCCGTATAAGATTAAAGTTGTATTCTTAAATTGACAACTTTTCAATAATTAATTTATTAAAAACAGGTAACGCTTAAATGGCAAAATATTAATATGTGCATGTACCATAGTTTAGTGCAGAGGTGTAAAGCAATATGATTAATTGTGACTTAAGCTAAATTAAATTTTACTTTTTAAGTACAAGTAAAATTCCATTGCTTTTAAATAATTGTTCTAATATTTTCACAAAAGTATTTTTAAGTTGTATATTTCTTGATTTTTTACGTAAATTACTTTTTTAATCCTTTTAATTCATTTTGTAAAAATAAAAAAAGTAAATCAAAATCTCTTATTTAATTTCTGTTTTCAATAGCAACATTAATTTTATTTTCCAAAATTACAAATTATTGCAGATTTTTTAGAACAATTATGTATTTAAAAATTAAAAAGTATTGGAATTACTAATGAGTTGTCAAAAAGAATTAATAGTCGTAAGTGTAAAAATAATCAATACATAATGTTACAAGTACAAGCTTCCGTAATGGTACTTAGAATTTTAATGTAAATAAGTACAATGGGTTTGTACGAGTATTTGTCTTAAAGGACAAAGTAGTTTTACTTGTAATCGTACCTACTTAAGTTTCAACTGTACAGGATTGGTTAAGGGTTTGCCCGTTGCTCTTGTCTACCTACTTGTTTTGTTTTCCTATATAAAAGGTTTCAGCCAAATTTGACGTTTCTTAAACTATTTTTATATTTATTATTTAGCTTAAATCTAAATTCTAAAATTAACTGAAAACAAAAACTAAGAGCATTAACACCGAGCATTAAAAACTTTCAGCGTTTTTTTTTTGAAAACTAAAGTATATCAAATTTTTCATTGAGAATGTATTTTGCTTTCCCTCGAGTAATATTAAACCTTCTTTCGAAATTGATGGAAAGATAAGCCTTGTTTGGCTTGTATCTAGCTGATTAGCGATATCGCCAAATCACGAGAATGTGTGCAGTCCAATGAGCAATGAATTCAAAATTATTATAGAAAATTCTCATTGGCTCATATACTTCCTTTCTATGTTTTGTCAGATCTTTTGATTGAATCTATTTCAAAAAAATACTTAATAAATAATTAATCTTCAAAAGCAGAGCAGTGCACCGTGAACGGAAGACTGAAGTCCTAATCGTGGTAGAGTCGACAGTAGGCGGAATATGTAAATCGAACTCCGAGTGATGTTAAATCATTACCCAACTGATTTTCAAAATTACATAGCATACGAGTATCTTTTTTGCTGTTATCAATATTATGAAAAATTCATTTTCATCATTTTAAAGGAAACAAAATTACAAATCCGGAAAGTTATGTACTAGAGAGATTTGTACACAACTTACCTATAAAAACAAGGTAGTGGTTTTATGGTTACCCTGCAGAGAGGGGGAATTAAATAGCTGCAAAAAGAAAACAAAAATATAAATTCACTGCGAAATTAATTCAAAAAAAGCTAAGAACTTATGAAGATAATCTCCAAATTTTGTTAGAAATAAATTGTATATAGCCCAGTCTGAAACATAAGAATTCATGTTGTTTTTATCTAAAGTGTCTGTGGAACAATTGATAAATTGAAACAATTTTCGTCAACATTTTTGAGAAAATCAATTTCAGAATTTAGTTCTTTAATCGCACAAAACCAACCAACTTTTCAAAATAAACAAAAAGCGGACATGTTATGCTTGATCATTTTATTGTCCACCACTGTCTTCTCTTTCACCAACCCAAAGTTGTCTCAATGATCGTTTCTCTATTCGCGCTTTTATCCACATTAATATAAGTATGTAAGAGTAACATGTAGAAATGTATGCCTTCGCTGACACCTATTAGCATTTTTTTTTTTACAAAATATAGTTATCATTTTATCATTTTTTCTACAACACAAATTTGTATTAAAATAGAGATTAATTATAGGAACATTCTTGCTTCATAAATTTTATTAAATCTTTTAGTGTTCATTCTAATTTTTGGTGTATAAGTTATATATAACATACGTACATACATTTAAATTTCATAAGTTCTGTTAATAAATAAAAAAATGCTCTCATTTATGCAGAAAAAATTGAGAATGATGAAGTGATTTATTTAAAATCAACAATTTAAACCCGCCCTTTTTGTTTTATAATCGGGAAAAACTGTTCTTGAAAAGTTTAAGAAAACTGGTGCTGGCTAAAGAAAGAATTAGAAAAAAATGCCTCGATGAACATATAATTATGCCAATTATAATTTATTTTTGTTTCACAGTTCACCATATTTTTTTATTTATTTATTCCCGGTGATACTAAATACAAATAAGGTTTGTTTATTTAATAGACGATTTAATATTAATAAATTAGTTTTTCAACTATTGAACTCTGAACTGATTAGTTAATGATTTAATTGTACATTCGTTATTTGTTTATAAAATATTTTTCAGTTTTAAATTATTTAAATAATAATTCGCACTTAAAAACCATATTGTTCATATTCTCTAAAAACAACTAACTCTTCTCATACAGAATAATTTTTTTGACATAACAGATTTTGCGAAGTTGGATTACCTATTTACTTAACGGGTTTCCCTTAGATCTGAGGGTACATATGTGATTGCAACAGAGTTTTTTTTTTAATATATTTAATTGTAAATAAGTATTAGGAGAAAAGAGTTCGACTATATTATTTGAGTTCACACGATTGTTCTTTATTTATTACAGAACATTACAATCAATTAGTATTTTCCAAAATTTCAGTTAAAACTTTTCTAGCTAAATTTAAAATATTATTTCACAGCTTAGGAGTACAAAACTATAAGTTAAAATTAACTTAGTTATTTTATCGAGGTTCGGTAAAAAATTTATATTTCCAACCAGTGTGATTTTCGTTTAGATTTTTCTCTCCCTTGGTAGTAAACACTTATTGCGTATGCATATTAACTTTTAAGGATTTTCATGGTAATCTTAGATTTTCCTGATAAGAATGCTATTTGAGAAAATCTAATGTTATATTGGGAAGTTACTCAATCAACTTGATTTGCAACTTACTTTAGTCATGTATTATTATATTCGGGACCGCAATTTGAGTCGTAAAAGTAGTAATTCTCTGTGGCGTAATGGTAAATGCATTGTATTATTATTAAAAACAACATTTTAAACATTAAGTTAGTTTATTCTACTTGTTTTAAAAAAAATAATTTTTTTTCTTACCTAGGTATATTGAAGAATTTGAGTGTTCTAAATTTGAAGCTAAAAAAAATTACAGCACTTCACATTTTTTTTTTTGAGATATTCTAAAAGGATCTCTTCTCGCTTTTGAGATATTACAATATAAAAAATGAAAAAAAATAAAAATATTTTTTGATATGTACTTAGATAGATAGATATATTTATTTGTTTATAAGCTTTGCTTTTACAAATAATAACAATATATATATGTACAATTTTACAGTGTTTTTTCTCATAATAAGTCATACAGCAAATATTTCCAGTTTAAAATTAGTTTTTCATTTGATTTCAAAATAAATAAAATATTTGAGTACTTAATATAAAACCTGGGTTGGTTATTCATTTAATCTAAGTTTGAGCGAGTTAACTACATATTTAAAAATATTAATTGTAATGTTTTCATTTTCGGAAGCCATTATGCTAAATCGAACAATCTGTTAGTAATCAGATAGTTGTTTCTTAATGTATTAAAGATAGGACATTCTAGGAGGAAGTGATCAATTGTGTCATCTTCATGCAAGTTACAAATCATAAAAATGTTCATGGGGTCAAAACGGTGCCTATCACCTTGCAAAAGGATCCTATAGGCATATCTGTTTGCACACCTTATTTGCGCCATGACGTTATGTACAAACGGTTTTAAAACACCATGTAAGAATTTCTCATAGTTTTATTCGCCGTCGCCGCTGCTATCCTTGCTTTGGTTTTAAATATATTTATGGCTTCATTTCAGGATCCAGTGCGATTTAAGTTTATTCCCAAATGTTCAAAATTATCTACAACTTCAATCCAATATTATTTGTATGGGAATCTTTCCGGGCAAGATACATTTTTTCTTTTGGCAAAGTTCATAATTTTTGAGTTCTCCGCATTTAATATTATATCCTTTGCCGCAAAATATTTATATACAGTGCTTGTAATAACTTTTTAAGCTCTAATTCAGATTTTGCAAACACAACAATATCATCCGCATATGATATCAGAATTACTAGTGCTGTCAATTGACAATTCATATGTAGGATTATGAATAGAGTGTAACAATATTTTATGAATATTAGAATATTTTGGCGTCAATAAAATGGAATAATATTAATGGTACTTTAAACGGAAATGCTATCGTGGTCAGGGGTCAGGGAATCGGAAACTTTTGATTGATGAGTTACTATTTTTTTTTTCAATTGTATGGTCCAAGAGATTTTGCATAGGAACTCAATTTCAGTGACTTGTACGTTCTGTGGGTAGTAATTTTGTCTCTCTTTTTGAACATCTTTATAAGACGGAAATATGTACATTTTTTGCATAACTCCTTTTGACATTATACTGATGACGAGACAATTTAGATTTCACCATTATTGATGAAACTTCTGAGGTAGAAATTCTTTTGAACTTAATACAACTTTGTTTAAAAACTCTGGAAATGATGGTGCTTCAACCAAATCAACGTCTTGTCTTTGACCAAATGCTCATAAGCTCATTTGAGCTGCAAAAACAAGTTCAGGTGTTGGAACAGTGCTTAGTAAATCTGCACTGCGCTTTCGTTTTGTCTGCTCACTTGTATTGGAAAAATCACGTGCAAGGCGTGCAGCGGATGAAGTATATTTTTTGAACGTAAAATTTTGATTGAGCCAACTTTTTTTCTGAAAAAAGAAAGGGTTTTTTCATTCGGTGTGAACGATCCTATTTTTTTATGTACTGAGATTTAAAGTGTTTTAAGGCTAGTTTTAAATTGGTGATGTAACTTGGGCTGCACAAACTTTTATTTTTTATGTGGGATTCAACATCTAAGAACTTTTGGTAAATATTTTTTTGTTTGCTTGAGAAATAAAAATTTTTGGGGCAAAAGTCAAGCACTTTTTTTTTGGAATTTTATTGGTAAGTTTGGGGGTGGCCGTGGCGCGATGAATGTGTGCTCGCCTGTAAACGTCATGATCACAGGTTCGATCCCTGCCGTCGTCGTCTATGTCGTTTTAATTCCATTAAAAACCATCCAAAAACTGTCATCAATGGGTTGCTGGTTTACACATTACATGTTGTTCAGGCATAACAGTAACAACATGTAATTGAGTTAAACTAGTATGCCCAACAAGGATGAAGACGAATAAAATAATGTGAATTATAAGCGACGTAGAAATAAGACACGGCATGTCTCCGCTTTAGTTCAGCCGCCATCCCTGGAGATAAAAAATCTGAGACAACCACCTTCAGTCTCAGAACATCGTGCCACACATCTTTCCTATCCTTCTTTCTCTTCTTAACTTCACGCCCGCGCTGTGTTAAAACATTTAAAGGGTAATCATAATCCCTTGAGCGCGGGCAGACCTGTTTGACTTTTGCCCCAATAAAAGATATGGAGCAAAACGTAAAAAGCCTTTCAAAAATTTCTTCTTTTCATGTTAATTTTTTTTAATACAAACAAACTTTTTTCAGTTTTTAAATTTTGAACGTAATACCTTCATCTATGTACAGCTGTGTTCATAAAAATAGCAGTGCTGGTCACACTTTATTAATTAGTAAATAATTTTAAAGACGCAGATTCGTACAAAATAAATTAACCTGTTATTTGCATCTAACGGTCTTTCATTTTTATTTTTGAGGCTTTGAGTTTGTAATTGAACCTTACTTTTTCCGTTGTAGACGCATTTGTTCAAGCTCTGAATATAACGTGTTCATAAAAATAGCAGTGTCTTGCATTTAAAGTTAAAAAGTGTTAAACAATCTCTTTTTTTATTGTTCGGTAAGTAAAAATTTTACTATTTGCAGTTTTTAGTATTCTCAAGATAATATTATAGAAAAAATTATAAAATATTAGCTCAAAAATAAACAATGGGTCGGTCAAAACATTTCAACGAAGAAACTCGAAGTTTTATAAGAAAACTACGTTTGGAAGGGAAAACTTACCAGGATATTCAGGAAATCCTAGGATGTTCAGCAAAAAAGATAAGTAACGCTATAAAATGGCAGAATAAACCGGATACACGCGGCCCAAAAAGGATGACGAGTGTTAGAACTGAGAGAAAAATTATTCAGTTAGCTAAACAGAACCCTTCCATAAGCTCCAGAGAAATTAAAGATAAGCTTGAACTGTCTGTAAGCGCTGTAGCCGTACGAAGTCGTATTTTGGATGCCAAATTACCAGCCCGAAGTCCACGCAAGGTACCATTGTTGACAAAAAGGCATGTGGCAAAGAGAATGGAGTTTGCCAAAGCGCATCGAGATTGGCCACAAGAGAAATGGAGGAATATTCTGTGGAGCGATGAAAGCAAAGTCATTCTTTTTGGATCCAAGGGTCGTCGGGAGTATGTGAGAAGACCACAAAACGCAGCAAACGATCCACGATACACTGTGAAAACAGTGAAGCATGGCAGCGAAATTTATGATTTGGGCTTGCTTTTTTTACTATGGGGTTGGGCCTATCTATCCCATTAAGGGTATAATGGATGCAGCTGAATATGTTTAAATTCTCGAGGAGGTCATGTTACCCTATGCTGAAGAGGCAATGCCGTTGGTTTGGGTATACCAACAAGACAATGACCCAAAGCACACTTCAAAAAGGGCAAAATCATGGTCCCAGGAGAACAAGTTATGCCTTATGGAGTGGCCCGCTCAATCCCCTGACCTTAACCCCATTGAAAATTTGTGGGGGGATGTTAAGAATGAGGTTCATGAATCGAAACCGAAGAATTCGAAAGAATTGTGGAAAGTAGTGCGAGATTCGTGGAACGCAATACCAGTCGAGAGGTGTCAAACTTTAGTGGACTCCATGCCACGCAGATGCATTTCCGTTATAAAAAACAATGGTTATGCTACGAAGTATTAATGGTAAGCTAAAATATCAATATAGTTTGATATAACTTTTTTACAGTTTTTCTAACTTTTTGCGTTATAGATTCAGAACATTCAGATACACTGCTATTTTTGTGAACAGCCATAAATTTTAAAAACGCTTCCTACTGTGATAAAAGTAACGGTAAAAAATCAATCTTAATTTTTTCTGTTAATACAAATGAAATACCTTAAAAAGTTATTAGAAGTTAAGTGAAATATATTATAACGTTGATAATGAAAGCCTTTTTGTTTTGTTTGGGGAGCACTGCTATTTTTATGAACACAACTGTAGGTGTGATATTTTTTTAAAACCTTTTTTCGGCTTTATTTTGATTTTATGGATGAAACTGAAGTAACAACAGTATAACATTAAACAAGTGATCCGGGAGAATGTTGGTGGTTCAAAAATTACGGACATCCAGTATGTGAAAAGACTGGCTCTGGTCAAACCAAATTAATAACCTGGCACGATGTGGCTTAGTGGATCACGGTATTTAAGCGTTTCGTTCTGCCGGTTATAGTGTCCTGTACGCTGTATTTTTCTATTGACTTATAAATCATACCCACTTGTCCATGTTTAAATGTAAAATCACCCAAGAGTATCTTAAAATTATTCTTGAGACTTCGATTGTAAGTTTTGGGGAGGAATTCATTGAAACTTTTTTAGTAGGGTGGTCTTTTTCTTCTGTAAGTAAGTGTGCGTTAAATAAGCTCAGATGAAGGAAATTGCCCTTAATACGAATCGTTGTAATTTTCTCGCTGAATTCGTCAAAGGCCAAAAATCTTTAACTCAGTTTTTCTCGGAAATCAAAGGTTTGTGAAATTACAACATTTTCTTCCACATAGATTACTTTTTTACTTTTTGGATCTTGATTGAGATATTTGGTCTATATATATGTACAAAGTAATATCCAATTTGAGAATGCCCTACAAATAATTAAAAATTAATACTATCTAATAAAGTTTTATATGTATATGTGGCGAACAAAACAGAGAAGTAAATTCCTCATTTACAAGTAACGGAAGCCTCGGCTACGGTTCCTATTTACTTATCTACATCAGGTGACACCAGATTACATAGATGAAGAAGAACCGTACGCCTGTATACGATTTAACCAACTCATCAACTCTGCTGCTGGCAACAAGCCAAAAAGAAAGTTAGTTCTTTGACATACCGTCAAGCCGTCACACGTTCACTGAGAACCCTAATAAAAACGAATTGAATTAATATTAAAAACATAGTTGTTTGTTTTAATTTATTAGGGCCAAACACTATATATACATATGTATGTATTGTATATGTACATATAAGTAAAATTTTATATCTGTAACAATTTAATTCGACGTGATAGTAATCAATTTATAAATACATTTTCCATTCATTCCAGGTACAACTTGTCCTTAAACTAGCTTCTCCGCACTTTCAAAATGATGATAGAAGTGAAATCGCACTGCTTCGCCAGCACAAAATTCACAATAACCATGTGAATAGTTTAACAACACACAATGCCAATAAGCTTACCTTTGGATCATCAGCAACATCGAGTAAAAGTGGGGACCCAACTTTTGATGCTTTTCAAAATTTAATACAACACCCAACAATAGAACGAAGTAGAAATCCAACAAGTATGCCACCGTTTTTACCACATGGCGGTAATAATAGTGTCGGTATTGCTGGTGGAAGCAGCAATAATACGCATTTAAATCATAACATGCAAATGCGCCCTCACCAACAACAACAATCACAACAGAAGCGCAGTAGTGAACCAACGCCGTCCGTAAATCCCGAATCAATAAACCGATCAAATAATAAAAATCAGAACAGTAGTAGTCATCACCTACAACAACAGCAACAACATACCCACCTCCATCATTATCAGCATCACCTGCACCACGAACTGCAGCTACATGCACATACACAGAAGCAATCGTCACAACAACAAAACTGTAATTCCAGCAGTAATATCCACAATACGAGCAGTAACAGCAATAGCAGCAGTAGCAGCAGCATAAGTAGTCAGTCGACATCCTCATCGTCTTCAGCTGGTGTGGGTGGCGGTGGTGGCGGCAATGACGAGGACTGGGAATCCGGTGAGTCTTCCAAAACTACTTCTACTTCTACTACCTTTACCACTACAACAACTACTACTCCTACCACAACTTCATATTTTCCATACAAACGTTTAGTAAGTCAGCCTGATGATGATGATGATGATGATAGAAATTCAAATAAAAATCACAAACAAAATGATGATGATGCTGGTGCGTCTGTGATCAGTTCTCATAGCACCACCACCACGACTAAATATTCAGCCACTGCAGACATAATCACCAACACTATTACCACAACCACAACTACAGCCATGCGCAGTAAATATGGTCCTCCTATTCCTTCTTTTTCACTCCCGTCTTCATCTCAGTCGGTGTCAAGTTTAAAAACGCTGCACGAAGAAAAACTTCCAAAAATACAAAAATTCGAAGAAAGTCTTCCATTTTCTGTTCTTTTACCTCTGCCAGCTGCTCCGTACCCATCATCTTCAAATGGTCTCAATCTAGCCTATCCTAAACTTAACATCACCCAAACAATATCTCCGGCGGCGACGCCAATAAAATCTCGTCACTTGAATTTCTTTCATAGAAAATTCCACGAAAGACCGTGCTGTTCTGACACTTGCATTCAGATTAAGTCTCCCACCACCACCACGACAAAATGCACAACGGCCCGTGATAAATTTCTTAAACTTATAAATAGTCAGCGTTTCAAAGCGAAAGCTATCAGCCCGGCCCTGGGATCAAATCTCGCCATAAATTGTGCTGGCAATACTTCTTCCGCAGCACAAACACAACAACTTCTCAAGAAAAAGAAGGTCAAAAGTAAACAAATTCCACCGACAAAGAAAACTTTTCAATGGCTTCACAGCTATTTCAAAGTCGATCCGGATTTCCACGAGAACCTTTCGCAGCAAACGACCATACCGATGATGGGCCGACGGAACAGCGCGGGCAGTGTTTCTGGTCGTATTCATTTGAATTCCATCGGTAGTGCCGCAGGGGGAACAAGAGCAGGTTCTGTTGAAAAGGGTGGTCTAATCTTGGAATCGAAGGAAGACGATTTACATTTTGTTGGCATTGGTCCAAAGAATCGGCTAGACAAGGCTAGTCTCGAAAGTGGCGATAGTTCCATTTTGATGGAGTATCGTTTTAGAGTACCCACCACTGAAAGCATAGAATTGAATAAAATACAACTTGGTACTTCACCCGTTGACAAAGCTATACGTAATATTGTCGATATTGGAACACAGCTAAACCCTTTAAGTCCAGCTAGAAATTTGGAATTCGCATATGCAGACGAATCGTTAGTTTTACTAACAAAAAAGCATTCACCACCACCAGACGGCAACTTAAAACTTGATGCAAGCTCTTCTCATCTCCTCTCCAGTGAACAAAAAACATCAATGGGTAGCAATAATAATTTAATAGATGATTTATGTGTTCCCTATTCGAATATGTATTTACAGTCCGAATCGCAAAATTGTGTAAACACTGAGTACGATCACAGCTACTCATCCAAATGTGATAATCAATTGAGTCCTAAAAACTCTACAAGCAAATGTCCACGTTCCCACTCGGATATTCTCGATCTCAAGCCGGCCATAACACATCAAATGCTTCTGCGGCAAGTGGGGGAGCATTCGTTACCTACAAGTAGTGTCGCCGCCACAAAAATGAATGCTTTGACAACACTCGTTGACGTTAATGCAACAACAAAAAGTGATGGAATTGTGATTGCCAAACAAATTGAGTCGCAATCGATTGGATTCAATTTAGAAACAGTTGCTCCTCCTTCTGTTCCTGCTCCCACTCCAACTAAAATTCCTCCTGATGAAGATTGTGATGTTTTCGATTCATCTTCGACTTTCAAAGCAACCCCAGCTAGACGGAAAACTTATGTTGATTCCGTTCTCAATTTGACCATTATCAAAACAAATGATTCAGAAGTTTGTGCTGATGGTAGTTGTGGTGATGTTGGCGGTGACGATTACACCGATTGCTGTGCAGGTGACGTTACTCCAAGTCAACCCAAAACTGGTGGTAGCAGTAGCAGCAGCAGTGGCTACTGCTGCGCCAGCGAGGGCAGCCAAAGTATCAGTTCGACCAGCAGCAGTGGTGTGGTGGATAACATAAGCAGCAGTAGCACCACTTTCAGTTTAGAACGAAATAGTTTAGACGGTGGCAGCAACACTGTTATGGTTATAGATTCAAAGAAAAAACTCTCCCTTCCAACGCCTGAAATAGAGAAGGGTGCTGGTGAAATCGGTATGACGAACAATCGAAGCAGTAGTTATAGTTATAATAATAATCATAATATTAATATTAATAATGATAGCAATATTAGTACATTTTTAGAATCGACATTTATATCGGCTTCGTCGTTGTCATCGTCGAGTAGTAGTTCAATCGATAAATAACGACTAACATTTTTTAGTAGTTGGTTTCTTTTTTATGTTTTTGTTTTAAGCCAATCCGTATCAATTACTGATTTATTATTAAAATGATAACTTTCTGTCTCTCTCATCCCATTATAATTGATTTCCTCTCTCACACTTTCTTATTTTTCTATTAATAAATAAATTTAAAAAAATGAAATGAAAACTTAAAAAAATATGCAGAATTGATTTTTATTTTAAGTTAAATAAAAAAACAGAAGGAAATAGTTCGTTATTTTTTCTGTTGTTGTTTGTTTTATTATTAATTATTATCTTTGTTATTTAAACTCTCTGGATTTAGTGCTAAAATACTTTTTTCTTTAAACCCGTATTAAAAAAAATCAAAAATTTATAATTAATATCTATTGTTTAAAAAGAACACACACAATATTTTTGAGGAAGATACAAATAATACAAACAAGAATTATTATCATCTGTTTATATAAATTTTTAATTTTAAATAGTTTTGTAGTTTTATAAATATTATTTTTTTTTTAAATAATTTAATGCAAAATAAAAATATAATATATGTATATGTATGTATATTATATATGTTTACCTTTTAAATGTATTCTATATAAAAACAAACGAAAAAGAAAAGAAAAAAACTCTAAATATTTTTTAATTTTGAAATATTTTTATTTCTTTTAAATTTAAATTTATATAAAGTGTAAGCTTTGTGAATTGCTTTGGGAAAAATTTTATTTTAAATGATTTGTAACAAGATGTACAAAAATATTGTTTTTTTTTGTTTTTCCATTTTAATAACTAAAGAAATTAAAACGTTTATAAATGAACATGGAATAGTTATGAGAAAATAACATGTATGTATATTATTTATTATTTTTTGAAAGATACAATGTTAAAAATTCAGCATTATTCTACTTTCCTTGTCAGTCGAATTCTACTGATTTTCATTAAATTTTCATGGGATACAAACAGTCTTTTCTATATTTTTAAGGCATTTTGTCAGTAGTTTATTTGCTTTTTAAAAGATAATAGTAACTAACAGAATAAATCTGGTTGTATGCAGAAGGATTCCAAACTAGTAAATTCCTTGATTTCGGAAAAAGGACTGTGTAACTTGAAGTGAATTATTGCGAACGAATTTTTAATTTTACAAACTATCTTCGTTAAGTTCAATATTTTGATTAATAAAATCGTCATGAAATATTAAATACTAACAAAAATAAAAATGGATACTTATGAAGCGTTAAGTGACAAAAATAAAACAGACAAATAATTTTTCTATATCCACTTATTAAAGGTTATTCCTCAAATGAATGAATTCATATTCCTCCTTATATTATTTTTTTTTAATTATAAACTTAAACAAATAATAATATAATTAATAAAATTAAATAATTTTATCCGCATTCCACAAGCTCAAGCGGCACCAATTACAAAAATCTCTATATAGAGTGATCGATAATTTGGTAATTTTGACTTCGGACTTAACTGATTTTCGATTTCTTCTATTAGCTATGAAAATACAAATAATAGAAATGCGCTTAAGGAGAGTACCTAAGTGAAGAATTTTGTTTTGATTTTGTATGAACAATTACAATTCTTTAAAATCTTAAAAAATGGAGATTAAATTTTCGAATTTTTCTTGTAGGTAACATTATTTACAAATAGCTTTAACCAATCTAATCAAAATCATTTGAAGGGCTTAAGTTCATTTTTAAAAATTAAACTAATAATAACATCTTGTAGTTTTTTTATGAGTACTATATTCTTGTAATACTTTCGAAAAATAACAAAACGTTGTTGCCAAAGAATGACCTAGCTCGATGAATATATCTCAAAGAATCGATCTAGTCCATACTATTTGGACTTGTACGGTTTTTGTGTTTTCAAAGTTGGAGTGATATTTTTGTTTTAGAAATTGAACAATAAAATCTAAAATTCGGCCTTTTTTGTGGTTTTTTAAATTCTGGCTCAAGTTTACTAAGAAAAACCAGAGTCACCGGTGAAGAGACTCAAGTATACGAGTAGTCGAATCCACATAAAATAAGAATTTAAAATTTTCACAAAATTTTGCCACCATTAAGAGAACGAGAATTAATTCCTTGAATTCCCACCGAAGTAGCGCTTGGTTAGCAAGGAAAATGACACGATACTCAATGGTAGGATAGTATAAGTCTTAAATCAATGCTTTATAATAAATAATTCATTTTTTTGTTTATATAATTGATCTTCTTTTGAATTTAACGGAAACTAACATTTTCGTTTTCCTCCCAATCAATTTAAATTGATTTAAGCCAATCTCTAACAATATTTGCCATCTTCGTTTTTAAAAAAGAATTGTTTAAACATAAGCAATAATATCAACGAAAAATGTTACTTAAAGAACACAAGGCTGACAAACAGCTTTCTTTTCTCCGACTTGCCACGAGCTAACAGTTGTACCTAACCTTCAACTTAAATCTGTGGTACTGAAGCAAATCCGATGAGTCATTTTTTTTAAAAACGTTTTTCAATGTTTACGGGTTTACTGTAAATCGAATTGTGGGAACCAAAACGAAAACCGCTTTGTTTTAAGTACACGTGTCGAGTTTTCTTTTAGTACCACATAAATATTCATTAAAACGCGTAATGAATTATGTAGTAGGTTTAATTTAGATATAATTAATATCGTTTCTATGAACTTAACTTTATCTATTTGACATGAATAATGTCCGTGAAAAGATAAACTTCTAATCTCATATAATTAATATCGATTAGGGAGGGTTTGAATATGAAATTTCCTATATCAACCCTACTTGGCTGGAAATATTATACATATTCGTTACCAATCAAAGTGATTCGAAAATGAAGCAATAGTTTTGTATTAAGTAATAAATTATTCTGTAAGAGCTATGGGCTTTTTACATTTTTTGGAGGACAGGAAAGAATCTTTATTGGTATATTGTATTGAGAAAATTGTGTTTTTATGTCATGCAATCTCTCAGCGGACTTCGAGTTGAACCTGTGAGCATATATAGTATAAACCTACAACAATGCCACCCGCAAAACTTAATCAGACCAGAGAATATTCGAACTTTATGTTTGATGATATAATTCAATCGCCATACATTTAAATTTATTTAAAAACAATAAGAATAATTTTGTTTCATAATTTTTATAAATAAATAATAAAATTATCCCAAAACAATGAATATATACGTAACAATCAAAAATAAACAAACCGAGAAATAGTGATTAAAAAAATTAAAATGTAATAAAACTTATATTAAATAAAAACAAAATTTTCTCTATGCTACTCTTAAAATAAAATTTTAAAGAAAAAAAAAAAAACACATTTAACTGTTGTTTACTTCGTTTTTAGTGAAATATTGTTTTTAATTAAATACAAAAAACAAAACATTAAACTTAAAAAAAAAACACAAAATATAATTAACTTCCATTTTTATCTGCATTAAGAGGATTATTATGAAAATAAACTATCTTGTACATTTTTTTATCGTTATATATCTTTTTTTTTTTAATTCTATTCTAATTATTAATTTATTTAACTTAAACAAAAGAAAAACTAAAAACTTTATCGAAAGTCATATGAATTAAATGTAAAACCAATTAATTTTAATTCCTTTTGTATACAAAAAAAATAACAATATAAAAAAACAAAAAAATGTTTAAAAACATTTAAAACATAACATAAACATACAAAAATAAAAAATAACTATGTGAATAAATTTTCAATTATAAAAGTGATTTATTTTTTTTCGTATTTCTTTCTTATTTTTATTTTTGTTTAATTGTAGAAATTTTAATTTTATCTGTTTAGGTTTTTTTGTTGTTTTAGTTTTTATGAAAGCTTATTAAAAATATATTTTTTTTGTTAAAGTATTTTTCTAAGGAAAGCTATATTTTTTTTCTTTTAAATTGAATTCGTTGCGAATCAAAATAAGAAATTATAAAATAGAACCGGGTTAATTGCAAATAATTATTATTTGTTCAGCTTTTATTGTAATAAAATCGAATAAATTAATCGAAACAAAAATTTAAACATTTATTTTCTTTAAACCTTAAATAATTATTTGTTGGTGGTTTCTGAATAAACTGATGTTATTGGTAGAAGTCTAAGATGTTTTCAATCGAAAATATATGAGTAGTGGAATCAAGATTAGAATTCATTTGATTTTTTTTTAATAATATCATATTTTTCTATAATATCTAATTTAACTTTCCATTAACATGCGCTCAAGGGTTTATTGAAACCCTGATAATGCTAAACATAAACATACCACGAGCAATAGAGAAATTAGGGAGATAGGGAGTAGGGTTGCCAGATTTTTCTTACACCTCGGCGGGACAAGTGGCTTAAATAATGAAAAATCCCGGGATTTCATCATAATGCCCGGGACAAAATAAATAAAATGCACTACTGGGTCGCACGAACTTGCTGTTACGTAAGAGACTAAGAATTTTAAAAATGAATGTTATTAGAGAATAATTAATTTTTTAAATGACTAAAACAACTCGTGAAACAAGCTCCAACTAGCTAAACACAGGATGCCATGTGATTCAAACAAATATTGATCAATGCAAGAGCAAAATTATACTTCGTTGTAGTAGTTTCTTAAATATATAAGCTTTTATATACAAAATTTTTAAATCATTTTTTAGATAAAATATTAGTTTTTTAAACTTTTTAGAAGCTTCTCTTTACAAAAATTAATTAAAATCCGTTATTCCGATAATGAGAAATTCAAAAGTCGGATAAATCGTTCTGTGGTAGGTACAGTCAGTTATATCTTGATTTCAATTTTTTTTTATTAAATTATAGAATTCTTATATAAATTATAGAATTTGAATACACAATAATGTTTAAACTGGTGGGGAGCTTTAACATAAAAAAAAGTGATCGAAATCGGTCGTACCAGTACCATTAACTATAACCTAGCTTTAACTAAATGAAATTTGGGAAAAAAAAATACTTATAAAATTAAAAAAAAAATAGTATGCCAGGTACCGTTAAACAGCCGAGTCGTTTAGGCTGTAGTCGAACAGACAGACAGACACAATTGTGAGACCCACGTCTTCGCTATCATCGTAATGTCAACTTTGATCAAAATCTCGAGTTCGATTTTTTTTACGAGTGCATAACTTGCCTTATATACCTATAAGTTGCAAGTAAAAATCATATAATGCGTGTAGATAAAAATAAATAAATTCTATTATTAATTACTTATTAAATGACTTTTTTGTCATTTATCATTTGCAAATATTTTTCTTTTGTCAATTTTAATTACAAAAATAAATTTTTCGTTAAGTTAGGTTTGTTTGATTGAAATTTTTTTTAAGTAATTTCTTAAGGTTAAATCGCAATGTAGTGATTGTTCCTTATCACTGAAAGATATTTAGGTACATTAGGCATTATTTTTTGAGTTTGAGTCTCAACCCGGGAAAAAAGCTGTCCTGGCGGGACAGATGAATTTATGTCTGAAATCGGGGTTGTCCCGGGTAAACCGGGACGTCTGGCAACGCTAATAGGGAGGAGCATATTATTAACATAAAGTCTCTGGTCCAATATAATATCCAAATTTTTCTGCTTTGAATTATCTAAAAAAAATTTATTTGTCGTCACTATTGCTTTTGTTATTCGACTGAAGCTAGACATTTACTTAAGGTTTAAGAAACACTAACACAGCCTGAAACCAATAACACATCGAAAACTTAATTTTTAACGGTACTCGTTGCTGGAACTTTAACGAGTATTTCAACGAAGACCTTATTTTAATGATTCTTGATACTGGTCGCGTTTTAATATCGATCATGAAAAGTGTTTGCATCGCGATGATAGTTTTTTTCCTTATTTTACATTTATGTAAATGTGTTTTGTAAGTCTTTATTATTAATATTTTGTATGAAAATCTTAATCACTAATTTAGCTTAAGCTCCAAGTGTGTAGAAACGCATATTTTCGGTTAAAACTATTTTAGTCATAGGAAATTCATATTTTTAGGAAAACTGTAAAGGAATAGATTTTTGGATGACGAAAATAGATGATCTCGTAGAGTTGTAGGTTTTCATAAATGAAAAATAAAAAAAAAACATATTTCATTGCTTATATTTAGGGTCGTAGCCATTATTCTTAAACGCATATCTTGCGCAAATTATGCTAACCAAACAGTTCCAAAATGCAAGTCAATGCTACTCGTATTACGCAAATGTTAAAATCATGTTGCGAAATTCACTTGCTTTGCGTTGCGTTGCGTTTTCTGTGTTTTTATTACTGTGTTTTTGCATGTCTATCTTGCGTTTTTATCAAAAAATCGATGTAAAATGAACTGAATTTAAAAAACTTCGATTGGACTCGTCAATCCAAGTGATATTGCTGAAGAAAACAGCAATTTTTGTAGACTAAAGGCCAATTCAAGAATTTAAATTAAATAGTGCTTATTCTTCTACTTGACTTATTAATTTCAGTAGCATATATAGTTTGAATTATAAAAATAAACTAGTAAACTGATACTTTTATATGTCTCTCGGCGATTTAGACATTTTCAGCACTTATAACAACTGTAAATAAGGGATGTGCATTAAAAAAAAAAACAGTCTTACGTTTTTTTTTCGGGTTAACCGGTCGGTTTCAAACTGGTTTCCGGTTTGTTTCCATATTCTCGATCGGTTTTTAAAACGAAATAAGATCAAATCTGTAGTTCAGCTTTATTTCATTTTTATTAAAATCTGATTTTAAAAATAAAAGAATCATTTTTAGTTTTTAAGTATGTAAAGGGTGGGGCAAAGTTTCAAACAAAATTTAAATTGTTTCCATATATTATGGCTTTATTAGTAACAGCAAACATTCCTAGTAATTATGGAACACAACGTAGTTCAAGTGTCTGCCTCGCCTGGAGTCAATTGGACCTTGTAAGCGAATAATCCGAGACCTTTTTGCAGAATTTTCCTCAGGCTAGTGCGTGAAATGTTGAGCTGTTGTGATCGATGGCTAGTTGATGTTCATGAATGGAGTCTCTCAGACTCTCGGCTACAGCAGCCACATTTTCGTCTGTGAACACCGTAGGACGGCGGGGATCATGAGTGTTGTCCACTAGCATACCAGTCTCACGAATATTTTGTACAAACTTGCGTACAACAGGCGCAGTGGGTGCTTCATTTCGGCTAAAAATTCTTTTAAAAAAAACGTAATGTTTGGCCCAGCCTGTACATACATATAATATTAAGATACACAAAAATGAGAATGTTTTTTTTTTAGAGTTTTCTGTCTCGCTTTTTTTTGATTAATTTACATCCGGTTTTGTCTCGTTTTGGTTATTATACGATACCCGTCTTTTTTTGGTAATCGTTTGACATTTATGTGCTTTATATAACTATCGCAAATTTATTACGTGTATTATTTGGACTCAAGAAGTTGGATGCGCTTAAAATATTTATATTTTTTTTTATTTTATCTGGCATTATTTCCAAGCATCCATTCTAGGAAATAAGTTTATGTCATGTCATGACTATCTTTTTTTTGGGAATCGTTTTTTTGCCTTTCGCTTCGTAATACGTTATACGGACTCAGTTTGGAACAAACAAAAAGTTTTCACAAGTTTGAATTAAATCATTTTAAAATAGCGTTCGCTAACCTGAATTTATATTATTTTGGAAAATTTTCTGACTCTTAAGAGGTTTTATGCAATGCGGCTTCATAATTTTTGTTTGCAGAGAAATACTGCAAGAAAATGTACACTTTCAGAATCTAGGCCTAAAAACATTATGACATCAAAAAACAATAAAAATAATTCTCTTAAATATTGAATTCCAAAAAATATCAGCTTGCTCATATACGGCTTTCAAGTATCTGCTTTTGCCTGAGTACCTACCACAGATTTCTTGTTCAATAAGTCGATGAAAATGAACTCTGGTGTTGGGAATTTTATACTTAGCCAATTTGTTTAGAAACCACCAATTTAAATAGTATGAAGTCAGTATTATGTTTAACTTTTGTTGGTCTTAACAAAACTTTTATAAAAATAAATAAATTTGGTAGTGCAACAGCTCGGAGTGAACCAGGACCTAGTGACTTACAACTCTCAACCATTCCTGTGTGCGTGTTACCAGGAACAGAGGGGACCTACAATTTTCTGCCGATTCCGAACGGCTAGTGAGCAGCACTTTTCATGACATAGAGATACTCTTGGAGAATTTGTCAATTTCTCGCAAGAGGCAGTACACCCCTGAAAAAAACTTTCTTGCAGCGGCTGAGAATCGAACTCGAGACCTTCCGCGTGACAGTCCAACGCACTAACCATTATGCCAATGGGTACTACAACAAAACTTTTATAGTAAAGTTAATATTTTTCGATTTATTTCCTAACCAATGTATTCTTGGGTTATGTTTAGGTGGAAGAAATAAATCAAATGTTTCGATAGCAATATACTTAGATAAATAATCATAAATACATTACAATAAATAATATTGGGCGGCTTCCTCATTAATACAAAATTAATCATGCTTTCTATGTTTCTGAAAACGAATACCCTACAAATCAAATGTCGTGGACAAAGAAGCTTCTTTTACTTCCATTATGTTTATTTTTATTTAAAGAAATCTCGAAAGTATTACGAGTTATTTGTATAACTGTATACTTATGTACGTGCCAATTTAGGTTTTAAAAATGTTCAAACCAAGACCATTTTCTTTCCATGATAAATTTGAATTGAAAATCACATCAAACTAAAATTTTTATTTTAAGGCATTTTAAGTTATAAGTTATTTTTTTTTTGTTTTCCCCAGTAAAAAGAACAACATTGCAATTATATTTAATTTTATTAAGTTGTTAAATATTTAATTAACGTAAAGCAATAAAAGTCCAATTTTGGGTTCCATTATTATAAATTGGAATTACTTATTCATTTGGATTGAAAGGTTTTTGTGATCTCTAGTCCAAATGCGTTTTGCCCACGCACGACAGTTTGTCTCATCAGTAAGATGCTTCTGATTTATTCAATATAGTCCACAAGAACAAGAACATCACCCATGTTCTGCATTTCACTTATTGTGAATTCGAGAAACAAAAGTGAATTTTGATGTTCTGCATTCCGCATAAAATGACTTGTGATTTGTTCATTCCGAATGTGAAATGTTGCTGTTCTAAATTCCACCCGAAATGAAGATTGTGAATTGAGTTTTCGGAGATGAAAGTTCGTGTTCTACATTTCGAATATATAGCGTTTTACGGTGAATTCAATTCAATTAAGTTTTGTTTGGTGAAACACTACATTTGCGCGACAATTGACAAACATGTAAATAAACCTTTGAAATTTTGATTTTATTAAAATAAATTGTTGTTTACAAGGAAATACAAAAGAGCTCCCGACAAATAAACAATTCAAATTATGACCATGTTAATTCATTCCTCATTTCAACTTACGCTGCTTCTGGAAGATCTAACATTTTGGCTTTACCACGTAAAACTTTTCCACGAACTCTTTATCATTGATTTTCGTCCCTTCTACCACTTATTAATAATAATAGTGAATCTATTTTCGTTTTGCACAAGAAACAATGTTTGAATAAATGACGCAAATTGTCTTTCAGCTGATTTTCACATTTCGCAAATAAATTCGGAGTGAATTGAATTCACTCGGAATGTAGAATATGCCTTTTGATTTTAAGTGAAATTGAAATTCGTTTTCAATTCACTTTCACTCGGAATACAGAACATGGGTGTATAAATTGTTTTATATTTTTTCATTTTTCTTTCTTCTTATTCATTGGGTTCTGATTTGATCAGCAAAATATGTAAATTGCTATCAGTTGTGAAAATGACGAACGCAATCGAATTAGAGACATCCATCACGCTGCCATGGACATTTAAACACAATTAAATTAATAAGAGGCTAATGCTATTGATTTTAACACTAAACCATTCATGTGTGTGTGTTAGCAGAAATGGAAGGGACCTACAAATTTTTGCCGATTTTTTGTTTTCTCTACTTACACTTATAATACAACAGCATGGCCCAGCGCATTTGCATTCGATTTCATCTATGAGAAATACATTGTTGAAATATACACACCTACATATGTTTAGCATATTTAACTATACATATTAGAATTATTTTTCTAAATTATGTAGGATCAAGTCAAGAACAAATAATTACCCGATCTGATTAAGCAATTATGACCTCCGATTCGGGCTTTTAAAGCTTCAGCATGCTTTGGGTAAGGGTTCTTAAGAAAAATGTTGATAAATTAAATGAAGTAGAAAAAAATGTTTAATGGTGGAATTTATGGTAAATTAGATGTTTATTTTGATTCATGAAATTTAAGCCGAAAATTGGACTTCTCACAAAATACGAAGTTGCCACTTATAACTAAAACACATGATACGTCTAAAACAATTAATATCCCATCTTCAAACTCGGTACTCGGTTATTACAAAAAGAACATTAAGGGAAAAGAAAAATAAATAACAAAATGGGTTAAAATACTTAAAACTTTAATTGAATAGCTAAGAAATTTTTGCAATAGAGATCCCACTCTGAAACTTAGGATGTAGTATCTCTAATGTATGAACGTTATTTTGGACACCTAAAAAATCTCAAAAGTAGCCAAGTTTGTTAAAATCTAATTTGAAATGTTAACCTCCGGTTTTCTTCAAAAAAAAAAAAAAAAATCAATTTTCGGTTTAAATTTCATAAATAATAAGAACATCTAAATTACCATATAATTCCACCATAACATTTTTTTTAAGTCTATCGATCGCTTTGTTTAATTTATCAACATTTTTCTTAAGAACCCCACCACCAGACTTTAAAATTCAAAATCTTTTTGCAATAATGCAGGCCAGTGGATAAGGCAAATAAACTTGTACTATTTCTTCACGCCTCATTCATGATAGTGGAAATTGATAGGTAGTTTGAATTTGAATGTCGACGTGACTGTATCAATTGAAATATTATAACTATCCTGTTATATCGAGTTCCGAAGCAAAACTGGAGAAAGCCATTCAGGACTCATACTCGATGACAAAAAGAAGAGTAGCAATTAAGAAATGTGTGGTAACTAAGTGGTAAATTCTACGCAACATTGCATAAATGACACCTTTTAACTTTCTTCAGTATTCATAATCACACCGAATTGGCATCACCTTCAGTGTCAAGCGTTCCTTATTGCAGACATTTATCAACTTCAAACAAAACGGAAGATAGACTGATCTTACGTAATTTAAAATATTTCGCTTCAAAAAATCTCTATCTGTAAAAATATATTATTTGATCTAACACACAAAAGGGCTCTACATGGCAATACAGAACGCTTAGTAGGACGTTTCCATTCCTGTGCAAAATATTTGCTCATGTAAAAGAATTCGACCTAAGTTCAATAACTTTTTATTCATGCCATTAAATAATTTCTTTTAGCGCAATGATTAGTGCATCGAGATGTTGTGTCCGCTAGAGAACTGAGAATCGAATCCCAGCCTAATTGCATATTGTCAGAAAATTGAAGGTCTCACCGTTTCTTTCAACTAATAACAAAAACAGGAATGGTTGAGAGTTGTTGAAAGCCATTTAATGTTGTATTTGTTTTTTGTACTAATTTTCTTTTAAGATTGATTGATTTGAAAATTATGAATTTTAAATGAAGAAATAAAATTTCTAGGCTTAGATGTTTTTGTTGCTAGCAAAATATGATCTTTAAAGATTTTACGTATAGGCATCACTTTATTGTTATTATAGCTAATGTACTATCAGATGATTTTATTTTGATATCGCGTTTTTTGAAGCAAAACTGAAAGACATAATTTCTTTAAAGTTTTCGATGGCAAGATTAATAATTTAAATCTTTACTTTTTATTTGATTAGTTTGGAATTTATGTATCATCTTTAAGTTTTAGGTTCTTTTCCTCCCTAACAAAGCAAAAATATAAATTGAATTAAAAAAAAAAACTGATTGGAAAGAAATTTTAAAAAAAAATTCAAACTTTCCTTTAAAATTTTAACAAATTTCTTGTAGAAAATCATCAAAATGTCTTTTTCATCAACAATACCCCACCATTGGAAATGACAACAAATAATATTACGCCAACAACAGGTAAGACTTCAACTACAATAACAACACTAACATCACCATCATCATCTGAATCAACAACCACAACATATAACTGTAATTCAACAACAAATTTTCTACTAGCAAATCATCATCCTTCATCAACAATAACTCCATTTCATCATCATTTAAATGACATGTACGAATATAATGTGTCAAAATTTAATAACGACGACGCTAATAATGGAGTCAGCTGTAGAAAAATAACAATTAACTGTACCACAACTGCCACTACAACACTTATCAATGAAAACGACAGAATTCTACTACCACCGTCAACGCCAAAAGTTATGGAAACACAAACAACAACAACAGCAACACCAATTATGACTGCAGCCTTATATAGGCAACACTCAAATCTACCGTTAAGTGCGGGACTCAAATCAATGTTGTCGAAAAATTTCAAAACTCGTCCAAGACGAGAATCGACTTAAACAAAAATTCTGGTCAATGAACTGTTTTTTACTCTTTATTTTTTTTTTGTATTTGTTATGGTTAAGCATAGAAACATATGAATATTTTTTTTATAAAATAAAAATAAAAAATTTATGATCGCAAAGAAAAATTGAAGCAAGGACAAATGTGTGTGTTTTGACTGTCTTTAGGAAGTTTATACAGAAATGTGAAAACAATTTGAATTAAGATAACCCTATATTTTGTATTTGTAGGTTAATAAATAACTAACAAAAAAAAAAAAAAAAAAAAACGATTTCTTATCCAAACAAAAAATAATAAATGTATGTAAAAAGGAGAACACAAAAACGATCTAGTGATTAAGTAAATTTTTCTGTGGTAAAAAGCATATTATATAAAAAAAAATGTTGGAACGCAAACCGTCTTCAAAAATAAAAATTAATTAAAGAATCATACAATTGAAAAACAAAACAAATTGTAAAATACTCGTATACAAAAAAAAAAAACATTTTAAAAATTTAATAATAACATTGATTTCAGAAGCTTAAAAAAGAAAAGAAACGTTTTGGGTGATTGGGTGATTTGTTGGAAGTCGTATTGATTAATTTGAGTAAAATAGGAAATACCCTAAAAGCATAAAAAAAATTTAATAGAGTATCTTTCGTAGCAATTTGATTGTCATTGCTTTAAAGTTATGAAAGTAACGAGTGTAAAAAGTTTTCTAAATTAAAAGCTTAATAATAATTAAATTAAACCAGCTTATGCCAATAAACGAATTATCAAAACCAAATCTTTATATTTTCATCGACTACCTATATTTCTGTCCCTTGGTTCTAAAAGGACTAATGTCTATTTTTTTTTAGAATTTTGAGTTTAGTGCATTGGATTAAGCGCAAAAGTTCTCAGACTTAAAAAAGGCCAATATGCTCCCGTTAGCCCATTCCAACATACCAATGAATATTTAGGGCCAATGCTGTTTTATAGTATAGTATCTAAGTGAAATAACAACGAAATTGTCAATTTCGCAAAAATTAATAAATCGTATATTGGCGTTTTTATAGAACTAAGGTACATATTAGCTTTTATGCGAAAATGAACAAATTGTCTTTCTAAATAGAAATTCTATTTATTCTATTTTATCTAAAGAAAATTGCCATGTATCAATATTTGAGATCTAAAAATATTTCAGCTATAATCTCAAATTTTGGTTTGGTGGAAATAAACAGCCAGGTTCCATAGTATATTTCACTTTCACTGGAAATGTAATTTAAATCGATACAAAACAAAATTTGTGGTTCTAGAATTCACTTTTACCGACATCGATGCATCCTATGACTGTAGAAATATTAAATTTTTGCAAAAAATTAGTTTATACTTGCATTGGTCATTTCAAGTTGAATTCAATTTGGACAGGTTTTATTTTCCAAATCAAAATATTTGACACGAAATAAGAATAAGACCGATATAAGAATCTTTTCCAACTGATCTTTACAAATTTCCTTCATGAAAGAATCGTAAGACCGCGCCCAGCGGTCGATGTAGGAATTGAAATTTTACTGACTTGGAGAGGCACTGAGGGAAAGGCATGTTTGACAAATCGATAGTATGATAGAAATCTTTTAACCACATACCCTGCCTTATCAATTCCTAATGTCTTCATTTTTTTTCATCTGCATATTAACACTTGATATGTTGTAATGTCTGCGAAACGTAAAGCACTCATTACAATATTTCATAGAATTACTTTTAACAAAATTTACATACACAATTTTAATATCAGTCGAAAAACTTCACAAACCATATAGTTTTATATTTACCAACTGTATAGTTTTATATTTACCAACTGAGAAGTTACAGAGGCCAGTTGTTTTCAATTTCACCTAAACTGATTTCAAAATTATGAAATCGAGTGACATGTAGAACATTGCAAACAAATTCATTCGATTTGGATATTCGTTTTCGATTCATTTTGATTTCACTCGATTTTTGGAACCTGGCTGATAGACCTTGTGAATTAATGCTTGTGATGTAATTCTTACATTGACATCGAAAAAAAAGATTAGGGAAGCTGTAGTCCATTTTTTGAATTTCAATTATTTTCAAGAAGATCGAAGTAAAATAGCTTTTATTTACTCAAAGGTAAATGATTTTACTAACTAATTATGTACTACCCAAAGTAAGTCAGCTTAGGTTTCTGAAATTTTATTCTACTACTTCTACTTTTATTTGTCTGCTATTTGAAATTTGTTATCTTTAAAAAGTTCCCCATGTTCAAATTCTACCCGATTTGAAGATTTTTGAAAAAACTTTCATTTTCTTAAAACTTACATTTAAAAACTTACCAATTCCAAAACTCTCTATTACTTTTCGTTCAAAATAGACGTTTGACCTACTGCTCATTTCTCCTTGTTTACCCTTTGTTTCTAATAACCTGTTAAAATTCGAATTACAAACTTTTCTTCTTAGTGGGGGTCCTCAACATTGTTTTGTAATTCTAATGACTATGTTATATAAGATGTACAATGAGGCAAACCCGGCCTACCTTTCGTGAGTAAACAAATTTCGCTTCAAAAATATCAAATTCATTTCCAGCAAATCATCTCCCCCAAATTTTATAAATTAAAAAAATGAAACTTGACTATAAAAAAAAAAACAAATATTCAAATAATGAAGAACAAAATTTTAATATTAATAACAAAATGCATGACAAACAATAATACCAATAATTATTTTTTTTTTAAGTTTATTTTTTACTGTTTGAAATTACTGTTTATTGTTTCTCTTTCTTTCAAATGCCGCGGAAAGTTAATTTCAGTTTATAAATTTTACGTTGTTGATAAATCATCATCATCAAAATTATTCCTCTAATTTAAATTAACCAATTCTTTTTTTCCAACTTTTCATTAATTTACTAATTATTCTTTATAGAAATTTGGTGGTATTATGGTGGTAAGATTAGTAATTTTGACTAAATTTTTGTGCAATTTGTAATATTTTTCTTAGAGCTTTTTTTAAATGTTAGTTTAAATGAATACTAATAATATGGAAATGAATAATAATGATTTCAGGTCAATTCAAATTCCAAATCTTTCTTCTGAGTATTCAGCAGTTTTAGCGAGGGACTGTTAGTGATTGTACAAAGATACATGATACAGAGATACATGGAAATCATATGATTCCATAATTTTATTTCAATTGTGCTTTCGTAAGTGAAAAGGGTTACGGACAGCACCTCGTTTAAAGGTGAATTCGAATGAGTAACAAAATTCGATAATTTCTTCCATGTTTTAGCCAGAATAATGGCAATTTGTTCCCCACGTACATAAATGCAGAATAAATCCACATAACAATTGGTGTAATCCGAGTAGAAAAAAAGATGATTTCTTTCCGTAAGTACATTATGGATATTTTATTTTATACGTTTACAAAATCGGAGAGCTTCTTAACTTGGGGTTATGACCTAGCTTAAATGAGCTTGCTACTGTTACATTTATAGATTTAATAACCACAAGGTGCTAAATGTGGATATTAATAATGCTCCTCATCTCAACAAGGACATTTTTTTTAAATTAACAAAAGCTCTATTGTGGATTTTAGTCTGGCTCAAACATTTTTTTAACTAAACTGTATGGTTTATATATTCGAACTCAATGTTTTAAACAGGAAAATGTCTACAAAATGCAATTTGGTCAGTTCTTGAGATGAAAGACCATAATATTATCTTTATTCGTGTACTAGATCAAAAGTGGCAAAATCTATTGCCGTTTCACAAAATGTTAGCATTCGGAAGCTTGTAGCAGAAATTTGAAGGCTTTTTTTTTCGACTCAATCCTACTCGCACGTCTTGGAACTGTCAGTAAATACCAAATTATTGTTTGCATTTCTGACACAGTAATTTACAATTTTTTTTTGATGAGCTATAATTTATGTACGAGTATGTGAGGTCGTTTAGTTTGTTCGAATGCTACTATCATTTTCGACTAATACGATCAAATTTCCAATTATAGGTTAAAAAATTGAAATTTTCGTCCAAGTCACTAGGAATTACAGTACGACCAGAAAAGCTAACTTTCGCTTAAGGTAATAATTTCCATTTATCAATTTTTTTATAATTCAGGCGAACTTTATTTAGGAGGTTCGCAAAAAGTAATACCATACAATTGTTCTTTTTTTGTTGCTAGTAGTGAGTCATAATATGTTATCGATTAGCAACGTACATCATAAATCAATCTAATGAAAAGTTGTCGAAATGAATAGAAATGCAAATATCAAAAAATCTATAAATCCTTTTTCTCTCTCGCTCTTTTGTCATTCGAGTTTAGTGTAAAATTTAGTTCGTTTTCACGAAATTGAAGACCAGACTCTGAAAAGATTAATACGAACAGCTAATCAAAGGATTATAGTAGAACTGTATATTGTATATTAATGTATTTAACGTATTACTTGATAATACTTTCATAACAAATTTTCAAACAGATTGCCACGAGACGAATTACGAAAATTTATTTACATAAATCGAATGGAATCGAAAAAACAAAAAAGGATTGCCTCATTGAACAAATTCTTTCTCAATTTACAAATCTTGAATGGGATGTTTATTGAAAATTAAAATGGTATTTTTTTCGAACAAATTAACTCATTTACGTTTGCAATTACATATTGTTGGTTTATTACTTTATTCAATTCAGTTGATTTCAAGTAATCATTTATACTTGCAAATGGTTTTTCTATTTTTCGCATGAAATCTTGTATAGTTTTATGAGAACATTTTTGACGGATCAAACCATAAGAAAAAATAATTTGTATGTACTCAAAATGCTTGAGAATGACACTGAGGTGTAAGCTTCCAGACAAGCAAAATTGCATTAAATAATTCGTAAGAACATTAATCTGTAGACTCAACGTAAATTATTATTAAAAGTTGATGTTCCCACGATGAGTTTGGTTCTTGATTGGGATTTGACACCTCATTCGCTTTTAACCTGATTTGAGTAAGCATTCTGTTGACAACCACCAAAGAGACTTGTATTATTCTCACAACACAATTTTCCTTTCATTCAGATTCAGCGACATCAAATTATATTAATTTCCAAGCGTTCGAGATTTTCCACTACGAATGGATTCTGTGATAGATTTGTGGTCCCCCAATTTTGAAAGATTCAACAAACAACAAATTCTCTGCACCTAGAAACTAGTACATAATCTTGTTTTTCATTGGTCGTCCAGAACACTTCTTGTTTCGATTCTAAAATTAAATCCAAACGCATTTCCTCTCCTTTCATGAGAAGAACTATCATGTTAAATGGTTAAGAGAAGGCTCCTAGAAGATCTCTGGAGATAAAATATCTGAGACAACAACCTTCAGTCTCAGAACATCGCGCCACACATCTTTCCTATCCTTCTTTCTCTTCCTTAACTGCACGCCCGCACTGTGTTCAAACATTTAAAGGGTAATCACAATCCCTTGAGCGCGTGTAGATTATAAAAAAAAAAAAAAACGGCAACCAACATAAAGTGTAACACGTAGGAATAAATGTGTTTCTTTTTTGTCATATATCGTATAGTAAAATATATAAAATACTTTTTTTTTAACTGAACAAACTTTTGATGGGACCGTCAGTACATATGAATGCGTTCTATTCAAAAGAGTACATCTCTCAGATTGCCATGAAAAAAATCTGTAAGTGCAATGTGTATTTTTCTTTTCCAACTACTGTTAATATATATAATATACTTTTATTTATAAAATTCTGCAATGTACAGTGAGCGTCAAAAGTGAGTAAACAACAATATGATTTCTGGAGTTACATGGAAACCGAACAAACAACTCTAATACTAAAAATCAAATGTTTTATTCAATAAAAATAAATCAAACAAAAATAAAATTCAAAATATAACTTTTGCAATATTTCCTAATAAAAACTAAATATACTCAGAAGTAAGAAAACATCATAAACAAAATATAAGGAGCACAGTAAAACAAGATGGTGTGGGGATGTATGGCAGCATATTCGATCGGGAATCTTGTTTTCATTGAAAGTACAATGAATAAACAAGACTATCTTAACATCCTAATCAATAACCTTCAACCGTACTTAAGCAAATTAGGCATGCTTAGCAATTGGATCTCTTAGCGAGACAATGATCCTGAGAATACCTCGGGGTTCCTTAAAGAATTAATGCTTTATTGGACTTCAAAGCACCTCCACCACCCTCCCCAATCGCCGGACCTAAGCCCCATACAACATTTGGACCGGAAAATTTCGGAAAAGGACTATCAAGAACAAAGATGACCTAAAAAGGCTTTAATTGATGAACTGTCCCAAATATCTTCCGATGTTAGGAATAATCAGCCTTATTTTGACATTCGATTTCACTAGAAAGTATGTCGAATTGGAGTAATTTGTATTTTGAGATTCGTACGATTAGAAAGTTCACTTATCAATGGAAAGTTCATTATATCTTTCGAAAATTAAACAAATTTTCACTTTCGAATCGTTCGAAAGAAATGTCATTTAGATTCATAAAACATGTAAGTTTAGTATAATGTTAGTGGTAATGAATGCATCAAAAGGATCCATCTCCTATACAACTGCTCCTCACCGTCTTCTTTTTTTATAAATAAAACAAATGCCACTTTGATTTTTAACGTGTCGCTTGAATTAATCAATATTTTTATAAAACAATTTACAAATGGTAATTCAAAATTCAAGTGTGACCAGATATGTGTAAGTTAAATAGGCTTTGAAGTTGCCTTCTTTTTTTGTTTATTAATTTAGAAAACAATTTAGTTTACATGAAAATTAAACATAAGTCAAGTATTTTATTATAAAGAGAAGTTGAACTGTTATTTTACTTTTTGATATCAATAAACTTACCATAATGTTTTCTAAATGCTCCCAAATTTTAAAATGTCAGTTTTATTGATAATTTTCAAATTTAAACTTTACCGGACCTTTAGCATTACTTTATTTTTCTAATGATAAAGTATTATTTTTATATTTTTAAATCATATTTTTTTTTTAATTACAAATTTTCAAACAAAAAAAATAAAACTGTTTGGTCATACTAAATCAGGTAGAAATATCAGTAAATTTCTAACAGCTGATTTCGAAAATGAATTTAATGGAGCTTAATTTTATTCAATTATTCGACAATGAACATTTTTCGCTCGAACGTCAAAATATTACTTCGTTTTTAAAATTTTTATTTTGGTTTTGATGTATTGCTTTTAAATAAAGCTTTTATTTCGTATTATTGGAATTCAGTTTTTGTTAATTTTTTGGTTTCAATTCCATGTAACTCATTTAGGTGTTTACTCACTGTTGAAGCTCACAGTATGTACAATTAAAAAGAACAGAAGTACCTCCCTACCATCATATTGCTACCATTTTCCTAACCTGTGAATAATATTTAAAATTATACAAAATAAAACACTATAACAATTTTTTTTTTTTTTAAATCACTAATTCTATGTACCCTTTACTTCCAACAATTTGAATTGGCAAAAAATAACATAACAGTAAACAATCCTTTACAATAATTATTATTACTGTCTATATATACAAAAATATGAATTATTAATCTGTGTTTTTCTGTTTTTGTTTTAATTTACTTTTCTTTGTTTATTTCCATGCTGCCGATATATTGAAATTTTTAAAATAAAAATATAAACAACATTTTAATATTCGAAAATAAATTAAAAAAAAACTACCCAATACAAAAAATAACCACTACGCAAATGTATGTATACTTACATCTCTTTATTTTTTTCTTAACTAAAAATGAAACTTTGAATTTTACAAAATTGCTTCCATTTTAATTGCTTGTATTTATAACTAACTTAAATTTTTATCAATTTTTGTTTGTAATTATTTCTAAAGGACATTTGTCATCTCCAACCAGTTGCCTGACATTAAATCGTTATCGATTATTATCGGAAAATGATTTCAGTGAAATCTCTGATGTAATTTCTAGTTAATAAAATGTTGTTTGTTGGAATAATTTCGAAATTAATGACAAGTGTTAAAAGTTAAAAAAAAGAAGAATTTGTTCATGTTTTCTTTTTTGGAATAAATTATATGAATGATTTTGCCTTACAGTTGTATAAAACTTAATTTTTATAAGATAAATAATAATTGTTGATACGTTGTATTTTCCGAGCACCTATTAGGCTTATTATAGAATAAACAATACCTGCGAAACATTATCAATTTAAATTAGTTTGGAAGTTTTCCAAAGCGAATAATATTTTGACATTGCTTAAAACTCAAACTAAAATTGTTTCATACGTTTTTTCCCAAATGTTTGATTTGACACAACGAACATTTAGAATTGAAAAGAACAAAGCATGAACAAATTCTCAAAAAATTATCTAACTTATATTAGATGCATGTATTTCCTCTTTTCTATTTTTCTTTGTTGTCCTTTTTTGCTTTTCTCCGTTCCATCTGCTTGTTTGGCGTCCATGTTATGTTGATTCACTTGAATAATTAATTATGCCAGTGTACCTACATATAATTTATTTAGTTGAAATCATCCTCCTCATCATCGCTTATTTTAACTAAATTTGAGTTTAGTTAACTATCGAACGTTAAAAATGGGATAGTTTCAGATAAAGAAGTTTTCAAAATAAAAATCCCTTTGTGCTTTAGATTTGAGATCTTAAATTATTTATGATGAGCATCTGATTTTAGGTTTGTACGTAGCTTGTACTAAGCTCACCACATTATAGAATATTAAGTGTTCATCTTAAAATTCTTATTTTTTTCTGGGCTTTGATTAACCAGTCTTCACATCAGAACTTTGAAATCTATTGAGTGTATTGAATATATGTTAATTTATGTATGTATTTATGTACATCAAGGGTGGGCCAAATACAAGTTTCTATTAACAAATGCAATAAAATGAACGAATTTAAATTTTTTTCCAAATATTATGGCTTTACGAGTATTATGTGTTTCCATTAATTATGGAACACAACTTCGTTCGACTGGCTTCGCAATAGCTCATTCTGTCACTCAAATTTTCCAAAACTTTGTTGTTGGTTTCGGGCTGTAGTTTCACTGATTGCTTGGATGATGAAATTGACCTTAAGTGCTTGATCCGGAAACGAGGATTGTTGTCATAACATCGGTCCTTCACGGATCCCCATGAAAACAAAATTCCAAAGGGGTCGAATCGCAGCAAAGAGGCGGCCAATTGACGTCACCAAAACGGCTGAAAACAAGATTTGGGAATTTGGTGCGCAAAAGATCGATTGTGGCATGGGCTGTGTGGCATGGTGCGCCATCCTGCATGAACCAGAGGTCGTCCAAATCCATGTCTTCAATTTCCGTAAAAAAAAGTCGGTTAACATAGCTCTGTAACGCCCACCGTTGACCGAAACGTTTTTCTCAGACCCATTTTCAAAGAAAAATGTTCCAATGATGCCACCACTCCACAATCAGCACCAAACTGTCACTCTCTGTGGATGCATTGATTTCAGGACAATAACGTGCGGGTTTTCCGAGCCCCAGATGCGGCAATTTTGTTTGATTTTTCGTTGTCTAATTCAAGCTGCTCTAAGGCCCAACTGGTAGTGTGTGAAATGTAGAGCTGTTAGATCGATAGCGAGTTGATGTTCGTGAATTGAGTCTCACACTCTCGGCTACAGCAGCCACATTTTCGTCTGTACAACGACGGAAATCATGAGTGTTCCCCACTAGCATACCAGTATCACGAACTTTTTGTACGAACTTGCGTTCAGCTGACCAAAACTTAAAAAAAAAAAAACGCACTGTTTGGGCTACACAGCACTCACTTTGGAAATAAGTTTTCAATATTTCCTAACGTTGTTCAAGCGTAATGCGACTCTTACGTTCCGCGGCTGACTTTCTGTCAACAATTCGAGCGGGAAATATCTGTCAGTGTCAAAATAACCTATGATTTAAAAAGAAACCACTAGATGGGAGATGGCCCACCCTTTACTTACATAGATTCTAAAATTCGTATGCTTATATCGTTTGTATATCAATTCTTAGAAATTTTCTGACAAATGCTCAGCTCATAAGGCATTTATAGTTTATAGATATGCGCTTTTTTTCAAAACAGCAGAAATTGTTGTTATTTTGAACATAAATCGCAAGTATTGAAACAAAACAATTTTTATTAAATATCGAACGAATACATTTTGTAATCCAAAATCTAGTAACTTTAATATTATTTTAAAAAATCTGAAACTATTCCCGTTGTTTTTTGTTTTTATTTATTAATCTGATTTTTATTTTTTAGTTTGTATATATTTTAATTGTTTGTTGTGTCCTTTCAGGTGAATCTACTTATCTTTAAAAACCAAAATTAAAAATAAATCATCCACTCATAAATGTAAATACAAAAATTAATGCGAAACAAATTCACATTCTATTTATTTATATACATTAATGCATATACATAATATATGCATTATTATGTATATATTAATTATTATTAAATACCTATATTGAATGTATATACTTAATTTTATTACTTAATGATAATTTTAATTGATTTTTTTTTCGTACAAAATAAAAATATAATTAATTTAAATTTATTGTTTGTTCGTGTATATTATTATTATAACTATTGTTTGTTTTCTATTAAACAATTTTTTCATTACTATTTTTATTAAAGAAAAAGAACAGCTAATTCTTCTCTTTAAAAGCACAGCGAAACCATTATGCTTTATAATATTCTTATTAAATTTTTTTTATCTTGTTCAATTTTTACAAAAAACATAATATGCAATAAACAAAATTTAATTTTGCAACCATCCAGTTTAATAAAAAAAAATCACGTTTCTTCTCCTTTGATTTGTAAGATAAATTTGCACTTTTATAATTCTTCCAGCTTAGTTTCTTGTCTTTAAAAAATGTTCTGTTTAAAACTAACATTTTTTCTTTAGGTGAAATTTAAAAACTTTGACCAACTTTTCAGGATCTATAAAAAGAAAAAAAAAAACATTTAATATAGTTTAACAATTATTTCAAATGTGTTGATTGAGTTTTTCTAAGAAAGGCTTTAGAACTGATTATTATTTCTAAAATAAACATTCACAATAGGGATAATTTTATCTGACCACCGATATCAGATTAAAAAAAATTACTTATTTTTTGTTATTATTTATATGCAGAGTGCTTTTTAATACGCGGAGATCTTTAATTAGAAATCAAACAAAGACAAATGTTTTAATTTACCATGAAATTGGCTTTATTTGAGAGATTATTTTATGGCAAATGTTTCGATGTCCAGATTACAACATGCTTACGTAGCTTGGGCCAATGTAATGTTGTATTTATTTTCAATTCAAATTCGGAGGTGAATAGAAATGGTTAGATTTTGGAATTCAATACATTAGAACGAGTCAAAAAAAATATCTTTAATAAGACTTATGATCATAGATGTGAACATTGGCAAATGTGTCACTAGTTAATCTAGGTCGAAAATTATAAGATTCGTTTTTTTTTGTATGAAAATTATGTCTGTACTAATTTTACAACTCACTCAAACTACAAAAAAAAACAATTCATACTTTTTCTAAAGTTTTTATTTGTAAATGCAATATTGTTGCATTTTTTAAAAAAAAGTTCGATCGAGATCGGTCGAGTCGTTAATGAGAACAAAAATTCTATGACAGGTATCGATCGTAATTTTGTTTGTGCATAGAATTTTTTTAATAACATCGTAAGAGTCGTCTTCGAGATAAATAAGCTTTTTCATAACGACTATGTTACTGGTACCGTTATTTTTGGAGATACAGTACTTATGAACATATATCGACATTAAAAATTTGTAATAGGCACTGAGCCTAGAGTACCTATATTATCTACAGAACCGATGGTTTCTTTCAGACAGCACGGACCATGTGATAGTTGTGCCAAGCATTTTAAATAATGTCGAAAATGTAGGGACATTTGTTTAAAATGCGTCAAAAGTAGACAAGTTTGAATATTTCGTTAATTTCAAAAATTATTTCTAACAAAATTGTAAGATTTCTTGCCCTCGCTTTTTAGTTAGAGAAAGGTAGAACAGATGACTGACTGTTCTACCTGTCTGACATTTCTCATGGAAACTGTTCTGTTCTGCTCTGTTCTGCTCCATTCTGCTATGTTCTGTTCGGTTCTACTCTGAACTTTTATTCAGTGAACAAAACTAATGTACAGTACAATGTAAACATATTTTATGAATCAAAATACGTTTTTCTTTTTTAGTTCAGAATAGAGTCGGAGCATGTTCTGAACATCCTTTGAACCAAGCGTGCTCTGAGCGCTCTGAGTCGTTTTTTTTTAAATATAGCAGAACTCTTAGCTGCCACCATTTGTTTTTTAATTTCTATTTGTCAAATACTTATGTTAAGCATTTAACTCTGTCTGCTCAGATATTTTATTCTGAGCTAATAGAGCGCACTCTGAACATGCTTAGTACGAAAAAAAAAAACAAAAAAACAAACAAGAAAAGATACACAATTTATTTTTTGACAACTAAGGCTCTGCTCGGAACTTAAAAAGAAAAAAAAAATGCCTTATGACTTATAATAAAGGCGAAACTAACATCAAATTAATTTATGCAAACAATAATTTGTTTGTCACATTTACACTTGTATGTTTCTACATAATACAGGTTTTACACATGATCCACTACTACTCAGTAAGAAGTTACTTAGAGCTGGCCGGTCAAGTTAGAATTCGGTTACCGCTACTTTCTGAAGACCAACTTTCAATAGACATACGAGTCAAAAAGTTGTTGAAAATCAATGTAAAATGAAATCACCTATGTCGTCTTGTAACCTTGTAAGAAGTTTGCTGTTAATTCGATGCTACCAGAGAGTAACATGACTCCTCCTGTACTTGAGAGCGTAAACGATTTTATGGGACGAATCTTGAACGGTTTATTCAAACATTTATCACTTTTGACAAGTAATCGTTTACATGTGTGTTTCATGTCCACTTCTTCACTAATTAAAGCGGGAGCACAAAAAGAAGCCGAAGAAAATACGAGTACTCGAAACTCGGAAGGAAAATGACCTTAATTGAATCGATGAGTGGAAGAACAGGACAAATAGGAAACTACTTCAGTAACAAACAATTGATTTGTTTATAATAATGTATGAATGATTTGATGTTTTTTAGTTCTCCAATATTTTGATAAATGAAAAATTCATAAAATTGTTTACTGAAAAGACAAATTAACACATTGTACTTATACTGTTCTTTCAGGCACCGATTAAATATTTATATTTACATATTTATATTTTGTTTGACAACTATGCTTTTTTTTAAGTCAATAACATTTATTTAACAGTTGAACACAAAACAATGAATGATGATGAATCGAATGGGGATCCCTGCGTTTGAGGGGATGAAAAGTTTAAATTCCTGATTTGTATTGTTCTTTCACCTAATCAACAAATAGTAAATTATAAATTCGACTCTCCAATCGACTGGTATTTAGTTGATTACAAGAGTGGATGCATTTTCGAATATTTTGCTCTCCCATTTTAAAAAAGAGGTACCGGCAAAGTTCCTAAACACCACTTTCTTCGTATTTTGAACTGAGTGATTTTGTAAGAAAGAAAATGATTTAAAAAAAATGCAAAAACGTATTTTTTGCATAGACACTTTTTCTCCCCGAAGAATAAGAATTGAAACACATGGGCTCCAAGAGTAATAGGGAAAAGCATAGTAAACGGGAATACGAAAATTTTGTTTAGTTAGGATGTGGCTTCGCCTGCGTTCACGGTACAAAAACCTTAAAAAATAAAAATTATAAAAAAGAAAAAAATAAAGAAGAGCTGAGATTTTGTTAACATACTCGTATTTGCAAGTTTCTTTTTCCATGCCTTGCCTAAAATATGCTCCAAATAAATTATGAACATTTAATATTAATACTATTATAATTATGAATATTTATATTAAAATTCGTAGAAATGCGCAGTTTTGCACAGTGCGCGAAAGGATCTATAATTTCTCCATGCACATCGATACCACCACTATAAATTATATCTAATTTATTATCTCTTCTCTTTTAAATTACATTTCAAAAAGGTTTTCTTTAATTTTGAAAGCAAAATGATTTTTGTGGATTTTTAAATTCCAATTATGAATGTATTAATAATCAGTTTCAATTAAAAAACACATGTGTATGGTGTTTAAAAAAAAACCATAATCAAAAGAGATGTCCAAAATCTGTTCTTAAATTCAATCAATTTTTTGTTAAAAAAAAAAGAAACTACAAAATTAATTTGAATACATTTATTTAAAATTAATTTTGTAGTTTTTTTTTATTATTTATTTCTTAAATAATTTGTCAATTGTACATTGGATTTTTATCAATAATTCTTAATTTAAGAATACATATAACAATATCTATTACAAATTTATACATATATATGTATATATTATGCATTCATTAATTATATACATACATACATAGCATATATACATATATATATATACTTAAATTTACAAAATATATGTATATATAAATATAAAACAATAAAACAAAATAAATGGATAAAAGTAAACAAAAAACCCAATTTGTGATATAATAAGTTAATGGAAAAATGTTTAATAAGAATTTTTATATGTAAAAAAACAAACTAGCTACTCACAAGAAATTATTAAAAAGAAAAACAAAACTAAATATATAAAATATGAAATTTGATTATTTTTTAGATAGAGTTTAACAAAAGGCTAAAATAGGGTGGCAAAAAATATAAGTAAAACACAATAAAAAAAATAATCTAAAGAGAAAAAAGGCAAACTATTATCAATAACATGTGTGTAATAAGAATTAAAAGTGAAATTGAAAGGAAATACATAATATTTTAAAGAAAATGCAAAATTATGAGAATGCAATTTAAATTGATAACAAAGTTTATGTTTTTTAAGGCTTTTTTTTATATTTCGGTAATAAATTCCTGGCATATTTTTTATAAAAAGTTCCTAACTGTATTCTGTTTTAAATTTTCCTACTATCAGGGCATACAAATAATTTCGGTTTAAAAGGAGATACAGATACATATGTTTTAGAGGTTGCGCCCAGTGTGAGATCAATTTGTAAATATTTTGTCCTTGTGATCTCAAAACGCAGAACTCTAATGGTTGAGAACATTAGATTTAAGATCTCCTTGCCTGATAAAGTATAGTTTTCTTTTCTTTTCTTTTTTTTTTTACTGATTTTGTGTATATAAAATTAATTTAACTGACTAAATTCAAAATTTCAAAAAAATTATATTTCAGTTTGAAAAATTATAAACAACAATTAACATAATACACAAATATGTTAAATTCAATGCACACCATTTTAATTAAAACGAAAAATTTAAAATTAAAGCAAACAAAAAAATATCCAAAATATTAGAAAACGAAATAAATGTACTTAAATTATAAATAAATGTGCTTAGTATAAAAACAAAAAAAAATCGATTAACATACTTTGTTATGAAGCTATTTCCGTTTTCAAAATAAACCTATTTAAATATTGCCGTTAAAATGTTTTATTCAGTTTAATTAATTCATCATTTTTGAATTTTTCTTTTCTGATGTATAGATACATGCAAACTTTAAAATAGACAAACATCTTCAAAGAAATGCTAAAAAAAAAAATCCATAAATATCCACAGTATAAAAAATCTCATACATACATACATATATCCAATAATTTTATATTTAAAATATGTAGTACTGAAAAAATAATTATATTTAAAGAACAATTGAAACCAAAATTAAAAACAAAAACTAAGTAAGACAAAATATTTAAAGAAAAAGAATCAAATGAACAAAACCATCGCAACAATGTTTTTAAATACAATTTAAAATATAAAACACACATGCAAAATAAAAAAAAATATACAAAAATGTAAAATACAAAACAAATCATGTATGTACTGTCTTTTTAAAGAAACAAAAAACAAAATGGATATGAAGATGAAAAAATTAAAATAAAACGATATGATTTACCTATAGAGTACAAATCAAAAATAAAAAAAAAACTATAAACATAAATATTTAATTGAAAATTAAAAGGAAGAAACAAATTCATACAAACAAAAGTAAAACAAAAAATGGTCAATAAAAATTCTAAAAAAATGAAAAAAAAAACATATATAAATACAAACAAAAATTAAGTCTTTTATTTCAATTTAAGTGGATTGCAGATAATATTTTTAAAGTACATGTGTAAGTATGCTAATTAAAACCATAATTACGCTCCACTTTTTTCGTTTACTAAATATTCATATCATCTGAGAACAGAAAAGAGCCGTCTATAGGTCTACACGGCTCACCATAAATAACCTCCCCTATGTTCTAAGTAATAAAAATCTAGCTAGCTGTCGCATTGGTCTCACGAACTCCAATCAGATTTCTACGAAACTGTTTCTATTCCTTAAGGGACTATTCATATGGGAGGGACCAGTGACCGACGAATGAACAAACATCAGTCCAATTGGACTTTTCGTTCACAAAAAATTCTTTTATTTTTCCCAAGTATCATAAAATGTATTGGTTTTTGGGTGCACTTGTTAATGATTTTTTTTATTATTGTTTTGTTCATCAGGTAAAAATAAAAAAACTTTATGTTTATTACGCATTTTTGAAAAAAAAAAAATTTACTTCAAAGTCAAAATTTTGCTCGGGCAAGAAAAATTGAATACGATTTAAAATTGAATATCTGGCAACCCTAAACACATACATATCAACTAAATTTAAACGTAGTTTTAAGGGTTAGTATTTCTACTAAAAAAAACTCTAAAATGAGGTCCCTTCCTTTAGTACTGAAAGAGAAATTGACCTTAACATGACTCAGGGCAAGGCCGAAGCCAGGGGGGGGGGGGGGTCACCGGGGTATATCTAAAGCGACCTATGCACATTATACAAGTGTGCACAAATCGAGAAACCGGCTTAAAAACTATAAATATTTAGATTTTTCTACACTGTGCCACACCGAAATCGGTGTGCACCCATACAGACCACACAATTAAGATGCACCGACAAAAGTGTGCACACAAGTGTCGTGTGTATGTGCCTCTTAAACAAGTCAAAAAAATTCTGTATACCTACATTGGCAGGTGACATGACACATGAACCAAATTGTATATTATGGCATTTTTTTTTTAGCTTAAAATAAACAACTGGAAACATTTAACCCGTTTCATTGTGTTTTTTTTCTGTCGCCAAAAGCTGAAAACAAAGCAACCCGTCATTGACTTTTTTTTAGTTTTTACTTCTAAAGGGTGGTTAAATTTTAAGGGCCGATGCTGATTTTGAATAAAACACAAATTATTTAAGAAATTATTTTCATTTCCATCCGATCGATGGTCCAAATTTTCGACGTACACCTTTTCTTTCAAATAACCCCAAAGAAAGAAGCCCTACGGTGTCAAACCATTGAATTTGTCGGGCAAAAGAGCCATTGTTTCGTTAGCTGTGTGGTAAGTGGCACCGTCCTGTTGAAACCACATATCGTCCACATCCATATCTTCCAATTCGGGCCATAAAAAGTTCGTTATCATCTCACGATAGCGAACACCATTCACAGTAACTGCCTGACCGGCCTAATTTTGGAAAAAATACGGCCCGATGATGCCGGCAGCCCATAAACCGCAACAAACAGTCACTCTTTGTGGGTGCATTTGTTTTTCGACAATCACTCTTGGATTATCATTCGCCCAAATGCGGCAATTCTACTTATTGACGAATCCACTGAGATGAAAATGTGTCTCATCACTGACGATGATTTTCTCCGAAAATTGATCATCCACTGTTGCCATTTCTTGCCACCATTCTGACCATTGACGACGCTTGAAATGATCAAGAGGTTTTAGTTCTTGAGTCAATTACACCTTGTATGCATAATGAAGATAATAACGTCGACGAGTTGAGGTGGACGGCTCAAGTAAAAATATTGTGTCCAAAGAACATACATTTTAAAATGAGTAAAATAAAACGAAGAGAAGTTTGATGTTTGCTTGGCGTGTAAATTTCCCTTGTCCCCTTCTGGTCGCAGATTCCATGTATGTAATTAAATTTATTTGGTTAAATTATTATTATGCATAACTAAGATTTTCTACATTTTATTACATTCCTTGTTAGTTCCGTTATCACAATTGTTGTAGAAACAAATTTTCCGTATTAGAATTTGACATTCGGAAACGTATAAGCCAGGAGAGAAATAGAGAGTACTAAATATACGTTTTCGGAAATTTTTACTTTCGGAACGAAATACAGAGTAGGGTCCCAGACTAAGTGCGAAATTTCATATTCAGCCCTATCACAAAATCCATTCGTAGAAAATCTCCGAACGAAAGCTACGCTACGAATTACGAAAAATTTACATCACGAAATCCGAATGGAATTCAAAAAGGCATTGCCTTATTAGTCGCTCTCATTCTCATTTTCGAAATCAGCTGTTCTGTGTCAAACATTGTCATTTGTGAAAATTATTGGAATACATTTTGAATTAATTTACAAATTATTAAATAATTCCTTTTTATATTTATAAACAAATTAAATATAAAGTGTTTTAAAATGGATTCAATCGCCTTCTCAATCTTTGCTGGACGAATAGAGACCTTCAGGCGAAAGCGCAATCTGAAAATTCAGAGGAAAGTACTTCGAGATGCTTGTAATCCATTTGACTTAGATGACCTAACGTATGTGTATACAGATAGTGATTTTAATATAGTTTATGTTTTAAACAATTAAAAACTTACAGATTTCAAAGAAATTTCCGACTCAATAAACAGGCATTCAAATATGTATTAGATGAGCTGGAACATGAGTTTGACCCGGGGGTGTTTTCTTGTTCAATAACTTCGATTTGCCGGCGTGTAGCTGTCATGAGATTTTTGGCAGGAGGTGGATACCAACTTGGTGTTGGTAACGAATATGAAGTTGGCAATTTGGCATGGCACAGTCCACATTTTCCTCAACACTCAAAAATGTGTTGAATGTATTGGAAAGAAGACTCTGTCCTGAGTCGATACAAATCCAGATGAGCGATGCGGAAAAAAATATTGCGAAAGGAGACTTCTATATGAAGGCGAGTTTCCCAGGCGTCATTATGTGTGTCGATGGAACACATCGACAATGGTGATTGGAATAATCACCGAAATATTGCAAACACTATGAGAGATAATCATGCTTATTTTGACATTCTCATGAATAGTCTATTCGTTAGAATGACTCTATTCCTTCGAATGAACTTTCTTAATTTTGAGATTCGAACGAATAACATTCATTTGCGAAAGATAGCATAAAATGAACTTCAAAAAAGATTCATTTTCATTGTCAGCTGTTTGACATTTACTATATTTCTATTTGAATTAGTATGACCGTTTTACATTTTTTTTGTTTCTAAACATTTTATAGATGTTGGATAAATAATCAAGAAACAAAATAAATAATACACTTTTTCATTATAAAGTAAAGTTTAACCATAAAGAACTACATATTTATTACATTTTTTGTGTCAACTCAGCTGTTTTGAAACTATTCTTAAAAAAAATAAGTTGTTCATGACGCGTTCTAAATTTTTATTTTTTTTCGTATACACTTGGTCACACTAAAATATCAAAAACAAAAGAGAAGTGTTTGTGAAATGTCAAAACCAAAAGGTGAAATGTTTGTTTATTTGTAATTTGTTTTGTTTATTGTTTAATAATTTAAATTTCTTGGATAAAAACATAAAATAATAAATAAAAATATGGCTTTTGTGTTGTTTATAAATTAAGATGGTGTTGAAGAAGTGCAGAGGAGAAGGATAGTGGATGCTTTCTTTCTTTCCGTATCAACGCGGGTGGTAAAAAAAACCCTTTGCTACCTCCGGGGTTTCTTCCATTATTCTAATCAACTTTTCTTTTTGTTCGCGGTTTTTCCAGTTGGAATGCGACCTTTTAACATAAAACAACAAAAAAAAAAATAATAAAAGTAATTTATTTTCCATGAAATAATTAAAAAGTTACATGTTTTGTTGCTTACTCGACAGAAAAATTCAAACGACACAAAAATGACATTTAATTCTATTCTTTCGAATGTCAAAATTGAATTAGCTTTCGCAAATGAATGAACTTTCTATGGATTGGGTGAACTTTCGATTTGTTCGATTAACATTCTAATCGCCGAGTCTCAAAATTAAGTTTCAACGAATTCGACTCACTTTCTAACGAAAGAGAATGTCAAAATAAGCACCAATATTCGCAAAATGAAAATAAAGAGTTATAAAACACAAAATTTATTGGAAATAAAAAATTCTTTCAATTCAAAAGCATCTAAAAACGAATCTTATTTTAAATATTTCACAGCATTTCAATAGGAACTTTTTTAAAATGGATCAAATTTCTTTCTTTTAAATCATAATTTAATCCAGGTAGTGGCAATTTAGCTTCTCTTCTTCCATATGAAGCATTTTAAGTTTTATTTCAACTTTTTTTTGTAGAAGCTCCTCTTGTATTTTGTTGTGTCTTCGTGTTTCTTCAATTTCTATTTCATATCACACAGTTTGTCCATTGCTCTGTATATTCTTTTTGTGTTTACAGCAATATGTTTCGTAAGTTTTATTTGCTCCTCGTAGTACTTTTCTGTTTTTAAATAAAAATTGTTTTGCAACTCAATTTGCTTCCTTAAGAGGTTCACAGTATCGTCTACTTTTAGCGGAGTTGAAGCCCGATTTCTTTGATAAGTGCCACGATCGGATGACATGGACACATCTACTACAGGTGGTTCATAAAGTTCAGAAGCCACATTTTCAGTTTCGGGCTGTTTTGAAACTCTCACAAGCTCAGCTGAGATTCCAAAACCAAAGGAATGCACGTTTTTATACCTGATGTGGAAGTTTGCAGTCCTGTCAGCTTAATGACTCCTTCCTCTAGCTTTGAGAAGGAATGTTGACGGTACTTTCCGCCAACAGTTGCATTGACCTCTTTTTTGTTGTCGACCAGTTTCTTTTTTATATAAGACCTAACCAAACCTAAGAGTTTTCAGATCGATTTGAAAATAATTTTTTTTTTAACAAAATCTTTCACCTACTTTTCTCCAAACTGAAGCTTCTTTCGCAGGTGGCCCAAGAGCGTTTAGATCGCATTTGACTTCTTCCCAAAACAGCGTCACATCTTCTTTTTTAGCTTTGGTATATCCTTGTGCCATGTCGGGTTTTTCTTTCATTAATTGATAAAGCCTTTTGTATTGTGCCTTATTTGTTGTTTTTGCCCTTTTAAAGCAATAAATTATTTTTAAAAGTTAAACAAATTGGGTAGATACTTATAAACATATTCACTCAAAACACAAACGTTTTCCTTCGATCCCGATCCCGACACAAAATACCTGTCGTAGAAAAAGAGGCAAGATTTCCATTTCGGATTCAGTGATACCAAATTTCACGAACTTCGAAATTTGTAGCAGATTTTCCACTACGAATGGAATTTGGGATAGATTTTTCGGGATTCGGAGCACATTTTCGATTACGATGGAGTTCGTGATAGGGCTGATTATGTATAAACAAATTTTCTGCTAAGTGACGTTTATTCACTATGATTAAGCTAAACTACCGAAGAAGGTGGTTTTTTTACGCTATCAGAATTGGTCGAAGAAAGCTTATAGCAAGCTCCGTCTTTCGACCAATGGTTTGCCAACACAGAGAACTGTGTTATACCACCGGCTCATCATTTAGTGCAGTGTTAGTTGTTAGTAGGCAAACTCTATTACAATTAACACTGACACAAGAAAACATGAAAAATAAACAAATAATATTACGTTAGAACAAAACAATAACATAACATGAAACAAAGAACATTTAGGAGCGTGGACCACTGGTTTTGAGTAGGTTTTTTAATTTACTTTTATTAACTTCCCATAGGGAGTTATTGTAATCATTCCGATTTGTCAAATTGGAATTTTTGATATTTCATTTTTAGAGAGATGTCTGTGTGTGTGTGTGTACGTACGTTCGTACGTCCGTACGTTCTGGTACCATTTTTCGTCGTCGATATCTCAAGAACGAGTAAAGATATCGACTTCAAATAAATTCACTATAACGGTTTACAAAAAAAGTAAAAATTTTGGTTAGTTTCAAATATCTCACGAAAAAATAATGCTATTGATTTCAAATAAAATTTAATGTACTCATTATAAGGTCATACAGATTTGGTATGAATTTGGAAAAAAATGAACATACCGTTATTTTTTTAAATAAAAAAAAACTGAAAAAAAAAATTTCATGACCCAGATATTCTAAGAACGGAAAACAATTTGAAACTCAAAATAATTTTATTTTACGAAAAATAATGTGTTTGACAACTGGTGAAAATTAAAAAAAAAATCAGTTTACAGTTTTTTACAAAAAATAAAAAACTATATAAAATTCTATTGAGAATTGATAAAAATTGTTTTTCGACTCAAATTTCTCGAAACTAGTAGTGATATTGACTTCTAATTTAGTTTATTTTATACATAGTATAATTTTGTACAATTGGTAAAATGTTGACAAATATTTAATTAATAGTTTTTTTTTTAAATAAAAAAAACTATTAAAAATTCTAGTGAAAACTAGTTGAAATTGTATTTCAAGTCGAATTTCTTGGGAATGAACACCGATAGTGCCTTCTAAAGTATGTTGTTTTATATATCGATACCTTCCCGTAAGAATGTATACTAAGCGACATTTCTATACAATTGTTCAGGAAACGAAAAAAACGAAGAAAGTTCTAGTTGAATCATAGTGTGCTAATTTTCACAATTTTGGTTAAACTAAGTGACATCTAACAAAATTTTTTGTTGCTGACGACAATGAGATATTTATTTATGTCGCTTAGCATAATTTTTTTGGCGGATAATACAAATTTCAGGGGGCAACATTATTTTAATGAGAAAACATGGCAGTTGGTAAATTTTTTTGTTTGTACTCTAGTTTCCTTTTCATGCATAATAGGTTGGCGAAACCCAGGCCAAAACGTGGCCCTTAACATATAGTATATTTCCTCATCAAAAAGTCATTTTCGAAAAAAAGTGTCGCTTAGTACATTCTTACGGAAAGGTATCGACATAATACAATTATTAACATATGGTTAAATTTTGACAAGTATCGAATTGATAGTTTTAACAAAAATATTTCGTTTTTAAATTTTTTTCAATTAAAATGTTTGGAACCGAAATAATAAAGTAATTTCTATAATATAATACATCTTAATATATATAATTCTTCTGTGAGTGTGTATGTCACTGAACTTCTCTTAAACGACTGGACCGATTTTGATGAAATTTTTTGTGTGTGTTCAAGGGGATCTGAGAATGGTTTAGATTCACAATTAAAAAAAAAATATTCGTAGTTAGCAACGCCAGCACGGGCGGCTAGTAATTTTATAATTTTATAATCAACTTAGTTTTTAGAAGAATGTATGTACTGTACATACGTATATGAATAAGGTTGTTCAGTTGCACCCAAGTCCCATATATTCAAATTCCATTAATAGCTATGGTAAAATTGAAGAAAACGTCACAATATGTTTTTATCTTTTTGTCCATGAAAAAGATGTAAAATTCTACTCAAGGTTTTCTTAGGTATAGGAACACAGATATGTATATTAAAAAACACGGAAATCTATAATTCAGTATATAATATGTACCTACCAACCTTCGTAATTATTACAAGAAATTTAACATTTTAAATAGAAAAGTTTAAAATTAGTTAAACACATTTTCTGTAAAAAAAAACATAAAATGAGCGACTAAGTATCCTCATCATCAACAAAACAAAGCAAATTTCCTAATAGCATAGTATGCCACAAGCATCATCGATTTTTAAAACAGGAGTCATTGTATATCCAGTGCAGATCACAGCCTTTCAATCCGAAATTTGAAAAAAAACTAAATATAAAGTTTTCAAGACCACAAATGGGAAGTTATCAGTGTGGGTCGCACCCAGCCCCTTTTTTATATTAAAATCAAAAATATTTGAATTCCAATTTACAAGTCTACCCATACGTGTCAAGGGCTCATGCATGCCATAGTTGGTCCTATGTGTTGGGACCTTAATCACATCTGGGCCTCGAAGATTATAACCTCCTCCCCGATAATTAAAATAAACCGAACATAAAAGATCTGGTGCATCTGTGACGCCTGTTATTAATTGGTGGAAAAATACCAAATCATTGTTTGTTCTTCTTTGTTCCAAACTTTGCATCTGAAGAATAGATAATCGTTGGTCATAAGAGAGGACATACGAAGGATCTCTCCATTGAAGTCCTTTCAAGGCAAAACGAGTAAAGTTTCTTTGCACAGATTCTAATCTCTCAATATGAATATCATAAGGAGGAGTCCAAACCTGCGATGCATAGATACTCAAGATGGGGACACACCAAGGAGTTGTATAAAGCCCGGGTGACATTGGGATCAACAAATTCTTTAGACCAGCGCTTAATAAACCCTAACATTGAATTGGCCTTATTCACGATTTTATTAATATGAGCAGAAAAATCTAAATTGGGTGTAAAAAGAACTCCAAGGTCCTTTACATACTTAACACGAGTTAAAATGTGCCGTGAGATAACATATTCATGAGAGTAAAGAAAACGTTTTTTAGAAAAAGTCATAGTTTGACATTTTGTCGGGTTGAGGTTCAGACTGTTCTTTTCACACCACAAGGCAAAATGGTTAATATCATCTTGCAGTAGAGCCCGATCATTTGAAGATACTATATTTTTATAAATCTTCATATCATCTGCAAAGATTAGAATTTCGCTATTGCGAACACACAGAGGAGCATCATTAATAGCCAATGTAAAGAGTAGTGGTCCCAGATGGCTTCCCTGCGGAACACCTGATTTGGCAATAAATTCTCTTGAGTATGAATTTCTGAATTTGACTTGATATAACCTATCTTCAAGATATGAAGATATCCACTTGATGAAAGGTGGTGGAAATCCGTATGAGTGAAGTTTAAACTTGATAATCTCATGAGACAGTTGATCAAAAGCTTTCGAGAAGTCAGTGTATACACAATCAACTTATTGACAACTTTCTAGAGAGTTTAAACATTTATTCAAAAAGACAACAAGATTAGTAACAGTAGAACATTTTTGCATAAAACCATGTTGTTGGTTGCAGATAATAGTTTTACATATAAATGTCAAACTGTCACATACAACTTGTTCGAACAACTTCGGAATGCAAAAAAGTTTGGAAATTGGTCTATAGTTGGTAATATTGGCTTTATCTCCCTTTTTAAATACTGGCACGGTTGGCCGTGGCACGATGGTTGTGTGCTCGCCTGTCAACCTCATCATCACAGGTTCGATCCCTGCCGTCGTCTATGTCGTTTTAATTCCATTAAAACCTTCTAAAATTGTCATCCATGGGTTGCTGGTTTACTCATTACATGTTGTTCAGGCATAACACTAACAACATGTAATTGAGTTAAACTAGTATGCCCAACAAGGATGAACATGAATAAAAAATAATGCGAATTATAAACGACATAGAAATAAGACACGGCATTTCTCCGCTTTAGCAAAGCCGCCATCCCTGGAGATAAAAATATCTGAGACAACCACCAACAGTCTCAGAACATCGTGCCACACATCTTTCCTATCCTTCTTTCTCTTCATTAACTTCACGCCCGCGCTGTGTTGAAACATTTAAAGGGTAATCATAATCCCTTGAGCGCGGGTAGATTATAAAAAAAAAAAAAATACTGGCGTTAAAAATGCTTTCTTCGAAACTGCAGGGAATTTACCTAATTTCAAGGATAGAACAAAAATATTACGCAGAGGAAGAGCTAAAACAGACTTATATTTCTTCAATAAAGCGGGTGGTATTCCATCGGGTCCAATAGAATAGTCGTCTTTTAAATGTGACAGAAATTCCAAAATTTTGTCATGATCTATTGTAATATTATTAAATGATACCTGAGGACAATTTGGTAAGAATTGAAAATAGTTATCGTCAACAACAACAGGGGAATCAATGAAGGATTGGCTAAAATTATTTGCAAATCCCTCACAGATTTCTGTAGTATAGTACTCAAGATTATGTCATTATAAACGGGGTTAACAGGATAACCGTCGCTTTTCTTTTTAGAATTTATAAATTTCCAGAAGTTTTTCGGCTCTAATTTCAGGGAAAGCCCCATGGTCTGAAGGTAATCATTATAACAATCATAAGAGAGTTTTTTGAATTCTTCTAAAAGGGAAATGTATACTACTTGATTCTCTACTGTCATGAACCTTATATATTTTTTCCAAGCCTTATTTCTTTTATTTCGAAGGCATTTGAGTTCTTTTGTGAACCAAGGATGACAAGAAGAATTAGAGGGAATAGATCTTTTTTTAGGGACAGTTTCATTTATGCATCTCATCAAAATAGAATAGAAACTTGTGACAGTTTTGTCAAGATCATTAGAAATCGGTAAACGTTCTATACCGGAAATAATTAAACTATCTAAAAGCTGTTGAAAATCGCCTCCCGGAAAGTCAAAAGTATAAGAACAGTCGTGGGAATTACTATTTTCTAGTAAATGACCACTCAAGTCAAGAAAAATGTCATGAGGCGGGTGATATTGATCTATGTTAGACAAAGCAGAGATAGATTCTACCACTACTGTACTAACGGCGTCAGATGAGAATACAAGGTCAAGTTGTCTATTCATATTATTTCGTATACAGCTAATTTGCTGTAAATCTGTAGAGATAATATTATCCAACATTTGGAGCTCTTGTTGGGGTGAACTTGTGGAAGCTTCAAAATAGGATTCGTCATCAGAGGGAACCCATTGGATATGGGGAAGATTAAAATCCCCTAATAAAAGAATTTTACTGTCAAGGCTAGCTAAACTGAAAATAAAATCGAGTGCTAAAGAAAGTTCAGTGTATACGGAAACAGGACTTTTAGGTGGAATGTAAACATTTAAAACAAATAACACTAAAGATTCCTTAGTTATATTGACGCATAACAGATCAATTGTCAGATTGAATGGGAAGACTATTTGTGTTGAGCAGAAATTACTTCTAACAGCAATAAGTACTCCCCCGCCAACTGAATTTGTAACCTCAACGTGACGGTCCTTTCGGAAAACTAAGAACTCATTAGTCATTAGTCAAAAAGTTCCGTGTCTAATATTGTTGCGTTAAGCCAAGTTTCTGTAAGGGCAAAAAGATCGTATGGCAAAACTAGGGAATTTTTGAAAGTCTTAGAAGTTTTACTTCGAAGACCTCTCACATTTTGGTAGTAGATGCAGAACCTGGGCAGGTTTTTGAATTTATACTAGAAGACGAATTTAAATTTGATTTTCTTCTCAAGGGCGCTGTAAATTCTTTTACCAATGTGTTAGTAGGCCAAGAAGTACTACATATGGGTTCGAAGAGAGAATTGGGAGCTAATATTTTGAAGGAGGCTACGAAGCTGTTTGGTTTGCTTATTTTGGAGCATTTGACGCATGATGAATTGACAATAGCCTTAGTAGCAATCAAATGATCCACAACATCTTCGGGCATCGTTTCGGGTTGGAGACGAGATATAAATATGACCCTGGGCTTCGGAACTGAAATTAAAGTTCTTGGACCAGTAACGACGGATTCCTGTGTTGCAGTCAAGTCAAGATTTTCGGTGACAGGTTGAGGTGGAATGGGTTCAGTGGATTCAGAGGAGGTTTCGGTAACATTTGTATTTGGTTCATTAATATGGAGTGAAAGAATAAGAAATAGAATTGTTAAACTTGTTTTGTTTGATCAAAAAATTAAACTAAAGTGAGAAGTTTTTAAGCTAATTTTGAAAAGAAATCTTAATATATATAATTCTTCTGTGAGTGTGTATGTCACTGAACTTCTCTTAAACGACTGGACCGATTCTGATGAAATTTTTTGTGTGTGTTCAAGGGGATCTGAGAATGGTTTAGATTCACAATTAAAAAAAAAAATATTCGTAGTTAGTAACGCGAGCACGGGCGGCTAGTATATATATATAAAAATCAATTGCTGTTCATTTGTCTCCCTAAAACTCAAGAACGGCTGGTCCAATTTTGCTGATTTTGATCTTGAAATATTTGTGGGAGTTCAGGGAAGGTATAAACGGTGAGAAACATAAAGCATAATTAACGGAAATACTGAAAACGACAATTAAATTTTGCAATACAAAATGTTCCTAGCTGTGAAAGATTTGAGGTCTTTACACTACAAATTAATGCAGAAATTTACAATGAGACATTGTTCATGATAGAATATATCGTCGTCGTTCTATGAAAACTCCCTAAGTCCATTAAAAAATTGATAGAATTTTTATTTAATTCATTCCGGATAAACCATTTGCAAAAAATTTTATCGCACAATGGCTACGCCAAACCCATTTTACAATTGAAGCCCAAGATCGTGCTATTCTGATAATTTTTGGATTTTTTTATATTAATTTCCAACTTTAAATGCAAATATCTCAAAAAACAAATAAAATGCACGACTGGATCGCACGAACTTGCTCTTATGTAAAAGTACTTTGTAATTTAAGATACATTTTATAAATATAAAACATGAATTTAAAATTAAATTGCCGTCTGATTTCTAGAAAAGTATGAATTTATGCAAACAAACTTTAAAAAACCGTTTTATTATTAAATAAATAAATTTTTTATATAAGAAATTTCTTTAAAATTTTTCAAGAAAAAAATGTGGGATGCGAATTTTAAGTATTAAATAATATTGATTATAGGAAATAATTTCAAAAAATAATCGTTCATAAGTTTTGAAGATATTGATTTTTCAAAAAAAAAATTTTTTCAAAAAAACCCAAAAAATAATTTTTTGAATATTTTTATATACAATATTATTTTAAACTTAGGGGGGGCTCCTGCTGAAAGTTTTTGGTTAAAATCGTTAGAGCCGTTAATGAGAAAGTCGAAAATAAAAAAAACGGTTCTATGACAGGTACCGTTAATAACATTTTGCCCCAAATTTTTTTTTTACCAAAACGTAGTCCATGTTCATAATATCACACCTAATTTTTTTTTTATCAAAATCGTTAGAGCCGTTTTCGAGATAAATAAGATTTTGTATTACGGGTGTATGGGGGGTACCGTTAGTTTTATAGCTAAAAAAAAAATTTCAATTTCCCCTCTAGGGAATCACCGAAGACCCATAACTACCGAGTTTGAAGAAAATAGGTCCAGTGGCTTAGGCTCTAGATCGAGGTACAGACATACAGACAGACAGACAGACAGACAGACAGACAGACGGAATTGCCGGACCCACTTTATTCGTCTTCGCTATCATCGTAATGTCAAATTTGATCAAAATCTCGAGTTCGATTTTTTTTCCAAATGCAGAACTTGCCCTATAGTACCTATATCGCAAGTAAAAATTGACTTAGGGAGTTTTCTAGAATGACAACGATATGAGTTTATTGATGATAAATAAAGTATTGTCATGTTTGGGCATGACAGCACCCAATCGTCCTATGCGCGATGCATTTAACCACGAGTTGCAACGAGAACAACAATACGATACTGAAGTATTTGCCGAAACAGTTCGTTCAAATGTTCCGCAATTCAATGAACAACAACGAATTGTGTACGATACTTTGATGGAAGATGGAATTTACTTCATTAATGCTTCCTTTCTGGAAATACGTTTACTAATTTCATTGCTGTTGGCAAAGATCAGATCGCAAAGTGAAGCAGCCCCAGCATTGGCTTCATCTGGAATAGCTGCAACATTGTTAGAAGGTGGACGATCGTTTGGGGTGAATGTACGATGGCCCACAAGAGGTCACTGGAGGAACTGGACAGAACGTTAAAAGATCTTCGTAAAAACCAAAACATTTTTGGTGGAACTATGATTCTGTTGTCAGGTGATTTTCGTCCGACTCTTCCAATTATTCCCCGATCAACTGTTGCTGATGAACTAAACGCATGCTTAAAATCATCTAATTTGTGGCGGCATATAAAGACACTCCAATTAACAACTAACATGCGAGTGTTTTTTGCAACAAGATCAAACTGCGGTTATGTTTTCGAAGCAGTTATTAGATATCGGAAATGGTAAGGTAAGGTAAGGTCGCAGATTAATTACACTACTCTCGGATTTTTGTCACTTCGTCGACTCAAAAGTGGATATAAAACAACAGTTCAGAAACCATAATTGGCTGAGTGGACGTGCAATATTGGAGGTCAAAAACAAAGATGTCGATGATCTCAATGCAACCATTCAGAATTTTCTTCCCGGAGAGTTGTTTTCTTACAAATCAGTTGATAAAGTTACAAACAAGGCTATTGTAGTCAACTATCCACAGAGTTTTTAAATTCCCTGGATTTGCCTGGACTACCACCTCACAATTTACAATTAAAAGTAGAATTAGTTGTGATTATGTTGCGTAACATTAATCAACCTCGACTGTGCAATGGAACGAGACTGGCTGTAAAAAAGCTAATGAATAACGTCATCGAGGCCAAGATTAAAGGGAAAATACAAAGGAGAGGATGTCTTGATCCCGCGTATACCGATGATACCAACGGATTTGCCAATCGGTTTTAAGCGTCTTCCTCTTCCGTCCGTCTGGCCTTTGTGATGACCATAAATGAATCGCAAGGCCAGTCGTTAAAAGTTTGCGAAAACAACTTGGAGTTTCCCTGTTTCGCGCATGGGCAATTATACCTCGCGTTCGCGAGTCGGAAATCCATCATCTTTAAAAAAGACACAAAATATAGTATACCAGAAAGCCTTAAATTGATTAAATTATACGTGTTGTATTTAATGTACATACAAATTTTATTTTACGTTTTGACCACATTTTCCATAAATATATGTAGGTGATACGAAGTTCACCGGGTCATCTACTGATAGCTCATAGATTTAATGGTTTCAAAAACCGTCTGGATTTGCTGGATAATCTGAATTTGCCGATAAGACCAAACATTGATAAACACCGATATGATACAATGAAAGAGCTTATTTAAAAGGTCATATTTTCAATTGACTGTACCTATACATACACAGGTGGGAGGATTAGGAAAGGGTACTACTCCATTAATGTGTTTAGTTTTTTTTTAATGTGAAAATTTAAGCCGGGACTTAACTTCTATTCCATGGCTTAGAAAAACCGCGGAATAGAGGTGGAATATGAGTTTTTTTATTAATATGGCTGTCAGAGTTTAAGATTAAAAGGAAATACATATATTTTTTTCAAATCCAATTCGTATTTCATATTTGAATGCAAATTCTAGAAGAAATAGAAGTTAAACAAAATAATGTGAATTTCAGGTTTAGTTTCAAGGCATTTTTTTGAGATTTTTAATAAGTTTATTGTAAGTTTAATAAATTGAATTCCCATCTAATATTCAAAATGACATCCAAAGCTCAAAAACGTTTTTAAAAATAAAAATTTTAGTAAATATCCTGAATTAAATGGCTTTATTTATTTATTAAAATTTTGACTTTTTATTTTACTTTTATAATATTTACCTAACGGACTTACCGCGATGGTATTTTATTCAAAAAATTGAATTGAAATCCCGACGTTTCGACAAGGTTCCACTTGTCGTGGTCACGGGTTGACTGACCACGACAAGTGGAACCTTGTCGAAACGTCGGGATTTCAATTCAATTTTTTGAATAAAATACCATCGCGGTAAGTCCGTTAAGTAAATATTACAAAAGTAAAATGAATAGTTACAATCGCGATTATAAAAGTTTTAAATCTAAAATTTGACTTTTTAGGTAAATAGGTATACAATTGTTGTTTTTTTTTTTAGTGAAATAAAAAATGGTTTTATTCGAACTTCAAAGACTTCGAAAAACCAAAGGAACCTCATTTAGACCTTCGAGCTTTAAGCATTTTCTGTTCATCAGCGCATTTGCTAGTTATGGTTAGACGAACTTCCTTGGCTTTGACATTCTTTTTCTGTGTCACGATATGTATAATGTCAGCTACCTTTTTCGCGTCCAAGGGCTTTTTCAATGGCTTTTTCTGGTCAAGGAAGGCTGGTGATGGTTTGCCTGTTAAACTATGTGTAGCCAGAATATCACGTCCGAAAATGTACAGTAAGAGTTTCCTCGTTACAATCGGAGCCGATAGAGCCCAATCGATATTTTTGAAATCGTGTTTGCTTATAGTAGTTTCGTTCGGTCCAATTACCATTTCTTCTGGATTGCTACGGGATATATATGGAAACGAAGCGGAAGTTGTAGTCGAAATTTTAGCTTCTTTATCAGTTTCCGAAACGTTCGATGATGATTTACTTGTTGAAGCTTGACTGCCAAAATCTTCCGGAGTCGAATCGCCTGTAATATGGACAAAATCTTGAGCTGATTTGTTTACCATTCGTCGCTTCTTCTTCTTCTCTTCTTGGACTGGTGAGTTTTTTTTCTGTTCAAGGACTTCAAAATTATCATCGCTGTCTTCCAAGTAATCCAGAACAGAATCTCCAGTAATATGGATAATCCTCTTTTTTGTTTTTGTTTTTCGTTTCTTATTGTTTGTTGGAATTGGGGAACCATCTGTTTCGGCAGTGGATTTTTCTTCAACAAACGAAACATCTTCATGTTCACGTACAATGATTCTATCTTCGGCTACATCGTTCAGATTTTCATGCAAAATGCTCGCTGTTTGCACAACGGTTTTAAGTTTTCTAATTTCTTGAGTTTTAGATTCGGCAAGCTTTGGTTTTTTTGGAATCGAAACATCCACAGCTTGGATTATGGATTGACCTCGTAACTCCGGATCCTCATTTACTTCTTTGGTGAAATGTTTTGCTTTTGGTTCTATTTCCGAAACGTAATTTTCATCAGCAGGATCTTCAACCAGTTTCCCAAATACAGCTTCTATTTCTTCATCAATTTTTTGCTGTCTAGCTTTTGCTTCAAAAGCTTGTTGTTTTTTATAAAATTCCAAGATACGTTGTTTGCGGTTATATATTGGAGGAGATAAATATACTGTGGTCATTATTATTTTCTTTAATAATAATAATCACAAAAGATGTTTTAAACAGACGCTATGCTTGGGTTCCTTATTCACCGAATAACTAAATTTAAATAATGTACCTTTTACAGTGCGAGGCTTTTATCTAGGATTACAACGCGATTTGAAGGTTAAGAAAATCATCAGCTAATCATTTTTGATTCCAAGAAGTATTCATATTTTACTAATTACATAAATGAGGTAGCGCAGCTTATGTTCATAAAAATAATGCAATTCATATTTATTATTTATGCAGGTAGATTTTAAGTACCTGATTAAGAAGCAAAATTCGGGCAAATTGCACCGAAAATCCATTATCAAAAACTGTACTCGGAATATGGATGTGAAAATCTTTGTGCTTTAAAGGACTTTTCACATGAGAGCGACCAACGACCAACGAATAAAAAACAAATGGGATTTAAAACATATATAAGCCTAAATTCTTCACAAAAATTTTACAAAAGGGTAGAAATCTAGTTTAGTTCAATGTTAATTGCAATATGATTGCTACGACCAATTTATTTTCTCAGATTTCTCTCATTTTAGCAATTACAACGCAAATTTTAATAATTTAACATCAAATTAAACTAGATTGCTACCCTTTTGTAAAGTTTTTGTGAAGAATTTAGGCTTATATAATATGTATGTTTTAAATCCCATTTGTTTTTTTATTCGTTGGTCGTTGGTCGCTCTCATGTGAATAGTCCTTAAGAGTCACGCCCTTCCTAAGGCTAGTAATTATCATTAGGTTTCAATAACTGTTTTTGGTTTGGTAAAGAGCTCTAATATTCAAATTCATAGTGGAATTCTCATTTTTTTAATCCAAAAAATCCTTTAAAATTCAAATCAAAAATACACCAAAAAAGAAATGATGCATATGAAAAATGAACATGGAAGATTTTTAGGTTTTTGAATTTGAAAATTTATTATTGAAATGTTAAATCGCCATTTTTTGTTAAAAACTCAAAATTTGGAGCGAAAACGCTTTAATGCAAATCCACTGTGGAATCCTTTAAGAATTTTGAGATTCAATTCAAATAAAGAGTATAAGATTTTATGGGAATTAGTTTTGGTTACAATCCATATTCGTATGTAAAAGTGGTATCAATCGAATTCCTGTTCGAAATGTACTTACCTATATTTGAAGTAGATAAAGTTTTTCATATTTGAATGTAAATTCTTGTGAGATAGTTTGATCTAGTTTGAGTTTAAAGAAATTGTTTTTGTGGCACGTACATTATATTTTCAGAAGCCTAGTAAATTGTGTCCTGACCTAGCAATAATGCTTCTTACTAGTTTACAACCACAATTGACTCAAAAGTTATTAAATGCTAAGCTAAATTGAATTTTGTTAAATTTAAGACAATGAATATTATTTGATTCTTATATAAAAATAGTTTTGTGTTTCGAAGTTTAATCGACATTTCTTAATGTGAAAAATGTGCTGTTTACGTAGGCTGTATGTACATACCTATATAGGCCAGCAATTATATGAATGCGTTTTCAATTTTTTAACTAAGCAGTTATGTATATCCAACTTAGATCGAACTGGTATCTAAATTCTAACGATTTTGAAAAAACATTGCATTTATAAATTTTTCTAAAAATAGTTCTTGGATTTAAAAAAAAATTTAAATTTTATTTTTTCAATATCTTGAAAACGGGTAAGTGAATGATTTTTTAAATATTTACCTTAAATTTTTATTATTAAATACTAAAAATATTCATACATTTTTTTATAAAAAAAAAATTTTAAGGAAAATTTAGTAAATAAAAAAACATGTTAAGCATAAGAACCTGAAATCTTACACGATACCTTCGGAGACATGTTACCGATTATTAGGGAAGTTTTTTTGAATGTCTTGAATCTGTGCATCCATTCGATTTTCAGATTTCGAAACTTCAAAAATTCGTGGAAGCTGGACAAGGCTTTTCATCATCATCATCGGCTCGACAACCGGGTTCCGGTCCTGGCCTCTTTCAACAAGTCTCTCCACCTATCCCGATCTCTAGCCGACGCCATCCAGTTGCGCACCCCAAGGCTTCGTGCGTCCTGGTTTACGCCATCTCTCCAGCGCAAGCATGGTCTACCACGCTGTCGTCTACCATAGAATGTATTACAAAGAACTTTCCGAGCAGGTTCCTCTTCGCTCATGCGAATCATAATCTGGCTTTTGCCAGATTATATGTTCATGTTCACCACTTTAAAGTCAAATAGGAACTACACAGGCTATGAAACAGCAGAACCGTCTGCTTCTGACCCGTGAAAAGCTTGTTTATAGGAACTATGTCCCGAGCTACCATCAAAACCCACTTTGATATTAAGGAATTTTTTTTTAAGTTCCTTATCTTCTATTGTTTCAAGAACACACTCCAACATCGAAAGTATTCTTTTTGATGTAATATCAAGTTAAGCTTGAAGACTGACTTCGGCATTTGTAGCTGTAATTTTCATTTGATCTTTGTTGGGATAGCAATCTTTCTTTGCATTCTACACAACTTTGCAAATTTTTCAGGAGGACTCACTCTTATCACGTTATATTGGTGTCGTGATAGTTTCGCTGCGACTATTACTGCCAAAGCATCTTCTCCAGTCATACAACTTTTCTCCTGCGCCTTATTAAATGTTTTTCTGTACTTTTCAGCTCTATTGGAGCTTAAAGTTGCTTCTTTTAGGAGATTGTAGGCTTGGATCTGTCCGGAAGCTCTTAAGTTTATTTGAGTAGCATAATTGAGGACATTAACAGGTACCGAATCTCTCAAATCCTGGGTTTTTTTTATCGTTCAGAAGCCGTTTCAGAGCTTACTTCCGGGCGACCACGTTTTTTTCCTGAATCCGATGGTGCTCTTTAGAATGAAATTCAATTGTTTAGCCTTTTTTCATAAGCTTTAAAAAAAGTTTTCCTCGATCCTGCAAGCTTTGAGCCACAGAGTCTTGAAATAAGTTTTAAAATGCGAGAATGTTTTGCTTAAAACTTTTATTTGGGTCTTTTCTGCGCTTCTTGTTATTTTAATGAGTTCTTCTTTTAAAAAATTTAATGCTCCCAGAGCTTCTTATCGACCGAATACGAAAATCCAAATACCACGAAAAGTGCAGAAAAGTAGAAGGATTTGCTTACGAAAATACAAAATATACATCAAACACATTTGAATTTGAAATTTAAAACTCGGACGAACCCGGAACATAACTAAAAGTCTACGGGATTTAAAAAAAAAAACTTTAAAACACACACTTTTTAAAAACTGATGACATCACCCTATTTTAGGCATTTTTTAATTATTTTTTTGTACACATTGTGACTTTCCTGAAGTTGAAGAGTCCATACCAAAGATTTTAAAATTCGGGTTTTATACAAAGAAGAAAAAAAAAAACACCAGTTTTTTATTCGGAGTCAACTGAAAAAAAAAATCAAGCTGAGCTGTGGTGAATCAGATAAGTCTAAAAAGAAATCATTTGGATTTTTTAATAATGTGAATATTACCTGATCGGAAAATAAAAAAAAATTGTAGATATTCTCAACTTAGTTTTTTTTTTAATTAATGCCACTTTTCGGACCATCTTACCCCACTGTGCGACGATGTCCAAGAGATGTAAACGTTTTTGTAATTGATCTGTCTGTTTTCTGACTCTTCTCTGAATTCTTTTCAACAGTTTCAAATGTGTAATAAGGGCACTAGCCCAGATATCAAAGATATCAGGTTTGGGCTGTATGCCTTATAAATGGTAGTTACTCGTATATAAGAGGAGGAAAAAATTTCTTGCATCATATTAAAAAAATCTAAGCATTTCGCTGCGTTTTTGATGGTGTCGATATATATGTATACCGATTTTTTTAATACAAGTGACATTCATGGATAGTGGCAAGGGTGATATATTTCGCTTGGCCGACGGACAGAACAGAAGCTTTGTGTTTTCGAAGCATTACATTAAACGCGGTTTTTAATTTCTCATTGTATAATGCTGTCGAGATCAGAATCTAATGAGCTTAGCATACGCTACCGTATCAGTTCCACAACTGACAAACAGAATTGTGAGTCTGAAAACGAATATGAAAAGCTGAGGGTGAAGTTGTCAGCGAAATAAGAGATTATTGATAGAAATAAGGAAGAGTGCCGATGACAAAACGGAACCTTGGGGCACACCAGCATTTATTTTATGACTATCACACTTAAAACAGTCAAAACAATTCAAAATCAACGGTCAGAAAAGTTGTTTTTAAGGAGGAAGGACGTAGTACTCCTTGGCATAATAGGAAGTGCTTTGGACTGTCATGCAGAAGGTCTTGGGTTCCATTTTCAGCCGGTGCAAAAAAGTTTTTGAGGGTTGTACATTGTACTGCTTCTTGCAATCAATTGATAAATCCTCTAAGAGTATCTCTCGTCATGAAAAGTGTTTTCTCATTAGCTGTTCGGAATCGGCAAAAAATTAAAGGTCCCCTCCACTCCGTTTCTGGGTAACACGTACACAGGAATGGTTGAGATTTGTAAGTTACTAGGTCTAGGTATTAATGGACCTGCTAGTAATAAGAAATCTACCACGAAAAGGGTAAATTTATCTAGATGGAAATTATACATATAAAAAAGCTCAAGTTGGATTTTTCGAACTATTAATTTTAAGGTACAATCAATCAATAACCACTTTTTGGTTTTTTGTTTGACATTTAGGTAGCCGTATGTTTAAGTAATTTATTGATTTTTGTTAAGGAAATCTTTGGAATATTTTTAGAGAAAATGAAAAATTTTCAAATAATTTGATTTATTTATTAAATGAGTTATTTTTAAATTCCGACTGCCAAACTAATTCTACTAATAATTTAAGATATAATTCTGAAAACTTTTTTCAACTGTTTTTGACAAATATTAGCTACCTTCGTTCCCCGCTCTATGTTTAAATTGAATTCTCATCTTCCGTGGTCTAACTTTAGTTTGCGTAAATTGAAAAACGCTAATGGCCAATTTCATAAAAAAAACACTAAAAGCACTTTTACCAAAAATTCTCTTAAATTTTATCAGACTCTTAAATCTTTCGAGTTTCACCAATCTATAAAAGGGAAATTTTAGGGAATTTTTTGTTAAAATTGAGTTCTCTTCCCATCCCTGTAAAAAAGAAATTGGTTCTTTCTTTCTAACAAGCGAAATGTATGAGAAAAAATGAGAAAGCATTATTTATTGAAACAAATGTCAAGAAATGCACAAAAAAAAAAAACGAAATGCAAAAACAAATATATTTGGAAAGATTCTGTGGCATAAAATGCTTAAGTAATAACCACTTTATTTATTGCTCTGACGGGTTTTTATCGGTTCCAAATGATGACCAAACGAATTCAGCACCTGACCCGTAGATGCTTTTGGAAAATCGGAACCTCAGTTTGTAGTCATAGTCGGAAAATCGATTCCTGTGAACCCAGGAATACTCTTCCTACCATTTATCGTTGGATGAAGATTTATTTTATGTTTTATTCTAAATAAAAAACCAGATAATTTAAATATTAGTATTTGTATTTTAAAAAATTGAAAACTAAAATATTAAAAAAATAATTTCAGCTGCTACATATTATATCAAATTGTTGTTATCTATACATCTGATGACATTTCATTGACACTTTTAAAATTTATTGAGGAAAATCGGAAAAAGTTTAAACAAGTCAGAAACTAATGCAACGCTGTTATAAAGAGAACCAAATTCTTACATGAACAGAAATTAAGGCAAAAAATCCTGCAATATCCCAAAGGCAGTAGAAATTTCTGGTCATTTGTCAAGAACATAAAAAATTCAATTTCATCTTCGGTTCCAACGCTCATCTACAAAGAAAAACCGATAACTAGCTCTTTAGAGAAGGCAAATGTACTTGCAGCTTATTTTCCTGCTAACTCCACGTTGCCTGTTAGCAACATTGCCCCTCCTGTACTTGAGAACGTAAATCATTCAATGGGACAGGTATATTTCCGCACTCGTACAGTTGCAAGATCCCTTCGAGATCTTGATACAAACAAATCCGCTGGTCCTGATGGTATACCCCCCATTCTTCTGAAGAGGTGTTCTTCATCGCTGGCAAAACCATTGCGTAAGCTTTTCCATCGCTCCTACTGTTCTGGAATCTTCCCTAGAAGATGGAAAACAGCATTTGTCCAGTCTGTTCCTAAAAAAGGTGACCCTTCCTCTCCCTCGTCCTATCGACCAATCGCACTTACGTCCCTTCTTTCCAAGGTCACAAAATCGCTGATAAATCATCAGCTCAAGAAATATCTCGAAGATCGAAAGCTTCTTAATGACCGGCAATACGGCTTTCGCAGCAATCGTTCCACTGGTGATCTGATGGCATATCTCACCGAAGAGTGGAACAGATCTTTACATTGTTTTGGAGAAAGTAAGATTATTGCGCTTGATATTTCTAAGGCATTTGATAGAGTTTGGCACCAGGCTCTCTTATCGAAAATGCGTGCGTTTGGCATCAACGAAGCCCTTATTCTTTGGCTTAGAAATTACCTTCTAGATCGTTCAATACTTGTTGTATTGGATGGTTTTAAGTCTGATCTTCACAAAATAAATGCTGGTGTTCCCCAGGGCTCCGTTTTGTCTCCGACTCTCTTCCTCATTTTTATAAATGATCTCTTGTCTGAAACTTCTAACCCACTTCATTGTTTTGCCGACGACTCCACTCTCAGCTTTTCATACTCGTTCCCAAACTCACGTCCATCTCCTTCGGAAGTGAATTTGCAATGGTACCGTATGATAAGTTAATTAAACTCCGATCTTTACAGCATTGTTAAATGGGGTATACAAAAAACCGTGTGGAGTTTAATGTTTCGAAAACTCAATGCTGTCTATTGTCGTTGAAGCAAAATATACCCCCTATGCCATTGTCCTTAAATGGCACTTGATCTGGCTACCATTTATAAGGCGTATATACGTCCAAAACTCGAGTATAACTCACACCTTTGGGCAGGCGCTGCTCAATCTTCTCTCCATTTATTGGATAGAATTCAAAACAGAGCGTTAAAACTGATTGGAAACAGAGCTATCATGGATTCATTCCCATCTCTTGAACACCGTCGGAATGTTTCATGTATTTCCCTGTTTTATCGCTTCTTTCACAAGCAATGCTCACTCAAAGTAGCCAGTTGCATTCCTCCCCTTTATCAATTCACCCGTGATACCCGCTTCGCTAGGAATGCTCATCAGTTCACCCTTGAGCCTAACTTTGGTCGTACCGTCAAATATAGAGATTCGTTTTTTAGCCGCACAACACGATTATGGAATAACTTACCCGGCACAGTTTTCCCTTGCCATTTCAATTTGCAAACATTCAAAACCAATGTTCATCGACACCTCCTTTCTCTCCCCTCCTAATTTCCCCCTCGCCCGTGCTGTGTATAAAACATTATAAGGGTCTCGTAACATACCCTTGAGCGCGAGTGTATTATAAAAAAAAAAAAAATGTGCATATAATTGAGACTGAATTAAAGCAGAATCCAAAAGATTTTTGGATATTTGTTAATATGAAACGGAAATCTATTGGTTTTCCCTCAGCAATGATCTTGAATCTCTAAGTTTTCCACAAAAATTTATTTTATAATCAACCCCTTTTTAGTGGTAATTTTTCATATGAATGGAAAGTATCCTACATTAACCCGTTTCTCAAGTCTGGAGACAAAAAGAAAGTTACAAATTACCGCTTAAATTTTCTACAATTCCGAAGCTTTTCGATAAAATCTTAAAAAAATGAATGATATAGGAAATAAATAAAAGAATTTCAACACGGTTTTTAAGTGGTTGATCAGCAGCTACAAATTTGGCTTGTTACTCTAACCTGTGTTGCAAGGCAGTGAAAAAGCGGTGTCAAATGAACGTGGTTTATTCCGCTTAAAGCTTTCAGAATGGTTGATCACCTAATCTAACCTAATTAGCCCACTGAACTGGTTTAGTTCCTATCTAATTGCCAGGAAACAAGTAGTTAAAATTGGTGATCTGGAATCTAATTCAATAGTGTTCCCGAAGGAAGCCATTTAGGTCCACCTTTCTTCGATTTGTTCATCAATGATTTTTCATCAGTCTTATCTAGGTCAGAGTGTCAAATTTTCGCAGATGACATCAAAATGTTATAAGTAATTATAATGATTGTGTTGCATTTTAACAAGATATTTCAAACTTTGAGTCTTGGTGTAAGCAAAATGTCTTCAAAAATGCTGGGAATATTGTTCTATCATTTGGAATCCTGATACTAAAAAACTTATAGTAAGAATTGAGATACTCAAAAAAAAAATTTGTAAGATTTGCTTTGAGAACATTCGCCACAATTGATAATGTAAATCTTAATTATAAGTACATGTTTGTTGTAAGGAATGCAATCTTTTGAATGAAGACGTAGAATGTACAGTGTCTTGTTTATTCGTAATAATCTTTGAAATGATATTGATAGTGAATTTTTGCTCTCTTTAATTAATATTTACGACATTTGAGAACGAGACATTTCATTTTTTAAAAACACATCATTCTACAAATTATGGATAGCGTGAATCTGTTTTTTATTCTTGTAAATGGTTTAATATGTATTACAACGATTTCGATGTTTATTTATCAAGGTATCAATTTAAAGCTTTTTTGTTTTTATTATTACAAAACAATCCTTTATAAATAATATTGTACCTACATACCATTTATTACTTTATAACATGTATATATAATTTTAGCATTAAGCGAACCTGTGGATTCAACTATGTTAGATTGAAATAACTAAAAAAATTCGTTAATACTACAAATATATTTAAATTACATATTTAAAGTTTTGCAAATAAAATATAGTCTGTATATGTCTTAATCTAAGTAACTTTCAATCCAAACACAATAATAAGTAAACCATCTACCAATTAAAAATAAGTTTTTGAATAGCAAACCATTTCATTTATGAAATACTGTAAATTATTTGTTTGTTGCAAACAAAAATCGGTCGATTATTTAAATAATAATTATTTATTATTATTGTGATATTTTCACATTTTATTTAAAATAGAATTTTCGGCGAATAAATTTATTCGCCCACCCTAATACGAAATTACACTCCATTTGCCAAGTTTTTTCGACTCCAAGCGAACGTTCCATTCGTAAGTAATGAATTACTTTTGTTCTACCAATGCTATTTTTTGATATTCATAATATTAAAACCTCTTTTCAATTTTTATTTTATTAAATTTTCAAACATTTTACACGATTATAAAGTGTTTGTTACTAGAAACTTACTTCTTCGATCTAAATAAAAAGTATGTAGGTATCTGATAAAATTAACTTGTAATCACATTCATATAGATGAAGGCTTATGTAGGGATATACCTATACATCTTTCATAAACAATACATTTTTCACATTTAAAAATTTCGATTAAACTTCGAAACACAAAACTATTTTAATATATGAATTAAACAATATTCATTGTCTTAAGTTTAACAAAATTCAATTTAGCTTAGCATTTAATTGAAAAAAAAATCTCATTAAAAATGTTCTTCAATTCAATTTGCAATTTTCTTAAGACTCAAACTGGATTAATATATCTCACAGAAATTTGTATTCGAATATGAAAAAATCTACTTCAAATATAGGAACATTTCGAACAAGATTTCTATTAATACCAACTTAACATACGAGTTGGATTCTAGATAAAATTAATTCCCATAAAATATTACACTCTTAAGTTGAATTGAATCTCAATTTTCTTTTTATTGAAGGTTTTCCGCCCCAAATTTTTAGCATTTTACAAAGATTTCTATTTAACACTTCAACAACAAATTTTTACGTTCAAAAACCTAAAAATGTTCCATGTTAATTTTTCATATGCATTGTTTCTTTTTTGCGCATTTTTGACTTGATTTTTTTTTTAATTTTTTTAGATTAAAAAAATGAGAATTCGATTATGAATTTGCATATTTGAGCTCTTAACCAAGCCAAAAACAGTTATTGAAACCTAATGATAATTCTTTAAAATCTAGCTTAAGGAAGGGCGTGACTCTCAGACAAAGATTTTCACATCCATATTCCGAGTAGTGGATTTTTGGTGCAATTTGCCCACCTCAGTTTCTTAATCAGGTACTTTAAATCTACCTGCATACATAATAAATATGAATTGCATTATTTTTATGAACATAAGCTGTCTACCTCATTTATGTAATTAGTAAAATATGAATACTTCTTGGAATCAAAAATGATTAGCTGAGGTTTTTCTTGACCTTCAAATCGTGTTGTTATCCTAGATAAAAGCCTCGCAAAGTTAAATGAACAGCATTCAAATTTAGTTATTCGGTGAATAGGGAATCCAAATATAGCGTCTGTTTAAAACAACTTTTCAGATTATTATTATTCAAAATAAAATAATAATGGCAACGGTATGTTTATCTCCTCCAATATATAACCGCAAACAACGTATCTTGGAATATTATAGAAATCAACAAGCATTTGAAGCAAAAGCTAGACAGCAAAAAATCGATGAAGAAATCGAAGCTGTAATTGAAAAACTGGTTGAAGATCCTGTTGATGTTGATGAAACGTACGTTTCGGAAATAGAACCAAAAGCAAAACATTTCACCAAAGAAGTAAATGAGGAAACCGAAACAGATGGTCCCCCAATTCCAACAAACAATAAGAAACGAACAACAAAAAAGAGGATTATCCATATTACTGGAGATTCTGTTCTGGATTACTTGGAAGACAGCGATGATAATTTTGAAGTCCTTGAACAGAAAAAAAACTCACCAGTCCAAGAAGAGAAGAAGAAGCGACGAATGGTAAACAAATCAGCTCAAGATTTTGTCCATATTACAGCCGATTCGACTCCGGAAGATTTTGGCAGTCAAGCTTCAACAAGTAAATCATCATCGAACGTTTCGGAAACTGATAAAGAAGCTAAAATTTCGACTACAACTTCTGCTTCGTTTCCATATATATCCCGTAGCAATCCAGAAGCAATTGTAATTGGACCGAACGAAACTACTATAAGCAAACACGATTTCAAAAATATCGATTGGGCTCTATCGGCTCCGATTGTAACGAGGAAACTCTTACTGTACATTTTCGGACGTGATATTCTGGCTACACATAGTTTAACAGGCAAACCATCACCAGCCTTCCTTGACCAGAAGAAGCCATTGAAAAAGCCCTTGGACGCAAAAAAGGTAGCTGACATTATACATATCGTGACACAGAAAAAGGATGTCAAAGCCAAGGAAGTTCGTCTAACCATAACTAGCAAATGCGCTGATGAACAGAAGATGCTTAAAGCTCGAAGGTCTAAATGAGGTTCCTTTGGTTTGTCGAAGTCTTTGAAGTTCGAATAAAACCATTTTTTATTCCAGTTTTAAAAAAAATAACAATAATTGTATACCTATTCACCTAAAAAGTCTACATTTTAATAAATAAATAAAGCCATTTAATTCAGGATATATACTCAGATTTTTATTTTTAAAAGCGTTTTTTACTTTTATTTTTAAACTTACATTATTATTATTATTAGACTTACAATAAACTTATAAACAATCTTAAACAAATTGCTTAAAACTCAACTTGAATTTCACATTATTTTGTTTAACTTCTATTTCTTTGACAATTCACTAGAATTTGCATTCAAATATGAACAAAATACTTAAAATACATAAATATCTTAAATTCGCACAGGATTTCGATTAATGTCACTTTCACATACGAATTGGATTTGAAAAAAATATATTTCGTTAAAAAAAAAAAGATTGAAAGACATGTAACAAGGAAATCCGAGCAAGTCGTGGAAACTTTTACAATAACAGAGGCGCAAAAAGTAACCGAAGAATGAAAAGTCTTAAGGATATTGTTAAAAGAAAACATACAAATTCAGTCCAGCTCAATGTCGATAAAGATAATACCACAGATATTTCTGATATTTTTTACAAATGGCATTTTGTACTACCTTTTGGGAAATTGTAGTATTTTTTGCTTAAATTATTGGCCATACAAAAATTTCATTCGTCGAATATGATCATTTCTAGCTTATTTAAACTTATTCCTGTTTTCCTCACTAAAGTTGGCTTTATAACATCTGACCCTAATGTTGGTTTGCTGACTTTTCTGTTTGAAAGTAATCAAAGGACACTGTAGTGCCCAGCCAAGTTCTGGCACTACACCCTTTTTACAGGAATAAACTCAGGCGATTTTGACCCCATCCTATCTTCAGTACCAATGAAGCCAGAAACTTAAACTTCCGAATATTAGCTAAGCTAGTAAGGCACAGGCGCCGCACCAAATTTCAATTGCCTAGCATAAGCGGTTCCTGAGATATAGGGCCTCAAAAATCACAAAAACCGTAACTCACTGACTGATTGACATATCATCAAAATTATGGAGCACTTCCCGACATCGTAGAATCTTAATATACTAACTTTTAAGACTAAGAGTCTTATTGCGAGTGTCGTCAACGTTCGATTCGATAAAAGCCAACAGTACCAAAAGGTTGGAAGCGTTAAAAATTGTATCCAAAGCTATCTGGATAAGTTTATGTTGTTGTAACCACATATTATAAAAACACAGCTTAAGGCATTTGATACAAGAACAACTTGGGATATCTTAAATTTTCGTTGATCGATTTTCGACTTAAGTCGTTTATCGATTAACAAACGACACTCGCAATAAGGGCCTAAGTTTAAATTAAGCTCATATGTTTTTAGGGTTGCCAGATATTCAATTTTAAATGGTGGTAAATTTTTCTTTCTCGAGGCAAATTTTGTCTTTGACGTCAATTTTTTTCAAAAAATGCGTAATAAACATAAAGTTTTCTTATTTTTACCTGATGAGCAAAACGATAATAAAAAAAACTCATCAATAAGTGCACCCAAAAACACATTGTATGATACTTGGGAAAATCTGACACAGGTGAAATTAAAAAAAAAAAAAGATTTTTTGCCCTGAGTATTTTGAATAAAACAATAATTTGTGTAGTTTTAAGTAATTTTTTATTTTATGTACACACAAATACAGTCATTATAAGTGCTCAAAGTGAATGCATGCTGGATCCCGTTTTTGGATTTCATTTTCAATGTTTATTCACGATAACTCTTGCCTTACTTTTAGTGATCCTTCGGAAACACGTTGTTCTAATTCAGTTAAAGTTGTTATTTCAAATGAGTAAACGATCTCTTTCATTCGTCCCATACAAAAAAAATATAGTACAGTGAGATTGGGAGATCTTGGTGCATTTCTGACTATCCATCACCATCGATCACCGTATTCTTCATCCAGCCAATCCTTAACTTCACGACCATAGTGGAGCAAAGCACCATCTTGTTGGAAATCTGATGAACTTAGTTGAAGTAGTGGAGCATCTTCGAATATGTCTGGTAGATTATTTTGTAAAAACTCCAGATAGTTAATAGAATTAAGTCGGGGTGGTATCTACAATAAAATGGTTACATGTTTCCAAGTTTTCAACATCAACTTCTGAACAAACAATTAAAAACTATGTGTCAAATAAACTAAAAATTCCTCTTGAGGTTCAGTGCTATAAGCTTATAAAAAAGATTCTGATATAAACAAACTTAAATTCATTAATTTCAAAGTTGGCATACCTTCGTGTAAACTACATGATGCAATCAATGTAAATAATTGGCCTGTAAATTTATATGTGAAAAGCTTTAATTTTTTTTTTCAAAAAACAAAAACCCTACAACAACAATTCAATAATACTACCATCAATAACTAATTCTCAAACTAACCATGCTCTGCACTCTCAACTTCATGCATTAACAATAACAACTCAGAGATCTGTATGTACTATCAAAACATGAACGGTTTTTCTTCCAAGATAAGATAACTCTTTTTTTCTATCGATGCTTGCCGATGTCAGTACGATATTTTTTTATTTACCGAAACTTGGCTATATGAAGGCATATATTCTGAAGAGTTTTTTGATACATCTTTATGGCTAAAACAGATGTGCAGCAAGTCTGCACGCAGCGATGCATGCAGCGCTGCAGCCAGAACACATGTGCATACTTCCTAACTTTAATGATGCCTAGTTCTGTTAAAACAAAAATGACATCTGCCAAATTTTCATTTTCATTCTTTTTGTATTCTTAAACTTAAAGTTTTATAAGTTTATTTTAAATTAAATGGATATTTTAACAAACAAGGACAAAATTTTGATTTTGATTGCCATGTATGAGAAATACCTCAAGTTTTTAAATGAATACAATTTGTTCCAGATCAAAACTTCAAGGCCGTGGACAAATTTAATTAATCAGAAAATGAAAGAGAATTGCACCTATACTTTCAAAAATTGTTCCTGGTGATAAGTAGGAAAAGCAAAAGAAGATACAAAGCACAAATGAAAAACAAAACTATACTAGACATGTAGTTTCCCTCGCGTTGATGTTGCTATGTATAGCTGAAGAAAATGTCCTTAGTTGGATACAATTTACCTATCCCAAACAGGAACTGGTGAGCAGTAACAATCTTTCATCTGTCTGAAAATAAACAAAAATACGAGTCGGAGACTAAACAAATTCTTTTCACATTGTACGGATTTGTTTTGTCATAAATGAATTTGTTTTAGTTTTTCTTCCATTATTGTATCAATATCAAGTTTTCCACAAAAGACAAAAACAAACTTTTTTTTGCAAATGTGACAGACAATGTCAACAATCTGTCAATATCAGTAATGCCAAATAGCAATTATTTGGAAATTTTTGTTTTACAATTATGGCTGCAATGAAACTAGGCAGCGAATTTAGGAATAGAGACATCGTGCAGCGCAGCGCTGCATGCAGACTTTCAATGATTCTGCTCCCATAAGAACCTGTGTAATTAAATTTCGCTGCAGGGAAAATGCTGCACATGTGTTTTAGCCATTACTCTCCGTTTTTCGTCATGATCTCATTGATGTTAACAAATCAAGAGGAGGTGGCGTTTTGATTGCTGCGAAGCGCATTCTTGGAGCTGTTGCTGTTGACATTGATGTTGTTGTTGCTGATAAATTACATATTGATCAACTTTGGGTGCGTGTGGATGCTGTTGGCTGGGGTTTCCTGATATTTTTGAGTTATGTTCCACCTAAAAGCTCATTACTTATTTATGAAAAACATTTGTATAATATTGATAGGGTTGCCTCTATGTCAGAATATATAAATTATAAATTTTGTGTAGTTGGTGATTTTAACTGCGGTGACATAATTTGGTCGTCAACAAATAACAATAGCTTTGTTCCATTTTGTCTTCCTTCAGATATTGATGTTACATTACGTCGGCTTACAAGCAAAACTGACTATCTGCAAAATCTGGAAAAATTGACTATGTGACTTTGGTCAGTTCTTCCTGAATTTTTTTCACGTGAAGGCAGATAGTCAACCAACAATTGAAACTAGTTTGCATATTTTCAGGCAAAATATCAGATAGGCAGTTTTTACAGAATTTTCTTCTCGATTTTTCATTATAGTTGACATTAATAACACCAAATACAATTTTTTGTAGTTGGTCAGTTTTGCTTGTATGCCGACGATTAATTGATTCTTTGTTATAATCTTATTCAAATAAATAATGTTGCTAATTCGCTTGGAAGATTTTTAGATTTAGTATTTATCTCGGAGGATTTACAATCTTCTGTCATACAAAACTGCCCTTTGCTTTCAAATTCTGTTCACCATAAATCTATTGATATTTGTATTAAAAACTACGATTATGACAATTTTCTAAATGAAATAATTCTTAGTTTGTTTATAAATTTAATCATCATAATTTATCCTTAATGAATAATTGTTTTAGTAATATTAATTGGTCAAATGAATTTCTGGATAAAAATACATCTGAAAAGTTCCACAGTTTTGAATCTATATATAATAATATCTTAAATGATTGCATACCTATGTTAAGTGGGAAAGTTGACTCTCATCCGATTTGGTATAGTAAGAGAATACTTAATTTGAAAAATGCTAAAAATGCAGCGTTTAAAAAATATAAAAAAATGCCTACTAATGATTCTTATGCAGTTTTTTCTCGTGTTAGGAAAGAGTTTGTTTTTCTGTCAAAATTTCTTTATTGTAATTATGTTCATTCTGTGGAAAGCAATCTCAAGCAAAGTCCAATATCTTTTTGGAAATTTATAAACACTAAACGAAATAGTACTGGACTTCCAACAACTATGTTTTTTAGGAAGAAATGAGTCTAGTGTTCCGAAAGTGATTGTAAATTTGTTTGGAAATTTTTTTGAAAGTATCTATAACTCCTCTACATCGTCAACAATAAATTATCAATATATTAATTCTTTGCCATCTGTGTTTGATAGTTCTAGTCTATGTTTTGAGTTAAGTGATGTTCAAGATGCATTAGTTAAACTCAAGCCGAAAAAAGCTCTAGATATTTTAGGGTTTTTCCCTATTGTGTTTCGCTTTCTGTTCCGCTACTACAAATATTTAATAAATCTATTTCCAATGGCATTTTTCTTGATGAATGGAAAGTCTCTATCATAAATTCAATTTTTAAATCTGATGCAAAAATTTTGGTATCGAACTATAGACCAATAACTTAACTATCTGTTGTTCCAAAAGTTTTAAATAGCCTTGTTAAAGGTCCATTACTATTCTTACTTTTTATTAATGACCTGCCTACTGTTCTTAAGAATTCCCATTGCCTTATGTATGCGGATGATATAAAGTTTTTTTCTCGAATTTCTAACTCAAATGATTGTATTTTGCTTCAAAACGATCTGAATTCTTTTGTAGATTGGTGCAAGTTAAACGATTTGTTGTTAAATATTGAAAAGTGTGCTTGTATGGCCTACAACAGAACCTTGTTAAATATTGTTCCAAACTATTCAATCAAAATAATTTTACGTTACAATTAGTTGAAGAGTTCAAAGATTTGGGTGTAATATTTGACTCAAAGTTGAAGTTTAATTTACATATTAATTACCTTGTGTCAAAAGCGAATTCCTTACTTGGATTCGTTTAAAGAAACTCATTAGAGTTTAAAGATCCTAATACGATAAAATCCTTATACTGCAATATTGTGCGTCCTGTTCTTGAATATAATAGCGTTGTGTGGATTTCAATAACTGAGTTTAATAAAAAGAGAATTGAATGTGTTCAAAAGAAGTTTCTTAGTTTTGCTCTTCGAAATATTTTAGATAACAATGTAGAAATGTCCCATTATTCTTATAATTCGAAATGCCTATTGTTTGGAATACAAACTCTTGAGGCGAGAAGAAAAATGCATAGTATCATGTTTATTCGTGACATATTGACTTCAACTATTGAATGTGAGAGTTTGCTTAGCTGCTTGAACTTGTATGCACCATCAATTTCCAAAAGAGCGAGACCGCTATCGGCAATTGATGCTCATCATACCCTATACGGACAGCGTGAACCAATTTCTGCAAGTTGTAATATATTTAACTTACTTTATTCAAATTTAGACATTTCTATGTCCAGAAATTTATTTAAAAATCGAATAAGATACTTGAATTTTGTATATAATATGTATTATTTAATTTAAGATCTGTTGAATGTAAATTCGTAGATTGGTTACTTTAAATAAATAAATAAATAAATAAATAATTTAAAAGGCCTGATTAATTTATTTCTAATTACACCTAGCCACATATTGACACTGGATCTGTGCTAAAATGATCTTTGCGTCTTGAATGCGGATTGCGCGAAGCGCATGTATGGAGACTATGGAAATTCGTAATACCATCGTCTGTCCAAGGAATTCTGTTTATAAACTGGTTGTCATCCAAGCTTCTCTCTAGCAACCAGTTACAAAATTTGACTCTATTTTCAAAATCATCAGAAAACAGAAAGCAGATCTTGCACAGATGTGTGGTGATATAGACACATATTTTCTCCATTAGTATACTGGAAATTCTGTAGTTGGAAACATTAAACTGTAGAGCCAAGCGTCTTATGCTGATGGAAGGATCGATTTCAACAGCTGGAAGTATTCTTTCATCGAACGAAACTCTTCTTGTGCTTGCAGCTCCCGCGTTATATCTTGCAGTTGAAGCTGATACAGTTTCTCAAAACCTTCGAAAGGTATTTCCAAAAACATTTCGAGAAGGAAGTCGTCTGTTAGGATAAAGTTCCTAGTATCTTCTTTGTGCTCTTCTGGAATTTCCATTGCACAACCCATAAGCGAATAAAATGTTTGCGTATTCTTCTCTTGTAAATGAAGGCATTTCAAAGACCGTTCTTATCCAACTATAATCGTGACTTTACTTGATAATCTGATGAATAAATTTGTTTTTCTATTCATTTATACCACTTATTTAGTTAATTTACCCATTAAACATTCATACCCCAAAATTTAACTATCTCTGAGAAGAGGTAAGGTAATTGGGGTTTTGACAGCAATTCAAGTAGACATAAGTACACTTTTAACCCTTTTCATGAGTGTAAAGTCTTAAAAATTACCTAAAAACTACCAATTCTTGGAAAACCACTCCAATTGCCAAGGGCTGCAATAAAAGTAGGTAAAAAACCCAAAATTCGATTTTTTACCTGTTTTAGATTTTCCCAAGTATCATAAAACGTATAGGTTTTTAGGTGCATTTATTAATGAGTTTTTTTATTATTGTTTCGTTCATCAGGTAAAAATAAGAAAACTTTATGTTTATTACGCATTTTTTGAAAAAAAAAAATTGACCTCAAAGTCAAAATTTTGCTCGGGCAAGAAAAATTGAAGACCATTTAAAATTGAATATCTGGCAACCCTAAAAAACATATCAGCTAAATTTAAACGTAGTCTTAAAGGTTAGTATTTTTACTAAAAAAAAATCTAAAATGAGGTCCCTACAATTAGTACTGACAGAGAAATTGACCTTAACACGGGTCAGGGTACACCAAAGTTAGCCTTTTCTTAAATCGTCGAAAAGTAATGCCACAGGTGAAAATCAGACTTTACTGTAGAACAATTTTTTTCTTAGAATATGACAAAGAATCACATCCCAAAGTATGGCAGACGAAATACCGGACACCCTGTATATGGGACACTTCCGATTGCAGTAGAACAATGAAATTTAGTAGAACGGTAGGGCTCAAATTTCATATAAAGGACAGCCAAGGGCTGCAATAAAAGTAGGTAAAAAACCCAAAATTCGATTTTTTACCTGTTTTAGATTTTCCCAAGTATCATAAAACGTATAGGTTTTTAGGTGCATTTATTAATGAGTTTTTTTATTATTGTTTCGTTCATCAGGTAAAAATAAGAAAACTTTATGTTTATTACGCATTTTTTGAAAAAAAAAAATTGACCTCAAAGTCAAAATTTTGCTCGGGCAAGAAAAATTGAAGACCATTTAAAATTGAATATCTGGCAACCCTAAAAAACATATCAGCTAAATTTAAACGTAGTCTTAAAGGTTAGTATTTTTACTAAAAAAAAATCTAAAATGAGGTCCCTACAATTAGTACTGACAGAGAAATTGACCTTAACACGGGTCAGGGTACACCAAAGTTAGCCTTTTCTTAAATCGTCGAAAAGTAATGCCACAGGTGAAAATCAGACTTTACTGTAGAACAATTTTTTTCTTAGAATATGACAAAGAATCACATCCCAAAGTATGGCAGACGAAATACCGGACACCCTGTATATGGGACACTTCCGATTGCAGTAGAACAATGAAATTTAGTAGAACGGTAGGGCTCAAATTTCATATAAAGGACTCAAAATAAAAATTGAGGTCTTCCATTCAGGGGTGTGGTATCCGCCCACTTTTTCCGAATTGGTGTTGGTTGAATGGAGCATTTCTGACAGCTGTAAAACGATGAAATTTGGTAAAGTGGTAGGGCTTAAATTGCATACAAAGAAAAAAATATAAAATTTGAGGTTTTCCATTCAGGGGCGTGGTATCCGCCCACTTCGTCAGAACTGATGTAAATTATATGGCGCACACTTCCGATTTCAGTAGAAAAATGAAATTTGGTAGAACGGTATGGCTTAAGTTGTATATAAAAGACCAAAAATAAAAATTGAGGTTTTCCATTCAGGGGGCGTGGTTTCTGCCCACTTTCTGAGAAAATGTTTAATTTATATAGAGCACTTCCGATTGCTGTTTAATACCGAATATTTCAAGTAGAAAAATATTGAAACAGCTACAATGTAGTAGAGAAATTTTATTATTTAATGATTACTGACTAAAATTTGATGGGCTTACTTGACAAGTTTTTTTATACCCAATTCGAAAGGTTTTAAAAACTTGACCAGTGAACCCATCTTAAACCTTCATGAAGTAAGAACTTGGCATACTTTTAGATTTCAGTACTTTTCACGGTTGACTTGTTACACAAAGGTTTTTGTATAGAAGAACTTGGCTCTTTTTTAACATTTATGTTTTTGTTCTGATCGATATAACAGAAAATTATAGAAGGTCAGCTGAACCAGAAATTGAAGTGGCGAAAGCCGAAGATTTAGTACAAGAATTTACAAACTTCCTGGAGTAAATAATGTCTAAATTCATGTCTGCAAAAAAGTTTTAAGCAGATCTTACACAAATAACTTATGGTCGTATTACACGTGCACTTAAACATACATTAAGCATGCATTTTCGAGCTCCAATTTCTGACAGCTGCAAAAAATGTGAATCTATTAGAGTAAAAATTGAAGCCGCAGATGATCCTTCTGACAAGCAAAGGATAGCGAACGAAGGAGATTTACATCACCGAAAAGCTGAATCAGCTAGAAGTGGGATGCAGTTGAATTCGAAGCTTAACAAGGATAAATATACAGTTATAGCGTTCGATCTAATAAAAACTCTACCGACACCAATACTTCCACAGGGGTAGCTTACTATAAAAGGCAGATATGGACCTATTGTCTTGGTATTCATGACCTTATTACAAACAAGTCATGCATGTATACCTGGAATGAGGAAATAGGGTCTTGAATTATGCATTATGTGAAAGCAAATGTCAAGTGCAAGAATTTAATAATGTATAGTGACCAATGTGGTGGCCAAACCCGGAATATAAGGATGAGCACCATTTGCACATACACAGTCAAAATTTCTATTTTCCAAGTGGAACAGATAGACCACAAATTTTTAGTATCTGGCTACTCATTCCCACAATGCGACCAAGATTTTGGTCTCATTAAAAAGAAAAAGAGATATTATAAGGACATTTTTACGCCTGATGATTGGGATCGAGTAATCATTACAACAAAAAAAAGGGAACCATTTAAATATCCTTAATCGAGAAATTAGTTACAAACAGAAACATTTCTGCGGATAAGACTTCGAAAGTTGAATGGCTTAATATTCAATGGTTCCTATTCCAAAATGTGGTCATTTATTATTCAATATAAATACTCAAACAATAAAGATGTTTTATTTCAAGAAGTTGACATTTCAAAGAGGAACTCCAGAAAATTCGTAGACATGGAATTGGAGTCACTTTATCCTGAAGGAAGATTCATTGAAGCTGCAAAGTTTAAGGACTTACAAACTTAAAGAATTTATACCTCCTATAAACCACTCATTTTTTAATAATTTAAAAATAAATACTAAAGCCGAAGACGAAGACATTCAGGAAGAAAGCGAATACCTAAATATTTTCAGTTAATTTGTATTATTTATCTAAAGAAATTTCTACTCGTATATGTTTTAATCAATGGACCCAAAATGACCTAACCCTCAGTTCCTATCAATAAAATTTTTTTTAATGGATTCTAAAATGGCCTAAGCAATTTTTTTTATTGCTTAAAATAGTCTGTCTGTTATTCAATAAAGACCTCATTATTAATCTGAAACAAACATTAAAAATAATATTAACTTGCGATTAATAAAAAAAAAAATAAAAATATCTTAAAAACATGTTTTCTTTTAAACCCGTTTTTCTCAGAACGAATTTTTTGGTCTTAGAACGTTTTGGAGCTGAGTGCCTCATTTATAAAACAAAATAAATTAGAGGCCAACGGCTCGCAGAGAACCTAGCTTAACCCAGCTTCTTACAACTCTCAACCATTCACGTGTGTCAACAGGTTACTAAATTGATAATTACTCGCTTCTAATTAATTATTTTCAATCTTTTTTATGACTTAATTTCTTGAGACTTCACTTTACTCTACCGACCTCACCCGCAAGGAAATCTTTTATTACCTGGTACTGCCACCCAACAAAGCTTTTTAATAATAAACTCAAGCCTATGAACTCGCAACCCTATTGTTTCAGCATGGCTTGCGATCAACTCAAGTCGTAGTAATTTGAACTGATGGGGCTATGTGGCTGGCGCTATATGCTAAAAGCAAAAGAGGATTTTTTTTTCATTTAAAAACGTTTCTGTATTCTTTTGTGGCATTTGTGGCATGCTGCACCTAAATTCCAATAAACGTTTCCACTCTCTGAATCGACAGCAGTGCAACAGCAATCATTTTCATTTCCTTTGATAAGATTAATTCTGCCTTTAATCCACATCTGCACAGTTTCCTCAAAAACAAAAAAAAAATCAACGCGACTGCACACAGCGTTTTTGCCGCCGCCGACTCTTGTTTATTGCACTTCTGTTGCACGCAAAAGTCTAGGTAAAAACACTGTTCCGTTCCATATAACGTTTATGGGAACGACGACGACGGTTGAGCAATAAACAGATGCCGATTCTGTACTATACCTAGCAACCGAGCCTACTTTTGAGACCCACGCGTTGTTCACTAGCTGAGCTGAACACATAATGCCACAACAAAGCTATCTTTTGTTCGTAAAGAGAGAGTAGGTTGTACGTACGCTATGTACACTCTATACAGTATACCGCAAACGCAATAAATCTGCGAACTTTGTTTTCAGCCGCAGCAGTTGTAGGAATAACTGGAAGCTCTGCCAGCACGCATATCGCCTGGAATCTAGAATTCCAAATTGAGAGCACATGGATCAGAGATTGGCAGCAATACTCCCTGTGGAATAAAGGCACATATCCTTTGTGCATGTGCATGCATGACTCCATTAGGTATTTTATTCGCAACTCTATAATGCTTTATGCTTTGGAATCTATCTCGAAGCACATAGTCGCACTGTTTGAACTTTGAAGTCTATTGCAAGTCAAGCACGTAAAACAAGGGAAGGGCGAATTAATATACTCGCAGCTAGAGAAGCACGAAACGGAAGACAATGAGAAGGGACAGGATTTTTTCGAATCATTGTTTACATCAATACAGCTGACAACATTAATTTTAACAACAATCTCAATGACGAGACGAAGAAGATATAGCGTCTACTAAGTCCCCTATTACACGTTGCCTCATGAGACATGTCTCACTTTTTACTTTCCTTTTTGTATCCCGTGAGGCAAAAGCTATTACACGTTGACTCATGTCTCATGAGACTCATGTCTCAAATTTGACTGTTGTTCGTACTTTTTAATGCACAACACAACATAAAACGAATATGAGAAAAAAAAACGTCAAAATGAGACTACTAAAAATCAGCCCAGTACTCACCGGGAATATTTTTTGGCATCTCATTTTCTCATATCTGCTTTCTTTTTCGCACTTAAGTGAGCCTCGTCTCGTGAGACATCGTGTAATAGGGGACTAAGTACAACAGGAATCGATGAAAAGAGGATGAATTATCAAATTCGGAAAAGAGACAATGGCGCAAAATTTTAAACAGCTTAGTATTAAGGTATTAGTGTGATATTACTTAACAATTTGCTAACTTTTAAGTAGATTGCTAACTTTTTCTCATTTTAAACATTTTCTAACAAGTATCGTGCTAAGGCTTTTTTTTATAAATTGCTTCTGAACACACCTAAAACAATGGCATTTTGTGCAGAATCGAAGTAAACAAACCTTATTTGAGGTTTGTAAATGTCAAAGAGTCATGAAGGTAGCACGATATTTAAAATAATAAAATAGGTATTCGATGATTTTAACTTTAATAAAAAGGTAGATAAAGTATTCAATTAACATGTGCAGAATCGTTGTTTAAACCTAGTTTCATAATAAAACAGCTTTAACATCTTACTAATTCAACTAAAATTTTATGCATAGTACATTATATTGTAACATAAAAAAGAAACAAGGAAGATATCAACAACTCCAGACCAATCAGTTTTATAATCAACAATCTGTAAACATTTTTCTAAACTCAATATACTCGTACATATAAAAAAGCCAAACTCTCACTGAGTTGCAATCAACCTAGAGACAAGCGCGCTTCAGAGAGCGATTTTTTACAACTACAACAACAATATAAAACAAAAAAAAATTAGAAATAAATTTGGTGGTGCAACAGCTCAAAGTGAACCATGACCTGGTGACTTACAACTCTCAACCATTCCTGTATGCGTGTTACCAGGAACGAAGATGACCTACAATTTTCTGCCGATTCCGAACGGCTAATGAGCAGAACTTTCCATGACAAGAGAGAAGAGATATACTCTTAGAGGATTTGTCAATTCTTCGCAAGAGTCAGTACACCCCTGAAAAACTTTTTTGCAGCGGCTGAGAATCGAACTCAAGACAGTCCAACGCACTAACCATTATGCCAAGAGGTGGTACAATAACAATATACAAACCATAAGTCAACTTATCGAATATTGGATACATTCATACCCATAGCTGGGCATTAACTCGTTAATCCGTTAATCGTTAATTAACGAAGTTAAAATTTTGATTAACGGATTAACTTTTAAGTTAACTTTTAAAAATGTTAACGGACACGTTAAATCCGTTAATCCACGTTAAGTCCGTTAATCGTTAATCCAATGCCTACTATTTACCGCGCGGCGCAAAAAACAGGTTCAGACAAGTACTTATGAGACAAGTGCCGTGCGGCGCGTGCCGCGGGTGAAACACAAACAGCTAGGTACGTATTATATTTTGACGGCGCGTGCGAAAACTGCGAAGAGATTCGATTCGTTTGATCATTTCATTATGCCGGTCGTCCACTATGTGCGCGATAAGATCAACCAACTTCGTTCAACTTTTTATTCAACTCTTTCGTTGGATAAACGAATTTACAACCTCTTACACTAGTGCAGCAACTTACGTAATTCACGTTGAGCAACTAAAGTTGAACAAAATGCGTTTGGAACCCCGTACACATAATTGACCAACTTTCCCATATGTTGATTAACCTCGCACATCTAGTTGATCAACTCTCAAAACTTATTCCAGTGTTGAATAGCTCCGTACACCTAGTTGACCAACTTACTCAAATGTTGAATAACCTCGTACACTAGTTGATAAACTTGTTCGATTTTGACAGAAAAAAATTTTTTCGAAATGCCAACACAACGCAACACAATATTACGTCAAGAAATCCCAAAGAAAATTAAAAAGTTGATCAACGCGTTGAACAAATAATGAGCAACACATTATCTTGAAAATGTTGCTCAACGTGTTGATCGAACATTTTCAATGAGCAACACCAGCTCGTACACTACCCGTACACTTGTTGCGCAATTCATTGAGCAACGGCCAACAACTAGATCCAACCCGACGCACAGTGGGCATAAATCGTGATTTAAGTGGTCAAAAATATTTTTGATGTGTAAACATCTTTCCCGGCGGTAGAGTGAATCCAAAACGTGGGTAAAACTTGTAACCCGTTACGGTTACACGTTACGGTTACACGTTACGGTTACACGTTACGGTTACACGTTACGGTTACACGTTCTGTGTAGAAACCTACCTTACCGACGATTGCATTTAACACCATGTTTACATTGGAAATATTGCGAACTTACGACATCGTGTTTACATTAGCCGTGTTTTATTGGTTAGTGAATACACTACATATCAAAATTTAACATTGAAAACAACAACAAACGATTAGTGAATAAAAATAAGCTAGTAATTGAAATGGATAATTTAGTGAAGATAGAGTTTCGGATGTTGAAATGTAGGAGGTGTTTAGGTGGTGTCCGAAAAAGTATATGTGGCATACTTGAGGGTATGTTCGTTGGTATTTATTTTGTTATACTTTGCCGTTACTAATCCAAAGTGTGATCGCTCCGAAATTTACAGAACAAATATTTTTTCAAATGCAAAAATTTAATGCATACCATAATTCCGGCTTTACACTACTGCCATTAATTTTGTCATAAAATATTGAATCAATTTACGCGAAGGCGATTGGTTTCGATTGATATATTTTATCAGTTCACTGGCATTTGTTCAAAAATGTCATGTAATTGCGGCATTATGTTGAATTTATATAACAACTGAAAAAATTGCACATTTTAGTTAAATTAATACGATGTTAAGGCTGTTTTAGTATGGAGCTAGGTTAAGACAACGATTTTGCAAAATTTTAATCAGACACAGCATCATACTTTCTCTACACTTTTATTGAAGTTAAACTCTCAGAATAGGTACCTATTTTATTTTGTTAGTATCGTTCTAACTTCATATGACTCTTTAACATTTAAAAACGTCAATGTTTTAAGGTTGCTCAGAATCAATTTATTAAAAAAAATTGCCTTACGCTAGGCGGTTTCTTAACTGTTTGGTTCAAGAAACTAAAAAGTTTGTGTTTTGACACAAACAAAACGATTGCCTAAAATGAGTTCGCTATTTTGTGTAACATATAATTATATGCACCTGCGCGGACATTCAACCAAATTGTTCTTCTGTTTTCTATAAGTATCCAAACAGTTGTGCAACTAAAAATTGAATGTGCGCTCCTAGCCTTAGGATGATATTAGTTAAAAAATATTTAAAGTTAGAAAACTACTTTAAAGTTAGGAAATATATAAGAAGTATAATACTACTACCTTAATAAGAGGCTGTTTAAAATTTTGCGCCAATATTATTTTATTGAGTACAATGTTTTTTTTCTCCAATACTCCAATACATATTTGTGAGAACATTTTGAGTGGATTGTAGAAAAAATATATATTTTCGCACTTTTGTAAGTTTTAAATCAAATTTAGCAGTGAGAAAAACTCTAAATCAACTCGATCTGCATTTTCATGAATATTTCAACTCCATCTTAAAACGAGATACAGATCTTTCGAACACATCCGTGTAAGTTAATTCAACAAGTAGGAAGGAAGAGTGAGTTAAAGAGTGAATAAAGCGTTTTTTTGGTGCTTGTATTACTGCGCTAGATATAGATTACCAATAAAACGCGCCTATTGGAAACTTTGAGTACTGCAATCTCGATTTTATTACTTTCCATTGCTGGCTAGAACTAAATTCAATCCATTAACGAAAGATTTCATAGTGTGTTCATTCAATGTTTTTTAAACAAATCCAGTTCACGTTAGTGATGGACAATTAAATTTTATTTTATGCTCCCAAAAATGTATTTTCAGAATTGACATTAAATAAAATGTACGATTGGGTCGCACGAACTTGCTCTTATGTATTTGCAAAATCGTCGTTTTAACCAAGTTTCATTGTAAAACAGCTTTAATATCGTACTAATTCGACTAAAATTTTGCATCTTTGTCTTTCTAGAAAAAATTTGGAATTTTGTTTCTAAATACAAAAAAAGTAATACTCAAACTTTTGAGGAGCTTTAGCATAAAAAAAAAACGATCAAAATCGGTTGTACCGTTTACGAAAAAATCAAAAACTTAAAAAAATGTTCCAAAAACCATTTAAAATGTTGTTCAGGGAAATATTCTCGATACGTCAAAATTTAATTTGTCCTCTATATCTGTCATATACCATATAATTATTTTAATTATCGAATTAAATATTCTTTATTATATCAAAGTATACTTTTGGCATTCACTATATCAAAATATAGATCGTTCTCCATCTCTCAAGCCATGAACTGAATGATGACTGCGAACTTCAATGGATTAAAAAAATTAGGTTTTGCCACTTATAATTCCATTACAAGGTGGAAATGATGTCAATCGGTTTATAAATCTCTGACGAAGGGAGTAAGATAAAGTACAGAAACATAAAAAAAAATTAAAGGATTGGTTTGATTTTGATAAGATGAACTCTCCATCTAGTGGCTTGTCAAAAAAAAAAGTTTTGACAATTCGCTGCATGATAAGTATATTTGTTGGCGGCGTTAAGCCAGATATACATTGTTCAAATGCATGACAAGCACGTGCAAATCTATTATTTCAGTGGCAAGAGGACGTTGCCCTTTGTGAGTTTTTTTTTCTGTAAAATTGTGTTTTTACGAATTTTTTTGAGAGTTTTTTAAATTTTATCCGAGTAATTTGTTTTATTTTGTCTGTCCATTTCATCATATAATTTTCGTTTGCTGTTTTAATATTTTAATAAGTGCTTATTATGCTGTGCTGTGTTCTCATATCTTTGACGTACTATACGCAAATGAACCAATAAATGCATGATCAATCATCAATCTTGCATATACAATATTTCTATGCAGTACGCTAGATTGAAAGGATTTGGATTTTTCTTCAAGCCTACATCCGATCTATATGTTTGACTTTTTCAATAATATACTTACACGCGTACTTGTCATGCATTCTTCTTTGTGGTTTTCTTTTTTTATATTTGGCGTTCGCTCAGTGAAATTCACTTAACTGAGTAGAGTAAGGAGTGTGAAAAGATGTCTCCTTTTTGCATGAACAAATTTAACTTACATTAAAAATCGCTGTGTTTAAAAGCACTGATGTACTCGAAATTAAGCCAAAAGAGAAACAGACATTAAAATCGGATTCGTGTAAAAACAGTATATTTTCTATCAGATAACATCCCTGTTTGAATATATGTAAGTGCAAAAAGCAACATCCCTGTTTAAACATAAGTCAAACAAACTTTACGTTACGCAGCGGAGTCCACTTACTCCTAACACACGCCACGAACTACTTCATCGAAGCATATTGTCGATAAGGTTTTTGGGTTGTGTGAAATGAATAAGTGCCGACACGGCGGTTCGCAACTGCTTGGTTCGAGCAACTAAAAGGTTTGTGTTTTGACTAAAAGGCTCTGTTTTTTAATAAGGAATAATCATAGATGTCTATAGTTTCTATGTGTAAAGCTACATATCACATATGTAGAGATATTTTTAGATTTAAGTACAAGTGAAAGGGTTAAATTGTGGGAAAAAAAGTGGCTTCCATTTGAATATATGTATTATGTACATACATATCTAAAGTCACAAACTAAATAGTACGATTGCATTGTATGTTTATTGAGTACGTTCGATAACAAAAATTTGGCACTCGGACGAACGTTGATGTTTACACATCCGAACCGTGAGTCCTGGCACTCACACTTTTTTTTTTTTGTTTTAGAATCACATACATAAGTTTAATTTTAATTAATTAAAGAAATATTTATACGTTAAATATATGACATTTTTTTTAAACAAATATGCTGAGGTTAAGAGAAAAATAAATTCAAAGTGAGAAAAACTTGTAAATCGATGTATGAAGCATTTTTGGCACAATTTTTATTTCCCGATTTTCTTGAAAATCCTTTTGAAAAGTAATCGAATTCATTACAGCTAATAATTTCACATATTTATATGTTATAATACGCAAAAAAAAAAAATTAAGAAACGTTAAGTAGTTAGTACCGTTTGATTTTGAAACACCCATCTTAATTTTACTCAATTTTCCAGTTTATAAAGGCGATACAAAAATTCACAACTTTTCACAACTTTAATTTGTTTACGAATTGAAAATTGAATATGTGCTCTATCGAATCTCGAAAGATTCATATCCGCATGTATCCGCATGTATCCGCATTTAGGAGTTAGAGCGAAAAAACATTTTACATAGCGACTCTTCTGTATGCAAAATCTTACATGTTGTACTGTAACCATGTACCAGGACTGTCGTTCGTCTCCAATGGAGATGGCCAAACAGTTTAATATTCACCTATTCTGGGTGTCGGGATACAGGGACATCCCGGGGAATTGTAAAGCCAACGAACTCGCCAGAATTGGAACGGAAATGCCTTTGTTGCCCGTTAGGGTAAACATAGGTATGCCTGTAGCTATAAGTGAACTTATGCTGAAGCGACTTGCTCTGCAACAATCAAACACAAGATGGCTTAACACTACCACATGTTTGCCGACCAAACAAATCTGGCCCAAACTGGATTTGAAGCGGTCAATGTATTTATTGTCCCTCAGATCAGCTCCGTAATAGGTGTCATAACTTTACACTGTCTTATAGGTATTCAAGACTCGGTGTACTATCAAACGATTTTTGCATGAGTTGCTTGGACGAGGAGGAAGATGAAACAATACCACACCTTCTTTGTACATACCCAAACGCAAACTTCATCTAGGAGAATATTTCTATAACGAACTAAACGATCTCATAAATAAAGACATTAAAATAAAGTCACCCTCGCTTCATTAGAAGCTCCAAATGGTTTTAACTAGTAGGGAACCTTTTTGTTCCATATTAGATCGTGGTATCACTATGGACCTCTATTGGTCTAAGTGGGTCAGATGCTTTAATGACAGCCACTTTAACCTAACCTAACCTAACATACCATATTGTTTTTATTTAGTGCGGTTAGTAAATTTACTTGCACTTATTTTCTGTGCCCAAAAAAAAAAAATGGTATGCTCTATTTATGTGGTTCTCATTAATTGTTCCGTTACATTTAATAATTGGATGATGGAAATGACAAAATTGATTTAAGGTTTTGGTAACTATTCTAAAACAAAGTGTTGGCTTGAAAAGGACAAAATGGGAACTACAAATTTCTTTTTGAGTGTTTTTGTGAAGACCCAAAGGGCAAACCTAAGAATTTTAAACAAATAGTTTACTGGTCACTATTTGTTGGATCTTCAATAAAGTTCTTTTAAAATAAGTTTTGTATCCAATTTAAGTCAATATTGAAAAATTTGTCATCCCACATTAACAGGGAGAAAAACAAATTTTTTTTATTATTTATTTTAAAATCAAAATAACACATATTTTATAAATTAAACGCTATATATTAAAAGGTACTTAAATAAAGTTACAAATAAAAAAAAAATTATAAAAAAAACTCAACTGGTTCAAAAGTTATGGATTTTTGACCACTTAAACCATGCTTTCTGCCCACTGTGCGATGGTTGAACAGAATTGAAGGCACCGTACATTAGAGTTGAATGCGTTGAATTCGAAATTTGTACGTTGATCGCCTAGTTGACGACCGGCATTACTTAGCGCCGGTGCTCAGAGTTAAAAAAATATAAAAAATGCAATTTTTATCACATGTTAACGGATTAACGATTAACGTTAACTTGCGTTAATTCTTCCGAAATTTAACGCTTTAACGTTTAACGAAGCTAACTTTTTTAGTAGCGGATTAACGATTAACGAAGTAAACTGTTTGATTAACGGTGCCCAGCTATGTTCATACCTCTTTTTCATTGATTTCAGCAAAGCTTTTGACACTGTGGAATGCAATAGCATTTATGAAATGAACACCAGAAAGTTAATCCGATTTTCATTTAGACCATGAACAATATTTTCCACAGACGAGATAGTATTGGAAGACATTGTTCGAAATATTAAATACCTGTAAGCAATTTCATAACATCAATCAGGTTTTGGACTCGGTAAAATTAACGTGTATTTTGAAGAAATTTTAGCCTACAGAAGTGGCCCTCAATTCGAAATCGACTTCAATCAACAAAGATTTTTCTGTCGAAAAAACTATGAAAGAACGAAACCAATTGACCGTCAAACTGAAGTCGACATTTTACCATCGAATTATTGTGTTAATCGAAATGTCAAATCGTAAAATCAGTTATGAAAGATAGGAGATTAGACGAATTTAGAAAAGGTGCAATCTTTGACCGAATTGGGTATCGAATCGCCAAATGAAATTTACGTCAAAAAATACTACAACGTCCCAAAGGTACTAAAAACTTTTCTAAGTGCTAATCGGTTCCAACACTCGTTCAGAATAACACTCCTTTTGTCTCTATCCCTCTTGTAAGCTCGTAATCATTATTGCAGATTTCAGCATTTGAAAAGTCATAACTCAACCAAGTCTCTGTGAGAGCGATGATATTATAATTGCACTCAATAACAGCATCATGGTAAGTTAATAATTTAGATTGCATACCTCCTACGTTTTGGTAGTATATCTACTAGGATTGCATCAGCAAGTGTAGAATTTAGATCGGCCGTAGAAATTGGATCTTCAGTGGTATTTTGATAAGGACTATAGATGGTATTGGGCATTTGGTATTTCCCGTTTTTCGAAGATGTTTAAAGAGTTTCACGCGTATTCCTTTTGGGCAAAAGTTTGAATTGAAAATAACGTCAAATGATTCAGCTGGAATGCCAACTTTAAAATTAACCTTTTTAAGTTGGTCCAAATTCACATCTTTCCCTACTGACTTGAAGCAAGGTATTAACGAAGACTCAATAGCACTATAGATAACCAAATATACTCATATTGATTCAATACTTGATGTTGGACGGATAAATGCAGCCATTTACGATTCTCGATCACCAAAAACTTCACCATCTACAATTTTATTGTCTGATATTTCCTTAGTATTTTTATTTTTTGACTTAGCTTCATTTCATCGACCTTTAGTGTATTCTTCAGCAGTATTAGCAATTTTGGGAACATCATTCACATTGGCATAATCCGCAGGGGCATTTTTGACTGTATTAGTTTCACCTGATCATTGTTCGGCCCATTTCCAACAACACCTATTACCTTATGTGCATTGAAGACTTGAGAAGAATAATGGAATAATGAGAATCACTCAGTTTAGCGAAATTCAAGTCGAGAAATGTGAGACAAGAACTGCAGTAAATGGAATCACTTTGAGACCTAAATACTTTACATTTAGAACATTGAATGTCCACAGTGAAAAAATAAATAAATAGAAAATAGATGTAGACTATCACAAATGAGAGACAGAGTCGCACTTGTTAGTCGAAGAGTCCTCAAAAATCTTGGAATTCATTCGATCCGCTGGTTACTTTAGTTTTGAAGAGTTGTTCTTCTAAGCTGCCAAAACCATTGCTTAAACATTTTCATCTGCTATACTCTTTGGTTAGGTATCTTATCGAGTATATGGGAAACGGCATTTGTCCAGCCGATCCTTATAAAAGGTGAATCTATCTTCCCTTCCAATTCTCTAACGTCCCACAGAGGAGTATTCGACCTCAAAATCCGGTCAAAAATATTTTTTTTGTTTTTCTTATTGGAATTGGCCTAAAATATTATTTTATAACTTATGATGCATTAAAAAGTTACACTGAAAAAAATTTTCGGGTTAGATAAAAATAAATTTTTTTAATTAAGTATTTTTTTTTTCAATTTTATTTAATTAATTTTAATTATTTATATATGACATTTTTTCGTTTGTTGCTTTCCTTAAAGATCATTTGAAAGTAATTTGGTTATATATCTAAATTAAACATAATTTTTTAAACAACAAAGGGCAAATTGACTAAAAATACCTCAAGACTAAGAAACCCCATTAAAAAAAAATGTGACAAGATGGGTGACTTTTTTTATGTACATGAGATGACAAAAATGTACAGTTAAATATAAAAGAAAAAATTTTGCCCGACCGTACCCGGAACTATAACAAAAACACTTTTTTTTCCACCGAAAATTACATAAATTTTCATGTTTTTCTATGCATTCTTGTCATCTCAATTTTTAATACTTTATCAATAAAATATATGAAATTTCTGTATTAAAATAAAGTACATACCTTGACCTTAGACATCCATTAGAAATTTTTCACAATTATCACAAATCACAATAAAAAAAACAGACTTCAGTGTTAATGATTAGAAAACAAAATAAGCTTATGTGGCGTGAGCTTATAAAATTGACTAGATTTAGACTAAGATCTTGAGGATTAGGGGGTCAACAGTTATTATTTGAAACCGGTCTTAGTTAGCATGGGTATTGAGGAATGCAAAAAGCAAAAATTGACGGGTCGAATGCGATTTTTTGATGTGTAAACATCTTTCCCGGCGGTAGAGTGAATCCAAAACGTGGGTAAAACTTGTAACCCGTTACGGTTACACGTTACGGTTACACATTACGGTTACACGTTCTGTGTAGCAACCTACCTTACCGACGATTGCATTTAACACCATGTTTACATTGGAAATATTGCGAACTTACGACATCGTGTTTACATTAGCCGTGTTTTATTTATTTAACATTGAAAACAACAACAAACGATTAGTGAATAAAAATAAGCTAGTAATTGAAATGGATAATTTAGTGAAGATAGAGTTTCGGATGTTGAAATGTAGGAGGTGTTTAGGTGGTGTCCGAAAAAGTATATGTGGCATACTTGAGGGTATGTTCGTTGGTATTTATTTTGTTATACTTTGCCGTTACTAATCCAAAGTGTGATCGCTCCGAAATTTACAGAACAAATATTTTTTCAAATGCAAAACTTTAATTCATACCATAATTCCGGCTTTACACTACTGCCATTAATTTTGTCATAAAATATTGAATCAATTTACGCGAAGGCGATTGGTTTCGATTGATATATTTTATCAGTTCACTGGCATTTGTTCAAAAATGTCATGTAATTGCAGCATTATGTTGAATTTATATAACAACTGAAAAAATTGCACATTTTAGTTGAATTAATACGATGTTAAGGCTGTTTTAGTATGGAGCTAGGTTAAGACAACGATTTTGCAAAATTTTAATCAGACACAGCATCATACTTTCTCTACACTTTTATTGAAGTTAAACTCTCAGAATAGGTACCTATTTTATTTTGTTAGTATCGTTCTAACTTCATATGACTCTTTAACATTTAAAAACGTCAAAATAGGTCTGTTTTCTTAGTTTTTTGCACGAACTACCATTGTTTTAAGGTTGCTCAGAATCAATTTATTAAAAGAAATTGCCTTAGGCTAGGCGGTTTCTTAACTGTTTGGTTCAAGAAACTAAAAAGTTTGTGTTTTGACACAAACGAAACGATTGCCTAAAATGACTTCGCTATTTTGTGTAACATATAATTATATGCACCTGCGCGGACATTCAACCAAATTGTTCATCTGTTTTCTATAAGTATCCAAACAGTTGTGCAACTAAAAATTGAATGTGCGCTCCTAGCCTTAGGATGATATTAGTTAAAAAATATTTAAAGTTAGAAAACTACTTTAAAGTTAGGAAATATATAAGAAGTATAATACTACTACCTTAATAAGAGGCTGTTTAAAATTTTGCGCCAATATTATTTTATTGAGTACAATGTTTTTTTTCTCCAATACTCCAATACATATATGTGAGAACATTTTGAGTAGATTGTAGAAAAAATATATATTTTCGCACTTTTGTAAGTTTTAAATCAAATTTAGCAGTGAGAAAAACTCTAAATCAACTCGATCTGCATTTTCATGAATATTTCAACTCCAGCTTAAAACGAGATACAGATCTTTCGAACACATCCGTGTAAGTTAATTCAACAAGTAGGAAGGAAGAGTGAGTTAAAGAGTGAATAAAGCGTTTTTTTTGGTGCTTGTATTACTGCGCTAGATATAGATTACCAATAAAACGCGCCTATGGGAAACTTTGAGTACTGCAATCTCGATTTTATTACTTTCCATTGCTGGCTAGAACTAAATTCAATCCATTAACGAAAGATTTTATAGTGTGTTCATTCAATGTTTTTTAAACAAATCCAGTTCACGTTAATGATGGACAATTAAATTGTATTTTATGCTCCCAAAAATGTATTTTCAGAATTGACATTAAATAAAATGTACGATTGGGTCGCACGAACTTGCTCTTATGTATTTGCAAAATCGTCGTTTTAACCAAGTTTCATTGTAAAACAGCTTTAATTTCGTACTTATTCGACTAAAATTTTGCATCTTTGTCTTTCTAGAAAAAAATTGGAATTTTGTTTCTAAATACAAAAAAAATAATACTCAAACTTTTGAGGAGCTTTAGCATAAAAAAAACGATCAAATTCGGTTGTACCGTTTACGAAAAAATCAAAAACTTAAAAAAATGTTCCAAAAACCATTTAAAATGTTGTTCAGGGCAATCAGTTGACATCTACAACGAAATATTCTCGATACGTCAAAATTTAATTTGACCTCTATATCTGTCATATACCATATAATTATTTTAATCATCGAATTAAATATTCTTTATTATATCAAAGTATACTTTTGACATTCACTATATCAAAATATAGATCGTTCTCCATCTCTCAAGCCATGAACTGAATGATGACTGCGAACTTCAATGGATTAAAAAAATTAGGTTTTGCCACTTATAATTCCATTACAAGGTGGAAATGATGTCAATCGGTTTATAAATCTCTGACGAGTAAGAGTAAGATAAAGTACAGAAACATAAAAAAAAATTAAAGGATTGGTTTGATTTTGGTAAGATGAACTCTCCATCTAGTGGCTTGTCAAACAAAAAAGTTTTGACAATTCGCTGCATGATAAGTATATTTGTTGGCGGCGTTAAGCCAGATATACATTGTTCAAATGCATGACAAGCACGTGCAAGTCTATTATTTCAGTGGCAAGAGGACGTTGCCCTTTGTGAGTTTTTTTTTCTGTAAAATTGTGTTTTTATGAATTTCTTTGAGATTTTTTTAAATTTTATCCGAGTAATTTGTTTTATTTTGTCTGTCCATTTCATCATATAATTTTCGTTTGGTGTTTTAATATTTTAATCAGTGCTTATTATGCTGTGCTGTGTTCTCATCTCTTCGACGTACTATACGCAAATGAACCAATAAATGCATGATCAATCATCAATCTTGCATATCCAATATTTCTATGCAGTACGCTAGATTGAAAGGATTTGGATTTTTCTTCAAGCCTACATCCGATCTATATGTGTGACTTTTTCAATAATATACTTACACGCGTGCTTGTCATGCATTTGAACAATGTATATCTAGCTTTAAACGCAATTGCTGAGGTTGAGAAAAAGGCGGAGTTATCGTTCATTCTTCTTTGTGGTTTTCTTTTTTTATATTTGGCGTTCGCTCAGTGAAATTCACTTAACTGAGTAGAGTAAGGAGTGTGAAAAGATGTCTCCTTTTTGCATGAACAAAGTTAACTTACATTAAAAATCGCTGTGTTTAAAAGCTAAAGTCAAACAAACTTTACGTTACGCAGCGGAGTCCACTTACTCCTAACACACGCCACGAACTACTTCATCGAAGCATATTGTCGATAAGGTTTTTGGGTTGTGTGAATTGAATAAGTGCAGACACGGCAGTTCACAACTGCTTGGCTCGAGCAACTAAAAGGTTTGTGTTTTGACTAAAAGGCTCTGTTTTTTAATAAGGAATAATCATAGATGCCTATAGTTTCTATGTGTAAAGCTACATATATGTAGAGATATTTTTAGATTTAAGTACAAGTGAAAGGGTTAAATTGTGGGAAAAAAAGTGGCTTCCATTTGAATATATTATGTACATACATATCTAAAGTCACAAACTAAATAGTACGATTGCATTGTATGTTTATTGAGTACGTTCGATAACAAAAATTTGGCACTCGGACGAACGTTGATGTTTACACATCTTAACCGTGAGTCCTGGCACTCACACTTTTTTTTTTTTACTTATGACCGGATTTTGGGGTCGAATACTCCTCTGTGCGTCCCTTGCACTAACGTCCCTTCTTTCCAAGGTCATTAAAACGCTGATTTCGAAGAACAAAAGCTCTTAAATGACCATCAGCAGTACGGTTTTCTACTGTGATTTGATAGCATATCTCCCTGAAAAGTGGAATCAATCCTTACATCATTTTGGAGAAACAAAGATAATTGCAGTTGATATTTCTATAGCATTGGATAGATTTCGGCAGGAAGTTCTTTTATTGAAAATGCGTGCATTTGGTATCGAAGTCTCTTCTTCGTTGGATTAGAAGTTGTATTGGCGGTTTCAAATCTGGTATTCATAAAATAAACGCTGGTGTACTCCAAGGCTCCATTTTGTCTCCAACACTCTTCCTTTTCTTCATAAATGATCTCTTGCTTGAATCTTCGAATCCTCCTGATTGTTTAGCTGAAGGCAGCACCCTCAGCTTTTCATATTCGTTTCCAGATTCACAAGCCTGTTCTTTAGTTGTGGAACTGAAACGGCAGCGTATGCGAAGCTCCTTAGATTCCGGCCTTAACGGCATTTTACAACCGCGCCGTGGAACTTAATTCTTGGAAAACACATAGCTGTCTTCTGTCGGCGAAATGAAATAAAATATACCATCCATGCCATTACACATCAATGGTACTGCATGAATAGTCCAGTCATTTTAGACATTTTAAACCCCAATCTGCGGAAAAATTCCAAGTGAGCTGAATTTTTCTATACACCTTTATTACGGCATTGTAATGAAGATGTGAAAAATCGACATTGATATCGTGCCGGCTAAAAAAGTTATAATGGTCAAAAGGTCACGAAAATCAGTTTTTCGCAAATATCTCGCGATCTCTTGCTTAGAGGTTAATAAAGGTCATTATAAAAATTGTTTGTCGTGAAATTATCTACAAAAAATGGCTCTTGCATTTTTCTTTAAAATTATCCGTTTTTGAAGTAGAGAAAACGACTAGAATGCACTCACATACGGTATTGTATACCGTACGGCGTATATCAAGGCGTAAACTCTATTGCTTTTTATTCATGTTTGTAAGTGTGTTGTTAGTAAAATTTACTACATACACATACATATAGTACTAGTAATACTAGTATAGACAGCACATTTCGTGCCCGTGAATGCCTCAAAAAATGACTTAAATATGGTCCTAAAAATAGCATTTTAACATAAAACCTAAAATGCTAACTTGGTAGATAGAATACCTCTCATACCAAAAATAGAGGACAGGTAAATAGGTAGGAACATGTGTTCAAGTAAAAGGATAATAGTTTTCAACTCTAAAAGTCACCAGATGTAGATGGTATCTTCCCAGCTTTCTTGCAGAAGGGAAAAGAAAACCTTATGCCCTATCTCACTAATATTCTTCGTAGTAGCATTGCGTTTGGGTATATACCAAGTATATGGAGAACAGGAAAGCTAGTATTTATTCCCAAAATATAGAGAAAAAATACAATATTAGACTTAGACATAGAGGGAGCCTTCGACAACACATCCCACGAGGCTGTAGGCACAACTTTTGTTAGGAAATGCGTACCCATCACCATAACTAGATGGAAATGTTAGGCACTAAAAATACTGTTTCAAAAAGGACAAAATGTAAAAAAAAGTAATCACAACAAGAGGCTGTCCTCAGGGTGGTGTATTATCACCCTTGTTGAAGAGTCTTGTAGTGGATGAATTGTTAGAAAATCTTACCTCCCAAGGTATATATTCCCCATTGGATTTGCTGATGATGTTGCTATAATAGCCGTAGGTAATCCAAAGAGGACTAACAATTACATGGAAATGGTGTCTATCTGTATAGGATTATCAATAAACCCCTCCAAGACGACAATCATACCATTTACAAGGAATAACTTCTGCCACATATGAAATCTATCCATCTAGCTGGTGAAGTGATTGAAACGCAGAGAGGGGTAAAATATCTAGGAATTCTACCAGATTATAGATTCCTTTTGAACAAACACTTAAAAGCTATAGTCGGGAAATCCACAAAAGCCCTAATGATTTGCAAGAGACTTGCAGGCAAGTCATGCAGATGCAAACCGAACATCCTTAGCTGGATATACACTATGATGGTAAGGCCAATCATTACATATGGGGCGGTTGCATGGCACAAGAGAACCGAATTATCAAGAACAAGGAAAGCTCTAGAAAAAGTCTAAGGGCTCGCGTGTATCTGTATTACAGGAGCAATGAGAACCTGCCCTACCGCAGCTATAGAGGTTCTCCTCTATCTATCCCCTCTACACGAGGCCATCAGAAGTCCGGCAATGGGAGTTATCTTGAGATCCTCGAAACAAATATCATCAAGTGGCACACTGATGGATCGAGTCCTAAGTAGAATAGTTTCAGATTTCTGAAACTGACTTCCATATTATCATCGCAATATCACTGAATCTAGTTGAAGTCACAGTGCAAAAGAATTCTGATAACCTCGACTTTGGGAGCTGTTCTGTTCTGTTAGGTCGACGGCATAGACAATTGCCCGAGTTAGACTACCTATTAGATCGCTGGTGTAAATGCTGAATAGAATCAGCGAGTTAGCCGCTCACAGTGGAAGACCATTTTTAATATCGAAGATTGCGGTATGCAATTTTTAATGATACAGAAACTGAAGATATCGACAGTGAATGATAAAAAAAATTATATACTAAAGTTAGTTTTTCTGTATTTTTCTGTATGCAAATAAAAAATCATTCACTCGTAAATAAAAAAAACCTCTGATTACATATCATGGATTATGCCTACGGGGGAAACCATGTAAAAAAACGCGCCCTGAATTCTACCTAAAAGGTGGTGAGAAAACGAGTGCATCGTCATAATACGAGTATATTCGCTTTCTCAGCGCTTTACTCCGAAAACGGTTAATTTTACAGAAAAATGCAAGAGACATTTTTTGTAGACAATTTCACGACAAACAATTTTTATAATGACCTTTATTGACCTCTGAGCAATAGATCGCGAGATATTTGCGAAAAACTGATTTTTGTGACCTTTTGACCCTTATAACTTTTTTAGCCGGCACGATATCAATGTCGATTTTTCACATCTTCATTACAATGCCGTAATAAAGGTGTATACAAAAATTCAGCTCACTATGAATTTTTCCGCAGATAAAACCTAAAATGACTGTACTAGAAGGAAACTGAATAGCTTTTCATAGTCGGTTTATACGAGTATGATAATGGTCATCTCTTATAAAGATGCAAGAAAGTCTTTTCCGTTTCTGATTTGGTTGTCTGTGAGTATAACTCTGTGTTGGATATATTTCAGAACAGATAGAGCCCTAGAACTTACAGGAGACACATCCGATTGCGGAAACTTTTGTTTCTCTTGAACACCGTCGTAACGTCTTCTGTCTTTCACTGTTTTATCGCTTTTTTTTATCAACAATGTGCAATTGAAATAGACAGTTACATTCCTCCCCTCAAACAATTCCGCCGCAACACTCGTCAAGCTGGGAATGCTCATCAGTTTAACATTATAAGGACATAATTCTTATCTCTTGTGTGTGTGCAAATTATGAAAAAAACTACAACCTACCAAAGAATACGTAGACGAAATTCGCGCAATTAATTAGAAATTGAACAATTTGAAAAGGCCGGAAGATAAAAAAGTTATGACTGTGTTACACACAGGGCTTTACCAACAATCAAATTAAGAGACGACTTTAATATTTTAGCGAAATGAAGCATTATTTAATGAACTCTATAATAACTGACCATATATGCTGCATTTTATTTTTTAGGTTCCGTATAATAAATGGTTCATGATTTAGAGTTCACATAAATATTAAGTTCATATCATGTATGGTTAACTTTATAGAGCTCTTTAAATAATGGTCCATTTCGCTCAAATATTAAAGTCGTCTTTTATTTAATAAAAAGTAATTTAATGTTATATTGTTTAAAAAAAACTGTGAAGGCAGCATAAACAATACAAAAAGCATTCTTAATAGCTTTTTTTCGTCTTTCTTGGTGGTTGTACTTTAAAGTTCATAGAATTAACGTTCGCAGTGAAAACTTCAACGGAAGTGAAATTTGTATTGCATAATATTTAGCTTGAATAAATCTCATTTAATTTGTGAAGTACGAGTAATTAAGTGTTTATAAAAGTAAATAAGTGTTTATAAGAACCAGTTCAAAATATTACAATATAACACAAGTAGCACAGAATTACTTAACGAAGTCTTTAAGAATTCTAAATCGGTATCTGACATCTTCTTTAAGACGGATTTAAGTTCGTATTAAGTAGAGAAAAGGCGCAAGTGGGCGGTCCGATAGAAGGAAATAAGAAGATAAATAAAAAAATACCTAATAAAGATCATATTAAGATGGAATTAAGTAGACATAAATTGACATACCTAATAAAGAAGGAATAAAGTATGAAATAAGAAATGTGATACCGAAATTATACCATTTTGTGCTACTTGTGAATGTACATGTACAAATGTACAGTGACGAGCAAAAGTGGTCAAAAGTTTTCGCTTACTTGAAAAATTGATTTAAAGTAAGAGTTTTTTATAGAATTAAAATCTTTTTTTATTTTTTTCATTTTGTTTATTTAACTAAATTTTATTATTTATAAAAACTTTTTCAAAAAATTATATATTATACAAAACAAAAAATATTCCATTAGTTTTTAGACTTGTCCAATTATGCACGTTTAAATTCAATGTTTTTTCTTTAGTATTAAGTCCATAAACCTTTATTTTTATTACTTGGGAGCAACGCTTTGGCATACTTTCCACCAAATTATGGAGAAATTTCTCTGGAATATGGCCCCATTCCAGCTCCATTCGTTGCCAAATCTCCTGAGTGTTTGATGGGTGATTTTTGTGCTGCCCCAACCGTCGCTTCACAATTGACCATAAATTTTCAATTGGATTGAGGTTAGGGCTTTGTGCTGGCCATGTTATTGTCATAAGCTGTTGATTTCTCAGCCATTCCGAAACAATTTTTGACGTGTGTTTCGGATCTCCGTCCTGCTGAAAAGTTATTTCACAATCATTGAAACCTGTTGCTGCAGTAGAAGGTGGTAAATTTGTCTTCAAAATGTCCAAATATTTTTCTTTGTTCATGATGCCATCGATTTTCACCAAAGGACCAACATAGTTCCACGAACCTCCTCCATGTTACACGGTCTTTTGAACTTGATGTTTTGAAGTGATTCTCTAGGACGTGACCAATAAAAAGATCTACCATCCGTTCCTATTTTATCGTCTCGTCTAACCAAATGACTTTTTTCCATTGGTCAATGGTCCAGTGTTTGTGCTTTTTAGCAAAAGCTAACCTGGCTTTAATATTTTTCGCTGAAAGCAGAGGCTTCTTCGGTTTCTCTTTAGCGTTTAACATAATTATTTTGAGTGCCCGGCGTGCAGTCTATTTACTAACTGGCTTGTCTATGTTTTGGGCTGCCTGCTAAAGTGTTTTGGACCCACAACTTCTCAACTCTCTTTCTATTCTTCTAGCTTCCAAATCAGAAAGTAGTCGTTTCCGTCCTGTTTTCAATGGGGGGCATCGATGTTTTTGTTTCTTTTTAATGTTAAGCACAGAAGTTTTTGAAATTTTCAAAATTTCGGACACTTCACGCGATGATTCATCACTTTTTAGTAAAAAAAAATTGCGCGGTCGACGGTATTTTTACAAATTTTTTTCATTTTGACAATAATCAGCTTTTCGTTTTAAAATGAACGATTTACCCACAACAAACTATCAACAAAAAAAATTATCTTAACTGTTACCTGTTAAATAACAGTAAAACAAACAAAGCACAATAGAGAGGAACATCTCTCAATGAAAAAACGATGTTAAATCTCTTGAAACTAAAACGTGCATAATTGGACAAAACTAGGAAATTAATATTATTATTTTTTTTTGCATAATATATTATTTTTTGAAAATTTTACTATACATAATAAATGAGAGTTAAATAAACAAAATAAAAAAAAATAAAAAAAGATTTTAATTCTATTAAAAAATCCTTACTTAAATCAATTTTTCAAAAAAGCGAAATAATTTGACCATTTTTGCTCGTCACTGTATATATGTACATACAAACGTAAATATTATGATAAAGCTTTGATGAAATTATCCATGAATTAAATATTTATGTAGCAACTACACAACGTTACGATAATGGGGTTTTCCATTCATAAATTCAGATTTCAATTCGATAATTTAGTTTTTTTCGCCATGTTTTTGGGAAAATTTACCTGTGTACTTCAGAATGAACACATTTTAAGTGACTTTAAAAACAACATTTTATTCAAAGATTCAAAAATATATTTATTCAAATTTGTTGTAACTATGAAACTTTTAAAATTCCCTAATCCAGCCCTGTCCATTGAACACACATTGAACTCTAAAAGACATATATTGTGGGCCTGTAAATTGGGTCCTCAGGCGGCTGACTAGAATACAAATATTTGCGTATGCGGGGTGGCATCGCCATCGCTAGGCAATCCCAACGGGGAGTTATCAATCCGTTTAAATCGAACAAATTCCGTTATTAATTCACTAGAGATTCAATGACACGAAAATATTCGCATTGAATTTTTTATGCGGATCATTAGACTTGAATTGACAAGTGGTATTCTCTGATGTGGTATTGGTATGGTGAATGCTTATAAACAGAGGACAAAAGTCCTGAATGGCACCAGCGAGGATTACATTTTAGAGAGGCATACGCACAATTTACCAGTATCAGGACTCTGAGAGGTGGTGGTATGCAAAGCGGCGATCGATGGAGGCTTTTAACTCTTTGAATTACGCTTGCATATTTGATGGAGCTAATTGAGGGTAAACTTTTGCTTGGCCATTGATTTCGTATTTAAAATTTATTTACGTGCATATTTGATAACAAAATCGAACTTGATATGTTGGGCAAATATACTACGAGTATCCTAACGAGTAATAGAGATTTTCACATCGCACAACATCTATAAAATCATTGCTATAGCAATGGGGTTAGATACGCAGATAGTTCACCTTGTATACGACTACTTGGGACATCTTAATGCATTTCAAAGTGCTATTTATTCAATGCTGGCAATAGTATTGTCGCCTGAACACACAAACACACACATAATATATGTGGTGAAGCTGATGATGAAGTTGGCCATTAAGTAAAAATGTCTAAATGTAAAGAAGTGCTATCAAAAGTGCACTTAAACTTATGGCTGTTCAATGGCAGTTACCCTATGGTAGATGTTCATTCAGTTGATTGTGCATACATTAAAGTGGTTAGAGATCAGATGAAGGACACCATTGCATTGATGTTGAGGCAGAAACGTTTACATATGACATTTGAGTATGAGTAATGCTTTTTGGCTTGAGCTAATTTATATTGAGCATGAAACCCATACGGGTTGAGTAAATCTTAATGAGGTCATGAATCTTAATACGAGTTTAATGACTGAAGTACATTCCATTCTATTGTTCTTTTGTTGAGGTCTGTAGATAGATATTATATGTACATATATATTATAGTATATTTACATATGTGGGTGATTCTACAAACAATGGAATAAAATGATACAAATTTCGGCACGACATTTTTGGATTCCAAAAGTCGTAAGAGTTGGTCTAGATGATCATTAGAACGTCCCTTTGCGTTGTTGAAAGCGTCCAGTTAAAAAAATAATAAAATGCACGACTGGATCGCACGAACTTGCTCTTATGTAAAAGTACTTTGGAATTTAAGATACATTTTATAAATATAAAACATGGATTTAATGAGATAATAATGTTCAAATGCATAAAATTGCCGTCTGGTTTCTGGAAAAGTATGAATTTATGCAAATAAACTTAAAAAAAAAAACGTTTTATTATTAAATAAATTTTTTATATAAGAAATTTCTCTAAAATTTTTCAAGAAAGAAATGTGGGATGCGAATTTTAAGTATTAAATAATATTGATTTTAGGAAATAATTTCAAAAAATAATCGTTCGTAGGTTTTGAAGATATTGATTTAAAAAAAAAAATTTTTTTTTCAAAAAAACTCAACAAATATTTTTTCGAATATTTTTGTATACAATATTATTTTAAACTTAAGGGACTCCTGCTGAAAATTTTGGGTTAAAATCCTTAGAGCCGTTAATAAGAAAGTCGAAAATAAAAAAAACGGGTCTATGGCAGGTACCCCTAATAACATTTTGCCCCAAAATTTTTGTTGACCAAAATGTAGTCCATGTCCATAATATCACACCTAATTTTTTTTATCAAAATCGTTAGAGCCGTTTTCGAGATAAATAAGATTTTGCATTACGGGTGTATGGGGAGTACCGTTAGTTTTGGAGCTAAAAAAAAATTTCAATTTCTCCTCTAGGGAATCACCGAAGACCCTTAACTACCGAGATTGAAAGAAATAGGTCCAGTGGTTTAGGCTGTAGTGAGAGGTACAGACATACAGACACACTGAAACATGTTTTTTGTGTACTAAATTTTCCTTAAAATTTTTATAAAAAAAATTGATATGCAAATTGTTAGTATTTAATAAAATACATTTTAAAACGTAATTTAAAAATTTAATCGTGTATCGGTTTTCAAGATATTGAATTTTCAAAAAAAAAATTGTATTATTTTTATAAAAATCCAAAAACTATTTTTACGAAAAAAATTTTAGTTTATATTTTTTTAAATGTAAGGCAGCTCCTGCATAAAAATTTTGGTTAAAATCGTTAGAGCCGTTGGTGAGAAATTCGAAAATCAAAAAAACCGTTCTATGACAGGTACCCCTGATAACATTTCCCCCCAAATTTGTTTTTCACCAAAATGTAGTCCATGTCCATAATATCACACCTAATTTTTTTTTATCAAAATCGTTAGAGCCGTTTTCGAGATAAATAAGATTTTGTATTACGGGTGTACGGGGGGTACCCTTAGTTTTGGAGCTAAAAAAAAATTTCAATTTCTCCTCTAGGGAATCACCGAAGACCCTTAACTACCGAGTTTGAAGAAAATACCTCCAGTAGTTTAGGCTGTAGTTCGAGGTACAGACATACAGACAGACAGACGGAATTGTCGGGCCCACTTTTTTCGTCTTCGCTATCATCGTAATGTCAACTTTGATCAAAATCTCGAGTTCGATTTTTTTTCCAAATGCAGAACTTGCCCTATAGTACCTATATCGCAAGTAAAAATGACGATTTTAAGGACATTTTTTGAAAAAGGATGTTCAGGGTATTGAGTTTTTTTTAAGGGAACTGAATAAATCTTTATTTTTTTTCTTATTTTCTCTTGGGTACACATTTAAATATAAAAATTAAATTTAATTATTCTTCATAAACATAAAAATTCATGGTAAATAAATATTATTTAGCATTTTATTAAGAGAATATAATATATTATAATTAAATATTTTTTTCTAAGAATCCATTTAAAATAAATTATATTCTTTTTAAAAATTTTAAAAATATTTCGCAATGAAGTTCGAAGTTCAATACAACTTAAAATTTCTCAGGTTTCTGAATAAAATATCATTTGCTCATTTATTAACCAGGGGACTGAGGCCAGGAGACTGAGGTTTTTCATGGTTTTTGCGCAAAAAAGGTATTAAGGTTTTACTTTAAAAAATAAAAATATATATATATATAATATTACAGTTTTATTAAACCTATACTATACTTCTAACAAATATGCCTTCTTACATACAAATTTATTTTGTAAAACCTCACCAGAGGACTGATAATCTAAAGGGACAATCCACGACTTCTTGCACAAATGTCTTTTTCACAATACTAACGTAAGAAACAGAATCGATTTGCACCACAATTTTATTGTAAGGAGATTTGGTACTTTAAATTGCCAATGCTGGAAATTCGATCGATATCCTAGTTATTGATTTTTTCGACTGTTTCAATATGCCAGGGGACTGATACAAAAAGCGGGGGACAAAGTTTAATTAGGTTTTTTTGTAATAAAATAAATTACTAAAAAATATTTATCTATTCCGTAGCTTTTGGTGCAATTCATCTAAGTATGAGACCTGAAATAAGAGAACGGTAATAATTTTTCTTTGCGAAAACGAAATGGGAACACGTCAGGGGACTGAGAATCAGACACTTTGAAGAATTTTTTGAGCAAGATAAAATAAGGTCAACCTAATAATATTGTTAGGCCAGGTAGATATCAACAAGATTTAATTTTATAAAAAAAAATCAGATTAAATAATTGAACGGATTTTAAAATATTTCTTGGGCCACCGAAAATTCCATCGTTTGTAGAATCACACATGTATATGTATGAAGTAAACGCACTAGAGACAAAAGCATTTCTAACTAATAACTTTTAAATTAAGTTATAAACATTTGCAATAAATTGAGTTATCTTGTTTTTTTTTCGGCAAATGAAAAATATTGCCAAGCTTGTTTCGGAATATGTGTTTTAGATTTAACTTTCTTATTTCATATTTTTGAAGTCAAGTTTTGAAAATTAGATAGATTTTTTAATGATTTTTTTTCAAATTATTTCAAGTTCATATCCATTTTTGGTACCTCATCTTTGGGATATTCGCCAGACATGTATACCACCTGAAAGATCTGTAGATCCATATATAAAAGGTCAGCTAGCTTTATTTATTTTTCAGCTAAGGATTTTTTTTATGAATTTTTAAAGTTTCTTTTTTCCAAGTCACAGTATTTATTGTTGGTACCAGATTTGTAATGCAAAAAACTGATAGGCCACTAAAATATCATCTATTGTCTATATAAATCATCTTTTTACTTGCGACTTCTAGTTACTATAAAGCAAGTTAATGCAATCGAAAGTTTTTTGCGACCTCAACTCCATAGTGCGTTTCGCCCAGGTACGACAGTGGGCTCATCAGTTAGATGCTGCCGTACCCTTCTAAGACGCAATTATTATTTGTCGATGTTTAGCGACGCTTATAAATTTCACAGCAGTAATGTACTGTGAATTTTATTTTTCTAGGGGAATTTGAATAAATTCTGACACCTAGAATGTTAATGTCCGTGGTCAGACTGTTTATCAACGTAGATTATGATGAAATAAAAAAAAAAAAAAAAAATTTTATTTCAATTTTAAGCGGAGTGATTGAATTTAATGCAATCGAAAGTTTTTTGCGACCTCAACTCCATAGTGCGTTTCGCCCAGGTACGACAGTGGGCTCATCAGTTAGATGCTGCCGTACCCTTCTAAGACGCAATTATTATTTGTCGATGTTTAGCGACGCTTATAAATTTCACAGCAGTAATGTACTGTGAATTTTATTTTTCTAGGGGAATTTGAATAAATTCTGACACCTAGAATGTTAATGTCCGTGGTCAGACTGTTTATCAACGTAGATTATGATGAAATAAAAAAAAAAAAAAAAAAAAAATTTTATTTCAATTTTAAGCGGAGTGATTGAATTTAATGCAATCGAAAGTTTTTTGCGACCTCAACTCCATAGTGCGTTTCGCCCAGGTACGACAGTGGGCTCATCAGTTAGATGCTGCCGTACCCTTCTAAGACGCAATTATTATTTGTCGATGTTTAGCGACGCTTATAAATTTCACAGCAGTAATGTACTGTGAATTTTATTTTTCTAGGGGAATTTGAATAAATTCTGACACCTAGAATGTTAATGTCCGTGGTCAGACTGTTTATCAACGTAGATTATGATGAAATAAAAAAAAAAAAAAAAAAATTTATTTCAATTTTAAGCGGAGTGATTGAATTTAATGCAATCGAAAGTTTTTTGCGACCTCAACTCCATAGTGCGTTTCGCCCAGGTACGACAGTGGGCTCATCAGTTAGAAAAATAAAATTCACAGTACATTACTGCTGTGAAATTTATAAGCGTCGCTAAACATCGACAAATAATAATTGCGTCTTAGAAGGGTACGGCAGCATCTAAATGATGAGCCCACTGTCGTACCTGGGCGAAACGCACTATGGAGTTGAGGTCGCAAAAAACTTTCGATTGCATTAAATTCAATCACTCCGCTTAAAATTGAAATAAAATTTTTTTTTTTTTTTTTTTTATTTCATCATAATCTACGTTGATAAAGCAAGTTATACCTACATTCGTAAAAAAAAATCAAACTCGAGATTTTGATCAAAGTTGACATTACGATGATAGCGAAGACTAAAAAAGTGGGTCTCGCAATTCTGTCTGTCTGTCTGTCTGTTGGTTCGACTACAGCCTAAATGGCTCGGCCGATTTTCTTTAAACTTGGTAGATATCATTTTTAATTTTTTCCCCCACACGTTTTTTTCTTCTTTTTTTTTAGACCAAAAATATCGGTACCTACCATACGATTTTTTTCGAAATTTTATAAATATTTGTTTTTCTCAAAAACTGTTCGATAGATTTAAAAAATAAAAATACAAGAACATTTTATTTAGTTAAAACTAGGTAATGGTTGAAAATTTTTTTCCAAAAAATCGTTATTGAGGGTACCCCCCAAAGAACCTTTTTTTGTTTGCGATTTTCTCAAAAACGGTACCATCGATTTTGATAATTTTTTTGTTGCTAAAGCTGTTCTATGGCTGACCTTTTTCAAAAACTAGTTGACCTTTTTTGACCAATAAGATGGCATACTGTTTTTACGAATATCCCATATAAGGGTGCCAAAATCCCATATCCCCGCAATGCTTCAATTCAAAATGATCAGTTCAAAGGAATCGCGAATCTCTCAGTCCCATTTTTAGAAGATTTTGCGTAAAGATCTTGGTCTAGGAGATTAAATTAACTGAAGAACTGAAGTTTCATGATCATTTATAATAAAAAAAACTTCTCCGATCGGGCTCTGCAAGTTTGAAGAAAATCATGAATTTCATTGTAATCTAAGTATACAATTTCGAAAAAAAAAAACAATTTATGAAAAATTTTAATATTGTATTGTTTTCTTTTTTCACCTTTTTTTTTTAAATATTTGTTGATTGTTTCCGAAACATATTACAATTATATATTGAAGGTTTTTTTTTGTATTTTCCTTCAGAAAATTCTATTAAAAAATATAATAATTCCATTGTAATAAAAATACTTATTCAGTTGAAAGATATAATGTACGCCAACATCAAATCTCTGTATATTAACTGTGTGGTAGCTTACCAAATGTAAATCCAATACCGAAAAAATAAAATCTATCTATCTATATTACAATACATACTGAGAAATCCTTATTTATAGATTTTCGAAAGCGCGTGTATCGTATTGTAATAGTTCTTCAATGATATTTTTCGAAGGTTTCATCTGGTTTTTTCCTTTTATATCAATTCATATTGATGTTATTGATACTTTAATTTTAATAAAACAATTTAACTAATATAGAATTTGCCAAAAAAAAAAAGATTAATTTCCTTAGCTTTTCCAAACCAATTTCACACACTGTACCGTATACACTACAGCCATTCCAAAAGAAGTTATCATTAAAATTTCGAAAAATTCAATTTTAAATAAAACCGTTTCAAATTTATATTAATTGCAGGAAATGACACAAGCAAAAATTCCAAAATTAATTTGGAATTTTATTTGCTTTATTTTCATATTAAATCTAATTATTTAATATGCTATAACTATTTTGGTATTAACATGTACAATGTACATACATAATGTACATACATATATGAAAGCAATGCAAATTATTACAATTGCCACATTATTACTTTTCGTAATTAAATGTTGTGTTTTAAATAAACATCATACATAATGTACAATGAGTAATGGTGGGTGAATATGTGTGGTTGGAATTTTGAATGCTCTGCCAGGATGTTAACCTCAACCTCAACATGAATTCAAAATACCAAACACAAAAGGATTTTTTCGTTCATTAGATAATTTTTAGTCCATAATATAAATGATTGCAAGGATGAAGGCTTAAACATTTAAAATATTATGGTTAAAAGTCTATAAATACTTATTTATTATTAAATAACTTAATGTATCCGACTTTGTCTTGCTGTCGCTAAATATGAATTTTTCCGTTGCGAAAATTGAACGAAAATATTTTCATATTATTAGAAACTTTTCATTGAGTTTGATTTTACCAGAAAAATAAAAGTGGATCATTTACATAACTAAGTAAATTGATAGCAGAGCAGGGAATCGTTAGAATTAGTAAAGCGGAGCACAAGAGATGAGAAATAATGTAAACGGGCTATTTGCTGAGAATTTTGACTTATGTAAGTTAAAAGAGTGGACGTTTAGACAAATTTTAAAAATAATCTTTAAGAATCAATAAGAAATCCAAAAATAAGTGTACAAGATTTCAAGTATGCAAATACTTTCAAAATGATTGTAAAGAACATTAATTCAGAAACTAAGCGGATTTAAAAAATTCAAAATTAATTTTTTCTTTAGATCACTAAAAGCGTGTTTAGAAAATTCTAATGAACTAGTTTAAGTAAGTAAGTAAGTAAGTAAGTAAGTAAGTTTAAGTAAGAGTAAGAAGAAGAAGAGTAAGAAGCCTTAAATCAAAATAAAATGCACGACTGAATCGCACGAACTTAACTCTTATGTAAAACACAAAAAGTTTTGAAAATGAATGTTACTAGAGAAAAATGTTCATAACCACAAAATTCATTTTTACAAAATAATTTAATTTTAAAATGCTATCGACCAAATTTAGAGAAAATCGGTCGAGCCATTTAGGCTGAAGTCGAACAGGCAGACAGAATTGCGAGAGCTACTTTTATTCGCCTTCCCTATCATTGTAATGTCAAGTCTTACCAAAATCTTGAGTTCGATTTTTTTACGAATGCATAACTTGCCATAGAGTAGGCACCTATACTATGGGTGGTATGCATACAATTGCAGTACTTACTCAAAGTTAAAAGTTTAAGTAAATACTAAAACTTAAGTAGAAGATCCGATTTTCAGTATTTACTTTGTTTCGTATTCATACAAAAAAGTTTTTACTTGATTGCAAATACTATAAGTAATTACTGAATTTATTCAAGTAAATACTCAAAAGCATAGTAAATACTTCGTTTTTATTGTAAACATCCATCACCTTGAGGTTTTAAGTAATTCTTAATTCGTTTCTTCAAGTGGAAAGTAGAGTAATGGCAACCTAAGGGCATACAAATGCAGCCGAATGCATCTTGTATGTGTAAATTAAAAGTGCATTCTATTTTATTACATAAATCTCAGCAACCATCAATTCTATTAAAGCAGAAGCTCTAGAATTATTCATTGATGAATACAAAAACAAAACGGGTGTTAAACTTAATGCAGACCAAATAAAAAAAAAATAATAATTTCAAGACTGATGTTTAACATCAAAAAAGATTTGAAGAAAACGGGAAATAAGCCCATTAAACTGAAAGAATGGAAGAAGGTTTTCCTTGACATTCTTAACGCTGATGAAAATCCAACAATAAATTGTATTCCTGGCAAGTTTTAAAATCAAAATTATACATTAATTTGAATTAATATTCGTTTTATAAAGGTGCCTTATCTTTTGGAGCAGATGATGATGCCAACCAAGGACGAGCGGAAGAAGATGCGTCTAACGCACCGTCTGCAGAAGAAACGGGAGGAGTTCCAGCACCTAAAAAAAAGAAAGTTGAACGAAACTGATGATAACCAATGGTGAGCTCCAGCGCTTCTGCTGGAACAATTAAAACTGATACAGATGCAGCAAGATTAAATCGAAAACATAGCAACAATGAAGAACCAATAAGAACTTACTCTTCTCATAGCTCCACCAACATCATAACAGATAGTGGATCAACCTTTTTTGATTTGTAAAAAAAACATTTTTCGAATTTATGTAAGCGTTGGAAAAAAATTATTTTTGATATCAATTTATCAATTTATGTACAAAATAAAGCAAATAATTTGAATAATAAACATCAAAATTCTACAAATTGTTCAAGAGACGGTACTCTGGTGCACGCCTATATCTTCACCAACACCAGTTTAAAATCCAGGATCTCCAACGTACCGCAAAAACATCCGCATCTTTTCGAGATGGGTAGTAGCACCTCCCCTGGTTTCAGTGTGAAAACCTTTGAAATTAATAAAATAATACAAATAATAGTTATTGGTGCTTATTTTGACATTCTCTTTCGTTAGAAAATGAGTCGAATTCGTTGAAGCTTAATTTTGAGACTCGGCGATTAGAATGTTAATCGAACAAATCGAAAGTTCACCCAATCCATAGAAAGTTCATTCATTTGCGAAAGCTAATTCAATTTTGACATTCGAAAGAATAGAATTAAATGTCATTTTTGTGTCGTTTGAATTTTTCTGTCGAGTAAGAAACAAAACATGTAAGTTTTTAATTATTTCATGGAAAATAAATTACTTTTATTAATTTTTTTGTTGTTTTATGTTTAAAGGTAGCATTTCAACTGGACAAACCGCGAACAAAAGGAAAAGTTAATCAAAATAGTGGAAGAAAATCCGGAGGTAGCAAAGAGTTTTTTTACCAGCCGCGTAGATACCGAAAGCATCCACTATCCTTCTCTGCACTTCTTCAACACCATCTTCATTTATAAACAACACAAATGCCATATTTTTACTTTTAATTTATTATTTTATGGTTTTATCAAAGAAATTTAAATTTTTAAACAATAAAAAAAACAATTACAACTAAACAAAGATTTCAGTTTTTGGTTTTGACATTTCACAAACACTTCTCTTTTGTTTTCGATATGTTAGTGTGACCAAGCGTATACGAAAAAAAAAATAAAAATTTAGAACGCGTCATGACCAACTTATTTTTTTAAGAATAGTTTCAAAACAGCTGAGTTGACACAAAAAATGTAATGAATATGTAGTTCTTTATGGTTAAACTTTACTTTATAATGAAAAAGTGTATTATTTATGTTGTTTCTTGATTCTTTATCCAACATCTATAAAATGTTTAGAAACAAAAAAAATGTAAAACGGTCATACTAATTCAAATAAAAATATAGTAAATGTCAAACGGCTGACAATGAAAATGAATCTTTTTTGAAGTTCATTTTATGCTATCTTTCGCAAATGAATGTTATTCGTTCGAATCTCAAAATTAAGAAAGTTCATCCGAAGGAATAGAATCATTCTAACGAATAGACTATTCATGAGAATGTCAAAATAAGCATGATTATAATTATAATGAATCAAATTAATCATTAGACTGACCAATGAAATATTTACTTAATCACTCTACATTTTCTCGATCAAAGCTATACAGTTGTTTGAAATTTGAATCAGTTCCCGATCTTCGTTGTTTATATACTTTTGTAGAGTTAAAGCTTCTTAATGACCGGCAGTATGGCTTTCGTAGCAATAGGTCCACTGGTGATCCGATGGTATATCTCACCGAACAGTGCAGCGGCACAAATCTTTACATCATTTTGGAGAAAGTAAAATGATTGCACTTGATATTTCAAAAGCATTTGATAGAGTTTGGCATCAAGCTCTCTTATCGAAAATGCGTACATTTGGTATTGATGAATCTCTTCTTCGATGGATTAGAAACTACCTTTTGAACCGCTCAATACAAGTTGTATTGGATGGTTTTAAATCTGAAGTCCATAAAATAAATGCTGATGTGCCACACGGCTCCGTTTTGTCTTCGACTCTCTTTCTTATGTTAATCAATGGTCTATTGTCTGAAACTTCTCATTCATTAAATTGTTTTGCTGATGACAGTCACCTCAGGTTCTCATATTCGTTTCCAGATACATTTCCTTGTTCTACGAATAGGGATCTAGACCGCCAGCGTATGATAAGCTCATTAAATTCGGATCTCGATAGCATTGTGAAATGGAAAACCATAAACCGCATAGAATTTAATAGTCAAAAAATGCAATGCTGCCTTCTGTCATTAAAGCAGAACCCACTCCTCATGCCGCTATCCATGAGCGGCACTTGCATTGAACCAAACAGCTCTTAGTTCTCGGTATCTGCATCACAAACTACCTTGTGTGGAATGACCACATATTCGAGGTCGCCAAAAACGCTGCTAAGTGCCTAGGTTTCCTTTGACGTTGCAAGAAATTTTGTACCCCTTCTGATCTGACTGTTATCTGTAAGGCCTATATTCGTCCAAAGCCCGAGTACGATTCACATATTTGCGCAGGTGCTCCAATAACTCACTTGAGTCTCTTGGATAGAATCCAAAAAAGAGCTTAAAAGATGATAGGTAATAAAAGTATAACAGAAACAAGATCGTCTTTAGTTTAACGTGAGCACCTGCCTATTATGGCCACGGAAGGCCTACCTCCATTTAAAGTCAGATTGAGTCTTGACCATTAACCCCGACATAGCAAGCTATCTCGGTTGCAAAGTTGTGATATGTTGCAGCATATGCACACCTCTTGCTTTGGAGGCGAGGTCTATCTAACACCTCTTGAATTCAAAAAAAGAATCGTGAAAACCATATGTCTCCGCATTCGGAATAAACCAAGGCACCATGATGCTCCCACTAGGGGGCCTACCTCATAGATAGGGTTTGTGCCGAGGGTAAAACTCAACCTCCGACTCAAATGGGCACTATCTCCCATGGTACCAGAATATAGCTTCCGGTGGAGCTTCGCAACCAAGGTCACTTACAGATGGGCTCCTGCAAAACCCTGGGCCTGTCAACCCTTAGGAAACACACCAAGAAAATCGGCCGGGGTAATAACCTAGTGTGCTTCCTATCTTCATTCGCCTTGCGACGAACTAGGAATGATGCCCCTAGTCTTTAGCTTACCTTACGGCAAACAAGGAAAGACGCTGCTATCTTTTATTTACCTTACGGCAAGTAGTCGGAGACTTCACCAATTTCACCCTACAAACCTTAAGGATCTCCAGCCATGCAAGTAGTCGGAGACCTTACCGATTTCACCCTAGACATCCTTAGTATACCCTTCAAAACCTGGAGAATATCTTAAAAATCTCCAACCACGTAAGTAGCCGGAGATTTCACCAACACACACCCGTTTCGACCCTACTACTCCCTTGGGTTTTCTTAGTTGTCCAAATCTCTTAGCTGATCGAACAGCGAGAGAATAGTCGTAAGCCCCCCCACCACGACAAGGTGAAACCCGTCGGGGGGAGTATAACAGAAACATATGAATCTCTCGAGCACCGTCGCAATGTTTCTTGTTTTTGATTATTTTACCGTTATTTTTATAAACACTGTTCTAATTAAATAGCCAGCTGCGTTCGTCTCCTTAAACAATTTAACCGTAATACTTCGAACGTACAGTTAAATTCAGACATTCTTTCTTAAGCCGAACTACACGAATGTGGAATGCTTTACTCGACTCTATATTTTCCTCTCATTATAATATTCAGACATTCAAAACCAATGTGCATAGGTATCTCCTTTTAAATCCTTTCCTACTTACCTAAAACGCTCACACTGTGCTCGAAAATTTTAAGGGTTGTCATAATCCCTTTAGTGCGCGAAAATTATAAAAAAAATCCATATTTTAAATGTTTTTTCAAAATCCAAAATAAAGCTTTTTAAAACAGCTGCTTTCATAAGATGAATCATGTTTAAGAAATGGTTTTAATCATGCCTAAGATTCGACCTGTCAATGATCTCATCCTCGGATAAACATCTTTAATATATTCTGAATTCTTCGGATTTATGTATGTATATGTATATGTATAATTTTGAATTAACCAAGAGTATATTCCTATATTTTCAGGAATCCGATGACGTATTTTATGACTGCACCTGTCAAAAATACATGTTTATTAAGTGAAACTGGCCTCTATGGCCCAATTAGCGCCGTTTTGTTACTATAACTCGTTTGAACCTGTGATTGGAATGGGCGTGTGGAATTGTAGACATATTTTCATATTCTCCTTAAGGCCACCAGTTTTCGTGATATTGAATATAAAAATAATTACTCAATATTTTTTAACGCCAAAAAAATACGTTTTTTTATGCAATATTATTATATATTCTATAGTTTACAAAATTTGATCGAAATCGGTTTAGCCCTTAATGAGAAGTTAGTCCAGTCAAAGCGTCATTTGACCTTGCGCGCAGAGGCATGGTCAATTTTTTTTTCATGGATCGATAGGTGCTTATGAGAAAAGCTTAAAACCAAATTTGCACCACATGACAACTTTTTTTACCAAAGTTATTGGTAAAAATGTATTTTGTGTCATTTTTTGGTCATTTGCGAATATCTCGGCTCGACTATCTCGTACAAACAAAAATTAAACATGTTTTTATTCCTTATAACATTATCTATTATGTTCTAAAAAAAAACATTTGTTTAAACAAATGAAAAAAAAGTTATAGTAAGTTAAACAAATTTTTTGTTGTTTTAAAATTACTTTTTCGTGATTATTAAGAAAAAAGCTCATGTAACGAGGAAATTTTTATTTTTTATTATTAAAGTTCTTGTAATTCCCTACAATTTAAAAAAAAAATCAACACTCTACGTTGAACGAAAGCCGAGTAATAAATTATTGAACATGGGTAAGTCAGCGCACCCACGCATTTTATGATTTTATGTTTTAATTAATATCTCAGCCCCAGTATGTCGCAAAGTAAAAATAAAAAACTGTATTGCTAATAACAATATTTTCTATCAACTTGCATTTAATTTAATATTTTTGAGCAAAAACATAAAAAGTTACCGTTGGTTTCAACGTTTTTTTTTTTTGTTTTTAATACCTTTTTTTCATAGTTATTGAGAAAAAAAATGTATTTCACAGTAAATACTTTTCAGTTTTGGATTTTTGTTTTATAGTCCTGCTAATTTTCTTCAAATTAAAAAAAAAATTAGTCCATTACGACAAACGGGAGCCAAGATATTCATGATTTAAAAACTTAGGAAAGCCTACAATTTAGTATTTTAACCTTGTAGCTTGTAATTTTTATGTCGCCAGCAACAAGATATATTGGTATCCATTTAAACACCCCACACATACTTACACATATGTATTTTTTGCTTCTTGTTGCTGGCGACACCAAAATTACAAGCTACAAGGTTAAGATACTTAATTGTAAGCTTTCCTAAGTTTTTAAATCATGAATATCTTGACTCCTGTTTGTCGTAAAGGACTAATTTTTAATTTAAAGAAAATTAGCAGGACTATCAAACAAAAATCCAAAACTGAAAAGTATTTACCGTGAAATACAGTTTTTTTCTCAATAACTATGAAAAAAAGGTATTAAAAACAAGAAAAAAAACGTTGAAACCAACGGTAACTTTTTATATTTTTGCTCAAACATATTAAATTAAATGCAAGTTGATAGAAAATATTGTTATTAGCAATACAGTTTTTTATTTTCACTTTGCGACATACTGGGGCTGAGATATTAATTAAAACATAAAATCATAAAATGCGTGGGTGCGCTGACTTACCTATGTTCAATAATTTATTACTCGGCTTTCGTTCATCGTAGAGTGTTGATTTTTTTTTTTAAATTGTAGGGAATTACAAGAACTTTAATAACAAAAAATAAAAATTTCATCGTTAAATGAGCTTTATTCTTAATAATCACGAAAAAGTGATTTTTAAACAACAAAAAATTTGTTTAACTTACTATAACTTTTTTTTCATTTGTTTAAACAAATGTTTTTTTTTAGAACATAATAGATAATGTTATTAGAAATAAATACATGTTTAATTTTTGTTTGTACGAGATAGTAGAGCCGAGATATTCGCAAATGACCAAAAAATGACAAAAAACACATTTTTACCAATAACTTTGGTAAAAAAAGTTTTCATGTGGTGCAAATTTGGTTTTAAGCTTTTCTCATAAGCACCTATCGATCCATGAAAAAAAAATTGACCATGCCTCTGCGCGCAAGGTCAGGCCCTTTTTCATGACGCTTTGACTGGACTAAGTCTATTCTTTTCACCAATTGACAAGAGCACAGTATTGCGATCGTTAGCTAATTATCGAATGAAAACAAAACAACAACTACGCCTTAGAGACCTTGGAATAAATGGAAACAACGATACTGTGGTTTGCATTCATGAGTGTTTAACTGTAAAAAATCGATCTCTTTTACAACACGCCATTAAACTAAAGAGAGATCTTAAACTGTTTTCTGTTTATAGGTACATTACGTGAAATTGTCCATGTAAAAAAACATTTTAATTACGAATACTGAGGATTTAACTGATGCTACTGCTGACCCGACGACGTCGCCGACGACAGATGCAACTTATCGGAACTGAGAAGAAGACCACAAACCTCTTTTATATAGATTATTTTTATTGTTTACAATTCATCTAATTGATTTTGCTTTGATTTAATAGTGAATAATATTGCAATCTAGGTATATTTTTATTTATTTTTTGTTTTGTTTTTTCTTCTTTCTCATCAAAATCAATTTATAAATAATTAATATAATTTCCTTTTTTATTGATTATGATGTTTTTAATAATGGATATTATACGCACCTTTTGTAATACCTTATAATACAAGTTTGCAGACTTTTTAAGTGATTTACTTTCTATCGAATCTGAGTCTTGGCTTTTTGCCTGTAGAGTTTTTCTATGGGTGATGCTTTCTGTCTTCCTTATGTTCAGGTGTGCTTTTTTAGCCGCCGATTATTTGTAATTGATAATAATGGTTGGCTGTAATGAAGTAAACAATAGCAATTGCACAACCGCTGATAATTATAGTTGTTGTTTAATGATCGATATTTTGTGTGGTCAGCGTACTTTTCTACAAGTCTGCTGCTTAAACGCTCAGAGTTTAGTTCCAAAAACTGATGAATTTAGGTACTTATTTGCGGCTTCAAAGGTGGATATCATATGTGTGATATGTGATGTGAAACATGGTTTTATCCTGAATTGAATGATTCATATTGTGAAGTAAAAGGTTTTAAACTATATAGACGGGATAGAGTGGGCCGCATTGGTGGTGGAGTAGGCATTTATGCACGTAGAGGGTTAAGGCCACAATTTATATGTGAATCCCTTCCTAATAGTAACATTGATTTTATATTTATTGAAATAACATGCAAGGATAACAAGATTCTTATGACTGGTGTTTTTCCTACCGCCTGGAAATGTGCCAAAATTGTTCCTGTCCCAAAAAATCGAAATGAGTATCGGCCAATAGCCGTACTGCCTTATTTATCTAAAGTCTTGGAAAAAATTATGAACACACAAATGCGCCAATATCTAAGACGTAATTACATGCTATGTCCCAATCAATCCGCCCCAAGCACAGCTGTACAACTGCCCTTATAAATGTAGTGGAAGAAATAAGAAACAGTGTAGATTTGGACTATGTCACTTTTTTCACTCTCTTGGATTTTTCCAAAGCCTTCGACACTGTGAACCATAATAATTTATGCATCAAATTTAGGAATGAATTTAAATTCTCGTCATCATAAGTGAGGCTCATTTTCTCGTATCTTAGTTCCAGGTACCAAGCAGTAGTTGCTAACGAACAAACCTCAAGTTTTCTTTTACTACATTTACATTTATATTTAACCCGTTCTACTTGGCTGTGTAATTTTTCCGCTGCGATATTATTGATTTATTTTTTTAACTATCTATCATATTTTAATTCATAATCCCTTGTTTTTAGTAATTTAACAATATCTTTTGTATATTTCATCTTCACGCGAGTGATTTTTATCAAATGTCATCTTTTATTTTTTCTTAGAAAAATAATATAATTTTTCGATTTACAAAATAAATATATATAAGTGAGTGATATTAATCATAAGCTTTCACCCATCCCGATCGCATCTGCCGTGATTTTGTATTCTACATTACATGCTACCCGCAACCCGCATTCCGCTTCAACAAGAGCTTTAACTGGGCACCTGTGTGCTGTCACAATTATACACATAGCCTCATCAAAATTGAATGATATCTTTGCATATACCTACAATTGCCCGTTTATTTGGATACCAAAACTTTTTTAGTTTTGTCTCATCTTTTCCCTGTGAGTACATTTTTAGTAGATGTTCTGCCGATAGTTTTTTTGATTCTACATAAACAAACATTTGATCTTTTCTCTTGGCAATAAAACAACAACAACAACGTCTGCAACCGAGAAATAAACATTCGAATTGTCAAAAACTACATTATCCTACATCCTACATCTAGCTGATACACGAACCCTTTCATCACACTAAACTACGTTACCTACCTGAAAGAAATTTTCACACTGCTCTAAAAAATTAAGGGACAAAACTGAATTAAAAATTGAATTAAAATGTCATCTTGCACTTTATGCGAAAAAATTGCGGACTATTTGATTGATTCAATAATATGTCATGGCAACTGTAGAAGATCATTTCATATAGATTGTATTGACACCCCTTAAAGCACTATTAAGCTTTTTAAGGAAAGAAAATCTTTCTATTATTTTTGTGACGAGTGCGATCCGTTTGCGTACACTAACATTACTCGAGACGTAATACAAAATAATTATAACCTCGAAAAGTTACATGCTCAATTACTGCATCTTACCGAAAAAGTTGACAGATTAACCACTTCGCCTACAATACATAATACGGAATCACATAATGACGAAATCGAAATGACTGATAGCCGATTACTAAACGATACATCATCTTTAAAGCGAAAAATTGACGAAACTGATACCGAATCTTGTGAAGTTAATCCCTCAACTAAGAAGCCTGCTACGTCTATTTCTATCACCGCATCTCCGCCGCTTCCTCAACCTCTTTAATCATCTCTACCTCCATCTACATTGTCAACATCTTTTGACCTAATCATAGCACCAGTAATCTCACCATCATTAATTGAGCCTATAACTGTTGTGGTAAATCCATCATCATCAACGTTACCTAATATAAAATCTTCCTCATTTCATTCAACCAAAAAACCTAGTCTTGTCAATCATCTAAATTCACCCATTTCAAGTGGATTGAAAGTAGTAGAAGGTCATAGAACATTATTTATATCTAAACTTGACCCCTCAACAAACGCCCTCGATATAAAAAACTTTATTTCAAATAAGACAGGTACATCTTCGCTATCAAAAGTTGAGAAAATGATTCATCGAAATTACTCCAAATATGCATCTTTTAAGATAAGAGTTCCAGATTCAATTTTCCATCTTCTCAACTCATCATCACTTTGGCCAAAAGGGATAATAATACATGAATTTGAAAATAAGCAACATAAAATAAGAACCTCATCCCATAACCCTTTTCAAGAGACACGGACAATGCAATATCATCGAAGAAGCAGCTTCAGCAAGTTCTGATATATTACCAAAACGTCAATGGACTAAGGACAAAGATCAATGCGGTCTACAAAAACATAAATCATCTCCCACATGACATAATTATATTAACAGAAACTTGGCTAAATAATTCTTTCTTAGATACCGAACTCTTCGACTCAACTTACCAAGTTTTCAGACGAGACAGGCACCACTCTAATGAATCAGAGACAGTTGGTGGTGGAATTGTAATTGCAGTCAAAAACTACTTAATATGCAGTTTGGTTGATGCTTTTGATCTTTCTGACGTCGAAATACTATGTATCAAAATCAAATTGATAACAGGTTATCCTTATATCATCTCAGTGTACATACCACCGCGATCTTCAAGCTGTATCTATCTATGAAAACTGCATAAACTTAATTGAGAAAATTCATGACCAAATGGAACCAAATGATGAGCTCCTTATCGTAGGTGATTTCAATCTTCCAAACCTGAACTGGAAAAAATCAACAGATTTCAACAATTTTTCCCCTGTCAACCCGACGAGTACTAATGAGTTCTTAATCATTGATGGTCTAGCTTCTTGTGGACTTAGTCAATTTAATGGGGTTGCAAACCGCTTTAATAAATATTTGGATTTAGTATTTTTCTCCGACACAATAAATGCTGACGTAGCTGTAACTTCAGCCGATGTTATACTACTAGTAGAAGACCGTCACCATCCAGCTTTAAATATATCACTTAATATAAATGTATGCAATATCCCTCTAAGTTCAAATGAAAAACTAGAATTCAATTTTAAAAAATGTAACTTTAATGAACTAACCAATTTGTTGTGTAATGTTGATTGGAATCAAATTCTATTAAATCGTAATATTGATGATATGTGTCTTAAATTTTATAGTATTCTATTTAACTGTTTTTACGAAACTACACCATTACGCAAATCTTGCTATAATCTTAAAACTCCACCATGGTTTGACGCTCACTTAAAAAACTTAAAAAATAAAAGAAATAAAGCATGGCTTAAATTTAGTAAAACCAGAGCTGATGATGATTTCAGAACTTACTCCGAAATTAAATATATTTTCACTGATTATTTCAACACTCTTTACTCAGATTATATTTTAAAAATTGAAGAAGAGTTAAAACAGACCCCAAAAAACTTTTGGAACTTCGTGAAAAGTAAAAGAAAAGTTGATGGCTACCCTAACTCAATGTCATATAATAACACAACAAGTCATGACTCCCAAATAATTTCAAATATGTTTGCTAATTTCTTTAAAGATGCTTTCGATGTGCCTCCGTCTTTTCAATCTTCCGATTTGTTCTTTCCAGCCCAAAATTTTCCACACCTTAACTCACTTAACTTTACCATATGTGAAGATTCAATTGTTCGTAGCGTCTCAGAACTTGACGAATGTTTCAGCCCTGGTCCTGATGGTGTACCATCTTGTGTGTTAAAAAAATGTGCGTCCTATTTATCCTATCCTCTTTTTTTATTATTCAATGAATCCCTTAGATGCTCAATCTTTCCATTATTATGGAAAAGTGCTTTTATAATTCCAATTCATAAAAAAGGGTCTAAGAATAAAATCACGAATTACCGACTCATCGCCAAACTTTCTGTTATTCCCAAACTGTTTGAGTCCATTGTATGTAATATGTTATCCAATAACTGTAAGTCTATCATTTGTGACAATCAACACGGTTTCGTCCAAAATAAATCAACTATTACAAACCTACTTCACTTTACTTCTTTTTGTCTTGACTCCTTTGAAAATCGGAAACAAGTAGATTGTGTGTTCACAGATTTTAGTAAAGCCTTCGATAAACTATGTCATAAAACCTTAGTCCATAAACTTAAAGCCTTAGGATTTAATGACAAATTCTTAATGTGGATCTCGTCATATTTAACGAATAGAAATTATAGTGTTACTTTTAGAAATGAGCTCTCTGATCAATTTTACGTTAACTCTGGTGTTCCACAAGGCAGCCATTTAGGACCCCTGTTATTTATCATATATATAAATGATATAACTTCTGTGATAAAATACTCTTCTGTTCTGATATACGCTGATGACATTAAAATTTTCAAAACTATATGTTCAATTAATGACTGCTCACAGCTTCAAGAAGATCTACATAGTTTTAGGGAATGGTGCAATACAAACCGACTTTTCTTGAATATTGACAAATGTAAAACAATGTGTTTTACACGCAAAAAAACAATTATAGATTATAATTACATATTAGATTCTTCTTCTCTTTGTAAACTATCTGTTTTCTCTGATTTAGGAGTTATTCTTGACAGTAAATTAATGTTCATTGACCATTATAACTTCATAGTTAAAAAAGCTAATAAAATTCTCGGTTTTATTAAACGATTCTCTCGCGATTTTCGTGATCCCTACGTCCTCAAGCTCCTTTACATATCTTTTGTCCGGCCAATACTTGAATACGGCTGCGTAATATGGGCACCTTACTACTCTGTTTATATAAACAGACTTGAAGGTATCCAAAAAAGGTTTTTGCGATTTTGTCTTCGTTTTTTTCCGTGGTCCCAGAGATCCACACTACTTCCATATTCTCACAGACTCTTGCTTATAAACCTCCCATCACTTTCACAACATAGACAGTATCTCCAGCTTTGTTTTATTGTAAAATTAATCAATGGTTCAATAATATCTCCATCAGCTCTGCATCGTCTAAATTTTAGCTATAGTCAAACTAGCATAAGAAGGCAGTTGCCTTTATGTCCGATTTTCAGCAGAACAAACTATGGTGCGAACAGCCCTCTAAATCAATTGATTTCAGTTTTCAATAAATATTATTTTTTAATTACTTCTATAAACGACAATGTCAAAAGTAAAAAATTTAAAGAAAACTTTTTTAACACTCTAATATTGTAGTTATATATATTTTTTAAATTAAAATATATGTAATTAGCTATAAGTTTTTTTAACGTTAGACCATTAACGGATTAAATAAATAATAATACTATGCCGAGGTGTTCCTCAAGGATCCATTTTGGGCCCATTACTTTTCTTACTATTATTACTATTATTACTATGTATGTTAATGAGCTCCCGTTATTACGCTTTAAATCTTCCATACACATGTATGCGGATGATGTACAGCTTAGGTATAGTTGTCCACTGGGGTTAATTGAAAATGGTATTTGGGAGATAAACGAAGATCTAAGTAAGATCTTGGTGTGGTCTCAATCAAACGGACTTTGTTTAAATCCAACTAAGTCAAAATGCTTAGTCATTTCAAAAGACTATAGAGAAACATCCTACTTTTCTCCAATTCTACTCAATAATAAACCTATTAGATTAAGAGCCCACAGCAAATTTTGGGTGTGATTGATAACAAAAAATAATTAACATAATTAGATAGGCCTTTTATAGTTATTTACAAGTGTGAAAGTCTTGCATACTCTAGTGGGAGCAATAGTGCATTATAGTGCATCAAGTATGCAGTTCTTTGCAAGTCCAAATAATTGTGATAACAACTTTGCCAAAATGTAGAGTTAAGCCCCCCGATTGAAAATATCGAGGTCCAAGACGTTTTACAGACAGCCTTCTGCCTGCCAGACGCGATAAGAATAGGCTACTTCTTGCACTAAGATGGCCACCTTCAAAACGTCTTGGACCTCGATATTTGCAATCAGGGCACTTAGCTCTTCATTTTGATGTTATGCCAAATTTTGTATCCCAATTTTTTAGACTTTGGAAAGAACTGCATACTTGATGCACTATAATGCATTATTGCGCCCACTAGAGTATGCAAGACGTTCACATTTATAAATAACTATAAAAGGCCTATCTAATTATGCTAATTATTTTTTGTTATCCAATTACACCCAAAAATTGCAGTGGGCTCTCGGTCTATATTCAGTTTGTTGACTCGGCCAAGAATCTTGGGGTAGTATTCAATAAGACACTCACCTGGACGAATCACATTAAACTTATCTCACTTATACGGTAGTTTACGTATGTTATGGACCACCCAAAGAGTTACTCCAATCAAAACAAGAATGATTCTTGCTAAGTCGCTGCTTATGAGTGCTTATACCGCTTTTATTATTTGGGTGTGAACTTTTCAGCAATTGTGATTCCAAGGACAGACGGAAAAATGAATGTTGTTTATAATAGCGTGACAAGATATATTTTTGGTCTTCGGAGATATGATCATATTTCCTCATATACAAGACTAATACACGGTTTCTCTCTGAATAATCTATTTTCGTTTAGGACCTTAATAATGCTCCACAATGTCATGCAAGCACGACTACCACCATATCTCTACAATAAAATCCTTTTTCCACGATCCACTCGAAGTTGCGATCTGATACCAGTACGCTTCTCCTATCTTGTTTCGTAGTTAGGTAGTTTTTCTTTTCTTATTAATGGTTCTTTTAAGTCATCTTGTTTAAAATTTAAAATCATTCATTAAGCATGTAAACCAATTATAACGCTGAAGCTTGTACTACCTTAAAAGATATTGTAAGTGCAAGACTAATAATAATATTATAGATAAAATAAATAAATAAATTATTAACAGTATGAATTATTTAATACATAGTTTAAAATAAGGAAAACAAAATTACATAGAAACATTTCAAGAATACGAGAACACGTTTTTTCTTCCGAGGACGCGTCCACATCCAAATAAATGCTGTTTTTTTCTAGACAAAATTTTTCATCTTCTTTTCCCTGGCCTATCCCATCCAATTTTTTGTATACAGGCGATAAGTGCATTAAAGCAGTAAGCGGTACCCGATTACCAAATTGAACTTTAAAGAATATTCTATTATTTATATTATTAATTTTTTTTGAAACATTAGCTGTATTTTATTATCCCCAGATCTGATCCGGATTGGATTTTGTTTCAAAATAACATGTAAAACAACAAATACAAACAAAACTGGGCCTTGTGTTGTTTTTGTTACACATGTAATTTTGAATGAAGATCCAATCTGAATCAGATCTGGGGGAAAATAAAACACAGCTATTAAATTAAATTCGTTTTAAACTATGGGCATTGGTTAAAAATGTACATACATATACGCATTCATTTGATTTTGCTAAAAAAGATTATTCTTGATACTCGTATACCTACTTGTATAAATTCAAATTATACCCAAACAATATGCAAAACAAACCAATATATTATACACATATCTTTGCCCTCTCTCTTCAATTCATCTAACATATTAAGATATACTCGTACTCTTTACATAATAAAGATCATATTGTCACTTTGACAAATTATTTTCTAGAGTTATTTCCTTTTAAACTTTCTGGGAAATCATTACAAAATTTTCTTCTCCTACTTCAATTAATAAAACAATATCGGACACAAGCTTAGTGTGGATAAGCTTTAAGTTAAAATACCCAAGATATCTTCATGTACTGCTTGTATTTAAATTACTTTAAGGAACTTATTGCGCTGGTTTCCATCAAAATGAAATTGTCGCTACACTCAAAAGAGTAATGAAAAAGACAACCTTCGGCAATAACAAAGGACCTTCGGATATTCAAACAAACTCTACATACATAAACTTTATTCTCTGTTGCATAATTTACGATTTAATTGTTCGTATAATTTCATCTGTTCGTTTTACCAACCCCAACACCAACAGCAACCGCTTCACTCCATTTGTAACCATAAAATCCGAAATTTTACTCAGCAAAAATTCTAATTGCATACTCTTGGTGTACAATGTACATAATATGTAGTATCTCTGTTCAATATACCGGACCGAAAGAAATATTTTTTACCCAGGGCATTTTGGATTCTTTTACTTTGCATCTATAAATTGTACAGTCAATCTGCGTAAAAAAAATTAAGGTGAAAAATTTGATCTACCTATCTTTAATGTAAACATTAAAAAAAATCTATAACTAACAGAATAAATTATAAATCTGTATTATCTGGAGCATTTGGAGGCGGACTTCGATTTCAGGAAAAAATTTTAGTGACGAGGCTAACAGATCTACAGAAACCGCCATGTTTGAACTTACTAATACCTAACAAAAATCTATAGACAGAAAAGAAACATCTTCGTGTGCGCTCCTACCATGTGGCAGTAAATAAAGCCCTAGTTAGGAAGTGTGCACCATGATGGATGGAAAATTCGGTACAATTGTACCGAATTCGATACAATTGAGTTTGTAGAAGTACAAAAGTACAATTTGTCTCGATTCAGTACAATTTCAAAATTTCCATATTTTATGGTATTTCATAAAAAAAAAACAAAACAAAAGCACATAAAAGAAAATTGAAAGTCGAAAACATCATCCTGGCCTGAATGCATTCGTTTACCAGAACAATAACTCTCAGCTGTAAACCCTTATAACTCTTAATTACAGTTTTCATTTCTTGCTTTTCTGTCTCTTTATCGATCAGCTTTCTTTTAGACATCGCTTCTGTTTGGTAACTAAACACTAAACTGTAAACTTGTGGATGTGATTTGTGATTGCGGTTTTTAGTCCGTGCATTTTCAAGATATTTAATTTGTGAATTTTATATAATGAACGATGTCACACCTTAACGTCAAATTTTTTGTCCAATTTAATTTGGCATTTCTTTGTTTCAGTGTTTAGAAAGATTGTTGAGGCCTTGTTCGAAAATGGGCGTTCAAATCAAAATGCATTTCATGCATTTGTTCAGCATCAGCATAATCGACCAAATGTGTCCACAATCGGTAGAATTGTGCGCAAATTTCAGTAGACCGCGTCTGTATTAAATGTGAAAACACCTGCGCATTGCTGTTGTTCGCGATAGTGTGGCAGAAGAGCCCTCAACTTCGACTCGTCGTCGTGCCCAACAATTGAACATCTCACGAACATCACTGATGCGAATTTTGAATGAAGATTTGAATTTACAAGCTCACAAGGTTCAACTGACTCAAGAGCTGAAGCCTACTGACCATTTCAAGCGTCGTCAATACGAACAGACAAAAGCGAATGGTGACTTTACAAAGAAAATCATCTTCAGCGATGAGGCACACATTCACTTCAGTGGATTCATTAACAAGCAGAATTGCCGCATTTGGGCAACTCAGAACTCACGAGTGATTGTTGAAAAGCCGATGGATTGGATCCACAAAGAGTGACTGTTTATGGGCTGGCGGCGTTATCGGACCGTACTTCTTAGAAAATGAGGTGGGCCAAGCAGCTACCGTGAAAGGTGTTCGCTATCGCGAGATGATAACGGACTTCTTGTGGCCAGAAATTGAGGATATGGACCTGGACGATATGTGCTTCTAACAGGATGGTGCCACTATTCACACAGCCAAAGAAACAATTGCTCTTTTGCGCGAGAAATTCTATGGCCGTGTTATCTCACGTCGTGGCGATGTTAATTGGCCGCCACGATCATGTGATTTGACACCGTTAAGCTTCTATCTTTGGGGATATTTAAAAGAAAAAGTGTACGTTAATAAATCAAAACCAATTAAAGAGCAAAATGATGAAGTAATTCGGCACATTAACGACATTGAACCTCAATTACGTCTCAGAGTCATTGAAAATATGAACCATCGGATAGAGGTATGCCACCGAAGGTGTGGCTAGCATTTGCCCGATATTTTGCTTCACACATAATTGTCTTAGAATTTCTATCATAATAAAAATATTAAGATAATTCTCTGAAAACTTTTCATTTTATTTACAATTAACATCGTGCGTTTTCGTAGGACTCACCTTTATAAGGTGGTGCTGGCCGTAAAAATGGACTAGTAAAAGATTTAGTTTCGTCATTACAATACAATAGTTATGTATGTATATACTTTTAAAATGAAGATAGTATTTTTTTCTGTGGAGCTATTTATATTTTTTATACGAGTAAGAAGACAAACTGATAATTTCTGCTTTAATTTTTTTAAATGAAATACTTTGGAAAACTTTTAATTATTAATTTTTTTTCATACAAAATTAGTTTTCGGTACAATTGACATCATTTCAGTACAATTTTATTATAGATTTCGGTACAATTGAAAAATTTCATTTTTCGTCCCTGCTGTGCACCCAAAAAGGAGGACAGCAATTTTCTCGTCGTATTCCTGGCTGAATGCTCAACATCAAACAGGTAGCTTTTTCTTCCAGCAAAAAAATCAATTTCATTTCTTTTTTCTCGATTTCGTTTTTAAAGGCCACTACCAGGATAATTTTTACTCTACCAACTCGCCAAAATGCTTCTAATGACTGATCGAAGTGCTGATTTTGGCGTATTTTTCCTTCTATATTTCTTTTAAGAGTACGCCCGCCCTGACCACACGTGTAGGTACGTATAAAGTCATTTTCGTCGGATAACTTGTCAAATTGATAAATACTTGGAGAAAAAATTTGTGTGTAAATTTGGGAAGACGAATTTTCCATGTTCCATTGAGGTTGAAAAGGTCCGAATCGCTCCATATAAACAATGAAAAACGACGTTAGAACTCATGAAATAGACACATTGCTTACTTACATAAGGTTGGCCAAATACAAGTTTCTTTTTAAAAATTCAATAAAATGAACAAAATTAAATTTCTTCCATGTATTATGCCCTTATTTGTAAGGGCAAACATTCTCATTTATTAAGGAAAACAGCGTCGTTTAAGTGGCTGCCTCGGCTGGCTTCACAGTAGCGCATTCTGTCACTCCAATTTTTCAAGACCTTGTTGATGGTTTCGGGAGGTATGTTACGGATTTCTTGGATGATATTGACCTTAAGTTCTTGAATAGTTTCCGGATTGTTATCATAACATCAGTCCTTCACTGTTTTCACTCGAATTTTTGATTTATGAACATTATTGTTATGTAGACAATTAAAAAATAAATTTTAAGCCAAACGACAGATTGACTGTACCAAAATTAAAGCTCTATTTCTGTGCTACATCTTCTGCAATTAAATACAATAGTTTCTATCAATTCGGTCCGTTCCACAGTAATTAAAGAACAAAAGATTGTTCTGGCGAAGTGAAAGAAATAGAAACATACAAAAATCGAAAAGAATGAATTTCTCTTCAACAATATAAAAAAAAAGCCAAACAAGCAATCAAGGATATTTTGTTAAGGACTTCGTCTTCATTGGTGTACTCGGCCAGCCTCAAGCTACCAGCAGTAGCGTCAGTGTCTGTCAGTCCAACACTGCAATTCTGCAATACATAACATACAGCAAGCTAGAGCAACAACAACGATACAACTTAATTGAATTGTTTACTTCAAGCATGGTCGTCCATAGAAACCCTCGTCTAGTCCTGATGATAAGGATATTCCTCTGCATTTAAGATTCTTGATGGACATAACAAGTACAATTTAGAGTGTCCAGAAAAGTGGACAGACACAGAAAGTTAAGTGAGTGTAGGTAAAAGTTGAAGTGTAATTAACTTGAATGGAGACACTTAGTGCACAGGACCTCCATCCTTTTCCGTTTTATGAGCATAGTCGGTATTTTCAAAATCAGCAAAATATCCTTGAAATTTGTTTACCATACAAATGCATTTGTTGATTCTGAAAAACATGGCAAACAATTTGCGTAAAAGTGTCTCAAGTGCATGACTTGGAGAACAACAATTCTAGTATTTTGTTTGTAAGGATACAACTTTTTAAGACAATGAAATCATAATTATCCTTGAACATGAACTGAACATCCTTAGATATATGTAGGTATACTCGTATATGTACATACATATTCAAAGAAGCGTTCGTTCTTTTGGTGCCTTAGCTTCTTCTCTCGGTCCTTTCATCTCAATGGAAGCTCATCTTTCAACTTCTTGAAATTATCTCTCTAAGGCAAGAGAAGGTTCTTACATAGTTTGTGGTGTTGGTGGTACGTGATTGAATTTTTAAAACTGACTCGGTTTCATTGAATCAAAATGAACTGTGTTATCTAATGGAAAGAAGGATCACGAGGAAGTTAATTGAATTTTATATTTTTTGTTTAATTTGAAGTTGAATGGGAAGATGGTTTTTATTTATTCTGTTTTTTTTCCTCGGTTGAAATTTTTTCTGTGGTGGTGAGCGCGAAAATAAATTACTGCCAACTAATTTTATTTTGAAGTTGAGCGTCCGTTGGTTGGAATAGAAGTTGCAAATAATAAGAGTTGATCCATAGGGAGAAAAAAAAATATACAAAAGTTTCTGTTTTAATTAGAAAGGGCAAATTCAAAACAGAAAGGATATATACATACATACATTATGTACTCGAAATGGCAAATTACTTGAAATTCAACTGACCTAATTTAAATAGATTCCTACGAGAGCTTACATAATTTCATTATTATTATTTTTTTATTTTTTATTTAGTCATGTCATTTCAAATGTTGCAGTATTGCAAATCCTTTTTGGGAAGATTGTCGGTAAGTGACATGGCTTAATTACTTTTTTGCAGGGTGGTTCAAAACCAAACAGTTTTGAGATAGTTCATTTCATTTATTTTCTGAAAGTGTGAACATACTAAATCTCATACACAATTTTTCAAATCCTAGAACAAACGGACATTGTAATAATCCCAAGAATTAAGTTACAACCAAATTGAATCAAAACACGTCTGATTACTCGGAATATAATAACAAGAATAATATTTATTTAATGCTCAATATACATATACATATGTACATATATAATTAGAGAGACATAAGCGTGCTATGATATTTATTTATTTTACTAAAATAGCAAGTATTTTTAATAGGAACAAATCTTCACATACCTTCTATAGTTTCTGTCTTAACCCTGGTTGTTGGGCTCGGAGAGGAAGAAGAGTTATCTTGAGAGACTTCAGTTTCTTCTGACTCGGAAAATTTTATGTATTTTTTTGACATGGCTTATGTTTCGTCTTAAGACTTTTCCATCTTTCATTTTAACAGTTACTTCATTAGGCATCCGTTCAATTACCTCGAATTCAGTTGGTATAAAAGTTGGTGTCAATTTATTTTGCGATACCATGTTGCGAACAAACACTTTGTCTCCAACTTAAATGTCACTTTGTTTTGCACAACGTTTCATATCTGCTTCCTGTTTTCCTTTCTCCTTGTTTATAGTGTCTAAGTCTCATGGTTCAGAATCAATGGTTTCTGCATCTATATCCTGAACAGAAGGGATTTTGTTTCTGATCATCTTACTGTAAAGAAGTTCTGATGGCGCTTGTCCTGTATTTCCATGCGGTGTTACATTATACATTAGAAAAAATTTCTGAATTTCCTTCTTATAATCAGCCCATTGCTATTGGCAATTTGAAGTCTTTTTAAAATAGAAGGATTCATGTTTTTCACTTCGTCGTTTGCTTATGGGCGAAATGGTGGTGAGCTTATAAGGTTTATGTTGTTGTTCTTACCGAAAATTTTGAATTCCTTACTTACAAACTGACGTCCATTGTCAGCTTTTATCGATTTTGGATAATCCAATCTGCTAAATATCTCATCCAAAATTGAAATTATTTCAGATGACGTTAATTTTTGTATGAATTTAATTTCTTGATATCTCGAATAAGTAGTAATTGTTATCAATAGGGCTATGATTTCCATGCACTTAAAAACGCAAAATATGCGCTTAAAATATGCTCTTGAAAATGGGAAATATGCACTTAATATATGCATTTAAAATCATTTATTTTACCTTCTATCTCAATTTTTTTTTTTCAATGAACACAAAAAAAAAAAATTGGTATCCAGTTTTTACAAAAAAATCAGTCTTTTATTATCTTTTAAAGGAACTAAAAAGCAAGTAGGTACGTTAAAAAATTAAAAATACATAAAACATAAACAATAAATTAAAATAACATCCGTTCGAATAACATTTTTTTTTTAATAACACAAAAAATAGAAATCTCCACATCTAATCCTCACTATTTTCATATGTTTTATTGACATAAATCATGAAATTCTTCTTAAAGTTTTTAAAAATAAAGCCTTGGCGATTGGGCCTTTGAAACGTCTTATACATAGAAAAGGAACGTTCTACGTCAACTGACGTAATTAGTGCATTCTTAAAAGAAGAAATTTCATCGGTTGTAAAGTTTCTCAAATAATTTGCATTACTGCAACTCAATGTGAATGCCTTGCATATATTTTTCACTGTTGAAAATCCTTCATTTTTTGCTAGAACATTCTCAACCTTCTTTCGTATGGCTGGGCCAAGAGATCCTTTAACGGCAGTTATTTTTACAACAGAATCTTCGACTAAATCAATTTGATTGTTTAATGAGTGTTATGGTATCACAAAGAAAACTGTAGTTAGAGCTAATGAATATTATTTGGCTTTTAAGTAAAGGCTGGTTCAATATCTCTTTTGCATTTTTAATTGCAACAGCATCAGAATCATCGAAATTATTAACCACTTCTTCAAACTCCTGATAGTGCTTTGCGTAACAATAGGCTGTGATGGAAGAGGTGTTAAAGATACTTTTCTCTAAAAAGTTCCACGCGAGATGGTGCCTTTAAAAATATTTGTTTTCCGGTTGAAACCAATAAATCAACATTTTTAAAATTACTTCGTATTTCTTCTGCAACTCGATGAAGTGCATGAGCTAAACACGTTACATGTATCAACTTCGGATAAAAGAGTTTTAACCCTCTAGCTGCCTTTACCATGTATGGCGCCGCCGCCGCATCGGTTAAAAAGAGAAGAATTTTGTTTTTTTTTAATTCCAAAATAATTAATAGAAGCGTGAAACGCCTTCGCTATTGTTGAATGGTTAGTTTTTTCTAGTTCGACTACGTTTATTAAAAACTTTTTTTTACTCTCATCCTCGTTTTGATGCAACACTCCCACAATTATATTTGCAACAAAACGTCCTTGGATATCTGTGGTCTCGTCAACTGATACCCACAAATAGTGGTCTTTTAATTTAGTTCTTATTTTTCCGATTAGTGAACTATACATTTCATCAACGTAGTTTTTGCGGAGAGTCGAATAATCAGGCATAATTTCATTTACATATTTATTAAAAAAATTTCTAAGGTTTTGGTTACTAAGCTTACTTAAAGGAATATCTGCTGTAACAAAAGCTTCACATAAATCCATATTAAAAGACTGTTGGGTATTGTAAGACGCCAATAGTGTTTGAGATTCTTTTGCTTTGAATCTGCATTCGAGTTCGTTGTGTTTTTGGCTCATCAAGTGTTGATCCACTTGGATCTTCTTTTCGAAGCAGACACCCTTGTTACAAATTTTGCAAAAAAGCACACTTCCATCTGTTTTAAAAATATTAGGATTGTCTGCAACATATTTTTTAAGATTCGAAGCAACAGGTGTCTTCACTTTGGGCATTTCTTCTGAAAAGGGTACATATTGTATACAAACCAAAAGATAATTTTAAGAAGAAAAAAGAATTTCTTATATTTTTATTCTAAGAAACGATTCTTAAATCATTCAAATGTAAATAAAACTTAAGTTGAAAACCGCAGAAGCTTTAAAATAGAAAGAAGATAATTCAAAAACTTTATAAAATTAGAAGGAAAGTTTTTTTTTCGCTGCATACAAACTGAACTGGAACTGCTATATGAGATGCAAGAAAGTATGTGTGAATAGAATATATATGATTTGCTGTGCAAAGGCTCCACGATCATAAACCCAATTCAGATTTATGCGTATGTGTGTGTAGAGTGAGAAATTGGAATGACGCTGCTCGTGGGAAAGGTTTTCCAAATGTTGTAAAGTGGGTGAAAAGAGTAATTGTTACTGGTCGCGTTCAGATCAGTGGCGTAACGTACCATCTGCGCCCGGGCGGGAGACCCATTTTGCAGCCTTTATTCAATACTAAATAAAAACTAAATTTCGGGACATCATTTCACAGGCAATGAAGTATCTTTTATTGAAAGTAATATAGGATCAGCGGTTCCATAAACGGATTTTACGGGCCTTACGAATGATGCTCGTGAGACAAATCTGCATCTGCGGATTCATCGCCATGCATGCGTTTTTTCCTGCGAATTCTTCTCGTTTTGAGTTCGATTCCGAGTTTTTTCCAAAGAGTCTTAGAAAAGTCGATTGTGGCAGAGTTTCTGAGCACACTTATCCACACTCAGTCCACGTTGCTGCAGGTAAATCTGTGCGTCATCTTCTTCAGGTAGCTCTGCAGCTCAAAAGCCAAGAAAAGTGAGGAAGTTTAATGACTGCATGACTGTCAGAAGAAGACTGACTACTGATCCGTCAATTCTTCCAGTACCTCGAGAACTTCCACAAACTTATTTTTAAGCGTCTTTACAGCCTTACGAGGTTCACTTCTTCTGCAGGCTTGTGACTAGATGCTTGAGGTACTTCTGGTGAGTCGACTTCGTCTTCGTCTGCACGTCTTCTTCTTCTGCCTGTAAAATAAGTTATGCATTCCCATGAATATTGGCCGCAGGACAATTCTAGGCCACTCACGATTGTAGATGGAGGAATCTTACTTACATTGGAATCACTTCCGCTACTGCTGGATGCCGCCGAAGACGTTAACGTAGCTTTTGAACCAGAACTAGAACTGCTGCTTCTGCTTCTTTCTTAGCCATTTTCTTGCGGTATTCCCCGCCGCTTCCTTTAACTCTTTTCATTTTCAAAAACTAGTTCAAAGGTTGAGTGAAGTACTAAGTGTTTAGTTTTAGAAGATTCAACAGTATTTAAACTATAAACAACACAATCGAAACAACTTTCTGTGATGCGGGAGGGAGCAAAAACATTGAGCTGGCTGAGACTAGAATAACGTTTCCGTCGAATCCTAGTTATCTTATCATATCTCGCATATGCATATCATATGTTTCGGAACACTCCCTTTCAGTTTCGCGAGAGTTTCGGAACGTTTTGTTTGAAAATCAGCAGAGAGCGGTCAACGACGAACCACAGATAGGGTGGCAAATTTCAAATTTACATCATTGTTGTTTGTTTACTTGTCAAACGATCTTTCATGAAACATATGATTTCTACTCTACCCGCATCACCGGCGACATTTTGCCGCCCCTCAAGGCCTGCCGCCCGGGGCGGACCGCCCCCTCCGCCCCCCCTACGCTACGCCACTGGTTCAGATATCTATCTAAAGTGATCTGGATAGTTTTGTACTGTTGAAATCCCATGTATGCTGATGTAACAGACCCTCTCGGATATATTTTGGAACGCAAGTAATTTGTTTTTACTTTCACCCAGTTCATTGATTCTTATTTTAATGGTGCGTTTGCATTTCTTTGAAACCGATGTTTTTTAATTTTATATTCATTTTTCTTAAAACATGAACGAAAAATATGCATTTATTATAAAAATATGCACAAATATGCAAAAATATGCATTTATAGTCAAATATGCAAAAATATGCACTACCGATTGAATGCCATTTTAAAGGAAAATTGATGATTCGTAAAGATAATTTGTTCTCTTGCTTCTAAATCTTAATCTAATCTTAAACTAGAATGATTGAAGCCTAAGGCCCCATCTTTCAATTCGGGCTGGTGGTTTGTATGTTGTCTTGAAAATGGCTTCTAATGGTTTGTGATCAGTAGCTAGCAGTGGCGTGGCGTGGATAATTTTAAATGGGAACCCGTTATAAAATTTTGTCACCTGTAAAAATGAAAAAAAAATCTTAGAACCTTAAAAACAACATTTCTAGTAGGGATATGGTATCTACAAATGTATTCCACATTGACTTAGCAAAAAATGTGTAGCTATATTTTTTTATACTTCAAGACATTAATATTTCAATCAACAATGAGCTTGAAACACAATAAAAAAGGACCTCCTTTTAGACACCACCCCCTTCGTCGGACATAACTGCGGCACCTTCCTAGGAATGTTCTATTAACTTTTCCTTGCAATCATATATGTCAAGAATATTAAATATATGATGGGACATCACATCTGCATTAAGACTCGCCCTAACGTAAAAAAATACAAGATATCTTTCTTGTATTCCATTCTCTGACAAGAACCGAAATATGGCACTCAGTTGTCCCCTATGACTCAAATCTGATGTTTCGTCGATCATAATCGACACGAACCGAGCTTCTATGATTTCTGTTTTAATGTCAGATTTAATAACAGACGCGATACTATGCATCAAGTCATTTTGAATATCGTTGCCCTATAACACTACTTTAAATAGGATTCCATTGAAGTGTCATAGGTACTTATGTCGATTTCCTTTACACATAAGAAATCAATTTCTGTGTGAAGATTTTGATCCCTCGCCAGATTTTGCGTTCCTTCACACCAACAAAAATTAATTTTTCTTTGACATGGATCAAAATTTTTAAATCCATATTTAAAGAGGGATTTCCATGTATACATGAAACACGCACACCAAACAAAAAATTTCGATCTGTGATCGAAATCCCTAGTGTGTAAACGAAAAAAGGATAAAATATAAACTATCAGCTATCCTTACTAAATTTATTTGGTTTCTCCGATAGGTAATCTGTTAAACAGCAATCTTCATTTATCAAAGACATTTCCAAGACAAAATCTAGAACTGCACTAAAATTAAGAAGCTAAATTTCTTTTTATCACTATAGTGGTAATAAAAGGAATTAAATCTTCACTTTAACATCTAACTTTTAACTATTTTTAATTAAGTTCAAATTGGCTTTTCAAAACACTAGATTTATTTGAAGTTATTGAACCTGTGCAACACAGTCTTTTATTGAATGCCAATTGAATCTAAATTTAAATTCCTATTAAAAAAAAAGCAAATGCATTTTATTTGTCCAGAGTAGCGATATGCTAAATTTACACTGCTGACAAATTGCCATATATTCTACCATGATTTATTTCATAATTCAAAATTATCACAGTAAATTTGCAAAAATATCAATCGTGCATTTTACATTAGCATGCAAATCAACATCAAATTCAAAATCAAGAATCAACAATACCCACATGCCATATTTATATTTATATGACATATTAAAGAAAAAAAAACAAATAAGTCGAAGAACACCGTCTTATTTCTTACACAAGGTTGAAAAAAGGCGAATACCTGAAGTCCTGCAATGTATTATCTTCCTAATGAAATGCAATGCTAATTGCTAAAGGGAGAATAAAATACAAATAATTCCAACTCCTACTGGTATACATTTTGTAAGACGGAATGTAGCGTCTTATTTTTTGAACATAAATGCGGATGTTGAACAAAGAGGATCCGAAAAACAATGCTTGGGGAAGAAAGGGATATAAAACAAATAAATAAGACGGTGATTGAAAAGTTTACGTCAGAGTATTTTTGTGACTCTCTTGATTAATGTTGGTTGTGGATTGTGGAATGTGTTCGGATAAAGTATAAGATACAAACGAGAGGCAGAAAGGATAACTTAAACTTATTCGATGTTTATTTGGTAGATTATGTTATTTGTGTATTTTCTAAAAGGGAAGACGATAGGAATCGTGTTATATGGACGCCACGCCACTGGTAGCTAGCTCAAACTCAATTCCACCAAGATAGTAATAGAAACGCTCCCTCGCCTAGACTAATGCCAAACTTTCTTTTTCAGTTTGAGAGTGTCGTCTTTCAGTTGGTGAAAGACTTTTGCTAGCAAAAGAAATGACTTTTGGACTATTTTCTCAAAACTGAAGTAGTACAGCTCCCAGGGCAACTGGACTTGCATCTATTATTAATCGAGTGCGATATTTTAAGTTAAAATAGGAAAGTGTCGATATTTTTGCAAGGGCATCCTTTAACTTTTGGAACGTTTGTTGTTGATCACTACTCCACACAAATTTAATATCTTTATTTACCAATCTCCATAACGGTTCTGTAACGTCTGCCAAATCTGGAATAAATTTTCCCAAATAAGTAATCAATCCCAAAAAACTTTTCTTTAGAAGTAGGTGGCGAAAATTCTACCACAGTTTTGACTTTTTCAGGATCAGCCGAAATCCCAGTACTTGAAAGAATATGACCCAAAAATTTTAGTTCCTTGACTTTAAAAAGAACTTTTTCTTTTTTTTAGTAACATTTTAAAAAAGTATAAGAAAGGTTGTGACATTCATCATTTCAAGACGTTTAAGAAATAGAGTTGAATGTCACTTCAAATAATTAAAATATTTAAAAAATTAATGGGTGGGGTGACATTTAAAAATTCATAATAGTTAAAAAGAATTATGCAATACAATCATTTTATAAAATGCAATGAACAAAACACAAAAAGAAATAAAGTTGATAATAATTAATTTACTATGTAAAAGAAAAATTAAACCAAAACATCAGAAATATGTGATTCCAGAGCAATATAGTCTAGAGAAAAAAGCCAAGTTTTAACATTTTTGATAGAAACACTCCAGGTATAGTGATTATCCTAATTGATTGACGATTATATAGCCGATAAGACATAATAGAAAAAAAATTATGATACGCAGTGGTATGAAAAAAACAGGTACCTACATATAATAAGTTCGAAAGGTTTCCACGAAGATTGTATCTCGAAATTAATCGAAAATTCAGATTACCAGACTTCATAAAGAATATTTTTAACGTCTTAAAACAATATAAATGACGCACTGGAAGAATTTTGAGAGCACAGAACAGAGAAAAACTAGAATGACTACGAGACTTACGACAAATTAATCTAACGACATATTTTTGTAAGATCAAAATTGGTTGTATTTTATTAAGATAAATATACTCGTAAGTAGCTTGGAATGGAAAATACCATAATAAATTATCTTTAATAGCTTAGTTGAGCACACGTTTCGTAAATAATAAAAATGATGCAGGGTACAGCGGAAATACTTTTTCAGGGATTCAGCATGATTTGCAAAAGACATACGAGAGTCTAAAGTCAGTCCCAAATATTTGAACTCGTTGACTTTCTCAACTACAAAACATTTATCACTACAAGTCAAATCACAAAGAAAAGAAGCTGAGGAGAAGCCAGACGAACAATTGCAAGTGAACAATTTATATCTACGACACTCAGGCGCGTGGAAACAAACATTTGCATCCAACAATCTAGATGAAGATAAGCTATAAAACATTATCTTGGTTTTGGAGCTTATTACCAAATTATGTTCACAAAACCAAAGTCGCAATAAGTCAAGATCAAAATTAATATTTGAAATTAATATTATGTTCATGTCCTGAAAAATATTAAGAAGATTTCCAAGTTCTTTATTATGTTCTTCTTCTGAAAGTCTAAAAACTATATGTCTTCCAAATAATTCAGAGTATTTTGGCATGATACCATTGTATATAAATTCTTAATATACAAAGGTGATACTAAAATGCTTCCCATCGTCTTTTAAAATATTTCTGGAGCTGAATTTACTCCGAAAAGCAACCTTTTGTATTTTGTAATTTCTTTACTAACCGATGGTATGCATTTTTCAAATCTAAGCGAGAAAAACAATGAGCTCATTTTAATTTTGTCATTAAAGAGTCAAAGGTTCGAAGAGGATAATTTTCTCTCAGCAAAATCAGCTTGGCGCATGTCTATATAATACATATACCGGAAGCTAAGTAATCAAAAATAATTATTAAAATTTATATAAACTTCAAAAATACAAAAAGTGACTGATCTTTAATTTGTTGTTTTTTTTTATTTTTATCAAAAACCATATAATTATAAAAAAATCCTTATACAATTATTTCAATAACATAAATTCAGTTGGTGCCTATCTTGTTTTAAAGCTTGGTTGATATTACGTTGAATTCCAAGGTATTTAGTTGTTGACGGTTGACTAGGAATTCCGTTGCATCCGGTCATACGGTTTAAATAAACCAAACACAAATTTCTTTATTTTGAACCGCTCTTCACCCAATATTTTATTTGAGTTTTATAAGTTTAAAATCCAGACAGTTATTGGAAATTTCTCACTAATTTTCACTAAAATTTAGTTTGCTAACTTACTATCCTACCATATTTACTTGACTTTTTTTTTACTTGAGTGAAACCTGGTGAGTTGAACAAGGTAGAACTTAGCTACATGAAACAGTCCGAACTGTATAACAGCACGGAGAGTCATTCTCAAATTCACGTCCATCTCCTTCGGAATTGCAACAGTATTGTATAATTAGCTCATTAAAATCCACTAATTTCAAAATTATAAGGGTCTCTTAATAAACCCTTAAGTGCGTGTGAATTATAAAAATACTTATATAAGTCGCACGTAAAAAAGTGGAAAGAGACTTGTTAATACGCGCTTACTAATGAAGCTATTATTAAACAAAGTTACTAAAACAATCCCACTTTGCAGGTGAGTCCTCGCAATCTCAAAGCGGGTTCTTCACTTTAACCGAAAGATTTCTCAGCAGCTTCTAGCTCAAGGGTTTTCCAAATAAACGCACCTCACTCTTGACTCTGAGCTTCTACAGGAAAAATTTCGAGATTAAACTACTTGAAACGAAATTTTCAAGATCAAACCACTTTAACAGAGCATCCAGAAATTTTTCCCTAGATACTAAAGAGGAAGAGACAGTTGGCCGAGAAGAACCAGGACCTAGTGACCTACAACTCTCAACCATTCGACGAAGGGGGCCTACGATTTTCTGCCGATTCCGGACGGCTAATGAGTAGCACTTTTCATATGATAAGAAATACTCTTAGAGGATTTGTCAATTCACAATTTCATTTCATCGCATGTGGCTTTGAGTGAGGCAACTTTGCTCGCCGACTTAACAGTAGCGATAAAAATTCTAAACGCCAATTTCAGATGTATAGGTCAGACCTTTTCTTCGTTCCTCGTAAATTCTTCAAGTATTTTAACGAACCAAACGATTTTCTTCTTTTTACTACGAACAGTAGACGAATTTATAATTAGATATGGTTGCAAAAGATTAACAATTGTCTTGAAATTAAGACGATCTTTTGACTTTCGTTATTACCAACATCGATCACTATATTATATTACAGAAGTTGATTTTTTGCACAAAATTTTTTGTTTTTTTTTTGTTGATCTGGGTAGCCAGAAAGTGACTGATATAAAAACAAATCTTCAAGTTATCTTCTTTTTATATCTCTCCAAAAATGTTGTCGATTCCAAGAGAAACTTTCAACTCGCAGCAAGTGCCTGACGAGAATCAGTTTCAGCAAATGATCGATTAAGGTTGTTGTCGGGTTTTAAAGACACGTTCGTTCACCACTTTTTTCTGAAAAAGAACTCACTTGACTAACTTGGAAATTTATTAATAACAACCTATCTCTATATTTGTGTATCTTTATGTATTGTATTACCCATTTATGACGGAGCGAGCATCTTCTATGTTTTCTTATATATTTTATAACTTATATACTCATTAACTATAAAATAGTCAAATAAATGTACGTATTCTGCACTTCGTGGGACAAAACCCTTTCAGTGATATAAGGAATTTTCTATTAAGCGTTTTCTATTTTTAAATTTGAACGAAACAAGCTGTGAGCAATATATCATTAAATGTTTTTATTTATTTAAAAGGCCCATATATCCCATTATGTATGAAATGTATCTAACATTATTGAAATGTCCGCCGCTGCTTCGCTGGGTGGCACACATCCAAAAAGTCCAATATTCCATAACTCTGGCGCATATCAGGCTGAATTTGACCAATGGCATGGATTAAGTTTGCTTTCGGATCAGTGGTGGTTTGTGGTTTATTGGCATAGGCCTTGTGACTTAAGAAAACTCTACAAGAAGACTTCTACCGGAGTCAATTCGCACGTTGTGATTGGCCAATTCACATCGCTTCCGCCTGAGATAACTACGTTCGAAAATCGATCATACAAAATCCCCACTGTGGGCACATGGCGCCGCCCGCTACCGCATGTAGTGGGTATCCATATCATCTTGTTATCGCCGTTGACGTTGACCAATTATTCCAATAGCCCGAAATACTTTTTCTGGATGCTTTGCAATGTGGTGGATCTCGTGTGGATCGTGATCATTCCAAACTCAATAATTTTGTTGTTTGATGAACACATTTATACAAAAACGGGCCTCGTTTTTGACTATGATTTTTCGACCAAAATTGAGATCAATTTCCAACTGTTTTGGAGACTAGTAAGCTAACACACATCGTTTATTTAATTTAATTCTTCCATTTTCAAATGTTGTCGAACGCTAGAACTCTATGTCTGTATTATAACTCCTCTAATTTGTGCTTAACCTACGATTATATATAACTAGCGTACCCGTGCGGGAACTCCCGCAAGCAAATTTTTTTTTTCAACTGAAGTTTTTCAAAATAAATCATGTGTCTAAAAATTTTTGTAGATTCGCTCAGTTTTTCTTGCATTGGAAATCTTGTGTAAATGGAAATCTTGTGTGAAGTACGGAATGTTGTTTTTGGGTGTTTATTTTACTTCTGTGTGTCATCGTTAAACAGCTCTATTTGAAAAATACGACTTACCACTAAAATAATAAAAACGTTTAGCTTAGCCAAGAACTATAACAACTGATCTCCTGTTCAACATGAGAAGTTGAGAGCGTACGAAATATTTTTATTTAACGTATGCATGTATCTGGATTAAAACAAAACAGCAAACCAATAAAGCCAATCAAGTCCTTTTCTTAAAGGTAATGAAGCCAAGCGATATGTAGTTAAACCTGTACGCACATAAAGTTTAACTTACCTTAAAATAGTTTAAATTCAAAGACACACAAATATTTGTCAATTTTTTTTTGTTTTTAATTCGGAAAATTTTATTTTTGTTTTATTTTTTAACTTTTTTGAGTGTTTTTATCGTTACTGCTTAGGTAAATTAATCAAACAATGCCCCTCCTCTGGGCCCGCAGTACCAAAGTATGGCATTTCAATGCAACTACTTATGTATATGTACTACATTTCAGTGCAATACGAAGATAGAAGTAGAGATAAATAATTTTGGGGTGTTTCGACCACCCAATGCCCCTCCCCTGATAATAAAAAAAAAGTAGCCTATACGGTAATCCAGACTATAACTTTTTTGTGTGTTAAATTTTATCAAGATCCATTCAGTTGTTCAAGCGTTATTGAGTAACAAACATCCATACATCGTAACATTCACATTTATAATATTAGTAGGATTAGTAGGATTTTCTTCCATGTTAATACTGTTCGATTAGTTTGAACACTCTACATGAGACCGACTTAATAAATGATAGAACTAAAGTAGGTTTTATAGTGAGCACCTGTCAGTTAATACTCAATCTCACTACTTGGCCTACCAAGCACTGCGGGTTCAATTATCAGTTATTGAACAAAGCTCCCAGGACATAGTCGCAGTTGCTTTTTATCTCTGGAAGAAAGGTAGCCACTCCTTTCCAGCAGTTGCAAGTTCTTCATTCCTTGACAAACCAACTCGACATTGTTACTGATCAATGTTTCGTACTTAGGTATTGTTTCAGAGTACAAGCAAGCATCTTTATACTGTTCCAAATTTTCACTGTGTAGGCAGTACCACACTTGGTCCGTGTTTTTCCATCTAACTATATATCGTTAACAATAGCCAACCGCGTGACTTGGTTGGTATAACCACAGCCACCTCTTTACAGAGGGCCTACCTAATTAATAATGAGTCGAAGGTTTTTACACCCTGGGGGCTCTAATTAGCGGGGATAAATTCAATAGATCTCATTATTCCCGTGTTCCAGTGCGAAGTGCTTACTAGATTGATGTAAAATAAATTGTTAAGAGATGATTCACAACAGTATTCCCATTTTAAATCATATTATCTTCTTCCACAGCTATATCATTATACTCTATCATGAAGTCGCGTTAAAAATAATCGTGTTTTTCAAAAAAAGACATTTCTCCACAAAATTCGATAAATAAATACCTACATTAGCTTTGTACTCGTAATCATGTTTGCAATTTTTTTTTAAACACGGATGAAACTCTTTGACAACACGAGCTTCAATTTCTCGTTGACAATCTTCATTCTCTGATTATGACAAACACTGTGGATAACGCATACTTATAAATTACTCAATTTCATTCAACTGTACACAATTCACTTGATTATTACCCTGGAGCAGTCATCGTTTCATCAAACGAATGAATGGAGTCTTTTTATTTGAATCATTCTCAACCATATTGCTTCGTTTTCAATTACGGTCAAATAAAAAATACTAGCTTCAATATGAATGCCATGTTTAATAATTAAACAGGAAATCAAAATAAAGGACTAGCAATAGGAAGTTTAAACATAAACTCTCACAGTTTTCAAATCTAGCAGTTTCTTGTTTCGTGTATCCCTATGCTATTTCCCGTTTTCAGAAAGTTTCTTTTTCTATACAAATCGTTTCTATTGGAAGACGGAAAATACGGAAAATGATAAAAACAGCAAATAATATTAAAACAAACATAAATAAGAAAATCACTCATACACTGGGAGAAAAATTACGGAAAATATTCAAACAACCGAGACCTTATATTTACATTTAGTTTGTTTTAACATACTCGTAATATATTTAACATAAGCTTCTCGAATGACACAGTTACTGCCATTTTGATTTGGCACAACGAATGGTTTTAAAGCTCCTTACACGAAATATAAATAGTGCACTTTCTACAATAGCTCTGTCTGTTGAACTATAATCAGCAATGAAGATGTTGGCCTTTTTCGAAGAAATATTTTTGAAATATTTTTGAAGATATCTCCTTACTGTTTTAAACAAACTACTCCTTTACAATCATACAAAAACGATTTTACTAATTTTAATTGAATTTTCTATCAAAAAAATAAATATCTGGGTGATTCTACAAACGATGGAATTTTCGGCGGCCCCAGAAATATTTTGAAATCCGTTGAATTATTTGATCTGATTTTTTTTTATAAAATTAAATCTGACTGATATCTATCTGGCCTAACAATATTATTAGGGTGACCTTATTTTATATTGCTCAAAAAATTCTTCAAAGTGTCCGATTCTCAGTCCCCTGACGTGTCCCCAGTGCGTTTTCGCAAAGAAAAATTATTACCGTTCTCTTATTTCAGGTCTCATACTAAAATGAATCCCACCGAAGTTACGCCAAATAATACGTCTTTGCTACGAAATAGATAAATATTTTTTAGTAATTTATTTTATTACAAAAAAAATGCATTAAACTTTGTCCCCCGCTTTTTGTATCAGTCCCCTGGCATATTGAAACAGTCGAAAATATCAATAACTAGGATGTGGATCAGATTTCCAGCACTGGCAATTTGAAGTACCAAGTCTCCTTACAATAAAATCGTGGTGCAACTCGATTCTGTTTCTTATGTTAGTATTGTGAAAAAGACATTTGTGCATGAAGTCGTGGAATGTCCGTTTAGTTTATCAGTCCTCTGGTGAGTTTTTACGAAACAAATTTATATGTAAGTAGGCATCTTTTTTAGCAGTATAGTATAGGTTTGATAAAACTGTAATATTATATATATTTTTTTGATTTTTTAAGTAAAACCTTAATATCTTTTTTGCGCAAAAACCATGAAAAACCTCAGTCCCCTGGTCTCAGTCCCCTGGCTAATAAATAAACAAATGATATTTTATTCCGAAACCTGAGGATTTTTAAGTTATGTTGAACTTCGAACTTCATTGCGAAATATTTTTAAAATTTTTAAAAAGAATATAATTTATTTTAAATTGATTCTAAGTAGAAAAAAAAATTTATTATAATATATTATTTTCTTTTAATAAAATGCTAAGTTATTATGTATTAACCATGAATTTGTATGTTTATGAAGGCTAATTAAATTTAATTTCTATATTTCAGTGTGTACCCAAGAGAAAATACAAAAAAACTTAAGATTTATTCAGTCCCCTTAAAAAAAAAACTCAGTCCCCTGAACATCCTTTTTCAAAAAATGTCCTTAAAATCATCATTTTTAATTTTTTTTACTGGCCGCTTTCAACAACGCAAAGAGACGTTCTAAGGATCAACTAGAACAATTCTTACGACTTTTGGCTTCCAAAAATGTCGTGCCGAAATTTGTATCATTTTATTCCATTGTTTGTAGAATCACCCATCTATTAAAACTTCTTAGAAGACTTACTAAAAAATTAATTAAAATCTTTGTATTGTTTTTGATAAAATCGAAAATGAAATAAAAATGCTTCTCTAGAATCAGCTTTTTCATTTTTTGGGATTTTTTTTTACTTTTAAAAATTAAAAAAAAAATGTTGAATTTAACCTTTGGGAATTTTAATGATTTATTAAAACAAAATAAGGAGATTTATTTAACTTATATATTTTGAAATGATTTTTCTCCTCCGTTGAGAGAAAGTTCTTGTATATTAAAGGATTGGGCAATTTTTAAAATGTGAAATGTTCTCGTATCTTCCTTTTCTCTTAAGATATAAACAACGTGCAGATTGTTGGAAAATCCTTCAGGTATGGCCTAAGATTTAGAGGCAACAATTCTGACTCGTTTTAAAGATGATTTCTATTTGATCAATATCGTTCTTCCCGTTAAAGAAGTTTTTCTCATTAAGATATTTGTATATTAATTGAGTTGTAGATCTTGATGCCTTATACATAAGCCCCTGATGAATTTTCTAGTCTAACTTCTACAGAATTTTATTAAAGGTTGCGTTGTAATGAAATTGGTCTTCTCTCAGTATTGAAAAAGCTATTTCAAGTTTCTCAGTCATTTCCTCCCATTTCTCCAAAAAGTTTCCTCTTCTCGCAAAAAGCTGTCGAAGCACTTATTTTGGAAGAAAATCAAGATAATCAAAATTAAATACCCGAAGGAATGGCAGGCCTCTTCTTCGTATATGGTGCAGAACCCTTAAGAATTTGTATGACATTCCTTTGTTGCTTGGTTTCAGAAAGGGAGCTCGTCTATCTTCTGATTCAACCACTGCACCAAAATCAACGAATCTAGAATGAGAAATAACTTGTGTTTTGGAATGAAATTCTCCTGTAGTTACCAGGGATATTTAAGTCTTCTTTTTGAACAAGTTAAACATTATACTCTTTCTGGAACTCTCCCTTTCTCCAAGATATTGTTCAAGCCTTCAATTCGATTCTTTCAAAGCAGCTGGGAGAATTTTTAAAGAATACGAAAGAAATACGAACTTCTTCAGGCTCTTTATTCATTTAACTTTTGTCTGTAATTGCCTTTTGAACTTCCTCGATCCTATATCGTAATAACTAATAACTGGAAGACGAAATGGGTCGCTTTTAAAACAGAATTGCGAAGCTTATACGCTAGTCTCCTCGTCGCTCTTATAGCCTATTCACACCAAACCCATAAACTTGGTTTTCGGCTGAAAGTTTTCGAAAACTCGTAAAGCATCTACATTGAATATTTACATGTCAACTGACAAAATTTGCATTAATGCATTATTTCAAAGTTAAAAATTAAGATTTCATCATTATTATTTTTGATAATAAAATGAATTCTAACCAATTATTAAACAAATGTTTAAACATAAAGAGAAAAATTAACAAATTATGAAGATTGTGTTCAAATTCTTTTCCTTATCTCAATTACTCCAAATGCAGCTTTAAGTTTTCTTTATGACGTTTGATTAGGATCAGGCTATTTTAAAAAGTCAACAATATTTCGATAGGTATTATATTTTCGCGAAAACCACTTTTTTGGTTTAGCGTGAAAAAGCTATTAGATTCCATATGCGATCCACTAAAACAGCAGATATTTTGAAACAGTTTACCAGATGTGCAATTATAACAAGCACCATCACATATCAGGTTGGACTTAGAATTACAACAATACTAAATAACAAAAGTCTTGCTATAGCTTTTTCAAGATCAAGAGCCCCCGAGTTTACATGAAATGAAGTTGAAGGCATTTTGGAAGCTTTGCTTACGTCACATATCCGGTTGGACTTATAATAAGTACAACATATTTTATGACAAAAGTCTTGCTATCGCTTCCCCAACGTCATTTAAAAACTTTTGCTTCTTTGTTTGTTGAATGCCAATTTTTGTTTAACTTTGAATTTGGCGTCAAACCAAACGTTCCATTAGTATTTTAACTGTAACTAACTGTATCACGACAAATGTCACTAAATGAATGCTCAACCAAAATCCCCAATTGGCGTTAAACGGCAAAGTAATGCCACATACTATTGTCGATTTTTGCTAAGGGTAATCAACTTGACGAAAAAACTTTCAGAAAAAGCTAGATAACTTACGGTAATTCGGTGCTATTGATTATTAATTAGTAAGGCCCGTCAATAAAGTGTTTAATAGTAATTTTTTTGAAGATACTGAATTCGTGCTCAATTCACGAAAATATTTGTTGGGTGTACCGAGGAAAATAATGGAAGAAATGCAATGACAGTGAAAGTCATAAATAAAATGTTCATATATTTCAGCTCGTAGACTGCCGGTGCTGGGCTGACTGATGATTAGACTGCAGCGCCAGCGTTACAAGAGTATACGGAGGCGAAGTCCATGTTAGCCATTGCAACACGAAAACTTCTGTTTAATGCTTGTAATTGAAAGAAAACATTCTTTGACTTTTCGAGTATGCCAAGATAATTAATTTAATTCAAATTTATTTTTCACTTGATATGTCTGAGAGAAAGAATAATTGCATTCAAAGCGAAGGAAGGGCAGGCAGTAGCAGTGGTAAAATGTAGTTTCACTCAGTTTTGTTCTTTTATTTATGCTTGTAAAATTTCATTTCAAAGTGGTCGAATAGCCCAATGCCTGCTACTACCATATAACCCTAGCTCTTACCACCTCTTTCCACCCACAACTACAACTTAGAAAGAAAATATAAAACGACCCTTTTTATAATGCCATTTTTACTCCTCTCATTTGTGTCCAAGCGAAAAATTGCTGCTGCAATGAGATTTTTTCCTTCTGCAAGGATATTTAGCATAATGGAATGCAAATTAGTTACATTTGTGCGATTTCGTTTTAATATGCGTACATGAGTGCTGGGCAGTGTTTTGTTAAAATATCCCGTTGCAAGTCTTTTAATTTGTGGCTCAGTGTGGTTCGTTTTCGTTTTTAAAATGAGGTAATAGAAATGCATAGAAGCGAAAAGAGATTGAAGCGTGGTGGTAAAGAGTGTATAGGGAATTAGAATAACTGCTAGATAAGTAAAGTAGAGGAGCTTGAGTGACCTGCGTCCTGGACAACTCTGAGTGTGTACTCGTGTATCCTTCTGGATATGAGAACGTTTTGTTCATCATCATTGAGGATGAGGAGTAATTTAATTGTCCTTTGTGTGGATGCATTGGATTACCTGCATAGAAAAAAATTCTACGAGATTATGCCATAAGCCATAAGCCCAAGGAATGTACCTATAGTCGCTTATCATAAAGAAGAATAAAAAGCTAACGACACGAAAGAGGTTTTCATTAGGATGTTTTCGCAATTGAACAGAAAAACTGGTTTAAATTTCGAGATTACTTTTAATTTTCATTAAACTAAAAATTCGCATGTTTCGTTTGAGTGAAAAAAAAAATAAAAATAATTTAAATTAATCACGAGGACAAAGGATTTTCATAATTCATTCTAAAAGAAAGATTGCCACGGTTGGATTATTTAAAAAAAAGTGGTTATCGTAAGCTTGGTCCCTGGCACACCGGGACACCTAACCATATTTTACGGTCATCAAATATACTTAAAACGAAGATTGGACTTTGATTGAAATGATTGACAAAATTGTCAATACAATAAATGTGTATCTTTATTTGAAAGTCACAATTGGCAAAATCAAAACTTTCATTATAATGATTGATTGTATACAGTTGCTGTATTGCCATTTGCAAAACCAAAATACAAAATGTATATGCGAAAAAAATACACATCAAGTTGCAATCGAAAAATTTTAAAATGTTGTATTTTTACACAGGTAGCACCCTAATGCTAAGGTACGAGTATTAGCATATATACGAGCATACTATTTAACAAGCCAACATAGCTCTTTTCTCTTGCAAAAAAGCCGTAGGTAACAAATGGGGTCTACAAACTCATATAACACACTGGCTATACATCTCAGTCATTAGACCGATACTTACATATGGAGTGACAGTATGGTGGACTGCGCTGGAAAGAGCAACAAACCGTGATATGCTCAGCAAAGTCCAACGAACAGCCTGTTTAATCATGGGTGGAGCTCTCCGCTCAACTCCTTCTGCTGCACTTGATGTTCTTTTTCATCTCATACCGCTAGATATTTTTAGCAAACAATCGGCAGCTAACATAGCCATTCGACTTAAAGCCTCCTCGCAGTGGATCAATAAAGATATTGGTCACTCTACTATACTGAACTCGTTCAGTAGTCTACCTAGTAACGTCGATTACACCACCCCTCATCCAAAATTTGATAAAAATTTTCAAGTATCCATCCCTTCCAGGTCTTCTTGGGAAAATGAGTCGTTGTTGATAGACGAAGCAATTCATTTCTATACAGATGGATCTAAAACCGATGACGGGGTCGGTGGAGGCGTATACTCCGAAAAATTAAATCTTTGTCTATCTTTTCGTCTTCCCAATCACTGTAGCGTGTTCCAGGCAGAGCTTCTAGCAATAAAAGAAGTCCTCTCTTGGCTCAAAGAAAACGTTATATCGACAACCGATATACGTATCTTCTCAGACAGTCAAGCTGCCTTAAAGTCACTGGACTCTGTCTCCATTAACTCACAAACAGCCCAAAATTGTCGATCATCTCTGGTGGAGATGTCAAAACAGTTTAATATTCACCTTACATGGGTGCCGGGGCATAGAGACATTCCAGAAAATTGTAAAGCTGACGAACTTGCAAAAAACGGAACAATATTACCTTTGTTGGATAGCAAATCTAACATCGGTATACCCCTAGCTACTTGTAAACTTATGCTAAAGCAAGATACCATAAAGAAAGCTAACCACAGGTGGACCAGCACCACAACTTGCCGGTCTACTAAACTGATTTGGCCATTGTTTGATGCTAAACGCTCAAAACAACTAATTTCTATTGGTAGATTGCATATTAGCTCCATCATAGGTGTCCTTACTGGGCACTGCCTAATAGGAAGACATGCTTTTCGTCTTGGAGTTCCTGCAAATGATTTTTGCAGAAGCTGCATGGATGAAGAAGAAGAGGAGTCAATTCCCCACCTTCTATGCTCTTGTCCTGCCCTAGCGCAAAGACGTAGACTCCACTTGGGAGACTACTACTCTAACGATCCTAGTGATCTAAATAATTCCGACATTCACTGTCTCAAACGCTTCATTATTAGCTCAAAATGGTTTAACGAGTAAGGGGGATTTTTGAAATCCTTGTGGTATCACAACGGACCAAATATTGGTCTAAGTGTGCTGACCTTTTCCGGTCAGCAGCCACTTTAACCTAACCTAACCATACTATTTAACAATTTGCTAATTTTAATAGGTATAAACCAGGTATTCTGTACTTTTAAATAAAATGATTGAAATATTTTGGTAGTAAATTCTATTAAAAATAATGAAATCGTGTTCTTAACGTATTATTTAACAAAAAAAATTGCGTGTTGTTCTGATTTCACTTATATAGTCTGCACAAAATTTTTCATATTTTTAGTAAAATTTTAATTCAACAACTATTTAAAAGGTTTGCCACTTCTTATACAAGAAATAAATTTAATTTAATATTGGATTGGGTGGCCCTTAAAAAAAATATAAAGCTAAAGAAAATAAAATGAACGACTGGATCGCACGTACCTACTGATCTCATTTAAAAGTACTTTGGAATTTTAGAAATGCTTATAAATAAATATAAAACATGGATTTCATGAGATAAACATTTTCAAATGCATAAAATTGCCGTCTGATTTCTAGAAAAGTATGAATCTATGCAAACAAAGTTTAAAAATCGTTTTATCATTTAATTCGTTTATAGAAAACATTTCTTTAAAATTTTCCAAGAAAAAAATTTGGGATGCCAATTTTAAGCATTTAGTAATATAGATTTTAGGAAATAATTTCAAAAAATTATCGTTAACACAATTTGAAGATATTGATTTTTCGGGAAAAAAAATTTTTCAAAAAACCCAAACAATATTTGTTCGAATATTTTGATTTCCAATATTATTTAGAAGTAAAGGGGGCTCCTATTAAAAAATGTTGGTTAAAATCGTTAGAACTATTAATGAGAAAGTCGAAAAGGTATCGTTAATAACATTTTTTTCTAAAATTTTGCTTAGCTAAAATGTAGCCCATGCCCATAATAGCACACCAAATTTTTTGTATTCAAATCGTAAAAAACCAGGTACAGGCATAAAGACAGACAGACGGAATAGCCGGACCCACTTTTTTCGTCTTCGCTAACAGCGAATGTCAACTTTGGTCAAAATCTCGAGTTCGATTTTTTTTCCAAACGCAGAACTTGCCCTATAGTATACCTATATCGCAAGTAAAAAGGTATAAAGCTAAGAAAAAAGAAAAGTACATACCATAAATTTAAGAGATTGAAAAATTCAAACATAATATACGATATTTGAGTAAATAACATTACACCAATTATTCAAACACGATCAATACTGAACAGCCATAATTTTAAATATTTCAAAAACTTTGACGGTGATCCTTCTGATCTGAGATAGAGCGGTAGTTATTCAAACATTTACAAAAAGCAGTGGTGCGTGAGTGAGGGAGGAATGGTAACTAAAAACGAGTGGTTTCCATGCATGTTATAATTTTCAAGAATTCTTAAATTTCGATGACCAGATCTTAAAAAGAATGCTTGTAATACCTTAAAACAATACAGATGGCGTAAAGGAAGAACTTAAAAACTTGCAAATAATGGAAAACTATGATCTATTTCTATACTATGATTTTCTTAATATTTTGCTTTGAAATTTTGTGTAATAATATTTTTTTTTGAATTTTGTTAAAATAAGTTCCCCCCCAGCAGGTTCAGCTATAGTACGAGTACATATTAAAATGAAAGCTTCCGTAATAGATCGTTTTTAAAAGCTCATTTCTCCAAAGAAAGCGAAAATGGAAAAAGTGTCTGAGAATGGAACGAACGTAATATCTCAACTTTTCAGTATAGCTAGAGAAATTTATTTTTGAATCCTTAGTTATTCCTAAATACTTGAAATAATCTACCTATTCAATTTGAAAACATTTCACAATACATGCTAAATTCTTATTAAAAGTAGTCTTTGCTTATTCTGATTCATATTTGCAGTAACATAATTTAAAACATTCACATTCCGGAAAGTGGTAAAAAACATGTACTTCAAGGTTATGGATATTTAATAAACTAAAAAATATAACTTTTGCTTTAGAGCTAGTGACTAGATTATGTCTAGCAAACCAGACTCGAAGAATACTTAGATTCCAGCTTATATCAGCTGTTAAGTCCTAGACACTTTTTGTTCCATACACGAATCCGATATCATCAGCGAATAATGTTAACATAACGCTGAAACCTGAAAGGCAACTCAAACAGTGAATTAAAATAGACTAGAAAAAGTAAAGATCCAATTACCGACCCTTGAGGCACAATCATTTCAGATACTCCTTACTGCTTCTAATCTTTTCAATTTTAACCTTCTGAGATCAATTTTCAAGTTATGACGTAGAAGTATGTAACTGCTAAAACCATCACACTCTAGCTTTTTCTTATTAAAATCTTGTGGTTATCAAATAAACCGCGGTATGTCCATAAATAAACCTTCTTTCACAAAAACCAAACTGCTGTTGTCTTAAAGTTTTCAAAAACCATATTTACTGACGTTCCACATTTTTATAAAATGCAACATCATAAAATCTTTTAAGAGAAGGTTATAAAAGCCATCGTTTTCAAAGCTATTATTATTTTTAAGATTTGAAACTTGCTAAGTTCAAAGAAAATAAAATGCACGACTGGGTCGCACGAACTTGCTCCTATGTAATAGACTAGGAATTTTAAAAACGAATGTTAGTTCATAAGGATAAAATGAATTTTTTAAATTCTTTTAGTAGGTAGTCAGAGATAAAAACAGAATGCAATGCAAACATGAATTTGTGCAAGAACAAAAATTATAAGTCGTTGTAGTGGTTCCTTAAAAAATAAGCTTTTATTTACAAAATTTTTAAAACATTTTTAAGAAAAAAATTTGGTACCCCTACTTAAGTCTTTATTATTGTACGAATAAGAGTTAAATTTCCAAGAAAAATATCAAGCCGTTCTTGAGATATCGAATTTTCCAAAAAAGATCGACTTTTTTTTCTCTAAAAATTTAAAAAATATTTTTTTTTAAGTTTTGAAATGCAATGTTTTTTAAACGTTTTAGGAGCTTCTTTATAAAAAATTTCATCAAAATCCGTTATGCCGATAGTGAGAAATTCAAAATTCGAAAAAAATCGTTCTATGGTAGGTACAGTCAGTAATATCTAGATTTCAAATTTTTTTTTTATTAAATTATAGATCGTAAAAATTAATCAAAAGAAAAAAATTTTTAGCAAAATTCTCGGAACCGTTTTCGAGAAAAATACGATTTTCGAAAACCATTTTTTAACATTTGTATGGAAGGTACCATTAGTTTTAGATAAAACAATTTTTTTTTCTCAAATCTTGTAGATTATATTAGGAAACTTTTATTTGTCAAGTTTGAAAAAAATTGACCATGGGGTTTTCGAAATATTGAGTTTCCAAAAAAAAATTTTGAAAATTTTTTTAAAAATCCAAAAAATAAAAAATTGAAAATTTGAATATGTTATAATATTAAAACTTTGGAGGAGCCGTAGCATAAAAAAATGGTTTAAATCGGCTGTACTGTTTTTGAGAAAATCAAAAACAAAAAAAAAAATGGACCCAGGGGGGCTACCAAAAATAACAATTTTTTGTAAAAATTTTTTCAACCATTACCTAGTTTTACATAAATGAAATTTTTATAATTTTTTTTAAAAAATTCTGTGGGACAGTTTTTGAGAAAAAAAAATATGTATTTATAAAATTTTGATTTTTCCCCCCAGACGTTTTTTTTTAAGACCAAAAATAACGGTACCTACCATACGGTTTTTTTTTTCTCAAAAACTGTCCCACAGAATTAAAAAAAAAAATTATAAAAATTTCATTTAGTTAAAACTAGGTAATCGTTGAAAAATTTTTTCCAAAAAATTGTTATTTTTGGTAGCCCCCCTGGGTCCATTTTTTTTGTTTTTGATTTTCTCAAAAACAGTACAGTCGATTTAAACCATTTTTTTTATGCTAAAGCTCCTCCAAAGTTTAAATATTATAACATATTCAAATTTTCAATTCTTTATTTTTTGGATTTTTAAAAAAATTTTCAAAATTTTTTTTTGGAAACTCAATATTTCGAAAACCCCATGGTCAATTTTTTTCAAACTTGACAAATAAAAGTTTCCTAATATAATCTACAAGGTTTGAGAAAAAAAATTGTTTTATCTAAAACTAATGGTACCTTCCATACAAATGTTAAAAAATGGTTTTCGAAAATCGTATTTTTCTCGAAAACGGTTCCGAGAATTTTGCTAAATTTTTGTTTCTTTTGATTATATTTTACGATCTATAATTTAATAAAAAAAATTGAAATCTAGATATTACTGACTGTACCTACCATAGAACGATTTTTTTCGAGTTTTGAATTTCTCATTATCGGCATAACGGATTTTGATGAAATTTTGTATAAAGAAGCTCCTAAAACGTTTAAAAAACATTGCATTTCAAAACTTAAAAAAAAATATTTTTCAATTTTTAGAGAAAAAAAGACGATCTTTTTTTGGAAAATTCGATATCTCAAGAACGGCTTAGTATTTTTCTTGGAAATTTAACTCTTATTCGTACAATAATAAAGACTTAAGTTGGGGTACTAAATTTTTTTCTTAAAAATGTTTTAAAAATTTTGTACATAAAAGCTTATTTTTTTAAGGAACCACTACAACGACTTATAATTTTTGTTCTTGCATAAATTCGTGTTTGCATTGCATTCTGTTTTTATCTCTTACTATCTACTAAAAGAATTTAAAAAATTCATTTTATCCTTATGAACAGTTTTCTTTGATAACATTCGTATTTAAAATTCCTAGTCTATTACATAATATAGGAGCAAGTTCGTGCGACACAGTCTTGCATTTTATTTTATAGAAGTTTTGTTTAAAATACTTTAATAACCATTTGCCTTTGCCTTTCACGTCTGGAATTACTTTTAATTTTAAATAATTTAATAATGTCGATCGGAAAGAATTCGACAAAAAATTCAGCGATATTGCGATGGGAAGTTGAAACATCAACTTTCCGAAATCTGAAGCTGTTCTGTTTAGAAATCTGTTCCATGGGGCCCCAAGGGATACGAGAAGGAACTGGCTCAAGCTAGTGATTGCAGGGCCACATGGAGATCCACTGGCAAGTAAAAGTATAGTAAAGTACCCTCCGTCTGGTTAGATCAGAAATTGTATTTCGACAGACATATACTCGTAAATGCTGCTCTGACCAGACCTTATGGGGAGCTTTTGCTGTGACGAAACGGTTGTTTTACTACAGCCGGCTTAATAGAAGGGTTTAGGTGATGCTACATGGCCCTTCTCCGACCGATGATTGGGTGCCCGATGTGGTTCAACATTTCCCCATATGAAATGGAAAAGATTCGTGTATTTGAAAGGCAGTTCCTTAGACACTGTTTGGAATCAGACAAAACACCAGACTCGGAGTACCAACATTATTATTCAAACAACGGAGCAACAACTTTTTGTTAAAGATTCGGGGTCACATTGCAAGAGCCAGACCAACAGAAACTTTTTTCTGGGATCGATTATACTATTATGACAAACGTGTAAATATGACTTCATAATTTTTAAACGACTCATGGTATCTTTTATTAAATCGCATCAAGATACTTCTTGATTAGACATTGTGTCACAGTATGCATTCCAGAGAAAAACATAATGGGCTTATCCTTGTAAATTTTAACTTCTTGAGTTTGAAAAAAAACAAAAAACAAAAATTAAGGCACGCATGTAAATTTGAGTTTTTCTTCAATTATAGACCACGAATAAATAAAAAACTTCAAAATAACTCATATGTATTGCTTGTTGAAAAGTATAAAAGTATAAAGTATAGAAAAATGAATTTAAAATAATTAATTTTAAGAACCGAGTTAATTGATTTGGTTTTTATTTTTAATCTTCACAGCCTCTTTTTTCAAACTTATTGGTTTAACACCTTTACCATTTTTTTTAGAGTTTCTACAGTTTAAATTACGCTCGTTGTAAAAGTATAATCAAAGAATGCTTTGGAGTGCTAGTAACAAATGTGCCTTTTTTGAATAAGTTACGTTTTTTACATTCGTTTTATTAACTTCATAAAATTTGTACATAATGAAGCACGCATTGAAACCAAAGTTTTATTTACTCTAGATAGCTTAAATAATGATGCAAAGCATACAAAAATGCCCAATAGTGAATGTTAAAAAAAATAGACACGAAAATTTGTGACAATTAAAGATTTACGAAAAATCACGCATGGCAGTTTTTTCTAAATTTATATCATATAGGATTATTTATAAGGAAGGCACGCACTCAAAATGAATGATTTCAAATAATTTTGACCTTCTCGATGGTTCATTTTATAAATTGAATAGTTAAAACTCAATGATACGAGTATATATAATATTATAAGTTCCAAAACCTGAATATTTAATAATAATGTCTATATATTTCGACGCATGGCAAAAGTTAAAATTTGCACGGATAAGCCCATATATTTCCAATGAACTTACAAATCTCATTGAACTCAGTTTTGAATGTTGGATTATTTTTATAAACATTAGCGAACACGTTTGTGCTTTCAACAAAAAAAATTGATTATGTCACTTTCAAGTAACAATTCTAACATTTGCAGAGCATTGAAATTACACGTAAGGAAAATAGAAAGGGTCATCTCTTATATTATTTCAAGAAAAGGATACACAAGTAGCACAAAATGGTATTATTTCATTATTTCTGTATCACATTTCTTAATTCATTCTTTATTCCTTCTTTATTAGGTATATCAATTTATGCCTACTTAATTCCATCTTAATATGATCTTTATTATTAGGTATTGTTTTAAAGAACTTAACTTGGTGTGTTTACCCCTATTTAAAGCATTCTTAAATACTTCTTAAATTGGCATTTCTAAAATCGGTTTTTTTTTGTTACTTTATTCTTTCTTTAATCCTTCTAAAAATATAACTTTTTTGTTCTGGTTGTAAATCGGTATTTTTCAGATTGTTTAATACGTATTTAAGTCTTCTGAAATAGTATGATTTATAACGCCGTTTTCGTACTTTTAGTTTTAGGTGGAAAGCAAAATGTGTGAATCGAATTTATTAAATCTTTAAAAAAAAGAGATTGTTTCATTATTGCAGACAAACAACAATTAAAATAGCATTTATTTAAAATGTGACTTTTTTGATGACATCCGTTTATGTAACTGACAAAATGTCCTTGTCCATACTTAATTCATACTTTATTCCTTCTTTATTGGGTAGGTGTGCCAATTTATGGCTACTTAATTCCGTCTTAATTTCGTCTTTTTTAGGTATTGCTTTACAGAACTTAACATGGCGTGTTTACTTCTACTTAAAGAATTCTTAAATACTTCTTAAATTGGCATTTCTTAAATCGGTTTTTTTTTGTTACTTTATTCTTCTTTAATACTTCTAGAAACATAACTTTTTTGTTTTGGTCTTAAATCGGTATTTTCCAGATTCTTTAGTACGTATTTAAGTCTTCTTAAACAGTATAATATTGAAAACACGAGAGAGTTATTTGAGTAGCACTTTGAGACAAGTTGTTTTATGTATCACAGTGGCACAATAGGTAGAGCACAGGCACGGCAAGCGAGAGCACTTGGGTTCGAATCTCAGTGGAAGCACAGAGGTAAATTAAAAAAAAAAACTTTTAAAATTCTTTCATTCCAGCAAAAAATCACATAAGACTGCTTTTTTTACACGAAAGCGATTTTTAATCTTTGATTCTCTTTTGACTTCCCTTCGATTGCATGAATGCTTTTAAACACAGCGATTTTTAATGAAAGTTAACTTTTCTTCTATTGAAAAGGAATCATCTCTCCGCACTCTTTACTCTAGTGAGTAGATCGAAGTTCACTGAGCGAACGCCAAATAGAAATGAAACATACCTGACAAGTAAAGAAAACCACAAAGAAGAAAGAACGATAACTCTGCAATTTTTCCAACCCTAGCAATTTTGTGTACCCCCGCCACCACACACGTCTCTCTCCAAAGGGCTTAAAAATCGCAAGGTAATATTGCTTCGTTTAAAAGCAGTCTAAGGAGTCGAATATAATCAACAATAATAAAAAAAAAACAAACAGTTTATAAAAAAACTTAAATTTTATTGTTTCTAATAATTTTTTTAAGAATTTCCGTAGCTCTTTAAGAAGGAGTTAAGAAGTATTTAAGAAGATGTAAGGAACTATTTAAGAAGGAGTAATGAAGTATTTGAGAAGAATCACCTCATTTGTTTTTTTCAAACTCAACCGTATTCAGCGCACACACCTAACACCTTACACCACATCATTGTGCATAAACATTAATATTTATATGCCTACAAGTGAGGATAACTATTCATCTTTGATCTGCAGATATTCGTTTTGCGTACATTTGTGCATTTTTGTACATACATATGTACATATATACTCGTAGTACGGTAAGAAATTCCCAAAAAAAACTTAATTGGTCGTATTTTAGTTTTTATATTATACATTGGTATACTACTGAACGCCAGTCAGAATAATTTGATTAAAAAATCACACATTGAAAAAAGTCTTGTACAAATCAAAAGTGGGAAAAGCTTATTTCAACGAAAAAGTAGTTTTGACTAAAAGAATATACACAAAAACCGATGTTATAATTCTATGAACTTAGCCCATCCTTGGACTTTAAAAATATCGTCTTTCTATTCTCTGCCTGACTGCTCGAAATTAAAGCAATAGTAGAAATTGCCAGTAAAAATGGATATGACAGTAAAATTGCTTACAACATTTTCTATTTTCTCAACTAACTAACGAGGAGTAGGATCCGTGAAGTTCCTGACATAAAAGCTATTTGTGAGAATCTTAATGAACCTCCCATAATACTGAATGTTGAACCGCAATGATTATGATAAACTTAACCCTCAAACAACGAGTTCTTGCAAACCTGAAGAAGTATTACATCGGAAAAACCCCAAGAAATTGAGAAAAAGAATTCAGCAAATATATTAATGGAGTATTTCATTTGGATTTAGCTTATTTATTTAATTTTATTAATTTCAAATAAAATCAGTTTTTCAAGTTTTCAATCTTATTTATTATTTTTCTTTGTAGGACGAAACGCATCGGACCTTTTAGTTTTAATAAAAATAAAGTACACACAATAATTTTGTGGATTTTATATTAAGAAAAGTTTTTTTATTTTTAAAAATAAATAAAATGGAACATTCAAGATTATCGGAGGTATCCGTTCGGAGCGGAAAATTTTCCGCAACTCATACTTTGTCGGAGGTTCAATTTGCTTTCGAGGTATCCTATCGAAAAGAATAATAATACAAGCAAAGTCAGGTTGCTCTTCCATCATTCTCACCAGATGCTCGTATTGTTGCGTGCTTATTTTTTCGTTTACACTTGTCCTAGAAACACAAATTCAAGTACATACTCGTATTAGTTAAAAAAATTACTCAAGTAAATAGGTTTTTTTAGTTTCTTACATTTTTAACTTAAATTTGTTTACTTAAATTTGTTCCGCGAAGAATTTGTGTCAGACGAAATCGGAAAAACAATTGCATTAAGCTGTCAGAAATTTCAGGCACTTCAACACAGTTCGCCGGGTGCGTTTAAAGTGATGGCGGTGGGGTTTATTCGTAGAATATAGTCAAATTAAAATTTCAACGTTTATCATACCTTAAACATTTTTCGGCGGTGATCCTACTACCAAAGTTGTATTATTTGTCATATCTGAGTACGGGAACCTTTAGCAGAAAAGAACACTGCCATTACGTTTTGACGGACGTCATGTTTTTGTTAATATTCATAAATAAAAAAAATACACCAAAAAGTTTTATGATTTCTTTTTATTATGATTTTAGATTATGAAGCATTTAAGGAGAAGGTACAGTATTTATAATTTTTTCTTTATAATACAAACATTTAGTACATCATTCATGGATCTTACATTTATTATATTTTGTTTTGTTTTGTTTATTTGTATGTGATTTATTTTCGTATGATTCTTATATTTCAACTTGAATATGGCAAGACATTCGTCAATAAAGAGGAGCTCTTCTATATTTCTTAATTTATTTATTTATAATATAATTTCGTCTGGTTAAATTTTCATATTTTTCATATTAATAATACCTAGGCTAGACTTAGACTTTTGTGTTTTAAGTATCTTTTTTTCTCAAAATTTTACTAATATAAAACTTTATGTTTATTTTGTTTTGAATTGAACACCCTGTAAAAAATTGTTTTTATTTTTTTTTTAATATTTTATACATTAATTCATATAATTTATATTTTTGTAGATATATTTTTTTCTTATTTTTTAAAATAATATTTCGCTAGTTTTATGGTTTTCTTTGCAATAATAATCAAATATTCTTTTTCTTATTTCTTTTATGTATGTAATTTGTTTAAATTTAATTTTGTTGTGTAAATGCTTCTTTAACGAATGTAATGTTTGCATGATCTTTTTTGTCTCATTGAAAAGATCTAATAACATATTTAGAATATTATTTTTCTTCTTCAATTACTATAAATATTGTTTTTTGTATATAGTTTTTGGCAACATTTATAAAATTTTTGTTTGGGTTTTTGTGAACAAAAATTATTGTATACTTTATTAAGGATTTTTTTTAATTATATTTGGTAGGACGTAGTTTTTTCTTTAAATTCTATGAACATCTCTTCTCCAGAGTAATCACATCGACTTGGCAAATTGGAGACAATTTTTAATCTTGTTATTAGTTCAGTCAGAAGAATAGGTTGATGTTTGAGTGATTCATTATAGCCTATCGCATGATTTTTGCTTAAGAATTTTTTTATGAAATAACTCAACCCAGTATGATTAAATAGAAGTGATTTACTATAACATACTTTACTTACTCACAAATTGCCATCACAATGTTGTTGATTGGAAAGTGTGAGAAGTAGGCCAGGCACCGACTGACAAATTGTTGCCAGTGATATTTAGTTGCCTTGAATTGCCCGAAACAAGTTAGCAATAAGATAATCACTTATAGTGATTCTGATTTTTTAATAAATTCCTGTCAACAGGGTCCCACACTCGGCCCTACTTGACTTGAGTATTTTCTCATATACTACATACATACCATGTAGATACTATAGAACCGGCAGCAAACAGTTTGGTCGTCGATATTAGATAAAACTTAAAACAAAATAAACAAAACAGTTAATACAAATCTACTCAAAAATTAAAACTAATTTGTTCTATAATATTGAAGTTATAAATTGATTTTGATTATAACGTGCGTGAACAAAGTTTTTATTTTTAAAAATAATGTATATTTAATTTATATAAAAGCGCGAGGAATATTATCATAAAGCTAAACTTAAGCCTTAATTACATTTTTGTCTTACTTTAAAAATATAATAAAACTTAAAAAAAACAATCAAGGAATTTAAAGGCCGAAATAAACGAATTTAATCAAACAAACGCCTTTTTGAAAAAAATTAAATATATTTATTTTTGGTGTTGTCTACGTTCTGATTTTTTATTTTACCAATTTCACACTTGTAATATTATTATTATTGTAATATTATTATTCACTAAAACGTGAGTGAAACGATAAGTCTCTAGAAACGAAAATCGGCATTTCAGTTAAAGGACTTTCTTTATAGTGGTTAAAAAGTGAAGATTGGAGAAAAAGCTGAACTTCGTTTTATTTAACCATCAATTCTTGTTTCAAGAAACCTGTCATTTCGCAGGAGTTTTAGAAAAAACGAATATCAAAATGAGGAAGATTTTTGCGGACTTTTTGAAGAAAAAACCCTTTTCCTTATAATAACTAAATTGCAACATAATTTGGTCGAAGAAAGAAATTGTGTTCTTTTGAATAGTACTTTAATTATTGAATTGGTTTGGGATAATATTTAGAAATTGCATTCTGAGCATTCAATAATGCATTTCAGGCAAGTCACAAAATACCTGCGTAAAGTGAAAAAAGTTAAACCGAAAGTGCAAGTAATTCAAGGAAGGAAGGAAATCATTTTGGAATTACCTACTGTATGCTGATGGCGACAATGTTAGATCAAACTAAATGCATTGCAAAAAAAGAGAATCTTGTGGTTATCGACTAAAGTCTCGGATGTCTATTTCCTACCTCTAGAGACATAATTTCTTAGAAGATTAACTTCAAATGCTATCTCCAATCTTAAATCCAGAAAAAATATCCTTTTATTGATTTATCAAATTAAATTATTTCAATATTTTCTAAAAAACGTTTTCAAAATCGAAATTTTAAACTTTATGCTGAAATATCCATGTAAAATTTCAAACTTTAAAATTTCACATCTGTTTTGAATAAAAATTAAGCAAAAAATTTCCTACGCAGCCTTATTCAATTTTTGTCTTCAAGGTTACATCCTGCGAAATCAAAACAATCATTTCAGAACATTTCGGGGTAGGCAATTAATATTTTTGTTTTCATATCAAGCGAAATTAGCATTATTAGTCATACAAATTAAGGTGAATGGTAAGTATTTGTGTTTTTAAAGTCGTCCCAACATAAAAGCTGTACTATAATAATTCTATAACATATTTTTTTATTTAAAATTTATGTAAACTTTAAAGCAATTTTAACATTACAAAACCATTCGTCTTCAAAACAAAAATATTCTAGGTACACAATTTCACCTCATTCTTCCAATTTTTTTTGGCATAGTTTAGGTTTCTCAAACATAATTATATTATAATTTTTTAGTTAACAAATAAATCTGGAATAAATGTTTTTTTTTTCAATGAAATGTATGATGTAAAATCGACTCTTAATCTAATAACATAATATATATATTTATATATAATTTATTTATTTTTTACTTATCATTAAACTTTCGTATCTAATAAATCGTCTCTGTTTTTCTTCGATACTCGAACTTATAACTCTGTGTACAAAGGCAAAAAAATTAATAAACAAAGCAATATCATCGCATGAGAATTCACCACAGGAATGTTGATTGACACTTTGAATTTTTTTCAATACCTCACAATCCATGCGAAATTGATAGGATTCGCCCTCTAGTGTTTGCAGCTGGCCTCACATTACTTACAACAATCACAGAAATAGAAATGCAAAGGGTTTCCAAAGCGGTTAGCAGGCTGATCGATCGGGGGCCACCGCTAGGAGGCTCATTGGACAGTGTGGTGAATTTCTCTACTTTGGTCCAATCACTTAAACCTGCGAGGTTTTTGGAGGCAGCTCGCATAAGATAGGTTGTGTTGTGCTCTAAATTACCAATTAGGAATGTTGCTCCTAAAAGAATAAATATATTTAGTTGAGGTCAATACGAATATAAATAGAATAAGGGTTTAGTTTGCATAAAATTAATTCATTCAATTAATTAATTTTTTTTATAAAACAGCTACATATATATATGTAATTATAAGCCTCTTCCTTTGATTTTTACTTCAGGAAACAGACCACAAGTAGGAGAAGTCACCAATGAAGATTATACATGAGAAAGCAACCGAATGGACACGTGTTCAAGAAAGCTACTCGTACCATAATTTTGGTTCTAATGATAGTTGTTTTATATTTTCATGAGTTCTTTTGCAGCGAAAATATACCACGCCTGAATAAAGGTACCCATGAAGCATCGAAAAAGCCATGAAATTCAATATTTCCAGAATATGAAAAGATGTAGTACGTGTCTGAAAGAATGGAAGGTTAAGCCGATAAAATAATCATTTGCAGAAATGTCAGAATCAGAATTTTGCACTTACTCGTACGTCGTTGTTTTACAGGAGGTGTGATATATACTATGTTATGGTTCTTAAATTTTCACCAGCACAGCGCCAGTATGGTGATAGGAATGGCAATTATTATTGACAATGACGCAAATTTAAAAGAAAAAGTCTAGCTTGATACTACTTAATAATTTACTAGTTTTCAGGCAGTTTACTAATTTTTTCTTCTATACTTCTGAATTTCGTCAAAAATTCAAGTCTAACGAACTCCGAATTCAGTTTTTTAAGCAAATACAATTGGAACTTTGACCTAGCACATTTCAAGTATTACACATTGAATAACGCATTACGGTCCTTCAGAAGGTATTCGGAAATGGAGGTTTGCTTCTTAATATGTGAATTAGGCATCTACGATTCAAATGCGTCACAATGACGTGGAAAGAAATGTAACATTTTTGTTTTCTCAAAATTATGATGTTCCGTTGCCCTTTTCTCATTTATATCCATAAATCAATGCCAATTTGCACAGTCCCTAAAAAGGGTGGAATATGAAACGTTGGCCGTATCTAGGGTTGCCAGATTTTTCTTGCGACCCGGCGCACAGTGCGTCGACTATACTTTGTTCAACAAAAATTGTCAGTACAGGCCTTATGGGAGAGCTTTTTCCAAAGCTGTGGCGCCTGATGCACTCTCACTACACTACGTTGGGAAAAATGCCACTTAAAAAAGAGCGAGTCACTGACTTTCCTTAAAGAATTGTTGTTGTAATTTTTCGCAAAAAGTTGTAAACCCCAACGCGACTGTTGAATGCCACTGGTGAAGGGAGGGATACTGTCAAGTCAATAAGATCGTGCGCTTGTTATATATTATGTACATCAGAACAGAGTTACCATTATCATTCTAAATTACAAACAAGGAGCTTATTCATTGGATTTTATTAAGGAGCTTTTGGGATTTGAAGCTTTTGAGAACAAGTTTTATGAAGTTGAGTATGTTGAGTGTTGGCGATTTATAATGTAAACTAGGGAAGCCCTGTGGGAGTTTTAAAAGGCGACAGACTTATGCAAGCCAATGAAACCAGAGTGAGAGTTGGGTACGATATCTCACTTTTTATAATCCCGTTTTTTTAAATCCCTTTTTTCTTATAATCCCGCTTTTTTTAAAATCCCGCTTTTTAAAATCTCGTCTCTTATAATCCCGTTTCTTATTACGACGTATAAACAGCCCCCTGCTTGGCCACACTATAGGATTTGGGGTAGGTGCGAGGGTGGGTGTATGCAAAGTTTCTTTAGCATTTAAAGAATCTGGAAAATAACCAACATAAAATCAATAAGTTTTTGTTGTTGGAAATTCATTCCCACTTTATACTTTCGAGTGTGTACTAATTTCCCATAAGAAAGTGGACTTAGTTCTCACTTAATGGAAACAAAGACCACTTTAGTAAAGTGGATTTCGTTCTCTTATGCTTATTTTTTTAGGGTTAAGTGAGAACTGAGTCCCTCAGTGGACTTAGTTCCCGTGGACTTATTTCTCTGCACCTGTCTTAACACTGAGCCTTTTAAAATTTTACTTTAATGTGTTAATATTATATATGTAGTAACAAAAAGGCATTGGCTTTTTGGAAGGCAACTACGAGGCTCTCATCGGGTGCCTAGCTAGCACCTTCACAAATAGTGAATGGAGTTGATATGGGGAATTGTGGACATATTCTCACGAAGTCATCCCGTTTGGACGAGTTCAATGATAAAGATTGTATTAAGATTAATTGTGTCTTATTCTTGTGGTGTGTTTGTTTTAGCACAATCATCAGGAATCGGATCACTCATTCAAGTGGTCTATCAAAGGCATCCAAAACCATCTGCCCTGTGGAAAACTAGGCAGCTTATTGACTGGTGCTGAAGCAGCAACTAATTCGATGGACTGATCATTCGCTCACTGTGAACAATAAACCGCCGTCAAAGACCTCAGTCCGCTAGGTCGCGTTTTAAGGAATCGGCCGGAGGGCACGACAGAGAAGTAATCCAAGTTCCTTCCTAGAGCCGTTCCTTTGATCTTTAATCTTCATTTCTGAAAGTTAGTTCGTTAATAGGCGTTTTTCTTTTTTTAGCTCAGAATATAGATTTTCGAGCATATTCTGAACATTCTCTTAACCAAGCGTGCTCTGATCGCTCTTCTTTATTATTGAAACACACCTGAACACTTAGCTGTTACAATTTGTTTTTTAATTTACGTCTGTCAAAGTGTCAAATGCTTGTGATAAGTATTTAACTCTGTCTGCTCAGTTATTTTATTCTGAGCTCATAGAGCACACTCTAAAAACGTTCAAACCATGCTCAGAACGAAAAAAGAAACTCATATTCGAAGCTCTGAAAACTCTGAACTCAAAAAGAAACACAATTTATTTTTGCGACAACTCAGGCTCTCCTCTGAATAAAAAAATAAAAACGCCTTTTGTCGTCAAAAAATGACAATCGAATGATTGTGCTCTGATTTTGGCCAAAGCAGAGCATTTGCACAGGAAATGAATGACTTTTTGCTTTTCCTGCTGGTCTTCCACAATTCCGAGAGTAAGTGTTGTGAGAAATGCCTAGCTTCGTTGCATGCTCTCCTATCAGGGTTGCGAATTTTTGAATTACAAAAATCATAAGTCATAAGTCTGTAGATGATTTGTGAATTAAAAAAATTTTATTCATAAGTTAGTTAGTGACTTATGATTTAAAAAAAAATTAATTCATAAGCTACTAAGTGACTTATGAATTAAAAAAAAATAATTCACTACCTATAAGTGACTTATGAATTAAAAAAAAATTAATTCACCACCTATAACTGACTTATGAATTAAAAAAAAAATAATTCACTACCTAAAAGTGACTTATGAATTAAAAAAAAAATCATTCACTACCTATAAATGACTTATGAATTAAAAAAAATTTAAGTCATGAGCAAGTTAATGACTTATGAATTAAAAAAAAATTAATTCACAAGCTACTAAGTGACTTATGAATTAAAAAAAATTTAATTCATAAGCTAGTTGGTAAATTGGAAATATTTAAGCTTGTTTTGACTACATAATTATTTAATTATTAACAAAGGTAGATTTAAAGCTTTTGTGTGTCATAAAATTATCGTGCTAGCTTATAAATTTTCCAAATAATAATTTTTTAATCCATTAGCTTATGAATTAAATTTTTTTTAATTCATAAGTCACTAGGTAACTTTTGAATTAATTTTTTTTAATTCTTAAGTCACTTACTTGCTCATGACTTAAATTTTTTTAATTCAAAAGTCACTTGGTAGGATGTGAATTATTTTTTTTTAATTCATAAGTCACTTACTGGCTCATGACTTAATTTTTTTTAATTCATAAGTCACTTAGTAGGTTCTCAATTAATTTTTTTTAATTCATAAGTCACTAAGAGGCTTATGATTTAATTTTTTTTAATTCACAAGTCACCAAATGACTTATGAATTAATTTTTTTTAATTCATAAGTCAGTAACTAGCTGCTGAATTACATTTTTCTTAATTCATAAGTCATCCTCTAGCTTGTGAATTAAAGCCAAGCTTAAGCTAAAAAGTGAGTCAAGCTTTTGCAACCCTGTCTCCTATTGGTCAGTGTGCGCCAGTGCAAGCGACGATCCTGGCTATCTATTACTTGGGTCTGCATATCAGATCAAGTATCCGGGGCTTATAATAAGTGTGCCAAATTTTGAAACAGTATTGCCCTTCATAACTCCGAGCGGATTGTTGACTCGTCAGACCGTTTATTCCTAGCAATGGCGCTATTACCCAGAAAGGCCACCAGACTATCTGTTATGATTGTCGTATTGGGGTTCTGGTTTGGATGTTATTTGACTACCTGGAACGTGCTTGGGTTGAATTTCAAAAGAAGTCTTTCCAGATAACCAATCAATAAAATTACGAATGTATTTTGAAATGCACCTAGAAATTACTATAAAAACAAATTTTATTCACAAAATTGAAAAATGTTGAAAATTTTCTTAAAGCCTTAATTCTGTTTTAGTGTTTCAATAAATATCACAAATTTAACTTCTTTTAATATTCATCTTCAAAAAATATAAATCAAACTCACCATCTTCGAATGGGAAGTCCTTTCGCTTGGCATAGCTCCAGTTGCCGGCGGCTGACTTGAACTCATAGTCGGTCATGAATTCAATCCGGAAGCCGTTTACGTCCATTAAATTTCGCACTGGCGATGTTCGTACTGAACCAACGTCAACATCGAATGTGTTCGAGTTGAAGCCTCGTAGTTGAAGATGACTTGGTGGTGGTGGCTTGGTTCCCTTCTCCAGTTGGGTGGATCTCTCAATGTATCCCTGGCTGTTAGTCGCCCTACATTTGTATGTGTCGTACAGAGTCTCATCTTTGATATCTATCACCAGGGTTGAGAGGTAAGGCTCGTTGTGGATGATGTACTTATCGGAGTGCAGGCGCTTCTTGTTACGGTACCAAGTAAAATTTGCGGGCGGTTCGGCAATGGCTTCGCACGAGATGCTTGTCCTACCACCTAAGTAACCGTACAGCAAGTTGGCGTAGTGCTTGTGTGTCCAAAATGGCTTATCTGTGCAGAAGAAAGAGAAAGGATGGAAACGCAGTCATTTAAGAGCAATTAAGCTCCAGTTGCATTTTGTAGTCATGAACTGACTCCATACCCGAATGACTGTGCCTGGCCTACTGTGTGTGTCTGTGTTATTTCAGAAATTTCACTGTCCTGATGAAGAAGGCAGGAGCAGGATGGGGGCGTTTGAGATCAACATTCAGACAAGTTAAGTAAGAAAATTCATCTCTCAATGAAAAGTATATTTTAGCAAAATGAAATCTCGGTAAACGGATCCAACAGAGAATCTAGGCAAGCGATGGTTTGTATAAGCTCCTGGATTAAGGGAAATCGCCGTAGGCACGCAAATACCACAACCATATCCTCCTCTGTATAGCAATTATATACAGTTCATGTGTGGAATGAGATGAGGACTATTAGGACGAGTAAGTTTTGGGTAATGCTACAAATCTGGGCTACAATTTGACTGCGAATCTTTATAGTGCGTTACGGGTGTGCTCTTTCAAAGTACTCGTATATAGAAATACGAGTAGCAGGAAACTGCTGTGTTGAGGACCTCATTCAAGGATAGGCGTCATTGTGAAAATTGAAATTTCATGGTTATTGTGGCGCTGGTTATTCTTTAGTAATAAAATTGGATGTAAGGATATGCAGACACCTAGGTATAAAAGTTTAGACAAGAAGTACCTACGAGTTCTTGCAGGTGGCTATATCAAAAAGGTTTAAGTTAGGAATTCAAGAAATCTTGTCCATACATGCAATTAACAAATTAGGTGGAACAAGAATGAACTTAAGTTTTCGGGACAGCTATTTGAGGCGATAGGGCAGCAATTGAAAAGTTGTTCAAAACTTTTTAGAGAGGCAATAGGTTGCAGTGTGAGAACCGAATCTGAATGTGCTAATAGCGAACAAAGTTCTGAAATACAAGATTATATCGTTGGTAATCATGCCGAAACCCAGAGGAGTATAGAAAGTAAGATGGTGTAAGTATAAAATTGTTAGAGAAGAACGGCATAAGGGCCAACCTCTTGTTCATGTTTAAACATACATATATGATGTACGTGAAATGAATAATGTTTGAACTTTCTATGTAAATGAAAGCTTGCGGAATTTTAAAGGTTAACTGAGACCACGATATGTTATGAGATTTAAAATATTTTTTTAAGTAGATATACCTATTTTAAAATCAAATTTTGCCTTATATCTTGTGCAAGTTTAAAAAGAGAGATTTACAGTTAAGTTTAGCTTACAATAAAATAAGAATAAAGTAAAAAGTTGATATATGTATAATGTATATGTAGTTCTTCATTAATTATATTAAAAACGAAATTAACGTTCAATGAAGCACAATTAAAAAAAAAAAAAAACAATTCTTAAAGATTTAACTTATAATATTTTAAAATGTAATTAGCTACTAACAAATGCTTTTTTCGATGTGAAATGCAATTTTTGTGTATATATCACTTGACCTAGATTCATCTTACATGTTTATATACTTAAAAAAAGAAATTTATGGGCATTCACTGAGCCCGAATATACCGGTTGAATAATAATGATGAGGAAAGAGGCTGGGTGCGACCCACACTGATAACTTTCCATTGTGGTAAGAAAACCTTGAGTAGAATTTTACATCTTTTTCATGGACAAAAAGATAAAAACATATTGTGACGTTTTCTTCAATTTTACCATAGCTATTAATGGAATTTGAACATGTGGGACTTGGGTACAACTGAACAACCTTATTCATATACGTATGTACAGTACATACATTCTTCTACAAACTAAGTTGATAATAAAATTATAAAATTATGTATTATATTATAGAAATAACTTTATTATTTCGGTTCCAAACATTTTAATTGAAAAAAAATTAAAAACGAAATATTCAAATATAAAAGATTTGGTTTAGTCATTGATGGAAGGGTACTTACAAAATATATCCGCTCTAAAACTAGATATATGTCAAATATAAACCATTTGTTAGAAATTGTATTATGTATAAAATTGAATAATGGCAAAGTCAATATCATTGCTCGATCTCAAGATATTCTAGTCGAAAAACAAATATTACCACTTTTTAGTAGATTTTTTTTTATATTTTTGTTAAAACTGTCAATTCGATACTTGTCAAAATTTAACCATATGTTAATAATTGTATTATGTCGATACCTTCCCGTAAGAATGTACTAAGCGACACTTTTTTCGAAAATGACTTTTTGATGAGGAAATATATGTAGATACTATATGTTAAGGGCCACGTTTTGGCCTGGGTTTCGCCAACCTATAATGCATGAAAAGGAGCCTAGAGTACAAATAAAAAAATTTATCAACTGCCATGTTTTCTCATTAAAATAATGTTGTCCCCTGAAATTTGTATTATCCCCCAAAAAAATTATGCTAAGCGACATTAAGAAAGATCTCATTGTCGTGAGCAACAAAAAATTTTGTTAGATGTCACTTAGTTTAACCAAAATTGTCTCTTAGCACACTATGATTCAACTAGAACTTTCTTCATTTTTTCATTTCCTGAACAATTTTAGAAATGTCGCTTAGTATTCATTCTTACGGGAAGGTATCGATGTATAAAACAACATACTTTGGAAGGCACTATCGGTGTTCATTCCCAAGAAATTCGACTTGAAATACAATTTTAACTAGTTTTCACTAGAATTTTTAATAGTTTTTTTTATTTAAAAAAGAAAATTATTAATTCAATATTTGTCAACATTTTACCAATTGTACAAAATTATACTATGTATAAAATAAACTAAATTAGAAGTCAATATCACTACTAGTTCTCGAAAAACAATTTTTACCAATTTTCAATAGAATTTTATATAGTTTTTTATTTTTTGTAAAAAAACTGTAAACTGATTTTTTTTGAAATTTTCACCAGTTGTCAAACACATTATTTTTCGTAAAATAAAATTATTTTGAGTTTCAAATTGTTTTCCGTTCTTAGAATATCTGGGTTATGAAATTTTTTTTTCAGTTTTTCTTATTTAAAAAAATAACGGTATGTTCATTTTCTTCCAAATTCATACCAAATCTGTATGACCTTATAATGAGTACATTAAATTTTATTTGAAATCAATAGCATTATTTTTTCGTGAGATATTTGAAACTAACCAAAATTTTTACTTTTTTTTAAAACCTTTATAGTGAAAAAACTACTCGCTGAATTTTAATATACACCCTTTCAGCCTCTTTCGAAGTTATTATCTATTAAACAAAATCTATTTGTAGTCGATATCTTAACTCGTTCTTGAGATATCGACGACCAAAAATGGTACCAGAACGTACGGACGTACGAACGTACGCACGTACGAACGTACGAACGTACGAACGTACGAACGTACGAACGTACGCACGTACGAACGTACGTACACACACAGACATCTCTCTAAAAATGATTGATATGGCCTCTAGGGACCTTGAAACGTCGAGAAATGTCAAAAATTCCAATTTGACAAATCGGACCGATTACAATAACTCCCTATGGGAAGTTAATAATGAAGGACATTTTTTAAGTTTTGGGCTTTTGGTCATAGCACTGTTAGGACAAGGCAGACAGATTTCATTTCGATTCTTTATAGGACGGGCTTGCCATATACGGGAATTTCCTAAATCAACAATTAAAATTCTGCAACCACTATACCATTCTACAATAAGATGCAGTCTTAAAGGTTTTAAAACTAGTTCAATAAAAATGTACTTGCCGTAGGAGGCTTTTCATCCATTGAAGACAGAAAACCAAAAACAGATAACATCTCGACTTTTACCAAAAATATACAATTCCTCCAAATCTCCAATACACTCTGATGCAACCAAAATTAACAGAAAAAAAGCTCCAAAAACTCCATCAGCTCTCTAGAACACCTTGAAATTTGCCAAAAGCATCGGTTTCAATCCAGTACTGAATAAGATAGCCCTCGAAAAACACCCTACATTAGGAAAATTCGGGAAAACATCATAAAACTAGAAAATAACTTAAAACTTGTGTGGGTACGTCCTTTTCTAAGTGTCTCAATTTGACCGAATTTCCCTAGAAAAATATAGTTTAAATTGCATTCATGCTGTAAATTTTATGTGTCTTGATAACCATCGACTAATATATTGCGTCTTAGAAAGGTACGACAGCATCTAACCCAACTGAGCAAAACGCATTTGGACTAAAGATCGCAATTCAATTGATTTAATCAATAAAGTCCACAAAAAAAAAAAAAAAAACAAAAACTATAAGCAAATTTGTTTTCTTTATTTTTTTTCGCTGATTAACTGTCACTGGACACAACAAAAAGCAGATCTGACACATAGCTCAAATATTAATCTATCCATTAAACACTTAACCGTTGATTGTAATTATGTTAAAAAAATGTCAAACAAATTTATTTAACAAAGACTTTTGTACTCTTCTTACAGTTTTCTCAGAGTAAAACATAAAAAGTAAACATGCTCTTAAAATAATTAAACCTCTTGAAACGGTTTATAATATTTTTAGCCCCGGTGGCTATCGGGGTATTCTTGGATCCTTTCAAGCCCCCTCCCGACCGCGCCTTTACTTATTTTTATCTATGCATATTTAGTTCGAAATATTTTTATTTTTCTCTCAAAGCCTTAAAATTTATATATTATACTGTGCATTTATGTAAAGTTTAATAAGTTAAAATAATAATAATAATAATAACTTAATAAATCAGTAATTATTAAAGCACAAAATGCTGTAAGCAAAATATTTAACAAGCATTTGAAAACTTTTGTCTTAAGAAATTAGCTCTAGGAAATCAAAAACTAAAAGAGTGAAATGCCTTCTTCTTGTGATTTAAAAATTGAACAGTCTATGTGCACAACTGCACAGAGCAACAATTCAGTTGGCGAAACTAAATTTTAGTTTTTCTAATGTTTTGGATATCCTTTATTTGAATTTGACAGCAAAATTTCTCAATTAGCCCAGGTTTTTGAGAACTTCGCATATAAATTTTCGAATAAATGGAAATGCATTTAAAAAAATACCTAATTAATGAGTTTTTTGTGTTCATACAACATCCGAGTATAAAGATGTAGATCAATTCCTTATACATACACTCCGCTTCAACTGAATACGCACACAGTTTTTTTAAGGTAAAAGGGCCTTAATGTATCATTTGATGATGCTTACTGTTTGCTTTCAAAAAGTGCCGTTATTTTTTCTCTCGCTCTCTTGCAAAGCGTTCCATATGGAAAAATGCAGAATTTGTTTGCGTCAACTGAATAGGTACACGATCATTATCGGTCATTATCTTCATTGTTAATGAGAGTTTTGAGATGATTGACACATTTAATCAAAATTTGAAGTGTTTTAAATGAAATTTAGCCGTTTAATTGAAATTAAAAAAAAATTGGTAGATCAAAAGCTTTAAATAGTGTCGAAAGAGCTAAAACCGATTTGTTAAAAGAACAAGGACTAACTGGGCGTGCTAAAGCTACTAAAAATGAACAAAGTTTTAGTGTTGTTTATTCCCACCTAAAGCCTAGTACTCACCTAGCGTGAAATGAAAAATAAATACGTTCCAAATTACACGCGAAGAATAAAAATGAAAATAGAATAAACTTTTCCACGTGAATTTTTGATACTCACTTTGAATGAAAAAAAAATGATAATTATTTTTAAACTGATTCGTTCTTTCTGTTTATAAATTTTCAATTTTTTGTTTTGAAACAAAATATTGAAATTAACTGACAAATGTCACAGTTTTCCACGTTGCCTTAAACTTTTTCCTGATGGTTGTACATTGAGAAATGAAAATCATAGCGTGGAAAAAGTTGTGCAACATATTTGTTTTTCCAATCCACATTTTAGTACTCACCTCTCGTTGCGGATTTCATGCCAGTGAACCAGCAGTCACTTTTATATGAAATTTTCATTTTCACTTGAACTGAGTACTAGGCTTAAGAAATAAAAGTTTATAAGGGAAAAACATGAAAGGAAGTAAAAAAACGGCAACAACTGCAATTGATCGAAGAGCAATTTTAAGATGTGTTTCTGATTCGTCTGACTTTGCGGTAAATTTTAAACAAAAAGCCGGTGTAACTGCTAGCGTTTCAACATTCCATAGAGTAATAAACAGTGCAAATCATTTAAAACGATTGAAACTTCAAAAGAAACCACCACTAAACGAGCAAAGAAAAGGTATGTGTTTAGAATTTTTGAGACTCCATATGAGTTAAAAAAATGATTGGCACCACGTCGTTTTTTCTGATGAGAAAAAGTTCAAATTTCATGGCTTTGATAATTGTTATTATTATTTCCACGATGTGAGGAAAGAAGAACTATTTTTAGCGCGGCATCATAGTCGAGAAGGTCGAGTTATGGTATTGGGTTCAGTAAACTGCTATGAGACTGTTGAGTTTGAAGTTCAAAAGTCAAAAATGTCTGCATTTACCCACAAAGGAATCTTGAAAAGAAATTTTCTTAAATTTGCGGATATTTAAGGACCCATTAACTGGACTTTCCAGCAGGACAACGCCCCCATCCACACCGCGCGCATTGTCCAAAATTGGATATAGGACCAGAATGTGGAATTGCTTCAATTGGCGCCGTACTCTCCCGACATGAACTTTATAGAAAATGTATGGGGATGGTTGGTACGAAAAGTTTTTGAGTCTGCCCATCAGTTTGAAGGCAGAGAATCCCTAATTGCAGCCATTAAATTAGCCTGGAGGGAAATTTTGCTGAACTGCTTAAAGAGCATGCCGGACCGAATTCATGAAGTAATTAACAATGAAGGTGTCAGTACCCACTACTAGAAATAACCAATAAACAAATATTTAAATGAAAAACTTGTTTTATTTCATTCCGTTAGCTTTTATTTCCAATTTTAATTGTTGTTCCTATTCAGTTGACGCAAAAACATTCTGCATTTTTCCATATGGAACGCTTTGCAAGAGAGCGAGAGAAAAAATAACGGTACTTTTTGAATTATTCTTTCTGATTTGTTTTCTCAACATTACAAGCAAACAGTGAGCATCATGAAATGATACATTAAGGCCCAAAGTTTGAAAAAAAAAAATGAACAACATACCTTAAAAAAACTGTGTGTGTATTCAGTTGAAGCGGAGTGTATATACATTACTGCATTTATTAAAAGGCTAGATTTCATAAATAAATAATAAAGAAAATTTATTTAAAGAATTTAGTTCTACTCAATACAAAAGCTTTTTAAGAAAAATTATATTGAAAATTAATTTTCGGTGAAAGAAAATTATAAGCTTCTTTACAATGAACAAAACAAGGCGTAGTTGAAAATTCAGCTCGAAAGTAACATATTCTTAACTTCAACACTGTCCCTTGTTACTTGAAAGTTGAATTTAACACTACATTTAAATATCTTATCCCATTTGATTGCATACAATTTTGAAAAACGCCCTGTTTTCATATGTTCATAAAAATCAGCATCACTGAAATATTCCAGGACTGTCTTTTCTGCATCGTGGTGATAAGTTAATCTATAGTCTCTGCTATATATCGAAATACTCTCTTGACTCGGAAAACATCTTCACTGGATTAATTCTCAAGTGTTCTTAAAAGAAATCCCACACTGTAGGCAAGATCTGGTTAGGTACATCAATGCTCCAAGGGCTTACCTGTACGGAAATGTGTGCTTCTCAATAGTTTGATTCTCTGTTTTAGAAGTTTCGGTGTTCTTTATCATAGGTATTGAAATTGACTGAGGTACATTCAGAAAATTTAAATCTTTCCTGTTGAATTTTGATATTTCTGTATTTCATCTCAATTTATAATTCCAGAAAATATGCAGCTTCCTTTGAGATGATTTTGAATTTTCACTTAAATGTATTAGTGCATTTTATCAATGGCTTCAACTAAACCATCATCGACATTCAAAACTAGAATGAGCTTGTTTCCGTTGCTCTCTCCAATAGACAAACATATGTTAGCCTCACTAGGTTTGAATCCTATATTGTTTAAGACAATATAGACTTCTTTTTAATTTGCATACCTTGTTCGTTGCAGCGCTTTATCCCTCAGCTTGTTTTATATATATATGACCTCTTCAAGTTCTACGTTCTACTAAGTCGTCCCCGACTTAGCCACTGGAGTGAACGTTTGACAGAAGTCAATATCATAACTTTGACTAAAGCCTTTTGAGAATAGCCCGACCTTGTATTTGTCGATACTACTGTTCTTTAAGTTGTATATCTAATTATTTGTAAGGTATCGCTTTTGCCCCTTTAGATAAATATGGTAATGTGAGTGTCTGGTTTTCTTTTAGTGATGCAATTTCACATTGAAATCATCCATTATTGTTGGTATTTATTGCCTGTTGCTTCAAATTCTTCCGCTGCCATGGCAAAATCGTCGTACTTTTTTGGTTTTGTCTATTGTGAACAAGTGTTCAAAATCATCTTCTATGTTGTCAATATCACTGTCGTTGTCATTGCCGTTATTACTATGTTTAGAATTTATTTCTGTGTTATATTTTTTGACGATATTTTCAGATGTCATTTGTTTCTTTTACCACATCCTGCATACTGTATTTTTACAATTCATGGGCTTTTCTTGAAATTGGACATCGCTTGATAGTATGTATTACTATATTATCTCCCTTGACAGAGATTCGATAGCGTTCACATAGCGGCATATGAGTATAGCTAGTAGATAAAATTATTCGGAGATATTTTATTCTAGGTTTATTACCCATCGTAAGGACTGATGCCATTGATTGTTGACTTTCAGACATATATAGCAGAATTCACTAGTTCTGCCCAGATAATACCTGGAAATTCTATTTTCTAATTAGAATATTTAAAGCTCCTAGACATTTCTATTATAGTTCGGTTCTCGTGTACAACTCCGTTAGCTCGATTAATCTTTTTGACTTCAGCATTGTCAAATTCTCCACCATTGCTATGTATGTTAAATTGCAAATTCATAGCGAAATTTTGTGAAACTATTTTTAAACATAAATACATATACCTTTTTCTTGAAAGAAGCACTTAAAAGTATTCCACAAACATCAGTTGTCATAAGCTCTCCTGGTTGAGTTGAATGAATGAATGAATAAATTGGGGTATAAAAACACTGCGACCTAAAGATCTATTGTGTCCCCCATCTAGAACTGGATGAGGTTGGCTCATTACTACAGTTCTTCCTCCAAATCTGCTCCTCTGAGGATTCGAAGTATTTGGAGTATTTTAAGGGATGATAGTTCGCTCTCCTTTATGTGGTGCTTGTCCAGATACCTGTGCCTTTGATGCATGAGTGCATCACATTTCCCCAGTATGTGGTCAGGTGTCTCATCGTGAGTGTTGCAGAATCTGCAAGTCGCGTTGCTCACTAAGCCAAGGATGTTGAGGTGTCTTCTCAACCTACAGTGGCCTGTGAGAAGCCCCGTGATTTTCCTGAGGTTGTTCCTACTTAAGCTAATGCAGGTTAGAAAACGCTCTCAGTTGTAGTCCCCGAGTAATAGTCTTGCCTGTCTTAGCTTAGGGAGTTCTTTCCAGATCTTTGATCTTTTTGTCTCCTCTTCTGTTTTGATTTTGTTCTTGATCACGTTTTCTCCTATTCCGCAGTAGGGCTCTGGCCCTGTAAGGGGTGTCGATGCACCTATTTTTGCTAAGGAGTCTGCCACTTCGTTGCCCTGGACACCAACGTGGCCTGGTACCCAATGAAGTGTGACAGTGTTATTCTTGCCCAGTTTGTTAAGCTTAATCACGCATTCCCAAACAAGTTTGGAGCTGATGGTGTAGGAGCTTAGTGCTTTTAGTGCAGCCTGACTGTCTGACATGATGGCAATGTTTTGGTTTTTATATTTTCTATCGAGGTTTCTTCCAGCACATATTGCTATGGCATTTACTTCTGCCTGGAATATGCTAGTGGACTGTCCCATCGGTAAGGAGAGTTTAGTTCTAGGCCCAAAAACTCCAGCACCAGTCCCTTCAGCCGTCCTCGATCCATCTGTGTACCATTTGATGGTATTTTCTTTAAGACTATAGTTTATTGTTTCGCCTAGCCAGTCTTTTTTGCAACTTAACTCCGTTTTGAAATGTTTTTCGAAGTTATATCTTTTGATCATACCATCTCTTGGGATGTCAATGAGGTTTGTTACTGAGGACCGGATTATCGAATCTTTTTCTCTCCTGGTTGAGTTGCTTCGAGTTCCAAATCTCAATGGATGTATCTGTAAAGTTGCAGATGTAAAGTTGCAAAGTTGTATTTTCTGAATATACTATTCTTATTTCTGTTCGTGCAGCTAAAACAGGAAACAAGTTTTTAGAAAGATTGGATACATACCAAACATTTCTTAGAAAAATATCTTTTTCATTGTTGTTGATTCGGTATTTTCTTGTTCTAATATTTCCCTTTACAACTCATGTAGGGTTTGTTCACCAGCTACTTGAATAGTGCATGGGGTCTCAAATTCTTTCAATTCATGGAAATAGTTCGCTAAATTCGTGACGTGTCTTGTTGCCCTACTGTCGATCCACAAATCCTTCAATTTTTCTTCAGTTGTATCTACTTCGTTGCAGACAGTGAAGCATTTATATCTATTTAATTGCTCTGCGTTGCATATAGAGGCCATCGGATATCCATTTTCTGCAATACCATATCCAATGGCCTTTCTTTTTGCAGTAATTATATGTATCTTCTTTTCTTGAAATGTTATTCTTCATTTTTCTTTGATCTTTCTTATCTGATCTTGCTACTAGTGCCTCTTGAGAATCATCTTCCCTGTCTGTAGATTTCTAAAAATTTCTCTCGAACATGCATAGCTGTGCTGTTAGTTTATCAGAATTCTTCTCTTCTTCTTTAGTTAATATCTAGCATCCAAATTGATTTAAAATTTTCAAAATTGCTTGGTAAAATACATAAAATGATACACACTTGCAATCAAATCCGGTAACGCGCTGTTTTTTTTTTAGCGACAAAACCATTGTTAAGCTCATTCCAAAGTTTCTTAAATGAGCTGTGTAGAAACGTCAGCGCCTGTCGCAAATTAATTTTTAGTTAAGGAAAATTAAAAACTTCCGTAGAATTAACAAAACAAAGTGTTGTTGAAAGCTCAATTTGAAAGTCAAATACCCTTAACTTGAACAATATAAACTTAAAAACAGGTTTTTCGAAATTTAATTCGAACAAATTTAATTGAATTTAATCGGAACCTATGCAATTATTGACAAAAGAATGTTTCTGAAATAATTTCTATACTCTGTCCAACAAAAATATGCAGTGTGGGCAAGATAGGACGTTTGCCTTGCATTCTGGCTACAGTGAATTGCATAAATCTGTCCTTCATTAAAGCTCTCACAGGCCTATCGTAGTGTTGATTTCAAATGGACCCTTTTTGTAAAGCTCTAAAATCAAAAGCACCTCAACAGAAACCCAAGGAAAAAAACTGAACAAGTTACCAAATGAACAAGGATAACTCTGAACGCACATCAATATTTAATAGGGGTTGAAATTGAATAGCACCAACAACCATATGCCGCAGCAGCATCAATTCAGTGCACACTCTGATGTGCAGTCAATAGGACGTCTCAGATGCAATCGAAAATTTATGGGCGCACAAACACTTTTTTATGGAGGAGTTCTTTCAATTTAATATGGTGCAAAAATATAGTACGCTACTGATTTTGAAAAAGCTCTCCCATAAGACGTGTACTGCATATTTTTGTTGGATGAAGTATAGTTTCCCATTTGCTGCGTAAACATTTCAGAAACAACCTACATTAATTTAATTTTTAATTTTGATTTTTTTGGGTGTGTAAGACGTAATTATTAAATTGTTGAACATTAACAATATCTCTAATAGATATACTGAGATATTTGTTTGAAATATATATACATGTATAAATTTTTTTACTCACGTTTGCATTTGAAAGTGGGCTAAGGAGCTAGGATTATTTTGGACGAATTTTATTATAATGAAATATGTACTCCTTTATGTAGATAGTATATGTAACCTTCTTCCCTCAACACCATCTTCAATTAATTAAGCCCAGAGTTTTTATCAATAATAAATCTAATGGATTGCTTATTAGAGACATTATAAGAATAGGTACATAAAATAACGGGTTTTCAATATGAACATAACGCATTCAGGTTAGACGTTAATTTTTATCGTGGTGGAACTAACGAACGAGCACCTCAACGTTTGGAAATTGTTATTAACGAAATTATGGCGTGACCGCAGTAGCCAGTGAGACAGCGCACCGTTCGAAGGTATAAGGAAATATTGTAGCGTTTAAATTGAGCCAAATCCATCGATTCTACACCGTTCACATGAATCGAGAATCACTCAGTTACCATATCGAATTAACTTAAAAACTGTAGCCTCTACATCATTTGAAGCACCGAAAACTATCCGATTACGCTCTGCAAAAGTTTAAAGAAAAGCCTGAATTTCATTATTTTATTGGTATTGTTGTGAACAGAGCTTTATACTACTACAGCGCCATCTGTTGGAAAACTGCATATCTAATTTATGGAAGAAACGAAAAGCTCTTTTCCAATGTCAAATGTATTTCCCCTTATTCCAAACATCTAGAACATTCCAAGACAAGAACTTTCGAGAACAACTAATTTGAGTATATAAGGGAGTGTTCACGGTGAGCGAGACACAGTTGATTTTGGATTATGAAAGTGTGAAAAAGTATTGCTTATTGGATTGTGTTATTAAACAAGTGTGATTTAAATTTGAATAAAAGTATTTGAGTTGTTTATAAATTGAGATTTACTGTTTTGAATTGAAAAGTGTGAATAAAGAAGAAATACTAAAAAGTGTAATAAGTTTTATTTAACGAACCTAGTAAAAATATTACATTGGTGTCAGAAAAGTGGAATAAAACTTATTGTGCAGTGAAGTGTGTGAAAAAAAAAAAAAAAAAATAATAAAAATGAGCAAGTTACTAAAAGAGCTCAATTGTAATGAGCTGAAAAGTGAACTAGGCAAGCGAGAACTTTCTAGAGCAGGATCGAAAAATGAGCTTGTTCTGCGTTTAGCCGAATATTTGAAACAACAAAATGAAGACCCGGACATTTTCGTCTTTGAAGCTGACGCTGAGGAAGCAGACGTAAGTAAAAATGTAGATGTTTCAAATATGATTAGTCTTCTGCTTCAACGTTTCGAAGAGCAACGAAATGAGCAGAAAAATGAACAAAAGAATGTTCTCGAATGTCTCGAAGAGCAACGAAATGAGCAGAAAAATGAACAAAAGAATGTTCTCGAACGTCTCGAAGAGCAACGAAATGAACAGAAAAACGAACAAAAGAATATTCTCGAACGCCTTGAGAAACAGCATAGCGAACAAAAAGACCTTCTCGAAGAGCAGAGAAACATGCTAGAAGGCAAGCTTGTTAACATCGAGAATAATGTATCTGCACTTGATGGACGTGTTTCATTGCTGGAGAATAAAGTCGACAACAAAATGGAGACGTTTTCAAAAGAGTTAGATGAACGTGTTTCATTGCTAGGGAATCAAGTCGACAGCAAAATGGAAACGTTTTCAAAAGAGTTAGACCGTGTTCGAAATATAAAGATTCGGGAAAGTTCTGGAGAAACCTCGAGGAAAAAGGAGGTGCAACCTCCAACCTTTGATGGACAAACTTCTTGGTCTATATACAAGAAGCAATTCGAGGCTGCTTCTACAACAAATGGCTGGGATGAGGCTGACAAGTACATAGCCTTAACTCTTGCTCTTAGAGGAGCAGCTGCTGAGTTGTTGCAAACAATACCAACAGATAAGAGTGGTGACTTCAATTCCTTGGTTTTGGCTATAGACAAACGTTTTGGTAACAGCCACATGAAAGAAGTCTTCAAAGTGCAACTCAATTGCAGAGTTCAGAAGAGGGGCGAAACTCTACAACAACTGCAAGCGGACATTGAAAGGCTTGTTCATCTTGCATATCCAGATGTTGGAGAGGAAATTTGTAACCAATTCGCAGTTGAGGCATTTGTTCGCGCTATTTCCGACATACATCTTCAAAGGGCCGTACGAACTGCTGGAAAACGAACGCTTTCTGAAACATTAGCGTTTGCCTTGACAATGGAAGCAGCTGAGCAAGCTTCTCACGGAGTACATCGACTTAGAGAAGCCATCGTCGAAGAATGCTCATGCCAAAGAACTGATGTCCAAAGGAACCAACGAAACGGACTTGCAAAGTGCTGGAATTGCAACAAGACCGGACATTTACAGCGTCAATGTCGATTACCACCAACAAGAGCTTGTCAACATTGTGGACACGGAGTTTCAAACCCAGAACAACGTAACAATAACATCAGTGTTACTTCCCGAACAGTTTCCCAACAGGGAAACGAGTAAGAACCAACTTCGAGGGGCAGAAGCTGGTTTCTGGTATCGATGGCCCCAGAAACACCATCCAGGTCTCCCAAACTAAACGAGACAATAAAAGTCTGACTGTCGAGGCAACTTTAAATGGCAACAAACGTGTGGTCACCATCGACACCGGTGCCACAGCCTCCATTGTGCGTCAAGACCTAGTGCACCTGAATTGGCTACACAACACCAATAGCTACCGTCTGAGAACTGCCACAGGAGAAGCAGCTAGGGTTTATGGTGAAGTCCGACTTAGAATTCGAATTGCAGATCTAGAATTCTCACACAAATTTTTGGTGGCAGATATATGTGACGAATGCATCATAGGCATGGACTTCATGAAAGAACATCGAGTAATTTTGGATATTGGCAACCAGGTACTCAAATACCAGAATACAGAGATTCCAATGATTTATGGGCACGAAGGAACAACAACTCTAAGGACTGTCATCAAAGAAGATGTGATTATTCCTACTTCTTCTGAGGTATTCGTTTGGACAAGAGTAGAAGGTGAGTGTGGACGCCATCGATACATAATGGTGGAACCAGGCCCAGATTGTTCTTCCCAAAACGTCATCATTGGGAAGACACTTGTGGCTCCGAAGAACAATATGGTCCCCGTACGGATACTCAACACCAAACCGTACGATGTGAAGTTAGTGAAAGGAGAAGTTATCGGTAAGTGCGAATCTGTCGCAGCCATAACACGAATTGACGCTGAAACACCGAGAACGACATTAAACCCTGAGGAGCTCAATAGCATCAAGGCAAAGATACTCAATTCATCTAACCTAGACCAACATCAGGTTAAAACGGCAGAAAGCCTTCTGAACGAGTATGCTGACATTTTCGCTTCACCAAACGGAAAATATGGAAGGACACAAATGGTGCAGCATCGAATAAATACAGGAGATGCAAGGCCCATTCGTCAGCCTGCAAGACGTCTGCCACTGGCCAAACAAGGTGAAGCTGAGGAAATGATTACCACCATGAAGAAGGATGGTTTGATTGAAAACTCCAAAAGTCCTTGGGCGTCACCAGTGGTCCTAGTCAAAAAGAAGGACGGAAGTACACGGTTTTGTGTTGACTACCGAAGGTTGAATGACGTAACCAAGAAAGACAGCTACCCCCTGCCAAGAATTAGTGACACCTTAGATGCGATGGAAGGAGCACACTGGTTTTCAACACTGGACTTGAAAAGTGGATATTGGCAAGTTGAAATTCACCCTGAAGATCGAGAAAAGACAGCGTTCTCCACAGGTAATGGGCTGTGGCAGTTCAACGTGATGCCGTTTGGTCTTTGCAACGCTCCGGCAACATTTGAGCGTTTGATGGAGTGCGTCCTTCAAGGCCTGACGTGGAAAACTTGCCTTGTCTACTTGGATGATGTTATCGTTTATGGAAAAACATACGACCAACACTGTAAGAACCTAAAGGGTGTGTTCCAGAGACTTCGAGAGGCTAATCTTAAACTGAACCCAGAAAAATGTGCATTGTTCCAGACTGAAGTAAAGTATTTGGGACATATCATCTCGTCCCAAGGAGTCAAGACCGATCCTGAAAAAGTTGACACCGTCAAAAATTGGCCAACACCACAGGACAAACATCAACTACGAAGTTTTCTTGGTCTTGCTACTTATTACAGACGTTTTGTTAAGAACTTTGCCGGAATTGCGAAGAGTTTGCATCAGCTTACGGAAAAGAACAAGCAGTTTAGATGGTCACGTGAGTGTGAAAAAGCCTTCCAAGAACTGAAATACCGTCTATGCAATGCTCCGGTGCTGATCTATCCGACTCCAGGCAAGCCTTTTATCATCGATGCTGATGCAAGCAACGTAGGAGTCGGCGCTGTTCTGTCACAAGTACACAATGGCGAAGAAAAGGTTGTCGCCTATTTCAGCAAAGTACTGTCGAAGACCGAAAGGAACTACTGTGTGACCAGAAGAGAACTCTTGGCACTCATCTTGGCAACGAAACACTTCCACAAATACATCTATGGACAGAAGTTTCTTCTACGAACCGATCATGGTGCTCTTAACTGGTTGTTGAACTTCAAGAACCCAGAAGGACAAGTCGCAAGGTGGATAGAAAGACTGCAGACTTACGATTACGAAATTCAACACCGAAGGGGAAAGCTGCACTCAAATGCCGACGCACTATCCAGAAGACCTTGTAAAATAGATTGCAAGCATTGCAGGCGACAAGAAGAAAAGGAATCCATCAACATTCTGCGAATAAGAGCTGACCCCATTTGTGGATGGAGCAATGAGGAAATAAGATCTGCTCAACAAGAAGACCCCGACATTGAACCTCTTCTCGCATGGAAAGAACATGAAGAAAAACCCGCATGGAATGACATTTCCGATAGGAGTCCAGTTTTAAAGGCCTATTGGGCACAATGGGACTCACTTCATGTGCGAGAAGGTGTTCTTCGGCGAAAATGGGAGTCCGCTGATGGTAAATCCTATGTGATGCAGCTTGTGTTACCTCAATCGAAAATCAAAGAGGTTCTTCGAGAGATGCATGATGGACCTTCAGGAGGCCATTTGGGAGTCAATAAGACTTTAGAAAAAGTGAGACAACGATTCTACTGGCTGCATGTAAGAGACGACGTTGAAAGGTGGTGCCGAAATTGTGACGCTTGTGCTGCAACCAAAGGCCCTGGTAGAAAACTGCAAGGAAAAATGATGCAATATAATGTTGGCTCACCGTTTGAAAGGATTGCTGTCGATGTAGCTGGCCCATTTCCAGAAACGAATGATGGAAACAAATACATTCTGGTGGTAATGGATTACTTCAGCAAATGGCCTGAGGCATACGCTATCCCGAACCAAGAAGCCAAGACCGTGGCCGACCAGATTGTGTCTAACTGGGTAAGTAGGTTCGGTGTGCCTATGGAGCTCCATTCTGACCAAGGAAGGAACTTTGAGTCGAACATATTCCAAGAGGTGTGCGCGTTCCTTGGCATTAAGAAAACGAGAACCACACCACTTCACCCGCAATCTGATGGAATGGTCGAGAGATTCAACAGGACCTTAAAAGAGCACCTCACTAAAGTTGTAAGCGACCACCAAAGAAACTGGGATAGGCACATACCACTATTTTTGATGGCCTACCGAAGTGCAATACATAGCTCAACAGGACAAACACCATCTGAAATCCTGTTCGGAAGAAGCATACGGCTGCCTAGTGAGATAAAGTTTGGACACCCACCACAAGAGTCTCAGGAAACAGGGGATTACGTGAGTGACCTAAAAGAGAGGCTAATCGACATCCACGAAAGGACCAGGACTAGAATGAACACTTACAGCGATCGAATGAAGACAAGGTACGACACAAGAGCAAACACGACAGGATTCCAAGTAGGAGATCGTGTATGGCTGTATAATCCACATCGTCAAAAGGGATTGTCGCCGAAGCTTCAACAAAACTGGGAAGGCCCTTATACTGTCGTCACGAAAATCAATGATGTCGTTTACCGAATTCAAAGAGGGTCAAGAGGAAAGTTAAAAGTTGTGCATAGCGATCGACTGCACCGATACAGTGGCGAATGTGAAGATAGAATTGTTCGGGACGAACAATCTTAAGAAGGGGGCAATGTTGTGAACAGAGCTTTATACTACTACAGCGCCATCTGTTGGAAAACTGCATATCTAATTTATGGAAGAAACGAAAAGCTCTTTTCCAATGTCAAATGTATTTCCCCTTATTCCAAACATCTAGAACATTCCAAGACAAGAACTTTCGAGAACAACTAATTTGAGTATATAAGGGAGTGTTCACGGTGAGCGAGACACAGTTGATTTTGGATTATGAAAGTGTGAAAAAGTATTGCTTATTGGATTGTGTTATTAAACAAGTGTGATTTAAATTTGAATAAAAGTATTTGAGTTGTTTATAAATTGAGATTTACTGTTTTGAATTGAAAAGTGTGAATAAAGAAGAAATACTAAAAAGTGTAATAAGTTTTATTTAACGAACCTAGTAAAAATATTACAGTATATTGTTTTTTTATATTGTATTGGAATATAGCTTTCTTTTGAAAATGTACTCGTATATACTACCGCGACACTCGGTTTTGGTGAAATTTTACATATTCATATGTTATATTTTAACTTGTGGTAAGTACGGCAAGTAAAATGGAACAAATTGCCCAGATGATAAGTTAAAGAATATTTAGTTAACAACATATTATCAATATGATAAAACGTCAGTCACAAGTGTTTGCAATTTTTAAAGTTCACCTACTCCTAAAATAATTACTTTTATAACGAAAAAGTTTCCTTGGCATTTTAATAATCTGAAATAAAAGTACATATACAACATAATATATAATCACTGCCGCAACGCATATCCATACAAAATTCAAACTTCCTTTCATTGTAAATGAAAAAATCTCAATCCCAACCACAACTTATGTTATCAGTCAAAAGTGTCTCCGAACCACACTCTAAGCTGTCAAAATGTCCTCTAATGCAGCATCATTAGTTTTCTCAAAAGGATAATCCCCCAGAGAGCAAGGAGCTTTATTTCAATTAGTAGACCATTCATTAAGATAAAAACCCACACCTCTGTGGGTTAAATTAATGCAACCTAAACTGGTGGTATGGATGCAACGCAGATTTGGCGTATCTTACAACCAGCACAGCACCAGAGAACGTGTGACGGCGGCGAACAGTCGACACGAGAAGATAAATGAATTAATTTTGAAAATCTTTTTTTATACACCGGATATTCCGCCATTTTGTAACAAAAATAAAGTGTCAACCAACACTTGGTAAGAGGAAATCCCAATACGATGTTTTATCGTATCATTTGGTTACATCAAGATAATGTCCATCACCAACTCCATCCACCGTCCTTTCTGTCACACTTCTGGAACTGCAGTGCTGGAATAACCTTTTAGGATTACAGGCTCTTGCATTAGATATTAGTATGCATCAACTATAGATCTCTAATGATAGGCTATAAAATAAATCTGTGGTGTTTGGTAGAAACGTGATAAGTCCATAAAATAATTTGCGTTTTTACTGGCTTGACTGATTTTCTTCAAATTTGGAATATTTTTGAGAATATTCTTTAAAAAATTATGTTCCATATTTTAAGAAAATCGATTTACCCCTTAAGGTTTTATCTCGATGTAAAGTGAAGGCAAGAACGCAAACTATTTTACGGAGTTATTATACTTCTACCAAACACCACAGAAATGTCAGCTTTGAGTTTCTGAGAGAATGGTCATACTACGAGTAGTAACGTTTCAATGTTTTTGATATAACTCGAAAATAAACCTCAGTTTTGACAATTTTACTTAAAGAAATGTTTGTAGAAAGTCAAACAATGTATGCGGCAACATTAATAAAAAAAAAAAACTTTTTTGTGAACAAACAAAATATAATATATGTATGTCCTAACACTTCGGCGAAACGCGAATTTTGAAGAAGCTAAATTAGTAGGAAAATGTACATGTGCACATAGATATACTCTAATTAGGAGATTTATGCTACCAGTAGGCAATAGACATACTGAAAAAGTCTTCAATGTAGTTAACTTAACTATTTCGCCCTTCCAGTTTGCTTAATTTAATAGTTCAACGCAACAAATTTTTTTATCAAAATTGGTTGGGACTTGAATGAGAAAGTCGAAAATCTTAATCGTTTCGAAATAAAAACGATTTTTCATGACTGCTGCATGGCAGGTACCGTTTTGGATTCCCTCTAGGGAATCAAGGACCCTACGAGTAAACAACCTAGTTTCAAGAAAATAGCTTCAGCGGCTTATGCTCTAGATCGAGGTACGAGCATACGGAGTACAGGTATACATTTGTTGTATACGAAATTTTCCCTAAAATGATTATAAAAAAATGTTGGTATTTAATGATATACACATCACAGACCAGTTTATGTGGAATGACCATGACCACATATTCGACTCGGTAAGAACGCTGCTAAGTGTTTAGGTTTTTTTCAAGGTTACAAGAAATGTTTTATGCCTTCTGATGTAATCTATAAGGCCTAAATTCGTACAATTCCCGTATTTGGGCACGTGCTCCAATAACCCACTTGAGTCTTTGGAAAGAATCCAAATAAGAGCTTTAAAAATGATAGGTGATAAAACTATAACTATATATAATCTCTCGAGCACCGCAGCAACCATACACTCGTCTTCAAGATATTGAATTTTCAAAATTTAATTAATTCTTTTTTCCAAAATCCAATTAATATTTCGAAAATTTTTATATAAAGGGTAGACCAAATACAAGTATTATGGCTTTATTATAGTAAGAGCACACATTGCCATTAATTATGGAACCCTACGTGTCGTTCAAGCGGAGGTTGTGCGCCTTAATTTGATGAGTCAACTGGACCTTGTAAGCGAATAATCCGAGATCTTTGTGCAGAATTCTCCTCAGGCTAGTGCGTGAATTGTTAAGCTGTTGAGATCGATGGCGAGTTGATGTTCGTGAATTGAGTCTCACCCTCTCGACTACAGTAGCCAGATTTAATATATCCCAACGTTGTTCAACCGTAAAGCGACTCATTTCGCTCCGCGGCTGACTTTATGTCAAGACTTCGAGCGGGAAACATATGTAAGTGTCAAAATACGAGTAACCTATGATTTATAAAGAAACCACGAGATGACCTACATTGTACAATATTACTTAAGACTCGAAGGAACTCCTGCTAAAATTTTGTTTTGAAATCGGTAGAACCGTTATTTAGAAAATCGAAAATAAAAAAAAAAAAAAAACTTTTCTAAAAAAATTGTTAAAATTGTACAATAGTCTTCAATACTACACATTATTTTTCCCATCAAAATCGGCAAGTTATATACGACCCAAACGCAAAATAGTTGGCCTACTCATCAATTAACAAATTAACATTTTTTATGTGCCTATATTTTCTGGTCCCCAAGCAGTTGTTTTTTAAATTTGTTTTGTCGATGTAATAAATTACATTTAATAAGTAAATTAGACCAAACAGAACTAAATTCGAGAAAGCACATATGGCTCCAGTTTGCATTCCCTCAAACAAAGATAGAGCATAATAGTTGGAGTACTCTCTCTGGGATGCAAAATAGTTGGCCTATGAAGATTTAAATAGATTTTCAGTTAACCGTTATTAAAAAAATGACAATGACATTTTGTTGTTTATTGATCTCTTGTTTTATGCAAGCCAGCAACAATTTAATGGGGTGGCCGTGGCGCGATGGATGTGTGCTCGCCTGTGAACCTCATGATCATAGGTTCGATCCCTGCCGTCGTCTATGTCGTTTTAATTCCATTAAAAAAAACCTTCTAAAATTGGCATCAATAGGTTGCTGGTTTACTCATTACATGTTGTTCAGGCATAACACTAACAACATGTAATTGAGTTAAACCAGTATGCCCAACAAGGATGAACACGAATAAAATAATGTGAATTATAAGCGACATAAATAAGACACGGCATTCTCCGCTTTAGTTCAGCTGCCATCCCAGGAGATAAAATATCTGAGACAACAACCTTCAGTCTCAGAACATCGTGCCACACATCTTTCCTATCCTTCTTTCTCTTCTTAACTTCACGCCCGCGCTGTGTTCAAACAATTAAAGGGTAATCTAATCCCTTGAGCGCGGGTAGATTATAAAAAAAAAAAAAAAAAAAAAACCATGGTGCGTGGCGTTGCATTATCAAGAGACCTTAGGGAATCCATAAATAAAGCCTTCGAAACGGGATTATCGAGCTATAAAATCGCAAAACAATTCAATTTACCGCGCTCATCAATAATTCGAAACATTATCTCAAAGTTCAAAAATAGTGGAAATGTGGAGATCGGTAAAAAAACGGGACGCCCACCAATTGCAAAACCTCGAGATTGCCGAGTTTAAAAAAAAATAATAAAAGAAAATCGACGTCAAACGGCCGCTGCAATAACTGTTCAATGGAGGGAAAGAATAGAAAAAAAGCGTTTCGGTCGACACTTGCAAACGGACTATGAAAAAAATTGGATACAAATTTTATAAGGTTTGTTTTAGATTTATTTAAATTAGAGCAATTTTAATTCGTTAAAAACATAGCCAAAGAAAAACCACTTTTAACACCTAAACAAAAGAAAAAGCGGCTAGAGTGGGCCAAACAACGTAAAAACTGGACTTTAAGTCAATGGCGGTCCGTTATTTGGAGTGATGTGTCCAGGTTTGAAGTTTGCGTGGGCGACGAACGAAAACGAGTCATTAGAAATTCAAGAGGTTTTTCACAAAGATTGTGTTAAAAAAACGGTCAAGTTTCCAGCATCTCTAATGATATGGGGACGCATGTCGGGGCGGGGTTTGGGCAATTTGCATTTTGTAAATGGAAGTGTCAATGCTGCCAGGTACAGGGATATTCTGGAAAATGAGCTTCTCCCATCAATACCACGATGTCAAGCTAGTGATCGAGACTATATTTTCCAACAGGATGGAGCTTCTTGCCATACAGCAAGGTCTAAAATGGCGTGGCTATCTGCTGAAGCTATTCCTTTACTGGAATGGCCTTCCAGCAGCCCTGACCTTTCACCAATCGAAACTGTCTGGCATAAAATGAAACAAAAACCGCGAAAAGAACCATGCCGGACCTCTTCAAGACCTTAAAGCTAAAATCATAAATATTTGGGAATCTTTTGGCACCGAAGAATGTCAAAAATTAGTTGACACAATGCCACGACGCATAGAAGCAGTTATCAAGGCCAAAGGCGACGTAACACCATGGTAAAATAAAAATTAAGACCCATAGGCCAACTATTTTGCGCTTAAAAAAAAGTATCAATCGTTATTTTATTTTGTATTATTGCTCTATATCGTTATTTAATTGAAGTCATTTTGTTTTTGTTACTTATTCCTATTAAAAATAAATATATCTTAAGAAAAATACCAAAATATTGATTTTATTTCCGATGGAATTTAAGAATCAGAAGATTTTTGTTTTTTATCATAGGTAGTCCAACTATTTTGCGTTTGGGCTCGTACATATATACATACACATTAAAACAATTCAGAATAAGAGGCGGCATTTCACTACTGAGTCAACTTTCAGTTGAAAAAGAGTTCGTTAATACCTATTGCAAAAAAAAAATTACATTATTTAAACCCTTCTTAACTCAGGAGCAGTGTATTGGCACCTGGTAAGTTGCTTTGCACGCCACATATAAGTCAGTGTGTGTACTGATAAATGGAGATAGAATTTTTTACGATTTGTTGTTCAATGTATTTCCCATAAGAAAAAGCAAAAAGAGGCTCAAAAAACATAAATTTTACTAATTAATTTTGTATGAACGGGTATCAATATTATGATTTTAACAGAATAATAATATGTATTTACTAGCGTACCCGTGCGGGATCTCCCGCAAGCGAATTTTTTTTTGAACTGAAGTTTTTCAAAATAAATCATGTGTCTAAAAGTTTCTGTAGATTCGCTCAGTTTTTCTTGCATTGGAAATCTTGTGTGAAGTACGGAATGTTGTTTTTTGGGTGTTTATTTTACTTCTGTGTGTCATCGTTGAACAGCTCTATTTGAAAAAGACGACTTACCACTGAAATAATAAACACGTTTAGCTTAGCCAAGAACTGTCACAACTGATCTCCTGTTCAACATGAGAAGTTGAAAGCGTACGAATTATTTTTATTTAACGTATGCATGTACCTGGATTAAAACAAAACAGCAAACCAATAAATCCAATCAAGTCCTTTTCTTAAAGGTAATGGAGCCAAGCGAATGATGTTATGAAAAAACTAACAAACAATGAGCAAATCACATACGTATGTAACTATCCTATAACACTGTATGTAGTTAAACCTGTAGGCACATAAAGTTTAACTTACTTTAAAATAGTTTAAATTCAAAGCCACACAAATATTTGTCAAATTTTTTTTTTTTTAATTCGGAGAATTTTAGTTGTTTTATTTTTTTTTTAAAACTTTTTTGAGTGTTTTTATCGTTACTGCTTAGGTAAATTAATCAAACAATGCCCCTCCTCTGGGCCCGCACCACCAAAGTATGGCATTTCAATGCAACTACTTATGTATATGTACTACATTTCAGTGCAATACGAAGATAGAAGTAGAGATAAATAATTTTGGGGTGTTTCGACCACCCAATGCCCCTCCCCTGATAATAAAAAAAAGTAGCCTATACGGTAATCCAGACTATAAATTTTGTGTGTGTTAAATTTTATCAAGATCCATTCAGTTGTTCAAGCGTTATTGAGTAACAAACATCCATACATCGTAACATTCATATTTATAATATTAGTAGGATTTATAAATCAGGTGGAAAATATGTATTTCAAAAACATAATTAATCCTGTGCAATTTGTACTTAAAAAATGTTAAGAAATCGCAAGAAAACAACAACAAATACTTAAAAAAATGGATACACATGAATTCTTTGAATTAAGTCACAAAAACAACAAAGTTTCTTTCATTTTTCTGCTTTTTAATTTGTCTTGATTATCATAGAAATTTGTCAACAAGAACAAATAAAATTTTTCACAAAACGAAAACACTAAACGACGTACATCGACCGAATTGAATTAAAAAAAATAATAGAAGTACATAGTATTAGTAAACTTTATTGTGTTTTTTTTTGTTACATTTGTGTTCTTATATTACATAGGTACATAGTAATTTAATTACACTTGAAAAAATTGCTGACTTGTCAGGTCACAGGGGTCTTATGTTTGTTTTATTTTTAATTAAATAGATAATTATTGATTTAAGGGCAAATATTCTACCTTGAGACTAAAACATGGCTAGTCAAAGAAGGCTATGCAAATTGCTTCTTAAAAAAACTGTTTCGTCTGTTATTCACATACGATATGTTTACGATTTTTGAAGATGAGTTACAAAAGATTAATTAAGTTTCTTTCTATATTTTCAACCTGATTTAGAAATTAACACATATTACTATTCTTTTAAAATCATAAAATGCATACCGGTTCATATAAATTTGATTAGTTAAATCAAAGTTTTTCCGACACATTTTTGCTTTTTTCTTATGGGAAATACATTGAACGTCAAATCTAAAAAAAATCTATCTCCAATTGAAGGTTCACGCGCTGACTGCCAGGTGCCGTGACTCCATGTGTCAATATGTAGAGAATATTGAAAATCGAGTTAAACATTATTTAAATCGTCACTTAATTACATATATCGAAAGCAAGATGGCACCACTACGCTTTTTTATTTAAATATATTTTTGACATATCTGTTTAGATAATGTCAAAGTTATTTTACCGAATTCGTTTAGTTACAAATTAGCTAGTATCTCGGGACAAGAATTGACTGGAAAACATTAAACTCGGGCTTTATACTGGAGGTGAGTGATCTCGCACTGTTAACCTCCGACTAAGTGCGAAGGATCTATGTTAGGTGGGCAACATTTTTCTACATATGGCCACGGCCATGGTCTTATAACGTTACATCGTAGGTTTTTTTTTTGATTATTACTCGAAAAATGCAATGCTACTTGTTTAACTTTTAAACATACATCTGATAGATCTCTTTAAAGTCTAATTTTTGTGAAAAAAAGTTTTTATTTATCTCTTATAGATTTGCAAATATTGCTCTTCAAATTCGCTGATAACGTTACATTTTTTGGAAGTAGATTTTTAGGTTGCTGAATATATTCTGAAAACTCTGCGAATTTGGTGTGCTAAGTTAAGTTTTTCTTCTTAGAGAATTAAGACGGAATTCCAAATTATAGCTTGCAATTTTTTTTTAAAGAAAAAGTTATATTATTTACGTTATTTCAACTCAAATGTGTGTATTATAACGTTACAGAAAAAAGTCTTATAACGTTACCTTTCGAATTTTTGTATGAAAAATGGGAACAATATGGCGGAAAGTAATATTAATCCATAAAAAAACGATAAGCAAGCAAATAGAACAAAGTTAATTTATTTATTATAAGGTAAGTACTTCATTTGTGATGACATTAATCCATAAATAAACAAAAAATAAATAAATATTATATCCCAATCTTGAAGTATAGTAAGTTTTTATTTTGCCATCATTAAATTGGATTTCATGAGCAGATGACTTCAAAGTATTACTAATTTTCAAGATGTCATCATTGTGGACTTCTTCAACGTAAATTGTTGAAAAATGCGGCTAAGAGCACCAATTCTATCAACGAATTCTTTGCCATGGGAAGTGGCGAAATAGTTCCAAGAAAATTTTATCCCAAATTTGGGTTCAAAGACAGAAGGCTGCAATGAATTCGTTTGTTTATAAAAATAAAAATCAGTAAACATTTTTACTTCGATTTGCTTTGGTAATATGGATAAAGTAGATCTTGGCGATCGTGTTTATTGAATGTTTCTGATTATTCACATTTGATAAAACTATGTTTCAGAATTTCTGTAGAGTGGAAATGAGTCGAATGAATATTGAAGTATTTCTTATTACCTTCAGCCCTATTCAAGGTCACCTAAAGTCAATAGAATTTCAAAAGTTAGATACATAACTTCAACTTTATTGGTTTCAGCAGAAAATGTCTTATAACGTTACACGTCTTTCAATATTGTTTAAATGAAAATGGTCGCTTAATTTGAATAATTTTTTAGTAGTTTTATTAAATAAATACAAAATACTCAATAAAATTCTAAAAGTCCAGTTTCTAAAACTTTTATATCATAAGTAATATAAGAAAACTTTTAAGAAATTTGGTCTTATAACGTTACACGTAAGACGTAGAGTGCTTTTGTTTTGTAAAATTTACAAGTTTGAATATTTTTTTTACCAAAAAAACGATTAATTAAGTTAAAGTAAGACTTTTCCATAAAAATTAGAGTTAAAAGTAAAAAAAAAAATGATAATTATATCAACCATTAGTATGAGATATATTGGCGCAAAATTTTAAACAGTTCTCGTTTAAGAAATTAAACCGGCTCTACTTAACGCAGTCGTTTAGCTTGGAGACTTGGTCTAACTTTTGCATAATTTTAAACACGTTAGGCAACTCTTCTAGCTGATGTGGGTTTTACAACAGAACCTAAGCGAATTTGCGTTGAACAACCCTTAATTTGGCAGATACATGACTCACACAACTACAAAAACACAAAAAAAAAAGTAAAAAGAACAGACAACTTTAAACCAAATAATTTTTCGCCGAAAAAAGTACATTTTATATACTACCTCGGTACAGATTTTGATTGTAATAAAGTATAAATCGCAAATTCACAGCATAAAAACTCAATTTGTTGTTGCAAGGTGCAGATTCATTTAGCTATACTCGTCTCAGCCGGCGGCGCACTATGGGACCAAATGATGAAATCCATCTCAAAAATGGTTTTGGTGAATTTCGTAATTTGAAAAATCTAATGATGGGATTATATACTAGAAATAGGATTCTTCCAAAAACAGTAACTTTTTTGTATCTTACTTTTGTTCTAGGTACCTAAAATTACCGTTAAAAATGACATTTCGATATTTTTATTTTTTAGAATTATTAGAAGTGAGAGTTTGAAGTCAATTATTTCGTATTTTTCTGGACAGAATGTATAAGTATTATACCCTTTTGAAAAGCCCAAACCTTGTTCTTTACAAAACAGTTATATTTTTTTTAATTTAGCTCACCAGTAAATTAATAAAAAATAATGAGTAAGGTGCAGTATCTTTTTCATTTTTTTGTTTTCAATTAAAGTTTTCTCTGTTAGCTCCGGCTGACTCCGTTTAGTTAAGGGCTGTTTTGTATTCTAAAAATATTTTTAATTTGGAAACAAAAATAAAAACTTTCGCATTTTCATGCATTTTTCTTTAAGAAGAAAAAACGTATGATGAGAAAGAAACATAAGTTTTTAGAATAAAAATTCGTATTCTTATAACTTTATTGTTAAGTGATGAAAAAAATTAAAATTTGGCAAAAATGTGGTACCTTAATTGATGCACATAAATATGTATTCCAAAAAGTTTTAGACCATTATTTTATTACCTTAGCTCAAAATTAAAAAAAATGTTATTTTTTGTCAAAAAATTCAAAAAAATAACTGTTAAAACATGTGCAACACATTTTCATAAACATCATATAAGTGACTATGTTTCCGCAAAATTTATAAGTTTTTATCAGTTGTTTCCAATATTATTAAAATTCAAAATTTTATTTTTAGAATAAAATATTTGTTTTCCAATTTTAAACTTCCTTACTCATATTTATATTAAAAAAATCATAATTAAATAAAAATAAATGCCAAGCATTTGAGGGTGGGAGGGGGTGTGTGGGGTATGTTGCATATAATACAAATGTAGGTACATATAAATAACAGAAAACAGAAGAAGACAAAAAGTTAACAGTTGACTTAAAAGAGAACTGCATACAATATGTAAACTGAATCGTAAACAATACCAAAAGCAACAACAAAAGCATGTGAAAATAGTCTAAAAGGTAATAGAGTTGGCATGGGATAGCCAAATTGTTGTTGTAATATTAATCAATCAAGAGGCAACATTCATAAATAATGTAATGAGATAACTAAGCTTTTATTCTCAATAAAGCGTTTGAAGGATTCGCATTAACTTAAAAAAAAAAAACTAAAATGAGAGAATTTATTTGCAAGGAAATGTTCAAGATCAGCTACGAACGAAGATATTCTACACACTTTATTATATACATACATCTGATCCGCATATATCTAATCTGGGAAAACCAAGAACAAAAAATGATACCAAAGCATTGTTTGGCGAGGCTAAAGAACTTTTAAACATACATTAATATCGATACATAACCTAGTAATAAGATACTTTGGAATTACTTTTTTTTTTTTTCTTAAGGGTGAAACACTTTTATATATCAAAAAGGGGCGTGGCAGTTCACGGGTTTTACTAAAAAATAATACTTTTCATAAATTAATTTCTACATATAAAACTTAATCAAAAAAGAGGCCTGCTTTTAATGAACTTTAAGCTGAAAATTAAAAAAAAGGGGCGTGAAAGTGGGCGGGAAAGTGGGCAGAAAAATATGCATCTGATGTCTTGAGTTTAAAAAACCTCAAACAAAAATGTTCGGCTTCCTGGTCACTAAAAATAAGAAAATAACAAAAATCAAAAAAATATGGGCGTGGTAGTGGGCGGATTTCACAAAAACTACTTTCAGATGTTTTCACCGGTAAAAGAAAAAAACTGTACAAATTTCATCCAAATTGTTGCAATAATTCTTGCTCCAACAAATTTTTCCCATAAATTAAACAAAATCTACAAATTTGTTATTTTATTTTATTAAAAAAAAAAGAAAATAATTTATTTCTATATGAAACGTTTTAATATTTTAAATTTTTGGTTATACAAGTATAAGTGTGCAAAATTTCAAAAAAAACTTTTGAGAAACGAAAAAGTTATGGATTTTTGAGATGGTTTGCACCATTTGGTCCCATAGTGCGGCGGCGCACTGTGGTCCAAAATGACTTTTTTCGTTGCAAAAATCATAACTTTTGAACACGTGCAGCTATCGCAACAATTTTTTTTTTCCTTAAAGGTAATTTCCAAGGCTATACAAATTGTGAATTTTAAGAAAATTACGTTACAGGGTGTTTCAGAATAATTGGTTGATGTAAGATTTTCTTAGAAAAAGGAGTTAACAGAATAAAGTCTGAAAGTAAACCTTTCAAAAACAGTCCTAAATTTTTAAAACTTTGTAAAAAAAAAAGTTTTTGACTATTCAAGTGAATTCATAACAACAGTGGATGCTTAAAGTTAACGCACCAATTTCAGAAATAAATTTTAAGGAGTATTATAAAACAGTATTTTTTCATGTTGTGGGGCATCAGTTTATTCTATAAACTGCAGTCAAATAGTTTATAGAATAAACTGATGCGTCACAACTATTTTATATGAAACAGTGTAGGAAAAAAGTAAACGGACGAAAAAAAAAATAAAAAAAAGTCGTAGTTCCTCTCATCTGCTTCGCCTGAATCGTCTTCTTTTCGAAAATTTTCTTGTGTCCTTTTACAAATTGGACATGACAATGTTGATTTTGTATTTGTTAGTTCATTTAACACTTTCCCGTCTATCATGGTTAGAAAAAATTCATGTCGAACCATCACATATTTTTCTTCAGCAACAGTCACTACAGTTGGCCTCAAATTTTCTATTTGGTTCCTTATATTTCTGACAGTTGTCTGAATAATATCACTTAACTCCTTTGCATATTTAAAAAGAATCGGTCTGCAAAAGTGAACTGATGACGGCCTTGGATTTTTCCAATATTCGGTTGATTCACCTTTTATACGAAGTGGAACTAGTGATGCCATGAACATGTTCGCATCAGATATATTACCTGGCCTGATTGACTAGGCTATTTAAAATCCTCTTTGCTGTAGGTTCACAAAATCTTGGAGATCTGCTAAAAGAGGGTGTTTTTTGTTTTATTTATTAAAAATATTAAATATTTTTTTTTTAATTAAAATTTTGATTTACGCACAAATAATAATACAACTAGAATAAACTATAGAAAATTAATATTTTACATTTAATATGCCAAAATTTCAAATACGAAAACAAAGAAGTTAGTTTTTTCTGTTTTTTTTTTTTTAACTCTAGAACGAAATTGACCAACTTTGAAAAGCTCTATAAGTCAAACTAGTTAGCGGCGAATTTTTTTGTTTGCTGTTTTTGAAGCTCCGTTTATATTTCTATAAGAAATAAAAAACAAAACTTTAAAAATAAAACATCGAAATTAGTATTTTTGCCACGAAATTTTCCTTTTCGGACCAAAGTGCGGCGGCGCGCTTGCATACATAAGATATGTACGAGTATATGTACCTACATACATTTGTATTTACAGATTTGTTCATCGTAGAGCACTTTCGTACGATTGTTTCGAATTTATAATATTCAGTGATTCAGTCTATTTACAAAAAATATCTTAAAAAGATCGAATATATAAAACATCAGTAAACATTTTTTCTTCGATTTGCTTAGGTATGAAATGATCATTGTCAATATGGATAAAGTATACTTTTAAAAGATAAACTAGCTATTTGCTGCTGTTAAAGTAAGACGAGCTCTTTAACGTTAAAGTATAGTTTATGTCCTTTAAAATTAACAAAAAGTCGGTTCTCGTTTTATACTCAATATTTAGAGTCGACTCCCATTCTAAAATTGATTTAGAGTAGGTTTTAAATGTTTAAAATTTTGCGCCATTCTTTCTAAAAATGAGCATTGTAGCGGTAAATTCTAAAAAAAAAAAAATTGTGAATTGGTTTCATTTCTCGTGGCCGTGACCATATGCATCATAAGCACATTGAGAACGTCGATAACTCCAAGCGGAATGTTGACTCATTGGACAATTGGCCTATGAATGTCTTATATCTTTGAATATTTAACAGTATTACGAGTATCATGGAGCGTGATGTTGGGATATCAACGCTATCCTGGTGGTGGCGCTGAAATAAGCGCACGATTTTACAGTGGAGAGTAGGATAAGATATAAAACAAGTAGTAAGAAAGAGAATATTTTTTTATTAAATTTAGCAGAGACAAATCTAACAAGTACTATCGCTACGCTTAAGATATCATCAAAATCGTTCGTCTTGATGAAAATACTATGTACATATAAGTTTTATATACATAGCTTATATGTATTCTTCTAACGTTTTTTTATATAAACTTTTTGTTTGAATTCTTTTGAAGGCTTATGAAAGATTAATGCACAGTTCTATAAATTATTCAGTATTTTGGAGTTTTATTATAGCTAATTTCTGTGAACATCGTTAATTAATAAAAATGGAGATTAATTCTAGATCTAGTGTAGATTCCAGAAGAGCCTTCAAAAACGTGGAAACCGTTGAAAGTTACCCTTACTCCCTTTAATAAGAATTATTTATAATCCGGCCCTTTTTCTGCTCAGGTTTTACTTTCTGAGATTTTTTTTTGTAAATATAAATTGCTATCCCTGCCACGATTTCAAATGAAATATTGAAAAGTTTTGCTATCTCTTCAAGTCTATGAAAAAAAAACACATACACACAAGGGCTTCTATAGATAATCCAGAAGCCACAGCCAGGAGCAACAACGTGAAGGACATAGATTTGCAAAGAACAAAAAAATGGTAAAAAAAGTAATACTCACGTTCGATTTTCATCAGGACAGTTCGTTCCTGTACATCCGAGATATCCTTTGTAAATTGATACGCTTTGCACGTATACTCGCCGGTGTCATTTTGCGTCACCTTGTGGATAAGTAATCCATCAGCTAGCTTGCGGAACTTCGAGGTTGCTGCTGCAAAAAGGTACACAAAAATCACAACACAACGACACAAAAAATGAGAAAAGGATACGAGTATCTATGCAATTTGAAGGACCAAGCGAAGCACCACTCGGGGATATATATCCTCTTTTAGGATTCAATTTTAATTTGTTCCCATCAATGCAACAGGGATTCAATATAGCTATACTATCGCCAGGATTAAAAAGGGATACAAGTATGCTAGCGCTAGGGAACAATTGGATTGGTTTGATTTGCGAGAGGGATAAACTTAAAGAGGATTTCCGGACCGGCTTCTGAAAATACATACAGAATTCAATTGGTTGTCCATTAAGTTGCCAGGATACGGTCGGTTCAGGATCACCCTTAACCTCGCAAAGAATTGTCGCATTTTTGCCTTCCTTAACAGTTAGAATAGTCGCATTCTCGGTGAACGAGATTTTCTCTGTACAAAGAAAAAAACCAACGTGTATTGAGAAACGGTGTATCCTTTTATTCACACTTACGATAAACAACAAGGTTAAAGGACTTGTTGGCGTTCGCTGTACCATCGGCATCTTCACACATCCAGTTGCCTTTGTCACTTAGAGCGATGTGTACAAAGATGAGAGCCAATTGTCCTATTGATGTTTTTCCACACAATAACATTTATTATTAGATTTCTATATTGAACAAGTGCTTGGAGTTTGAAGAACTTACCTGGGGTCTTCTCTTCAATATGAATTCGGCCTTTGACATCTTTCATAATATCACCTTTTGGTGATTTCCAATGGATTTTCAGATCGGTGGGGGCATTACATAGAACTATGTGCGATTCATTGGTGAAACGAACTACCTTATCGGTGGATGGACTAAGTGTCAAGACGTCATCGCTTGCAACTGTGTATGCTGTAAAAAAAGAATATGAAGAAAAACCCAGATAAAAATTAATACAATGCTAAATAAATATGCTGTAATCTAAGAGTTATAAAAGTAGAGAAAGTTGAAATCAGTTTTACGATACCCACAGTCTTTTTTATAACTTTAGAAATGATAGCTGTAACTTATTGTTTTAACTTAAACATTGGGTCGTTTGCAAAAAGATGAGGAAATGATTGATTGTATTACCTAAACAACAAAAAATTAAGGTAAAAGTTAGTCTTGGAAGTCTTGGTTGGACTTGTAACCGCTGATACTTAAAAACAAAACATTTTTTTTTTCGGGAGCACTTCTATCGAGTGACAGATGGAACCAAACCCCGAATTAAGAAAAAAGTAAACTTCATCGGCAAGGCCGAGGTTAGGTTAAATAGCGATATTGCTGGATTTGATACAATGCCAATCCACCAAGTGCCAACAAATGCATCCCTAGAAAGTCACCAGTCAATTCTACGAAAACGACGATGGTAATTTAATCACCATCAACGAAGAGTGTTACCGATCGAACCTGCCCAATTTCTATTAAAACAAATTGAATGATATCGATGTTAGTCACATGCTTTTTGAAGATGTCGCAACTCGTTATATTCAATTTCAACATCTATTTAAAATCCCCTTAGCTCAAATAATATTGGATTATAAATTTTATTAAAACTATTTTTTCCTAAACCAGCCATCTATCACTGTACTCGATTATACAGGGTGTCCCAAAAGTCAACGTCAAAACGAAAACGGGTGATAGGGTAGGTGGTGACAGTTATCGGAAAAATAATTAAAAAAATCGTAGCCATGTATTTTGTGAGTTATAGGCATTCAAAAAAAAATTGGAAAAATGGTCACCCTATGACGGTCTTTCAAGTGCCGTGATTACAAATCTTAACTTTTCTCAATTTTTGTTGTTGTTTTGGAACCCTAAATAACCCTGCTAACAATTTTCATCAAAAATTTAAACACAACTGCATTAGTTTTAAAGAAAATATCACTTTTTTGCTCAACTAAGTACTAAAAATTTTGACATGACCCTAATTCAATGGACTGTAGTGTAAAACAAAATGTACTACGAAATTTCGGCAAGTTACCTTAAAAGTTGGCGTGTTCTATTCTCATTTCAAAATGGTATAACATCAGATAGTGATTCATTTCTTTTGAATTTGGTTTAAGTTTTAAATAAAATTCAATTTTTCAACAAAAATTACATCAAAAGTTTATTTAGATTAGCTATAACAAATGTTCAAATTGTTTGCCTCCAACGGCAATGCAAGACCTACATCTTCTCTAGAAAGATCGGTTTATAAGACGGGTGAATCTCCATGAGTTGATGTCTGCAACAGCCTCCGTGATTTTTTGCGCAGCTCGGCTATGTTTTGGATCGGTTTTAAGTAGATCGGTTTTGATTTTTGGACAAAATTCTGTGGCCCGATGAATCAACATTTAAAAAGGATGGATACATGAACCTTCACCATTTGCACGAGTGGCATGTAGAAAATCCACATTTGATGGGGGAAGACAAATCACAGTATCGCTTCAAAGTAAATATGTGGACCGGAATTCTTAAAGGCAAAGTTATTGGACCATTTGAGCTAGCAGATAACTTGAACGGCGAGGTGTATCTAGTAACCCGGACTTGAGAAAAACATTTTTGTTTCCGTTATTTATGAAATATTGAAATATCCTCAAAAATGTTATACCATTTTGAAATGAGAATAGAACACGCCAACTTTTAAGGTAACTTACCGAAATTACGTAGAACATTTTTTTTTACACTACGGTCCATTGAATTAGGGTCATGTAAAAATTTTTAGTACTTAGTTGTTCAAAAAAGTGATATTTTCTTTAAGACTAATGCAGTTGTGTTTAAATTTTTGATGCAAATTGTTAGCAGGGTTATTTAAGGTTCCAAAACAACAACGAAAATTGAGAAAAGTTAAGATTTGTAATCACTACCCTATCACCCGTTTTCGTTTCGACGTTGACTTTTGGGACAACCTGTATACAAAAACCTTGTGAATGACATAAAGGTTAAATTGGATGCTCTGTGTATCACTTCAGGTTGTTGGACATGTGGCCTTAATGTGGCTATCATTGATGAACCGGCTAACTTGATGATTCCACGCGGATGTGTTCATTCCTTGTGACAAATATTCCAATAAATTGGCATCATGACGCCAAAAATGTATATTAAGTCTTAGGAGGCATAGTACGTTATTGGAAAATTTTCCACAAAAATAACTGCTATTGTTAGGGCTTATGCTGCCAACATTGTAGCAGCTATAAAGATGGGTGGTTCTCGATCTATTGGGTCTTTCGCTCATTTTAGTTGTCCAAAAATCTACCAACAAACTTACAAAAATTCTTGTTAAAGTAAAGGCAATAGAAGATTATTAAAAAAAAAAAAGTTCACAAGCATTGGAATAATTGAAGGATGTTCAAAACCAGATGAACATATGCGAATTAAAACTTAAACAGGACGTTCCAACTCGGTAGAACTCCACTTTTGACATCCTCGAGCGAATATTTAAAATCATAATATCACTACAAACGAAGTCACCTATCTTTAGATCAACGAGACAGGATAGTAATAGAATAGGACATTGTCTCTCCTTAAACCTTTTTATGAGGTTACAATATTTATATGTGCCGATTCATTTTATCTTAAATTATAATTCAAAATTGTTTGTCGAAGTTTTTTCCAAAGCGCAATGAAGTAAAGTACTTTAATACATATAACTAATTTAAAATATTCTTACGGTACACTTATTAATATGTTAGTAGATGTATGTTACAACTTTAACAACAAAAGGCTGTATAACGAAAAGTAAATGTTACTTAAGAAAGTAACTTTTGGTTGGTTCCCTTGTTTAAAATAAAATTTTGTACTCTTGACGCATGTATTCATTATTTAAAAAAATTATGTTAATACCGAATAAAGTTTCCGAGAAATAAAATTCCCAAAAATCGTTATCATTATTATTAACATAACTGAATTGCTAGTTTTTCAAAACAAAATTCTTCCAAAGACTAAGATTTTAAATAATTGCAAGGAAAAATGTTGATTTAAATTTACATGAATTAATTATTGTTTTATCAAACAAATTCTTATATTTATAATAATTGTAAGAGTTACGCCGCAAGGCGGTGTCCTCTCTCCTCTCCACTGGAACCTGGTCGTAAATGACCTACTAATGATTCTAGAACGGGAGGGGCACAGGGTGATTGCCTATGCAGACGATGTTGCGATAGCGATATCTGGTAAGCATCCTAACACTCTGAAGGAACTCCTACAAAATGCTTTAAACAAGCTTACTACCTGGGCAGATCAATGTGGACTCGGTGTCAACTCCCAAAAAACTGAACTTGTCCTATTTACCAGGAAATATAAAATCTCACACATAGACTCTCCCTACATCAAAGGTATACCGCTTAAATTTTCATACAAAGCAAAATATCTGGGTCTTATGTTGGACAAGAAATTAAGCTGGAAGCCCAATATCCAAGAGAGAATCAACAAAGCCAACATAGCTCTTTTCTCTTGCAAAAAAGCCGTAGGTAATAAATGGGGTCTACAAACTCATATTACACACTGGCTATACATCTCAGTCATTAGACCGATACTTAAATATGGAGTGACAGTATGGTGGACTGCGCTGGAAACAGCAACAAACCGCGATAAGCTCAGCAAAGTCCAACGAACAGCCTGTTTAATCATGGGTGGAGCTCTCCGCTCAACTCCTTCTGCTGGACTTGATGTTCTTTTTCATCTCATACCGCTAGATATTTTTAGCAAACAATCGGCAGCTAACACAGCCATTCGACTTAAAGCCTCATCGCAGTGGATCAATAATGATATTGGTTACTCTACTATACTCAACTCGTTCACTACTCTACCTAGTAACGTCGATTACACCACCCCTCATCCAAAATTTGATAAAAATTTTCAAATTTTCAAAATTTCCAGGTCTTCTTGGGAAAATGAGTCGCTTTTGATACTCGTAGACGAAGCAATTCATTTCTATACAGATGGATCTAAAACCGATGACGGGGTCGCTGGAGGCGTATACTCCGAAAGATTAAATCTTTGTCTATCTTTTCGTCTTCCCAATCACTGTAGCGTGTTCCAGGCAGAACTTTTAGCAATAAAAGAAGTCCTCTCTTGGCTAAAAGAAAACGTTATATCGACTACTAATATACATACGTATCTTCTCAAACAGTCAAGCTGCCTTAAAGTCACTGGACTCTGTCTCCATTAACTCACAAACAGCCCAAAATTGTCGATCGTCTCTGGTGGAGATGTCAAAACTGTTTAACATTCACCTTACATGGGTGCCGGGGTATAGAGACATTCCAGAAAATTGTAAAGCTGACGAACTTGCAAAAAACGGAACAATCTTACCTTTGTTGGATAGCAAATCTAACATCGGTATACCCCTAGCTACTTGTAAACTTCTGCTAAAGCATGATACCATAAAGAAAGCTAACCACAGGTGGACCAGCACCCCAACTCAAAGAAATATGGAATACAATGGCATTTCGTCTGCTGATATTCAAACTACGTGTAACCTATTTGCAAATTTCTTTGAAAGTGTTTATGTAAGACATAAAGATAATAACTCCGTAGTTGTTAGCATTGCTTTTTCCAGTGCTGATATAGGTTCTCTTTACCTGTCAACTCAAGACATCCAAAAAGGTATAAAATCAATAAGTTGTGGAAGTAGTCAAGGGCCAGATAAAATTCCATCAATAGTATTGAAAAAATGTTGTCAATCTATAGTTAACCCCTTAAAAATAATTTTCAATTTGTCATTGGCTACAGGCATATTTTTGGAGGAATGGAAAATTTCTTTTATTACACCCATTTTCAAAGCAGGTCCTAGAAAACAAATTGAAAATTATAGAGGGATATCTAAGATTTCGGCTATTCCGAAGCTATTTGAACACATAGTTACTAAAAAGTTGTATTTTAATGTTAAAGAACATATATCTCCGTATCAGCATGGTTTTGTGTCAGGCAGGTCGACAGCAACTAATTTGGTTTTATTTACGAAATATCTTTCTGATTCCCTGGAAGCAGGTGGTCAAGTAGATGTAGTCTTCACCGATTTTGTTAAAGCGTTTGACACTGTTTCACATGCCATTTTAATAAATAGACTACGTTCTTTTGGAATCCACTCTATTTTATTAAATTGGATTTCTAGTTATTTAAATAGTCGTAAACAAATTGTTAAATTGGAAAATGTATATTCTAGAACAATTGAGGTTTCATCTGGTGTCCCCCAAGGAAGTCATTTGGGCCCGTTGTTGTTTATTATCTTTATAAATGAAATTCCATTGTTGTTAAAAAATGCTTATTGTTTAATGTATGCCGATGATTTAAAGATATTCTTACATGTTAAAAATGTTCAAGATTGCTATTTACTTCAAAAAGACTTGAATGAAGTAGTTAAATGGTGTAATCGCAGCAATATTTGTTTAAATGTTAGTAAATGTCACTCTTTCTCTGTTTATCGAAACAGAAATCCTCTTGTACATGAATATAAAATTTCAAACTATGTGTTAAATGTTGAAAATATAGTCAAAGATCTTGGAGTGGTATTTGACAATAAACTGACCTTTTCGTTTCATATAGACTACATTGTCGCAAAAGCGAATTCAATGCTTGGATTTCTCAAACGAAATTGTAAGGAATTTTCAAATCCTTACGCTATAAAATCTGTGTACGTGTCTCTGGTGCGCCCGTTACTTGAGTATTGTTCTATTATTTGGTGTCCTGTTTTTGTAACTTATCAAATGAGATTGGAACGCATTCAAAAGTCTTTCACTAGATTTGTTGTTAAACAACTTAATTGGAACTTAATTGAAATGCCCGTTTACTCGACTAGGTGCGCATTAATTGGTTTGGATTCGTTGGAAACTAGACGAAATGTTAGTTGTATTATGTTTGTTCACGATGTTTTCTCGTACCGTATTAAGTGTCCTAACCTTTTGGAAAAATTTCAAATTTATGCTCCAGAAAGAGTAATTCGCCAGCGAAATTTTTTGTATGCTCCTCTACATGTATTTAAATATGGGGAGAATGAACCCATTACAAAATGTATTCATCTTTATAATTTGAAATGCTCAGACTTAGATTTGTATGATGATAGAACAAAATTTAAAGCTAAATTGAATGATATATTTGTATTAAATTAAAAGTAAATAATTAAATTATTACAATGCACGCAAATTAAATTATACTCTGTAAATATTATATTTATATAGAACTTAGATTTAAGAACTTTTTTTGTAATCTGTTAGAGTTAATTTACTCGGTAGATGAAATAAATAAATAAATAAATAAACTTGCCGGTCTACCAAACTGATTTGGCCATTGTTTGATGCTAAACGCTCAAAACAACTAATTTCTATTGCATATTAGCTCCGTTATAGGTGTCCATACTGGACACTGCCTAATAGGAAGACATGCTTTTCGTCTTGCAGTTCCTGCAAATGATTTTTGCAGAAGCTGCATGGATGAAGAAGAAGAGGAGTCAATTCCTCACCTTCTATGCTCTTGTCCTGCCCTAGCGCAAAGACGTAGAGTCCACTTGGGACCTTGGGAGACTACTACTATAACGATCCTAGTGATCTAAATAATTCCGACATTCACTTTCTCAAACGCTTCATTATTAGCTCAAAATGATTTAACGAGTAAGGGTGATTTTTGAAATCCTTGTGGTATCACAACGGACCAAATATTGGTCTAAGTGTGCTGACGTTTTCCGGTCAGCAGCCACTTTAACCTAACCTAACCTAAATACTTTAAACATTTTATTTAAAGGAGACAATTTTCATAATTGGTAGATACGATAGTTTGAAATAAGTATAGGTACTCTCCGGTATGTTCCTCAAATTTCTTTGATTAATTTTACAATGAAGACAAAACATAAATAAGAACATCTGTTCTCGAGACTGGGTATATAAATGTCTTAGTCTGTTGTTATAAGCTGGGAGATCATAAGGATTTTACCACCCTAGTTCTCTGAGCGCAAATCTAGTGAATCGTTTTTCCAGCTGTTCTAGTCCATTTTTATGGCAATTGTAATGAGGTGACCTGAAACCTGACAAGCGTTTTCTAGAATGGGTCAAACAAAAGATATAAAAAGCTGCTTTGTCACGAAAGGGTTAGAATATTGTTTCGACTCTCTTTTTATACAACCAAGAATTGCATTAGCTTTATTTGAAATGGAGTTCATATTTTGAATGAATTCGAGTTTGCGATCAAATGTGACATTAAGAATATCTAGATATGCCGGTTTCACGAGATATTCGGCCTTATTGTAAGTTTCGCCCGGAAAACATTTCCCCCGAAACATTTTTGTTCCCCCGAAATTTTAAAAGCTATTATGAGTTTCGCCCGAATAAAAATTTCACTTCGAATCAGGAGTGACAGTTCGAAAAATAGGCACGTTCAGAAAAATGAGGCCCACAATAAATTCGGAGAAACGGAAACGGAGAATGAAATGCAACCTCCAAATTCTCTGTTAACTAAAATAGTGCTATAATTGAATTTGGGGCATCAGTATTATCTGTCGAAATTACTTGCAATAGATATAAAATTGTGGTTACGCTAGTAGTACCACTGATTGTCTGATTGTGGCTCCCAATTTTTAATTGGATTATCTGAGACGAATAATTTGCACGCCTATTTTTAGACAGTGGATTTATACCGTTCGGAAATGAACAGATCGTCTTGTGAGTTTGAACAAACATAATGTTTGTTTTGACAATTGTTAAATAAGAATTTCAGGATATAAAATTAAGTTGTTATTTTATAATAAGGAAAGGATAATTATAATAAATATAGCATAGCATAGCGCTACGTATCTTCTCTGAGGAAGAACAAATGTTTGAGGAGCGAGCACTTCGAAGGAATTTAAGGAATCACTATAATCCTTTGGAGATGAGATGAAATTAATCCTTTTTTTCCAGATTTCATTCATCAATACTACAGGCAGAGGGTCTTCACTTCTTCCAAAATTCGGCCACTTTGACAATGACAATGCTATCGAGATCAGAATTGAATGAGCTTAGCATACACTTGTTCCTAATACACTTGCGAAGAACAAGAACGTGCACCTGAAAACGAATATGAGAAGCTGAGAGTACTGTCGTCAGCAAAACAATTTAATGTATTAGAAGTTACAAATTAAAAACCATTTTTGAATAAGAGAAAGGGATTCGGAAACAAAATGGGGCTATGTGGCACACCAGTATTTATTTTATGAATAACAGACTTGCAACTATCCAATAAAAATGTTTCGAAAGGAAATTCCTGTCCAACTAAGAAGAGGTTCATCAATAACAAATGCATTCATTTTCGATAAGAGACCTTGATTTAAAATTCCATCAAATGCTTTGCAAAAATCTTTTATATAACAGTGCTCTTATGCTTTATGAAAATGCTTTTTCATTATAATATAAATCCGGTGCTATTTTCGATAGTTATCTTAAGAAAATCTACAATACGGAAGTCTAGAGTTAAATAGCTCTGAGAAAAGTCTAGAAACATTATTTTCTCTGGGAATTTCTCTATTCTATGTCGAGGCATGTCCTTGTTATAAATCGCCTGTATGATATTATTCAATTTTAAAAGGCAGTACGGTTCCGGTACGACAGGTCGGCCATAGACTAAATCTCTAACCTGAAGTGGGTAGATACACCACAATCCACTGCAACTTGGGTTTTGCGAAATTTTTTAAAAACTTCTTCACTTGTAAGACGAAGTGCCTCTAGAAAAAAAATAATAAGGAGAGGGCAAATACGTCTTCTTCTCCCCTTTTCGAGTTTTTCCTTTGAAATTCCATTTTTATAGTTATTTTATTATATTTTCAATTCAAAATACTTACATACTTTGAAACATTTATTTTTCAAGTTTAAAATTCTTCCTTTCAACAAAATACGGAAAATTTATTCGAATTTCGTCTTCATTGACGGAAATAAAACCGATTGACTTATCAAAAATTTCATTTAACTTCTATGATTTTGTACGATTCTCATAACCGTTTTCCACACAACACAAAATAACATATACGTATATGTAATTACAATAAAAAAAATTCTGAACATATAGGTACATTATATTTCCGGCCAACTCAACTTTTTGCCCCAAAAAAAAATATGATAGATTGCACTTTGCTGCGAAAATGCATTTTATTTGTAGCCAATAATAAGGCCCTGCGGGAGGAGCAGCCAAATAGTTTTTCCGCTTCCACACCAGCATGAGTGTAATGTAAGGGATGTAAAGAAAAAGTAAAGGAAGTGAAAAACAAACTTTCCACCTCTTACATGTTTGGTGTAGAGATGTTCCTCTTGCGTTTTGGATGGATTCTGCAGCGTTTCCTTTTTAATTTTATTTTAATGTTGAAATAGGAAAAGTTGAACTTCATGTAAATTTCTTTTCAAAAACTGTTCAGGAGTGTAAGGGGCTGTAGAGTGGGAGGACGGGGGTGGACATGAAAACTTGGTGGAACAATTTTTCTTGAGAGTTGTTCACATCGAAGATGTAATATATTTTTAGCAACCCATTCTTTGTAAGTAGCAACAACAACAATAACACATTGCTTGGAACTGAAAAAGAAAAACATCCTTAATAAAGTTTCCAAGGATATTTTCTCATTCGTTTCTAGGTTGGCTGTTTTTTTTTGACAAAAGACACAATTTACTTGAAAGTAAATACTTTACTCAATACTTTAAGGAAAAAAACGTTAGTTTTGTTGCTTGGCGCGCATCCTGCCGTCTTCATCAAAGGAGCAATTGTAAAGGTGAGAGTAGAGAATAAGTTTACTTTTCAAAGTACGGCTTTGTATTCAGTCTTTTCGGGGGAAGTTATACGGTTTTATGCGTTTGTTGTGGTAGTGCCGAAAAGTTTTCTGGTTTTTTTGAGTTTTCAATATGTACGTATTTACGTACTTTACTAACCAATTTTAAGAACCAATGACAAAGGCTTTTTAACAATATTTGAATGTATGTGTCCAGGAAAGTTCTTGTATTTATATTTTTTTGGTGGGTTCAAAAAAAAACTAAGTTACGTTTATTTACCCTTTGCGATTTAAGTGTTCGCCGATGCATGATAGCACAAAATACCATGTCGGAATAAGACCTTGTATACTTTGTTCGATTGTCTTAAGGACTATTAAAGAGCGACCAACGACCGAAGAATAAATTAACAAACAGGATTTAAAACATTTATAAGCCTAAATTCATCACAACAACAAGACAAAATGGTAGACAACGAATTCAAATTAACGTGTGGATACTAATATTTTTGTTTAATTTGGTAAAATAAGAGAAAACAAATAAATTTTTCGTCAGGAATTCCAATACGAACTAGTACCATAATATTGCGCACAATAAAGGGATTATGACTACCCTTAAAATGATTGAACACAGTGTAGCGTTTATGCAAGTTGGAGAGGATTTAGAGAGAGATGCCGATGCACATAGGTTTGAAAATCTGAATGTCATAATGGGAGCGCAATTTAAAATCGGGTCACGGATTTAACTTTCCTGTCCTGCGCCTAAAGAAAGAAACTCCGAATTTAACAGTACGTCTGAAGATGGGCTCAAGCAGTGGCGTAGCGTAGGGGGGGCGGGGGGGGCGGTCCGCCCCGGGCGGCAGGCCTAGGGGGGCGGCAAAATGTCACCGGTGATGCGGGTAGAGTAGAAATCATATGTTTCATGACAGATCGTTTGACAAGTCAACAAACAACAATGATGTAAATTTAAAATTTGCCACCCTATCTATGGTTCGTCGTTGACCGCTTTCGTGAATTCGTAGACGGTGAGTAGGGCCGTAAGAGTGCATTCCGTATTGTCGCGCTGATCGCGAAACTAAAACAAAACGTTCCGAAACTCTCGCGAAACTGAAAGGGAGTGTTCCGAAACATATGATATGCATATGCGAGATATGATAAGATAACTAGGATTCGACGGAAACGTTATTCTAGTCTCAGCCAGCTCAATGTTTTTGCTCCCTCCCGCATCACAGAAAGTTATTTCGATTGTGTTGTTTATAGTTTAAATACTGTTGAATCTTCTAAAACTACACTAAGAGAAATAAATAGTCACCCGGGTAGAATTTTCGACTCGATAATGCCAAGGCCCCAGCTAGTTTTTCTTAGTTTCAATCATGGCCCTACCGAGCAGTATCTAGCTTGTCCCTCGCTAATTTGTTAATGCTCTGTATATAATGGGCCTTGCTAGATGTTCCTATATGGGCCCTAGATGGGTCTTCACAAGTAGCACAAGAGCTACGGCAATTCTTAAAAAATTATTAGAAACAAAAAAAAATTTTTTTTTTTTTTTATTATTGTTGATTATTTTCATTTTTTCTTTGCCTCCCTATATTCGACTCTTTAAGTGATTTTTTGCTGGAATGAAAGAATTTTTTTTTTTTTTTAATTTAACTCCACTGAGATCTGAGATTCGAACCCGAGTCCTCTCGCTTGCCGTGCTTGTGCGCTACCTATTGCGCCACTGTGATATATAAAATATCGTGTCTCAAAGTGCTACTCAAATAACTCTCTTTTAATTATACTGTTTAAAAGACTTAAATACGTATTAAAGAATCCGAAAAATACCGATTTAGGACCAAAACAAAAAAGTTATGTTTTTAGAAGGATAATGGATAGCCTTTTATAGAGACATATGTATAGGCACATCTAGGATACATCAAGTAAAAACTATATAGCCCCAGTATAAGTAACATCTGAGAATGCCTATAAAGAGGCGAGACTAGCTAAGGCCAATATAACGCCCAGATACAATTCCTTATCCAGGCTACATCAAGTAAAAACTATCCAGGTCCCTTGCAGTTTATTTGTTACAATTCCAATAAAGAGGCGATACTATCTACAGCCAAGATATCGCCAAGAAAAAGTTTCATATCTAGGCTAAATCAATTTAAAAATATCTAGGCCCAGTCTAAGATACTCCTGGAAAAGCCAATAAATAGGCAGTTCTAGCCAGGTTCAATATAAAGCCAGGATAAGCATAAATTAGTCAAGATCCGCCAGGCTTGCATCTGTCTAGGCCCAGCATAGGATTTACTATATAATGGCCAATCTAACTAGGGCCACGCTATTCGATAGTGTTTCCTAGATAATTTTCTACCCGGGCATTAATGACTATTTCCATAGTCCGAATATAGCGACAGCTATGCAAAATAGTTAAAAAATAGTTCTATTTGTTATTAAGTTTTTTTACTTTTTTTCTAGTTAATATTAACTATAAAGAAGTTACATACGACTATGACAAATAGTTATTTTGGTAATAATTATAATCCCAATTAAACTTGACTATGCACATAGTTTATTTTGATTATATCGAATAGTTATCTATAACTATACATATAGTTAAACTTGACTATTATACGCACATTGTTGTTACCTCCAGAGGTAGGTAAAAAGAGAACAGAGTATTTTAAACGATATGTGCTAAGTCAACAACTTCATGGCTGTGAAAGTATTTATTTTGTAAGTCGATAAATTATCATAATATAATAGCGATGTATTTTTTTATTATTTTGCACATATGGGAACCGAAATATAAGTGCGGTTGAAATTTTATCTACTAATTCTAACATTTTACGTCGAAAAAAACAAAGCGCTTTCAAAATGATGCATATTTAAATTATTTTATTTATAACTTTTATCAGACAAAGGGTTACCATATATTTTTTTTGAAATTACATAATAATATCTACTACACCATAGTCATGTTCAACTATTTAAAGACATCTTTTGTGAAAACAATTTATACTACCTATTTAAAACTAATTTATTATTTTCTTGACTATTAAAATGTTAATAAATGTTATTAAATGTTAAAGAATTGAGTACTTATTTATCTACTATGTCAGAGTCATATTGAACTATTTTAAGTAGGTATTATTCTGTTTAAAATCAAGATTTTCTTATTTTGACTATTGGAAAGTAAAAACTTACTATTAAGTAGTCAGAAATCTCCATAGTCGCATTCAACTATTCTTAGTAGTGGTTTATTACAAGCAAAGCATAACTATTCAAAATAGTAATACATTACTTTTTACTTGCGATATAGGTACTATAGGGCAAGTTCTGCATTTGGAAAAAAAATCGAACTCGAGATTTTGATCAAAGTTGTCATTACGATGATAGCGAAGACGAAAAAAGTGGGTCCGACAATTCCGTCTGTCTGTCTGTCTGTATGTCTGTACCTCGATCTAGAGCCTAAGCCACTGGACCTATTTTCTTCAAACTCGGTAGTTATGGGTCTTCGGTGATTCCCTAGAGGGGAAATTGAAATTTTTTTTTAGCTCTAAAACTAACGGTACCCCCCATACACCCGTAATGCAAAATCTTATTTATCTCGAAAACGGCTCTAACGATTTTGATAAAAAAAATAGGTATGATATTATGAACATGGACTACGTTTTGGTAAAAAAAAAATTTGGGGCAAAATGTTATTAACGGTACCTGTCATAGAACCGTTTTTTTGATTTTCGACTTTCTCATTAACGGCTCTTACGATTTTAACCAAAAATTTTCAGCAGGAGTCCCCCTAAGTTTAAAATAATATTGTATGTAAAAATATTCGAAAAATTATTTGTTGGGTTTTTCTGAATTTTTTTTTTTTTTTGAAAAATCAATATCTTCAAAACCTATGAACGATTATTTTTTGAAATTATTTCCTAAAATCAATATTATTAAATACTTAAAATTCGCATCCCTCATTTTTTTCTTGAAAAATTTTAAAGAAATTTCTTATATAAAAAATTTATTTATTTAATAATAAAACGATTTTTTGAAGTTTGTTTGCATAAATTCATACTTTTCTAGAAATCAGACGATAATTTCATTTTAAATTGTTTTATATTTATAAAATGTATCTTAAATTCCAAAGTACTTTTACATAAGAGCAAGTTCGTGCGATCCAGTCGTGCATTTTATTTGTATAGTCATTCATATTTTTAACTATTTCATAGCTTAATTCTAACTACGCTTAAATATTTTTTAACTATTTTTAAATTATTTTTGATGAAAAATAGTCATTTCATAAATTTCATGGAAAATTATCAAATGACCATTGCAATAGTTACAAAAATAACTATTTTTTTTCTGAGTGTAAGCACTTAGTACTTGACTCAACCTTTGAACTAGTTTTTGAAAATGAAAAGAGTTAGAGGAAGCGGTGCGGAATACCGCAAGAAAAAGGCTAAGAAAGAATCAGACGCGAAGACGCAAAATATCTCAGTTCTAGTTCTGGTTCAAAAGCTACGTTAACGTCTTCGGCGGCATCCCACAGTAGCGGAAGTGATTCCAATGTAAGTAAGATTCCTCCATCTACAATCGTGAGTGGCCTAGAATTGTCCTCCAGCCAATATTCATGTGAATGCATAACTAATTTTACGGGCAGAAGAAGAAGACGTGCCTGCCGTCGAAGTTGGAAGTCGTTCTGGTCCCACCACAGAGCAGGGTCAAGACGAAGTCGACTCACCAGAAGTATCTCAAGCATCTAGTTACAAGCCTGCAGAAAAAGTGAACCTCGTGAAGCTGTAAAGACGCTTAAAAATAAGTTTGTGGAAGTTCTTGAGGTACTGGAAGAATTGACGGATCGGTAGCCAGTCTTCTTCTGACAGTCACGCAGTCATTCAACTTCCTCACTTTTCTTGGCTTTTGAGCTGCAGAGCTACCTGAAGAAAATGACGCACAGATTTACCTGCAGCAATGTGGACTGAGTGTGGATAAGTGTGCTCAGAAACTCTGCGTTTTAAAAGCTCTCCTGGTGGAGAGCAGAGACCGTTTCGTCCAAGCCGCAATCAACTTTTCTAAGACTTTTTGGAAAAAAAACTCGGAATCGATCTCAAAACGAGTACAATTCGCAGGAAAAAACGCATGCTCGTAAAATCCGTTTATGAAACCGCTAATTCTATTTTACTTTCAATAAAAGATACTTCATTTTAATTTAGTATTGAATGGGGGCGGCAAAATGGGTCTCCCGCCCCGGGTGCCGAGATGGTACGCTACGCCACTGGGCTCAAGTATAAACTGATGGACACTCCCTGAATCGGGAGTTTATATGTTAACTTGTTTAAGGGGAGAAATGCAACTGGCTATTTCACTGTTTATAAAAATACGGTAAAAAAATGAAAGACAAGAAAAATTGCGGCGGTGCTCGATAGATACTTCTATCACCTTTTATTTTTAAACCAATTTTTATGGTTCTATCCAAGAGACTGAATTTGATCAGATCAGATCAGAGACCAGATCAGAAGGGGTGAAAAATATCTAGCAGTCATCGTTTTTATTGGTTGTTTTAAAAAAGACTTCTGGCTTTTGTTGATTGCAATAAAAACATGTAAAACTAGCGCCGCAGTATATGATTTATTCTGCAAACCATTAGATAACCGCAATATTAAAAATAACTAAATAATATTAAAAAAAAAATCTTAATCTTTTTGGCGTCGATTCCGTAGAACTTTGTACAGCCGCTGTCACTTTTTTGGAGTTCGAGAATGTTTCAGTATTAATAAGCAGCAGAGCACAATGCTGGGATAGCCCACAAATATTGCAATAATCAACTCTTTAATTCACAATCATGATTATTACAAAAAATGCAAATCAAAACCGACGAATAACTAAGAAAAAAATATTATTTATTTAGGCCCAAGTTAGGTGCACGTTAACTTTTTACCACTAGTGTTAAACCTTAGTTGTATTGATCCGCCCATGAAATCTGATCAGAATTTTAATTCTATTCATTTGTTATTGATTTGGCCTGGTTTTGGAACCAACAACAATGTAAGAATTGACTATCCTCATTGTCCTCATTGTAATAATGAATGCAGTTTCCAGGTTAAAGCAACTGAGTGTGATAGGGGTAGAATGGTGGATAGCACTAAAATATCAGCGCGGGTGTAGAAAGCAATGATAAGTTTAATATGAAAAAAAAAACAAGGCATACAATGGAAAAAAACACTTTTCTCTACGACACGACTTTCGCAATAAGCAAGTGCACACGATGGAGAATTGGTACTGTATAAATATTTCATCCATGACAGGTGGATGGCACTTAAAATAGATCTGCTTATCTACGAAGTAGGACAAGGATGATGGCATTGTCTCCCAAAAGAAAAGTTTATCAAAAAATCAGCGAAATGAAGCATACATTTGGTGAAATACTACAACTAATTTTGGCCAAATATAGCAGCAATCCATAGTCTATTAAAGCAATTCAAGAGTCTTTAGTCAAAAACGTAAAGATAACTGTTAAGCTACATACATATCGTCGAGTAAGTATTGGAGTGATCTAAACGACAAAAACCTAGTTTCGAGAAAACGACGTTTTATGTTTGAATGCGAATAAAACTTAAACCTTTCGTAAAATAATCATTGGACAGATTTATTAATTTAGTTGCTATTGAGTTCTTTGCGCATTAATTCTTGATTCAATCGGTCAATTAGTTTTTTTGTAATCTCAAGTTAAAAAAAAGGAAATTGCATATGTGGCGTGAAATTTTTTTCAAATAATGTGTATTTTGTATCGTATGAGGCCCGAGGCGTATTTAAGGATTTGGCGCCCCGGGCTGAAAAATTTTGCCGCCCTTTAGAACAATGAAAATAGAGCTAAGTTCGTTGTTTGGTACCTATCGATTTTAAGAAATGCTTAAGTATTTACACGCTTCAGTAACTTACGGTAAAAAGAGTGAACATTTATATTAAATACCAATACCAAAACACTCTTTGCATCTTTGCACTTTATGTAAAAGCAGAATTTATAATTTCAGCATACCGTTATGTCACTCTACACGATAAATATGTAGATGTTAGTCAAAAAAGTTATGTGAAAAAACTACAAGAAAAGAAGACCCTTTTAAAACGAGGAACAGGGTGTCCAACAAAAAAAAAATAATTTGTAGGTATATATAAAATTTCTATTGACGAAGTGATAGTCCAGTCTTTTTAGGCATTTTAAACCCCAATCTGCGGAAGAATTCCTAGTGAGCTGAATTTTTGTATACATCTTTATTACGGCATTGTAATGAAGATGTGAAAAATCGACATTGATATCGTGCCGGCTAAAAAAGTTATAAGGGTCAAAAGGTCACAAAAATCAGTTTTTCGCAAATATCTCGCGATCTATTGCTCAGAGGTCAATAAAGGTCATTATAAAAATTGTTTGTCGTGAAATTGTCTACAAAAAATGTCTCTTGCATTTTTCTGTAAAATTAACCGTTTTCGGAGTAGAGCGCTGAGAAAGCGAATATATTATGACGATGCACTCGTTTCCTCACCACCTTCGAGGTAGAATGCAGTGCACGTTTTTTTTACATGTTTTCCCCCGTAGGCATAATCCATGATATGTAATCAGAGGTTTTTTTTATTTACGAGTGAATAATTTTTTATTTGAATACAGAAAAATAAAGAAAAATTAACTTTAGTATATAATTTTTTTTTATCATTCATTGTCGGTCTCTTCAGTTTCTGTGTCATTAACAATTGCATACCGCAATCTTTGATATTAAAAATGATCTTCAGCTGTGTTAACTCGCTGATTCTATTCAGCATTTACACCAGCGATCTAATAGGTAGTCTAACTCGGGCAATTGTGTATGCCGTCGACCTAATAGTGTACAGAACAGCTCCCAAAGTCGAGGTCATCAGAATTCTTTTGCACTGTGACTTCAACAAGATTCAGTAATATTGCGATGATATGGAAGTCAGTTTCAGAAATCTGAAACTATTCTGCTTAGGACTCGATCCATCAGTGTGCCACTTGATGATATTTGTTTCGAGGATCTCAAGATAACTCCTATTGCCGCCCTTCTGATGGCCTCGTGTAGAGGGGATAGATAGAGGAGAACTTCTATAGCTGCGGTAGGGCAGGTTCTCATTGCTCCTGTAATACAGATACACGCGAGCCCTTAGACTTTTTCTAGAGCTTTCCTTATTCTTGATAATTCGGTTCTCTTGTGCCATGCAAACGCCCCATATGTAATGATTGGTCTTACCATCATAAGTGTATATCCAGCTAAGGATGTTCGGTTTGCATCTGCATGACTTGCCTGCAAGTCTCTTGCAAATCATTAGGGCTTTTGTGGCTTTCACGACTATAGCTTTTAAGTGTTTGTTCAAAAGGAGTCTACTATCTGGTAGAATTCCTAGATATTTTACCCCTCTCTGCGTTTCAATCACTTCACCAGCTAGATGGATAGGTTTCATATGTGGCAGAAGTTATTCCTTGTTAATGGTATGATTGTCGTCTTGGAGGGTTTTATTGATAATCCTAAAGATAGACACCATTTCCGTGTAATTGTTAGTCCTCTTTAGATTATCTACGGCTATGATAGCAACATCATCATCAGCAAATCCAATGGAGAATATACCTTGGGAGGTAAGATTTTCTAACAATTCATCCACTACAAGACTCTTCAACAAGGGTGATAATACACCACCCTGAGGACAGCCTCTTGTTGTGATTACTTTTTTTTACATTTTGTCCTTTTTGTGACAGTATTTTTAGTGCCTACCATATTTCCATCTAGTTATGGTGATGGGTACGCATTTCCTAACAAAAGTTGTGCCTACAGCCTCGTGGGATGTGTTGTCGAAGGCTCCCTCTATGTCTAAGAACGCATCTAATATTCTATTTTTTTTCTATATTTTGGGAGTAAATATTAGCTTTCCTATTCTCCATATACTCGTACTTGGTATACACCTAAACGCAATGCTACTACGAAGAATATTAGTGAAGAATATTGTTAATGACACAGAAACTGAAGATATCGACAATGAATGATAAAAAAAATTATATACTAAAGTTAATTTTTCTGTATTCAAATAAAAAATTATTCACTCGTAAATAAAAAAAACCTCTGATTACATATCATGGATTATGCCTACGGGGGAAAACATGTAAAAAAAAACGCGCCCTGCATTCTACCTCGAAGGTGGTGAGGAAACGAGTGCATCGTCATAATATTATATTCGCTTTCTCAGCGCTCTAATCCGAAAACGGTTAATTTTACAGAAAAATGCAAGAGCCATTTTTTGTAGACAATTTCAGGACAAACAATTTTTATAATGACCTTTAATGACCTCTGAGCAATAGATCGCGATATTTGCGAAAAACTGATTTTTGTGACCTTTTGACCCCTATAACTTTTTTAGCCGGCACGATATCAATGTCGATTTTTCACATCTTCATTACAATGCCGTAATAAAGGTGTATACAAAAATTCAGCTCACTAGGAATTTTTCCGCAGATAAAACCTAAAATGACTGGACTATGAAGGGTATTTGTATATAGGGACACGATTCAGCCAAAACTAAAAAAAATTGAGGCAATGATTTGCTAGGTATATAAAAAGAATAAAATGCTTATATCCTGACCTTATATCTAGAATCCCGCTTGATGGATTTTTAATTCCTTTTTTTTAATAAAAAGGGACTCTTTGTAGATTGTTTAGAAACAAATTAACATCCGTCCAGCCAAAGTTTTTCTAAGCAACATTTTTTGATAATGTTTTCGTTTCATTGGAATTTGTTCCAAAGAATAGATACATGACCGTAAATATTTTTACTACGAATTGTCATTATAAAAAATCGTTTATAAAAAATAGAATAGTAAATGGTGAAAAAAGTGAGTGACATGTTACAGTGAACTCTCACACAGCCGGACACTTACGACACTGACAAAAATGTCATGTTTAAAAAACTCTAAGAATCGCATTTTTTTAAATCTTTGTATTTTTTGTTTACCCTTCAAAAATATTGTAAATTAGACAGTTGTTAAGGGCGGCTTGCCCTCTTTTGCTTGTAAGTTTTGAAAGATCAATCGCTTCAAAAAAATATTCCTAGTTGGCCAATTGCTAGGGGCGCGCGGCTTGTGTCCTTCTGCTTGAATGTTTTGAAAGTTCAATCGCTTCAAAAAAATATTATGAATTGGTTTATTGCTAGGAGCAGCTTGCGCCGCCCCTAGCAGCCCTGCCGCCCCGGGCTGTAGCCCTTTTAGCCCTAGGGTAAATACGCCCCTGTATGAGGCACTTTTTGACCAACCTATGTGGCATTTAAATACGGAACGAGATTGTTGTAATTTTTCCATGCGTATGTGGCATATTTTCATACAAAAGTTAAAATGAAAGATTTTTTTAAAACTACTGTTATTTTATTTTTCTTATTGTTTTTTTTTTTTTTTTTGTTAAACTTACTGTTAATGTAAAAAAAGGGTTAGTTACCGTTTCAAAGAAAAATAATTCCGTAAAATAATTAAGTTCGTTCATAACTGAGATCTAAAAATCCAATATTTCAGCTTTTTTTTTTTTTTTTTTATTATCTACCCGCGCTCAAGGGATTATGATTACCCTTTAAATGTTTCAACACAGCGCGGGAGTGATGTTAATGAAGAGAAAGAAGAATAGGAAAGATGTGTGGCACGATGTTCTGAGACTGTTGGTGGTTGTCTCAGATATTTGTATCTCCAGGGATGGCGGCTGAACTAGAGCGGAGAAATGCCGTGTCTTATTTCTATGTCACTTATAATTCACATTATTTTATTTGGTATTCATCCTTGATGGGCATACTAGTTTAACTCAATTACATGTTGCTAGTGTTATGCCTGAACAACATGTAATGAGTAGACCAGTAAGCCCATTGATGACAATTTTAAGAAAGGTTTTAATTGAATTAAAGCGACATAGACGACGCCAGGGATCGAACCTGTGATCATGAGGTTGACAGGCGAGCACACAACCATCGCACCACGGCCACCCAATAAATTAATTTAGTGGGAAAAAAAATAAAACAAAATATGAATACCTAGGTATTGTATCCAACTTTTAATTCATATCAGTTTTAAACAATATTATATCTACACAAATAAATAATAATTCAATAACATAAGAACTACGTCAACTAAACCACACTTCAATAGGTAACATTTCGTTCATTAAATTAATAAATAAAAATAAAATTATACTTTTGGTACATATGTCTTTTTGATCACTGTTTTTTTTTTTAATTTTACGGGTTGTTCTTCTTGGAGTGACTTCTTTGACTTTTTCAGTCTCAGGTGTACTTGCAATAGCATCTTTTAAGGCTTGATTCTTTCCAAAAATTTCATTATAATATGCCACGTCAACCGCACTCATGTACTTAAGCATTGACTTTAAATCTTTTTTTTTTCTTCTGTTAACAACAATTGGGATCAGAGCGGCTTTAAAACAAAAATATAAGGGGCTGGGCCAGTGGCGTAGCGTGCCATCTCGGCGCCCGGGGCACGAGACCCATTTTGCCGCCCCATAAAATACTTAATTAAAATTAAATTTTGAGACATCATTTTACAGACAATGAGGTATCTTATATTGAAGGTAAAATAGGATCAGCGGTTTCACTAACGGATTCTACGGGCCTTACGAGCAGCGAAGTCAGAAATAACTATGCCAAAATCAATATTTGCAGCCAATTCTTGTTCAATCGACAATATAGCCAAGTTTGATAGTTTAGTGAAGCTCATAGTGGATCGGAGATAATTTTTGTTTAGCTTTAACTTCGAAAAACTTCTCTCACAACTAGTGACACTAATTGCCAAAGTCAAATATGTACGAATCAAGATGACTATATTTGGAACCGAAATCCACAGATTCAGTTTTTGAATGAACTGGAGGAGCTGGTGCTTTGCCCCTTATATCTTCTTCTGATTCAGAATTAGCGACAAACTGGTGGAGACGCTTCCGCTCCATCTGAAACTCATCCTTGTCGATGTCTTCTAATACATGGGAAAGATCACACTCGTACTTGCTGTCCAAAAGTTTCGCTGGCGGCAAAAATCCGAACTTGTCCGCTATTTCTTGAACTTGCTGGAATCGAGTCGTTATTTCTTGAATGATCTTCTCAAATGATGCGAACACCTCTCGACGGAGTTCATGCTCGTGAGACAAAGCTGCATCTGCGGATTCTTCACCATGCATGCATTCTTCTCGTTTTGAGTTCGATTCTGAGTTTTTCGCTGAGAGTCTTAGCAAAGTCGATTGCGGCTTGGACGAAACGGTCTCTGCTATCCACTAGTAGAGTTTTTAAAGCGCAGAGTTTCTGAACACATTTATCCACACTCAATCCTCGTTGCTACAGGTAAATCTGTGCGTCATCTACTTCAGGTAGCACTGCAGCCCAAAAGCCAAGAAAAGTGAGGAAGTTGAATGACTGCATGGCTCTCGATCTTGTGTCTTAAGTTTGAGATGAATCCGTCAATTCTTCCAGTATGTCAAGAACTTCCTCAAACTTATTTTTAAGCGTCTTGACAGTTTCATTTCTAGCGCTCCAGCGCGTTTCAGTGATTCGTTTCACTGCTTGACATGGGACGGCAACCAAAGCGTTCCACAGAGCATTTGATGCAGAAAAGAAGGCAAATAGCTTCTCCAAAGCTCCAAAAAATGTCACGGAGTTCACTGATTCAGAAGCAGCGTGTACCCCAGCCAAGTTGAGTGAGTGGTTTGTGCATGCAACGAATGTAGCTTTCGGATTCAGTACTTTAATCCGGGATTGAACTCTATTGTGGATCCCTGACATTGTGGCAGCGGAATGCACTCTTACGGCTTACTCACTGTTTACGAATTCACGAATCACAGCCAGGGTGGCAAATTTCAAATGTACGTCATTGTTGTTTGTTGACTTGTCAAACGTTCTTACATGAAACATAAATGATCTCTACTCTAGCCGCTTCACCGGCGACATTTTTCCGCCCCCGGCCTTCTGCCGCCCGGGGCGGGCCGCACCCCCCGCCCCCCCTACGCTACGCCACTGGGATGAGCCGTTCTTAGTTTTTTTTAAATAAAATAATTTTCTCAAAAGGAACGTCATTTGATAAACTGTTTTTGTGCTCTATTACACAAATGTCTTTTGCGCTGTACCTCAAAGTTTTTAATTTGCAGAATGGTGGCATGACCAAGTTTTTCGATGCTGCAGCAAAGTTAAATAAAATGCACGACTGGGTCGCACGAACTGGCTCCTATGTAATAGACTAGGAATTTTAAAAACGGATGTTAGTAAAGAAAACTGTTCATAAGGATAAAATGAATTTTTTAAATTCTTTTATTAGTAAGAGATAAAAACAGAATGCTATGCAAATATGAATTTATGCAAGAACCAAAATTATAAGTCGTTGTAGTGGTTCCTTAAAAAAATTTGCTTTTATGTACAAAATTTTTAAAATATTTTTAAGAAAAAAATTTGGTACGTCAATCTTAAGTTTTTATTATTGTACTAATAAGAGTCTAATTTCCAAAAAAATATCAAGCCGTTCTTGAGATATTGAATTTTCCAAAAAAAAATTTGTTTTCTAAAAATTGAAAAAATATTTTTTTTTAAGTTTTGAAATGCAATGTTTTTTAAACTTTTTAGGAGCTTCTTTATAAAAAATTTCATTAAAATCCGTTATGCCGATAATGAGAAATTCCGAAATTTCCGAAAACTGTTAATGTATTCCAATGTTTTGTTTTGTATTTGATTTATTGATTATTAAAGATTATGCTAACATATAATTTTTTGCTTTTAAACATTTCCACATTTTAAAGAAAAATATTTTCTAAAAAAAGTCCCCGGGAGCGGGGCACCTTTGACTTTAAACGGGGCACATTTGACAATGGTGGATCAAAACCCACATCGTATGCATTTAATTTTTAAAAGTATCAACGGATCCAGCACGTCTGTTGTTTGAATAGTAAAAAAGTAAATTTTTGTTTTTAAACAATTTATTAAACAAAATAACGAAAAAAATAAATCAATAAATTCACTTTAAAAAAAAAAACAACAACAATAAAAAACATAAATTATTTCATTTATAAACATAAAAAATCAGTCCATATAATAATAAATTCAAATTTATCGATATCGACATTTTTTTAAATAATTTATTTAATATATATCTTTCTTTTGTAGCTTCGAACCATTTGCCCCAATTGCAAAATTTAAAGGTGTCCCGAAGGACCTTTATAAGTTTTTTTTTTTTTTCATTTTTTAATAACTAATATTATATTTTCACAAAACTGGCTCTAATGTATTGAACTTTAAGCACTATCATAATATTGATTCACGATAAAAAAATTTATTTTATTAGGTTCACAAATTGCTTACCTTCAAAAATTAGATCAGAGACACAAAAAACAAGAAAACACGTGGTACTCCACGAAGAATTAAAGAAAGACTGCCAAATTTCGTAACGCTTCTTTAAATCAAACTAAGCTTCTTCCTTCATCCAAACTTTTCTCTTTTAAGTGCACGATCATACCGAAAAACGCAAAGTCAAATGTGCCCCGGTGTCAAATGTACCCCAGCTTACCCTACAGTCAGTAATATCTAGATTTCAAATTTTTTTTATTAAATTATAGATCGCAAAAAATAATCAAAAGAAAAAAAATTTTAGCAAAATTCTCGGAACCGTTTTCGAGAAAAATACGATTTTCGAAAACAATTTTTTAACATTTGAATGGAAGGTACCATTAGTTTTAGATAAAACAAATTTTTTTTCTCAAATCTTGTAGATTATATTAGAAAACTTTTATTTGTCAAATTTGAAAAAAATTGACCATGGGGTTTTCGAAATATTGAGTTTCCAAAAAAAAATTTGGAAATTTTTTTAAAAATCCAAAAAATAAAAAAGTGAACATTTGAATATGTTATAATATTTAAACTTTGGAGGAGCTTTAGCATAAAAAAAAATGGTTTAAATCGGCTGTACTGTTTTCGAGAAAATCAAAAACAAAAAAAATGGACCCAGGTGGGCTACTAAAAATAACAATTTTTTGGAAAAATTTTTTCAACCATTACCTAGTTTTAACTAAATGAAATTTTTATAAATTTTTTTTAAAAATTCTGTGGGACAGTTTTTGAGAAAAAAAAATATTTATAAAATTTCGAAAAAAAAATCGTATGGCAGGTACCGTTATTTTTGGTCTTAAAAAAAAAAAGAAAAAAACCTGTGGGGGGAGAAAAAATTAAAACCCATATCTACCAAGTTTGAAGAAAATCGCCCGATCCGTTTAGGCTGTAGTCGAACCGACAGACAGACAGACAGAATTACGAGACCCACTTTTTTGGTCTTCGCTATCATCGTAATGTCAACTTTGATCAAAATCTCAAGTTCGATTTTTTTTACGAATGCATAAAAGTGATGATCTTGCATTTGCATGATCCGCAAAAGCACTTTTTCATACTTAATTTTAAGAAGTTGTTGAACCAATGAAAGGGGGCTGTATAGTATGTATCACTTATGCACTGAAATCATTTTTCATGGTTACAAATTTAATTTGGAGTTTGGTTTGTATGTATCATTCAAACACTGAAAAATTATTATGCATATGAAGCACTTTTGAGTAAGAATTGTATGTATAGATCATTTAAGCACTGAATTTGTGTTTGCGAATGAAGCATAATCTTAGTTCAATTGTATGTAATAGGTCATTTAAAATATTTAAGAAAGTTCATACAAAATTATGACCTTCTCATACAAAGGCTTATGTGTCAGACCAATACTGATCATTTATTTACAAAAGTGCATATAGCTCATTTGTAACACTGATATCTTTGGCAGTAATAGAGATAGGATAGATTTAATTACACCAAAAGAAAAATCTCCTTTTTGCCTTTTATAAAGCATTCCTAACTGAAAAATGACAAAAATGCAAATCTGTCACTCCAATACTGGGGTGACGATATATTGCTGCCGAATCTTGGGTGCTTATATAATAAAAGACCTCTTTTCGAAGTTGGATGCCTGGCCACTACACCTGACTGATTTGCGCAAAAAGGAACATTATGACAAAATACTGTTGTGAACAGAGCTTTATACTACTACCGCGCCATCTGTTGGAAAATTGCATATCTAATTTATGGAAGAAACAAAAAGCTCTTTTCCAATGTCAAATGTATTTCCCCTTATTCCAACCATCTAGAACATTCCAAGACAAGAACTTTCGAGAACAACTAATTTGAGTATATAAGGGAGTGTTCACGGTGAGCGAGACACAGTTGATTTTTGAAGTTGAAGTGTGCAAAACTCTGCTTTTTGGATTGTGGAAAGTGTAAAACAAGTGTGATTTTATTTGAATAAAGTATTTGAGTTGATTATAAATTGAGATTTATTGTTGTGATTTGGAAAGTAAAAATAAAGAAGAAATATTAGAAAGAGCAATAAGTTTTATTTAACGAACCTAGCAAAAATATTACAATACCATCAGCTTACGTATATTTTTTGTAGCCGAGTTATTTGGAGAGCTGAGAAAAAAGTAAGATAATACAAAAATAATGTATGTAAACATATGATAATGCAGATTATAATATTTTTTCAAGTTCCAAAAGCTAAACAGAAAGTATAAAGTCTATTCCTAACACGTCAACATATTATTCTAATTACGCCATTAATGTATGTAGGTAACTGAATATATTTGCAGATTTTTGAGCTCTCTTAATTCTTTATAAAAACAACGAAAAGTTCCTGAAAGAAATTGCCCAAAAATTTATTTGTATCCACTAATGTTTAGAACACAAAAAATTTATTGGGGAGACTTTCCAGTTCCCATCCACAACCGGTAACTAATAGGGCCCATACACTACTCATGCCTGCATGCGCAATACAGTGATTGCGCATGCGAACTGAACATGTATGGTCTTGATTGTGTGGTTGTGCATGCGGCATGAGTGATTTCTAAAATTTTTGATTTTTCCATGTTTGCGCATGCATGAATGTGTGGTGTGTGTGTTAAAAATCCAAAATTTCTCAGTCAAGCGATAAATTTCGGTCAATTTAATAATTTTCTTTTTTACTTGCGATATACATAGGTACTATAGGGCAAGTTCTGCATTTGAAAAAAAAATCGAACTCGAGATTTTGATCAAAGTTGACATTACGATGATAGCGAAGACGAAAAATTGGGTCCGGCAATTCCGTCTGTCTGTCTGTATTTCTGTACCTCGAACTACAGCCTAAACTACTACAGGTATTTTCTTCAAACTCGGTACTTAAGAGTCTTCGGTGATTCCCTAGAGGGGAAATTGAAATTTTTATTTTAGCTCTAAAACAAACGGTACCCCCCATACATCCGTAATGCATAATCTTATTTATCTCGAAAACGGCTCTAATGATTTGATAAAAAAAATTTGGCGTGATATTATGGACATGAACTACATTTTTGTAAAAAAAATTTTGGGGCAAAATGTTATTAATGGTATCTGTCATAGAACCGTTTTTTTGATTTTCGAATTTCTCATTAACGTCCTTAACTATTTTAACTCAACATTTTTGGCAGGAGCCCCCTTAAGTTTAAAATAATATCGTGTATAAAAATATTCGAAACATTTTTTTTTTGTTTTTTGAAAAAAAAATTCCAATTTATCTTTTGAAAAATCAATATCTTGAAAATGTGTGAACGATTATTTTTTGAAATTATTTCCTAAAATCTTAAAATTGGTATCCTAAATTTTGTTCTAGAGAAATTTGAAAGAAATTTGTTATATAAAAAATTACTTTAGTAAAACAATTTTTGAACTTTGTTTGCACAAATTCATACTTTTCTGGAAATCTGACCGCAGTTCCATGCATTTGAACATTTTTATCTCATTAAATCCATGTATGTTTTATATTTATAAAATGTATTTTAAATTCCAAAGTACTTTTATATAAGAGCAAGTTCGTGCGACCCAGTCGTGTTTTTATTTTTTTTTATTGCCAAAGCAATCAAAATTATTGCACCAGCGGAGTTTGACATAACTTTTCTACTAGCGATAAACACACGAATGAATATTGTGCGGTTTGCATGAATAGTGTATGGGGGAAGACATATTGTGCATGCTTGTGATTGTGCATGCAGGCATGAGTAGTGTATGGGCCCTATAACGCCACAGGTTGCTTTAATTCCACACCATAAAAATCCTATTGGGTTAATTGCTTTGACTTCTAGTTAGTGACCCATTCACTGAAGTTGTATTGCCAAACACGCAGTAAAACGCAACAACGCATTTAATCTCAGATACCTCTATACCGCAGCGCGGTCGCCTTCAGGATTAGCAACAAAACCAATGAGTTCCACTGATCCGTATCTATTTGAATTGAGGGAGAGGGTCCGTCGAACAGTTCAATTACACAAATTTCTGTATTTGACACTGTCACCGCACTGCTTTCCGCAGAAACTAATTTCAACGATATCTCGACGTTCGTTTCGTCGGTTTCTTCAACCATAAATTCCTGCTTAAACAGATTCCCTTAACTTTAATGTTTTTTCTGTTCATTCTATTTTTTTGTCGGTTTGGAGCAATTTTTATTTCCCTACTTTCTTATTATTTTTTTCCTTTATCGATAAAACCGCCAACTGTTTTCCGTTTAGTGGCGATTTATGGACTCCCAGGAACGTTTTTATTTGAATCCGTTCTTTAGCTCCTTTGTGGGAACAGGAAGTAACACAAAAAAGAACTGAAACGTTAAACCAAACAGGACTGTGTTGTCCGTCCGAACCCTCAGCTCCATTGCTTGCAATAATACCATCACCGCTAGCACCAACAGCATCACCATCGACATATTGCATGGCAATATCGTGGCTTCCAGGTTCCAGTACCTACAAACTTAAGCAGAACCATCCTGTAAGCATTCGCACCTCTTTATGGAGCCTCATTTGCAGGCACGAGGGTTGTGTCACACACTAAACCCCACACTTAGTACGTGCATTCTCATAAATTTACCATTTTATGGGTTCCCTTAGGGCTCTAAAGAGGAGTCTGATTTGGTAAGTAAGGTAGGGACTAGGGAGGCTCCCTTTGCCTCACTCTCTTTGAATTTAAGAGAATGTTTTTGCATTTTTACAGTGAAGCCTGCGGTTTAATGTACTTTACGCTCCAATTTCCGTTCTTTTTCGTTTCGCCTACGGTACACGTTGCTGTTAGTGTTTTGGTCATTAACTACACATGTTGCGGCAGAGCACATAAAATTTTATTGACCAGGTAAACACATTCCGGCGGCATTACCATTGAATGTGGCCGTGTTTATGGTTGGTAGGTATGGTAGCGGCAGGGACGCAAAATGCCTTCGCAGTTTATTTATGGCAGAGCTACATAATTGACACCTATACCCTGGGAAACATAGACTTGACAGACGAAGCCGGTGCCGTGAAAATGGATGCTTCATTCTTCGCGTACCTCTTTACCAGGTTTATAAATCAAAAGATGCTGTGGGTGGCTAACAATGCTCAGGGTGCGACTGACAGTTGCTTTTTACTGCGGTGAACAGATACAGCAGGACATGGCGAGTTACAAAGTGCGACAAATTGGTTTGGTTTTTCTCTTTTTTTTTTTAAATTTTATTGCGCTCCATTTTGTGTATGTTTTGTGTGGGTATTTTGGAAATATAGATGTCGTTGCGGTCGTAGTGATGATATTTTTTTTGCCGATTGCTGGCAAAATACTGCGGTTGACATATTGCAGCAGTTTGAGAGGTAAATTTAAATGCAATCGAATAGAACCCATCCTGTCCCCTAAAGAAGTTCATTCATACATGCATACCTGCATATACACATGTACCATCAAACTGACGAGGACGATTTTTCGCTCCCAAGCGTTTTCGATTAATTTCAATGCGGTTGACAGTTGAACTGTAAACTTAACGGAATGCAATTGGTTTTGTTGTATTTTGCGTTTTTGCGGTTGGTTGATGAACGAGAGAGAACGTTTTTAGTGATGTCAATGCACAGGACGGAACACAGAATGTGTACATCAGGACGAGCTACAAGGACGAATAGAATTTAACGGCTTTCTCTCTATATCCATATTCAAATGTTCATGACATTTTACAGATGTAACGTGATACGGAAATCAAATCCAGGCTATACCGAAAATGAAATATTCGGACATTGGTCCATGGCATTTTGGAATTGATTCATTGTCTAGGAGCAATAAATATACAAATGGATTCGGTTTAGAATACGGCTGAGCACGAATCGGTTTAGTTGAACTAAAATAGAGACCAATTGATAGCATCAAGGACTTGTATTGTGAATGAATTGAGGTTCATCAAACAAGTGTTTTCTTTTTGCTTTGTTTGTTTGATTTAAATGTAAACACCACATAGACTATGTGCTTATAAACGGTTGCCTGATGACAGTGACCACATAAATTAAGTCTGAAAATGCCAAAATAAACGATTGGACCAACTCAATTTAAGCGGAAAACCAGGAAGATAATTATCGACTTTTTTCAGTGAGATTCCTTGTATTGATTCGATGTTGGTGGTGATTTCTGAAATCATACGGTAACTGACACAGAATGTAAGCATGAAAAGAAATATCTTTCAATTTTTCAGCCAGGAATGCATTACCTACAAATGTACAAAATCCATTCAATGAAGCATTTATATTTTTAGGAATAAGGCTTTGAAATATTTGTCCCTTATTTTATATATGTAGGGTGATTCGTGTATGGTGTGAACAAATCTAGGGGGTGTAGGTTTGGTTAGGAGGCGTTTAGGTCTGTAAATTGTGGGTGGTTGCGTTAAAATATGCTCCCTTGGAATTTTTCGTTAGACTACCCTGCTTTTGTGTTTAAATCCTGGTTAATTTAAATTTCCAAAAAAAAAAATACTGACCCGTTTTTGAGACATTGAATTTTCAAACAAAAACTTGATTTTTTTTTCAAAAATCCAAACATTTTTTGTTTCAATTGATATGCAATGATTTTTAAACTTTTTAATAGTACAAAATAAATAAAATGCACGACTGGGTTGCACGAACTTGCTCCTATGTAAAAGACTAAGAATTTCAAAAATGAATGTTATTAGAGAAACTGTTCATAAGCATAAAATTCATTTTTTAAATGACTTAAAAAAATTTCTTTAGTAGTTAAAGGTAAGAATATGATGCCATGTGATTCAAGCAAATATAGATTTATGCGAGAACAAAAATTATAAGTCTTTGTAGTGGTTTCTTAAAAAAAAGGTTTTATACAAGAAAATTTTAAAACATTTTTAAGAAAAAATGTTGGTACGCCAATTTGAAGTTTTTATAATTGTATGAATAAAAATTAAATTTACAAAAAACGTATTGAGCCGTTTTCGAGATATTGAATTTTCAAAAAACAAAAAATAGATTTTTTTTTTTCAAAATTCAAAAAAAAATATTTTTCTTAAAGTTTTGAAATGCAATGTTTTTTAAACTTTTAAGAAGCTTCTCTTTACGAAATTTCATTAAAATCCGTTGTGCTAATAATGAGAATTTCAAAATTTTAAAAAATCGTTCTATGGTAGGTATAGTCAGTAATATCTTGTTTTCAAAAATTTTTTTTATTAAATAACAGACATTAAAAAAAATAGAAAGAAAAAAAATTTAAGCAAAATTCTCGGAACAGTTTTTGAGAAAAATACGATTTTCTAAAACCATTTTTTAACATTTGTATGGAGGGTACCGTTATTTTTAGGTAAAATGAATTTATTTTTCTCATATATTGTAGATTATTTTTCCAAACTTTTATCTATCAAGTTTTGAAAAAATCGAGCATGGGGTTTTTGAAATATTGAGTTTTCAAAAAAAAAAATTTGAAAGTTTTTTTAAAAATCCAAAAAATTTTTTTTGGAAAATTTGAATACACAATAATATTCAAACTGCTGGAAATCTTTAGCACAAAAAAATGATCAAAATCGGTGGTACCGTTTTTGAGAAAATCAAAAACAAAAAAAATGGTCCCAAGGGGGGTACCAAAACTACTAATTTTTTGGAAAATTTTGTTCAACCATTATCTAGGTTTAACTAAACTAAATTTTTTGAATTTTTTTTTTATAAAAATCGTTGGGACAGTTTTTGAGAAAAAAAAATATTTATAAAATTTCGAAAAAAAATAGTATGGCAGGTACCGTTATTTTTGGTCTTAAAAAATCAAATCAAAAAACATCCGGGGGTAAAAAATCAAAACCCATATCTACCAAGTTTGAAGAAAATCGGCCGAGCCGTTTAGCTGTAATCGAACAGATGGACAGAGAGACAGACAGACAGACAGACAGACAGACAGACAGACAGAAAGACAGAATTGCCAAACCCACTTTTTTCGTCTTCGCTATCATCGTAATGTGAACTTCGATCAAAATCTCGAGTTCGATTTTTTTTACGAATGCATAACTTGCCTTATATTACCTACGAGTATAAGTCGCAAGTAAAAATAAAAATTCGAAAAAATGGTTTTATGGTATAGATACAGTTCCTTATGTATTAACTTTTTTTTTGATACAATACCTATCAATTTTGTCCTATGTACTGAAAAACTGTGATTTTCAAAAAATTTATTTATTAATTTTAAATCCAAAACAAATTTTTAGGATCTTTGGCACGAACTTGCTCTTATGTAAAAGACTACAAGTTTTAAAAATGAATGCTTCAAGAGAAAAGTCTTCATAACCATAAAATTATTTTTGTAAAGAATAAACCACCTTCTTTATAAAATATTAGTTTATGCAAGGACAACAATTATTATAATTCATTGTAGGGGTTTAAAAAAATAAGCTCTTGTACAAAGAGTGGCCAAATACAAGTTTCTTTTTAAAAATGTAATAAAATGAACAAAATTAAATTTTGTCCATGCTTGATCAGTAAGAGCAAACATTCCCATTAATTGTGAACACAAAGTCGTTCAAGTGGCTGCCTCAGCTGCCTCGGCTGGGGTTAATTGGTCCTTGTATGTGAATATTCCGAGATCTTTGTGCAGAATTCTCCTCAGACTAGTGCGTGAAATGTTGAGCTGTTGAGATCGATGGCGAGTTGATGTTCGTGAATTAAGTCTCACACTCTCGGCTACAGCAGCCACATTCTCATCTGTGCGCACCGTACAACGACGGGGACCATGAATGTTGTTCACTACCTTACCAGCCTCACGAACTTTTTGCACAAGCTTACGTACAGCAAGCGCGGTGGGTGCTTCATTTCGGCCAAAATTTCTTTTCAAAAACGCACTGTTTGGACTACACAGCACTCACTTTGGAAATAAGTTTTCAATATTTTCCAACGTTGTTTAAGCGTAAAGCGACTGATTTTGTTCCGTGGAGGTATGAAGTATGATACTGACTTGCTGTCAAGATTTCGAACGGGAAATAGCTGTGATTGTCAAAATAACCTATGATTTAAAAAGAAACCACTAGATGGCCCACCCTGTAATTTTTTTTTTACAAAAAGTCGATCATGGAGTTATCAAAATATTGAGTTTTGAAAACTAACATTTTTTTTTTTTGAAAATTTAAATTAATGAGACAATCCAAACTTTTGGCAAACTTGTACCTTTTTTGAGAAAATCAAAAACCGAAAAAATGGTTCTATGGACCATTTTTTGGAATTTTTTATCAAGCATTACCTAGCCTTAATTAAAGGAAATTTTGTGATTTTTTTTTAAATCTGTGAAACAGTTTTTGAGAAAAAAAAATATTTTATAAAATTTCTAAATTTCGATGACAGGTACCGTTACCTTTGGTCTTAAAAAAATAAGAAGAAAACCTGTGGTGAAATTTTTTTTAAAATGCTATCTACCAAGTTTAAAGGTAGTACCCCTTGGCATAATGGTTAGTGCGTTGGACTGTCATGCGGAAGGTCTCAAGTTCGATTCTCAGCCGCTTCAAGAAAGTTTTTTTCAGGGGTGTACTGCCTCCTGCGAGGAATTGACAAATCCTCCAAGAGTATCTCTTGTCATGGAAAGTGCTGCTCCTTAGCCGTTCGGAATCGGCAGAAAATTGTAGCTCCCCTCCGTTCTTGGGAACACGCACACAGGAATGGTTGAGAGTTGTAAGTCACTAGGTTTTTTTTTTAACAAGTTTAAAGAAGAGCCCTTTTGTCCTTTTTCGTCTAATCTAATTAAGACTTGACATTATCATCGTAATGTCAAGTCTGATCGAAATCTGGAGTTCGACATCTTTACGACATAATTTGCCATATATGCATGTTGTATCTATAGATCGCTAGTAATAAATTGTTTCACTGCAGGAGCATTTAAATATGATTTCCGAGAGGAGAATCTTTGATAAGCCTTATCTAGAAGGTGTTTTTTATTTAATTTTTAATCTTCTAAAAAATGGCTTGTACAATTTCGATGAAATTTCATACGTAAAATATTAAGACAGTTCCAATAAATCTGGGCTTAACGGGTTTGACGTTTGTTTGATAAAACTTTATTATCAAAATGACTGTTTGTTAGTAAAAGCAGACCTTAACTTGGCTGCACCCTTACAAGACCCAACTGGCCCAGGAGCTTAAAGATCATGACCATATATGTACATATACAACGCTGTTTGTTCGATTAACTGGTTTCGGAACGTTTGCAATAAGGCGTATTTTTGAATGAATGGGTGTGTTATCAAGCTGAATTTCCATATACAGGACATCACCAACCCCCACGAGTTTCACCAGGTGATACTGCATCCTCAAAAAGTTAACCTTTGGTGTGGATTTTGGATTTTCCGGCAAATTGAACTTTATGAGCCTAGACGCTATCTGGTTTTATCAGGACGGCGGCGCACAGTGGTTCCTTTCAATGGAGACGATGGAAAAAACCTATAAAAACGAAACGGGTGGACCGATCTTTTTGAAATTTGGTATGTGACATAAATGGTACAAGCTCTCATCAAGATTTAAAAATTTTGGAACTTACTTACAAATTAGGGGAGAGTGGGGCACATTTGAACACTTTTTGCTTTCCAGACTGATAAAACCTAAAATATTCGAGCAATTGGCCTGATATTTTACTTACATGGAACAGTGGTATTGACGTTCAATTTAGAAAAATATTTGGTCCTTTTAACGAAATATTTATATTGAATTTTTATCTCCAATCAATACAGGTTCTTATGTTCAAAAGTGCCCCATGTATGGTGCACTTTTGAACTTGGAAGGGGCTCTTTTGAACAGTGACATAATTTTTTTTACTGAATAAAAAAACTTTTAAATTTTATTTTTATATTAATTTTTTAATAAGAACTTATCAATAAAACTCAAAATTAACACTTTTGTTATATCCATATTCATGTATTTGTAGAAAAAAAATCTAAATCTAAAACTTGGATTTTTAAATAAAAGCTGGATTTTTAGTGAATAAGAATAAGCTTAAACAAGCAAGTTAAAGATGTTTTCTAGTAATAACTATTTTAAAATAGCCAACGCTAAGTTCATGTAGTTTTAACTTGTTTTCCAAGCCTAAGGTTCAATTTGTGTGAATAAAAATAGCTTAAACTAGAATATTATTGTTAAGGCTATACAAATTTGAAGATTTTTTCGACCTAGAAAGCTTTAACTAGGCCTCATTTTCAGTATTCAATAGCTCAAAAATGAGACAGAGAACGTATAGACGCAGAGACTGATGGTCAATATGACAAAAACATTTTTTACCTGAAACCAATACTTGCCCTATAGAACAGATAACAAATTGCTTGATTAATTGCTTGAAGCTGATTAAATTTTCTCTTAAATGTCTTTAGTATGTTAAAAAAACTAATCATGGCAGTTTTGAACATGTTCAAAAGTGCCCCAACACGCTTGTTCAAATCTGCCCCAACTGTTCCAGTGACATAAAATGTATTATAAATATTTAACTGAAATATATCCAGTAAAAAACTTAACGCAATTAGGTTTGAAATTTATTTTTGTTTTATAGGTAATGTTGATTTTGTGATTCTCCAAGCTTTTAAGTTGTAGGACTTGTATTTAATCACAAAAGTAGATTTTGTAAAACGCGTGGACCTATACCGCTGTTTAAAATGTGGTAAGAATCATCTCTTTACATCTGACACAATTTTTTTAGTTTGAACCGGTTGTAAATTTCGGTAGCCTTTACTTAAAAAGTTTTCAAAATTATTAATATCATTATTAAAAAAGAAATCGCACAACACCTTATAATGAATTACAAAGTTTGCCATGATGAAACCAGCTTTATAACTTTCACTCAACCAAAGCTCATATGCAACTGCAGTGATGACTACATAGATCTATTGCAATGTAAACAACGTTTTTTTACCCAAAAAGCCGTTACATTAGAAAAGGTTATGCCAGAAGTCAATTTCAGGTGCTGTTTGTGTGGCATGCATTGCTACACTTAAAAGGCTTCTGCGGCTAAATGGGTCAAAATGGGTCATTTGTTTTAGCATCATGAATGCAATGTATTATAAGCGTCATAATAATCTATGAATCCATGTGGAGCATCGTGGAGCTTTTTTTTTATAGACCGTCAATCTGAAAAAAGCTAATCTTCAAAGGAAGCTTCAACTTAGAGCCTCGTTTGCGAAATTGATAGACAAATTTAATAAACGGTAAATGTCATTTTAAAGCCAAATACAATATTAATCAAAATTAAGAATATTAATTTGATTAAAATATTACATGTAAAAAAATTCTTACTCTGAAATTGCCCTTAAGATGAACAACGTAAGGAGACGAAGCGGGTATTTAAACGATGTCACATTTCATACGTAACGACATATACGAGCATTTCAAATTAAAATACTTACGGCACATCTTTAAAACTTAGCTAGGCTTTAAATTTGGATTAGTGTAAGTTCGTGCGACGACCTAGTGCGTGCATTTAATTTTACGGGATTAGTTTTTTTTTTTTATATATGTACAAAAACTAAGGAAAAGCAAAGAAAAGCGAAAATATTCAATTATTATTTTCCCCCCGGCAACGACCGGGATTTCTCTAAACGAAATGAAAATAAAAAAATAATTTTAATTAAAAACAATAATCATCGTCTTCCTTTTCAGAGGTTTGACAAAAAAAAAAAAAAAAAAAAACAAATGAATGAAAGAACCTTTTTTCGCCATTCATTACATACTCTTACCAGTATTAATTTTATAGACAAGAATATCCTTAAAAAGGATGAATTTATTGGCACATTTATATTCCAAGAACTTTACCCGAACCTAATTTTCGAATGAGAATCCCACACTCAAGTTCAAAATAAAACTGCTACCTTTTTCGATTTTCTTTATTATTATTAGTAACTTTTATGAGTAACTTTTATTTGTGTATTCTTAAATTCTATAACGTACATAATTCAATTTCATTTTTTATCATAACATTCGAATGAGATTTGTTTAAAAATAGAATGAAGAGATAAATGTTGTACTCTGCACTGAAAATAGCAATGGAGGTTAGAATAGAGTCAGGCAATGTGTTCAACATTCGTGAGGTACGGACAAGGTGAAAATCCTCTGTTGCTTCATTTATATTAGTGTATACTATATATTAGTATATACTATATATGTATGTTATAAGTTTGTTTTCTTGGACAACTGTACCCCCGAAGCTTCCACCCATGGTACTGTTGTCTACGAAAACTATTGCCGTGCAGGATAAATTATTTCATAATCGTGTTGTGCGACTAAAAAATGAGCCTCAAGGGTGAACTAATGACCATTCCTAGCGATATAGGAGTATCACGAGTGAACTGATTCAGGGGAGGAATGCAACTGCCTAGTAAATGAAAACAAGTTTGTGCTGAAGCTGTCCGAAGATATGAGAACAAGCTCGTCCTTGACGCTGATACCCGAATATTGAGAGCTTTTATTCTTCTTCGAAGCCAGGGCCATGCAAGGAAAATTGCAAGTGTTAAATTTTGCTAAAACGACAATAGACAGCATTGAGTTTTCGAATCATTAAACTCCACACGATTTTTTAAATACTGTACAGATTGGATTTCAAGGTGCTCATCATACGATACTGAAGCTGAGCTTAGAATTGTCGGCAAAACAATGAAGTGGATAAGAAGTTTCTGACAACAGAACAGTTTTTAAGATAAGGAAGAAGGTCAGAGACAAAACGGAGCTCTGGACAGCACCAGTATTTCTTTTGTGAAGATCAGACTTGAAAGTGTCCAATACAAAGAATAAAGTTTTCATTCATACCAAATGCGTGCATTTTCGCTAAGAGTGCCTTATGCACTCTAGGAAATGTTTTTTACTAGTTTGTGCTATATCAAAGGGCACGATAGTGCAGAACCAAGTTCGGAGTAAATTATATATGGCACACTTCTAATTGAAGTAGAACAATGAAATTTGGTAGAACGGTAGGGCTCAAATTGCATACAAAGGACCAAAAATAAAATTTTTGGGGCTTTCCATTCAGGGGGCGTGGTATCCGCCCACTTTCTGAGAAAATGTTTAATTTATATGGAGCACTTCCGATTGCTGTAGAATGATGAAATTTGGTAGAGCGGTATAGCTTAATTTACATTCAAAGCGAAAAATAGAAAATCTAAGATTTTTCATTCGAAGTGTCTTTTTATTGTCATTTTGAAACTATGTACATATACATATATGCATTGAAAATTCATGACTTTTTTTAGAACAAGAGTGCTTGATTTGGTACTCTTTGTTATTTTAACATGAATGTAAAAAGAAAACATTTGCATACCTAAAAAAATTATGAGTTTACATAAAAAAAAAACTCTTAACTGTGATGTGAACTATAATAAAACCACTAATTAGGCTATTAATTGATGGGCTACCTTCATTTAAAAAAAGGAGTTAAAATTGCAACAAAAACATCGTCGCATCTTCAACAATTATTGCTTTTTTATGACTTTGAGCGGATGTAGGTACCATGTATTTATAATTAATGTAGGTATGTTAGTGTTAGGTATCTTGCCAGGACAAGAAGAAACAATTGAAGCGTAAATCAAAACAAACAATAACAAAAAGAAAATATACCAAAAGAAATAAGAAGCTATAAACTAAGTTGATTTTAGTAAGTATAGAGTCCACCCTTCTATCTTTCCGTACCTTTCGAGATTTTGACATGGAAAAATATTAAAATCTTTGCAAAAAGGAGTGAAATCAGACCAAAAACATAAATGTTAAAAAAAGAGCCAAGTTCGTCAATACAAAAACCTTTGTGTAACATGTCAGTCGTAAAAAGTACCTACTGAGATCTATAAGTATACGCCAAGTTCTTACTTCATGAAGGTTTAATACCGAATATTTAAAGTAGAATAATATTGAAACAGCTACAATGTAATAGAGAACATTTATTAGTTAATGGTTACTGACTAAACTTTGATGGGTTCACTGGTCAAGTTTTAAAACCTTTCGAATTGGGCATAAAAAAAACTTGCCAAGTAGGCCCATCAAAGTTTAGTCAGTAATCATTAAATAATAAAATTTCTCTATTACATTGTAGCTGTTTCAATATAATTCTACTTTAAATATTCGATATTAAACATTCATGAAGTAAGAACTTGGCGTACTTTTGGATCTCAATACTTTTCACGGCTGACTTCTTACACAAAGGTTTTTGTATCGAAGAACTTGGCTCTTTTTTTAACATTTACGTTTTGATCCGATTTTCCTCAGTTGGGTAGGCTGAGCATTTTAGTATTTTTTGTGAAAATCTGATTCACCAGATGTTACTACTACATTTTTTCAAGCTTATTTGAGTTTATTAAACAACCACAACCTACTTTTAAATGTAGTGATAGTTTTTTGATCCATTTTATTCTATTTGGAAAAATTTCCAACCCAGGATTATACATTTTTGAAAACTCAGAATCTAGATTTTCAAATTAATGATAAGTATAGTTTTTAACCTTAATAGTTTAAAGAAAATAAACTGTGATTACACTGGCTCTGCGAGGGTTGGTGGTTAAATTTGCACTTGAGATAAATGTCTTTATTTCGACTTCGAAATCATCATTAACACAAAATTAACATCATCTAAAGTCCCATTTAACCTATTAGAATATGCTCACAGCTCACCCCAAACCGATAATTCACAAAAAGAAAATCACGATAACTTTATGCTTCCTTTTGTTGGGTTGTAAACCAGATTAAAAAAATTGAAACTTTGGGATAAAAGTACTCGTAGAAGGGTAGGAAAAACCAACGAAAAAAGAAAACCCCAATGGCCACTAGACACACCCCAACAAAGGTAAACATCTAGCTTTAGCGTGTTTTCATTTTCGGGTTGACTTGTGCGCCAGTGAATAATTCCTTCATTACGACAAAAAAGCTTATACAAAATTAAACTCTAAGGAGTTGTAAAACTGGACGGCATGGGACATCCTTCCTGCTCCTGGCATGCAAATGAAAGCGAAAAACTCAGCATGTTCACACAGAAGGAAGCGCAAAAAAAAAAACACGGAAGAACAGCTACTGAGCTTCCCAACTTTGTGCACAATTAAAAGTTTTTCCTTTGCGAATTAGCAACACGGAATTCGTTCTTTGCAGTAAGTTTCGAGCGACGACACGGAAAAATCTCAACACACCGGGCTTACAAAAGGGAATAAAAGAAGCTCATCGGGATCGCAGTTCGATGGCATAAGGTCTAGGTCTCAGGTGGGGTGCTGACTGCTGACTGGTTTCAAAGTGGCTTAAAATGCTTTAGTTGTTACTGGTATTTGAGCAGGTAAGATTTTTCTGTTCACGCTATTGTGGAATTTCTTCTACTTAAGACGATTTGGTCCTTTGTGTGTTTATAAATTGGCTTATTTTTGGGTCGGAAAATGTGGTGAATACATCTATAGACGAAGAGAAACATGGCTTTCTTTGAAATAAAATGATATTTAGAAGGTGCTTCTTTTTGAGAAATAAAGGATTTTTAAATTGTAAATCTACTAAAAAGGTGGAGGAGGGAATATTTTTTGAAACTTTGTATTTATCTTTCTTTCTTTCGAGTTAGAGAGAAGAAAAACTTTTATGGCCAACTAAAAGGCGCTTAAAATTGAACACCTTTAGCGAAGGGCAATTTCCATAATAGACGATTTCAATTTCAAAGAAGAAAAGAAAAAAAAAAGACGTCCAAGAAAGGGGGGTATTTAATGGATTTTATCTTTAAGAATTCCAAATAAAAATTAGGTATAAAAGAAGTAGAAGTAAATAAAGAGGTTACAGATCAGGTGACAAGGTTACGAGTGCTTAATTGAGTGAACAGACGTAAGTAAAAATGTAGATGTTTCAAATATGATTAGTCTTCTGCTTGAACGTTTCGAAGAGCAACGAAATGAGCAGAAAAACGAACAAAAGAATATTCTCGAACGCCTGGAGAAACAAAAAGACTTTCTGGAAGAGCAGAGGTACATGCTAGAAGGCAAGCTTATTAATATCGAGAATAATGTATCTGCACTTGGTGAACGTGTTTCATTGCTAGAGAATCAAGTCGACAACAAAATGGAGACGTTTTCAAAAGAGTTAGATGAACGTGTTTCATTGCTAGGGAATCAAGTCGAAAACAAAATGGAGCGTTTTCAAAAGTGTTAGATGAACGTGTTTCATTGCTAGTCGACAACAAAATGGAGACGTTTTCAAAAGAGTTAGACCGTGTTCGAAACATAAAGATTCGGGAAAGTTCTGGGGAAACTTTGAGAAAAAAAGAGATGCAACCTCCAACCTTTGATGGACAAACTTCTTGGTCTATATACAAGAAGCAATTCGAGGCAGCTTCCACAACAAATGGCTGGGATGAGGCTGACAAGTATATAGCCTTAACTCTTGCTCTTAGAGGAGCAGCTGCTGAGTTGTTGCAAACCATACCAGCAGATAAGAGCGGAGACTTCAATTCCTTGGTTTTGGCTATAGACAAACGGTTTGGTAACAGCCACATGAAAGAAGTCTTCAAAGTGCAACTTAATTCCAGAGTTCAGAAGAAGGGCGAAACTCTACAACAACTGCAAGCGGACATTGAAAGGCTTGTTCATCTTGCATAAAGAGATGTTGGAGAGGAAATCTGTAACCAGTTTGCAGTTGAGGCATTTGTTCGCGCCATTTCCGACATACATCTTCAAAGGGCCGTGCGAACTGCTGGAAAACGAACGCTTTCTGAAACATTAGCGTCTGCCTTGACAATGGAAGCAGCAGAGCAAGCTTCTCACGGAGGACATCGACTTAGAGAAGCCATCGTCGAAGAATGCTCATGCCAAAGAACTGATGTCCAAAGGAACCAACGAAACGGACTTGCAAAGTGCTGGAATTGCAACAAGACCGGACATTTACAGCGTCAATGTCGATTACCACCAAGAAGAGCTTGTCAACATTGTGGGCACGGAGTTTCAAACTCAGAACAAGGTAACAATAACACCAGTGTTACTTCCCGAACAGTTTTCCAACAAGTAAGAACTAACTTCGAGGAGCAGAAGCTGATTTCTGGTATCGATGGCCCCAGAAACACCATCAAGGTCTCCCAGACTAAACGAGACAATAAAAGTCTGACCGTCGAGGCAACTGTAAATGGCAACAAACGTGTGGTCACCATCGACACCGGTGCCACCGCCTCCATTGTGCGTCAAGACCTAGTGCACCTGAATTGGCTACATAACACCAATAGCTACCGTCTAAGAACTGCCACAGGAGAAGTAGCTAGGGTTTATGGTGAAGTCCGACTTAGAATTCGAATTGCAGATCTAGAATTCTCACACAAATTTTTGGTGGCAGATATATGTGACAAGTGCATGATCGGAATGGACTTCATGAAAGAACATCGTGTAGTTTTGGATATCGGCAACCAGATACTCAAATACCAGAATACAGAGATTCCAATGATCTATGGGCACGAAGGAACAACAGCTCTAAGGACTGTCATCAAGGAAGACGTGATTATTCCTACTTCTACTGAGGTATTTCTTTGGACAAAATTAGAAGGTGAGTGTCAACGCCAACGATACCTAATGGTGGAACCAGACCCAGATTGTTCTTCCCAAAACGTCATCATTGGGAAGACACTTGTGGCTCCTAAGAACAATATGGTCCCCGTACGGATACTCAACACCAAACCGTACGATGTTAAGTTGACGAAAGGAGAAGTTATCGGTAAGTGCGAATCTGTCGCAGCCATAACACGAATTGAGGCTGAAACACCGAGAAAGACATTAAACCCTGAGGAGCTCAATAGCATCAAGACAAAGATACTCAATTCAGCTTACCTAGACCAACATCAGGTTAAAATGGCAGAAAGCCTTCTGAATGATTATGCCGACATTTTTGCTTCACCAAACGGGAAATATGGAAGACACAAATGGTGCAGCATCGAATAAATACAGGAGATGCAAGTCCCATTCGTCAGCCCGCAAGACGTCTGCCGCTGGCCAAACAAGGTGAAGTTGAGGAAATGATTACCACCATGAAGAAGGATGGTTTGATTGAGAACTCCAAGAGTCCTTGGGCGTCACCAGTGGTCCTAGTCAAAAAGAAGGACGGAAGTACATGGTTTTGTGTATAAGCGACACCTTAGATGCGATGGAAGGAGCACAATGGTTTTCAACACTAGACTTGAAAAGTGGATATTGGCAAGTTGAAATTCACCCTGAAGATCGAGAAAAGACAGCGTTCTCCACAGGTAATGGGCTCTGGCAGTTCAAGGTGATGCCGTTTGGTCTTTGCAACGCTCCGGCAACATTTGAGCGTTTGATGGAGTGCGTCCTTCAAGGTCTGACGTGGAAAACTTGTCTTGTCTACTTGGATAATGTTATCGTTTATGGAAAAACATACGACCAACACTGTAAGAATCTAAGGAGTGTTTTCCAGAGACTTCGAGAAGCTAACCTAAAACTATGTCCAGAAAAATTTGCACTGTTCAAGGCTGAAGTGAAGTATTTGGGACATATCATCTCGTCCCAAGGAGTCAAGACTGATCCTGAAATAGTTGACACCGTCAAAAATTGGCCAACACCACAGGACAAACATCAACTACGAAGTTTTCTTGGTCTTGCTACTTATTACAGACGTTTTGTTAAGAACTTTGCCGGAATAGCGAAGAGTTTGCATCAGCTTACGGAAAAGAACAAGCAGTTTAGATGGTCAGGTGAGTGTGAAAAAGCTTTCCAAGAACTGAAATACCGTCTATGCAATGCTCCGGTGCTGATCTATCCAACTCCAGGCAAGTCTTTTATCATCGATGCTGATGCAAGCAACGTGGGAGTCGGCGCTGTTCTGTCACAAGTGCACAATGGCGAAGAAAAGGTTGTCGCCTATTTCAGCAAAGTACTGTCGAAGACCGAAAGGAACTACTGTGTGACCAGAAGAGAACTCTTGGCACTCATCTCGGCAACGAAACACTTCCACAAATACATCTATGGACAGAAGTTTCTTCTACGAACCGATCATGGTGCTCTTAACTGGTTGTTGAACTTCAAGAACCCAGAAGGACAAGTCGCAAGGTGGATAGAAAGACTGCAGACTTACGATTATGAAATTCAACACCGAAGGGGAAAGCTGCACTCCAATGCCGACGCGCTATGCCGAAGGCCTTGTAAAATACTCGTAGACTGCAAGCATCGTAGGCGACAAGAAGAAAAGGAATCCATCAAAGGACCTGGTAGAAAACTGCAAGGAAAAATGATGCAATATAATGTTGGCTCACCGTTTGAAAGGATTGCTGTTGATGTGGCTGGCCCATTTCCGGAAACGAATGCTGGAAACAAATACATTCTGGTGGTAATGGATTACTTCAGCAAATGGTCTGAGGCATACGCTATCCCGAACCAAGAAGCCAAGACCGTGGCCTAGCAAATTGTGTCTAACTGGGTAGGCAGGTTCGGTGTGCCTATGGAGCTTCATTCTGACCAAGGAAGAAACTTTGAGTCAAACATATTCCAAGAGGTCTGCGCGTTCCTTGGCATTAAGAAAACGAGAACCACACCACTTCACCCGCAATCTGATGGAATGGTCGAGAGATTCAACAGGACCTTAAAAGAGCACCTCACTAAAGTTGTAAGCGATCACCAAAGAAACTGGGATAGGCTATACCACTATTTTTGATGGCCTACCGAAGTGCAATACATAGCTCAACAGGACAAACACCATCCGAAATCCTGTTCGGAAGAAGCATACGGCTGCCTAGTGATATAAGGTTTGGACACCCATCACAAGAGTCTCAGGAAACAGGGGATTACGTGAGTGACCTGAAAGAGAATCTAATCGACATCCACGAAAGGACCAGGACTAATGAGATAATGAGCGCTTACAGCGATCGAATGAAGACAAGGTACAACACAAGAGCAAACACGACAGGATTCCAAGTAGGAGATCGTGTATGGCTGTATAATCCACATCGTCAAAAGGGATTGTCGCCGAAGCTTCAACAAAACTGGGAAGGCCCTTATACTGTCGGTCGTCACGAAAATCAATGATGTCGTTTACCGAATTCAAAGAGGGTCAAGAGGAAGATAAAAGTTGTGCATAGCACAAAAAGTATTGCGTATTGGATTGTGTTATTAAACAAGTGTGATTTAAATTTGAATAAAAATATTTGAGTTGATTATAAATTGAGATTTACTGTTTTGAATTGGAAAGTGTAAATAAAGAGGAGATACTAAAAAGAGTAATATGTTTTATTTAAAGAACCTAGGAAAAATATTACGAAAACAAGTACCAGACATTAAATGGCTACTTACTTACTTAAAAGAAAACTACTCAATTTTGGTTGCTTTTAATGATCAAACAAAAGAGCCTTCAAGTGTATATAATATACTGAAAATTCGTCAGTTTTTCTTTTATGTCAACCAATAAACCGAAAACTTTAATAATAATTAAAATCCATAATAATAATTAAAACAAAATATTATTCAACTTAAGGTTTAAGTGCCCTCAACTCCAATATACATTGGTACGAATGTGGCAATGTGATAAGCGACCATGCAACAGAAAAATAAAATCTAGCCTATAAAGCGCTCTCCGGTGAGTTAAAAAAAATGTGTTGAAAACTTCGTCGTGTATGTTGATAAAAATAATGTTGTTAACGCGATTAAATGAAATTATTTTAAATTATTAACTAAGAATGTTAGTTTAATTGAAAAACTTATTTAGTTATATTAATCGAGACACTAGCCTACACTTCGCAATTTCCAACACTCTTCTTGGGTTAATTAAAATTAATGCTTAAAACGAGTATCTACGAGTACACTGAAAATAAAATCTGGGTATATATGATACAAATTTAGGTTGAGCTGATAAAACTTCTGTCAATATATTTACGTCCAAAAAAAAAACGTTTTATCAAATTGATACAAATTCAAGAAATTTGTTGAGGTAACACAACAAAATTAATATGTCAAGCTAAAAACCTATCTACAAAATTAATTATAGTCGAACAAATTTTTTTATAAATGTTTTTTTTTTTTTATGTATTTATTTATTCATTCTTGACGCTGTACATATGTTATTAAGAATCATATTCTTTTGTTCTTGTACAGGAAATAGTGTTTTTAAATATTTATACATTATGTATGCTCATAAGATAATTTTATAACATTATAATAAAAGATGATAGTATAGAATTAAGACAGAGAGGAAATTAAGAAAGAAAAAAGATAGAACTAGAAATGCATGTACTCCAGTCATTGTGCTGTTAGAAGGTGCTTGCGAAATATTATTGCTTATCCGTGCTTGTTCTTCGGAGATCTTGGGGGAGATTATTCCACAGGTGAACAGCATGTACAAAAAACTGTCTGCTGCTGACTAAAGAACGATGTTTTGGTGGAACTATTTTAAGAGTTCTTTGAGAATTATTAAATTTAATTTAAGTAAAAAGATAGTTTGGCGTTCTGGTGGTTATTACTCTATGTAGTGCTAGGACTGATCTATACTGTAATAGAGCATTAAGGGAGCAACCATTTATTTTCTTGGCGTATATTGAAACGCGGTCATAACGACTCAGATTGAAAGTGTATCTTGCACAGTTATTAAAAGCAATATTTAACTTTCTTAACGATTCGGAGTCTATAGATTTGAGAACATTTCGCAGCCATATAAAATGGTGGGAACAACATAAAACTTAATCAACTTAAGTTAAACATCTATTGGAAGATACTCGTACATTTTTGTAGGACTCAATCAATTTTTGACAATACCTGATTTATATGATCTATCCAATTCAGATTTTGATTGAAGTAAATGCCAAGATTCTTTGCTTTACTTACAAACTCAATAGTTAAGTTTTTTATTTTTAACGGTGAGGATTCTATATTATTATGTTCGGTTTTCCATAATAAAAAAGCTTTCGTTTTGGATACATTGATTTCAATTTTGTTTCGTCGGGACCATATAAAAATGTTGTCTTAGTCACTGTTCATGAGATCAACGGCATCAGAATAACAGGGCCTTTTGAATTTCAGTGTTAATTGTGCGTCATCAGCAAAGAAATGAAAATTGCTATTCTCATCATCTATACATCTTAATAGGTCATTAAGATAGAGCATGAAAAAAGAGGGCCCAAAACTGAACCTTGGGGAACCCCAGTAGGCATAGGCACAAACAACATATCTAAATGATTATCATTAAGGTAGACCGCTTCTGTTCTATTAGAAACAAATTTGTTTTTTTTTTTTTAATTCATTTGTTGAATCAGCAAAATATTTTGTCAATTTAACAAAGTTCTTTTGTTTAATCCACAAAATGTATTTATCAGTTAAATGAAAATGATTGCTTTCAATTTGACAATGTTTTTTGTTCTTTTCCCGCAATACTTAACTATCCAATTAACAAAACATGGTGATGATTATCTTATTTATAATAACAAAATGTTTGTATAATGGATACATTTTAATTTTCTCTCAATTTTAATTAAAATAATAAATTTTGTTTTAAATATTTGACTGCACTAAAATGTTTTCATTTTCTGTTAAATTGATAAAAAAATTAACAAAACTTTGTGAAATGACAAAATTTAATCAAAACGAATAGTTTTGTTGAAGGTCAACACAAACCTTTTTATCAAATTACCTAGGAATTTATTTTCAGTTTGTGTTTTAATAAACCAGATTTTTTAAATCTTGTTAAATAAATGATTTAACCGAATGGTGATGGTCAAAATAACACATCCAATTCATTATTCCACTGACTAAAGATTGTTCAAGGTGCACACCAATTTGGTTAAAACAATCAAATTTATTTTATTAATTAACTGATCTGAATCTTGTGATTTTAGCCGTGTTATTATGCAGGTTGTATCACTGAAAACAAATTCCTAGGTAATATTGATAAAAACGTTTTGTTGACTTTCAACAAAACAATTTTATCGTTTTGATTAAATTTTTGTCAATAAGAAAGAATGATTTTGTTGATTTCACAAAATTTTTATAATTCAGCATGATTTTTTGTCAGTTTAACAAAATATTCACTACAAATAATATTGTCAGTTTAACAAACCAATTTATGTTAATATAACAAAATAAAAAGAGTTTTGTTAATTTAACAAAACAATTTTGTTAATTTAACAAAAAAATTTTGTTAATCCGATAATAATAAAAAAAACAAATTTTTAACATTAACAAAAAAATTTGTCAATACAACAAAAGAATTGTTAATATGACAAATTAATTTTGTAAATTCTACGAAATTTTGTCATATTGACAACCAAATAATTTTGTGGATACAACAAAATATTTTTTTTTACCTCAACAAAATTCTATAATTTTTATTAATTTGACAAAACTTTTTGTTGGACGTATATTGACAAAATTTTTATCAGATCAACCTACATTTTTATCATATATACCTAGATTTTATTTTCAGTGTAAGCAGTACCATTTGTTTAATCTTACCCGAGTTCTGCGTTGTTTTCAACTGATCATTTTTCTGCGTGAAGGTAGACAATCTAAGTCTACACTTATTTCCTGTGGTCATTCATAAGGCAATCGCAAGCCCCAATGAGTATTTTTTCTTATAAATTATTTTCAGTGTTTATGGATTTATGTTATGAATGTACTATGTATATTAATGTACAATGTACATAGAATCTCTCATCGACATGAATTATATTCAATAAGGAAAGGATTTTTTTTTTGAAAAATTCTTACTTCTTCAAATAAATCTGGGAACAAAAGAGAATATCTGATATTGCATTTCACGTACCAGGTTTTGTTTTCCCTAAGTACATATCACAGATTTAATCCAAGCAAGTTATTGTACAAACAACTTAAAATAAAATATGGGCTATTCAAGTAAAGTTTTCCACTGGATGTCGAGTAAGATCCCTTAAAACGTTTTTAAGTGAATTTGAATCTTAAGCTAATTTCGTGAACTGAATCTGGATTAACTCAAGAGATATTTTTAAATAAAACTTGTTCATTAACGTCAAAATCTTCACTTTGATGAAATTGTGCTTATTCACTATTGAAAGTAAACACTGTAATTGTGTACCATATATCAATGGTAAAAAATACCTTTAATTTTCACTTTTCAATTTTACTTTTGTCAGATGTGAGGCGGCAGTCTTAGGCGGCTTATAAGAAAGAGGTTTTGAGAGAGTTTTTTGAGGAGACAAAGACACAAAAAAAGAGAAGGAGCATGGAAAGCGCTTGATCGATGAAATAGAGAGATGCCATAGCAAGTGCCGCCGCTGGTTGTTCGTGCATCCGCGTGCAAGAACCTTAAATTGGCGCCCCATGTCTCGGGTACCGGGGGTATTTACGTTGAATAAGTGGAAGTTTTATTTATTCTTCATTTCGCATTTGAATAATTTAAGCAAACGTGCATTGTTGTTGTCGCGTTCCAAGCTACACCAAATTCTTGTAAAATGAACGTAGTCAGACTAGGATTTGGGGGAGTCTCTCCTGTAAATGAGTTTGCGAGTTTGTAGCATATCCATACTCCAATAAATTAAAACATCCACAAATTCGAATTTCCCGCTTCAAATCACATTCCACAAAATTCCGTTTTTTTTAAATAAATTATTCAAGTTATTGAACTTCTATGAAAAGAGACAGACATACAAAAAAAAAGGTAATACAGCTAGTTGTAAAGCGAAGGTTGAAGGTGTTGGTCACGCGGTGGAATTAATCCAATTATTTTAGTTTGTAAATTATTAAATGTTTAAAGTAGTATTAAGAAACAATAAATAAAGTGAATTATTTATATATTAAAATGAAAAACTGTTTCATCTATAAAGAATACTACAAGTTTCTGATATAGCATATATATGTACAGTTTTTGCATACTTTTAAGATTATTTACTCTTTTTACTTGAGTTGACATTGCGATGATAGCGAAGACGAAAAAATTGGGTCTCGAAATTTTGCTCCCACACTATTTTTTTTTTTCCTTTTTTTTTAAAACCGAAAATAACTGTACCTGCCAACCATTTTTTTCGAAATTTTATAATTTTTTTTTAAACAATGTCCAAGATATTTAAACAAAAATCCAAAAGTTTAAAGAATCGGTACAGCTGATTTTGATAATTTTTTTTATGTTAAAGCCCCCCAAAATTTAAAATATTCCTGTGCATTAAATTTTCAATTTTTTTTTTCGGATTTCATTTTTTTTTCGAAACTCAATATTTCGAAGACCCCATGCTTGATTTTTTAAATTTGATAAATAAAAGCTTCTTAATATAAAGAGAAAACAATGTATTACCTAAAAATAACGGTACCTACCCTACAAATGTTAAAAAATGGTTTCCGGAAATCGTGTTTTTCTCGAAAACGTCTCCGAGAATTTTGATAAATTTTTACGTTCTATAATTAAACAAAAAATTGAAATCAATATATTACTGACTTTACCGACCTTAGAACCATTTTGGCGATTTTTGAATTTCTCATTACCGGCTGAACGAATTTTAATGAAATTTTTTACATTTTTTTTTGAAAATTCGATATCTCAAAAAACTTTGTTATAAGTTTTGTTCTTGCATAAACTAATATTTGCTTGCATCACATGGCATCCTGTTCTTAGGTCCAGCTACCACTAAAAGAGTTGTTTTAGTCATTAAATAAATGAACTTTATGTTTATGAACAGTTTTTCTCTAACAGCATTCATTTTTGAAATTCTTAGTCTTTTACATAAGAGAAGTTCGTGCGACCCAGTCGTGCATTTTATTTTAAGAGGAAACAAAAATATGGCAATTGCGAATAATTTTCTTCAACAAAACCATTTTCATATTAAATACCAAGATTCGAGTTCCTAGCACAGTTTTTAATGTACATATGTATATCAAATCAATCCTTTGGTAAAAACTAATAGTTTATAGCTTGAAAGAAAGAAGACAAAGTAGTTTTTGATATTTTGATAAGTTTTTGTTTTCACTTTCTTTTTGAAACACTTAATCATTTACTTCGGGATTTGGAAGTATTATCATATAATAAAACGGCAAACATGTTTTTTGTGGTACACTTTTCTCCAAAAGTATTTAACCGATTTCGATAAATTTTATATGGTTGGAAAGCCACAGTTACGGAGATGTGCAGAATATACTTGAGACACGCATTTACACACTGTGGGTCATTTTTGTTTTTGCACTGTCGAACACTTTGCATATTACATAAAATAAAGTTTAATTTAATAAATTTGCTTGAAAACACTGCCAATAATATAAATAATAAATAATAAATAAATTGGCACTCGAATTTCGAGAGCTGGGTCGGCTAGTATATAATTAATTGACATCTTAGGTATCTTTTGATGGAATTTGACATTTTTTGGCTTGTGTGCGAACTATATTTTGATATAAATAGAGTCTGAACTCTGAATGTCAATTGAAAGCTTAAATTCGAACGACCAATGAAACGTAAAATTTCTGGGTTATTCTGATTTTGTTCAATCCGTTGACATTTAAGTTATTTATCAGTTCAATTCCAAAATTAATTAAAAACTATTTGTAAGCCCTTATTTAAAAAGAAACATAAATATTTAGAGACACAAAACATTTTTTTTTACATATGCCCCTGTCGTTGGTTTTTTTGTTTTGTTTCCGTTGTAAAGATGGTTTGTTTACATTTTTTATCGGTAAAATAAGGAATGTTTTAAATCATCTTCGATTAATTTTTTTCTTAAGTTACCAACATAGATTTAAGATATTTAGCTATATCATTGCAATCAGAATATTAATACCCATTCATACAGAAATACGAGTAATTAGTAAAATTAATGTTTTCGAGACACTGTTTTCGTTTTACTTTATGGGAAATACATGGGCTGTAAATCTAAGAAAAATCAAAATCCTTTTCGAGTTTATAAGTCTGAGATGTAGGTTGCGTGGAAAGCTATTTTCCAAGTGTCAATTCAATCTATATGGCGACATGGCGTTGTAGGAAACGACCTTTTTAATATTAAAATCATTTTTAATCACTCATACGCCCCAGTGTCCAATCAAGAGAATTATATAAAACACTAGAAAATGTTGTTTATAGATACAACAAAACGCTCTATGTAATGGCAATTTCGTGAAGAAATCTTTAGTTTCATTGACTTAGAAAATTAAGCGATCAGCATTGTGTTACTAGCATAAAGTTGGTAATGTAGATTTTTCTATTAAAAAAACCAAGTTTCAATTGCCACGTAACCACTCACTTCCGTTTTTTCTCCACTTCCGTCGATGGAGCAAGTCAGCTCAAATTAACAATTAATTCGCGGCGAAGAAAAACTAAAAACCAAAAAAAAATTAAGAATTGATTCGCGACAAAGAAAAAACGAAAAGTGTTAGGAAAAAAAAAAAGAAAAATTAAACGCGGATTTTTAATTTTAGTTTTTTACTTTTATCCATTTTTATTCGATAATTTCATCGATCGGCCTAAGTAGCAAACGAGGCTCTGCAAAAACGAAAAAGAAAATGTATATATAAAAAAAAAACTTTAGGTAAGAATTTAGCTGAAAGGTTATGTTGTCATAAAAGAACCACGTTATCCATCCACAGAAGAATCATCTTTTAACCCCCTTGCACGATCCTGTAAACTCTAAGCCAGTCAAAAACAAGAAAGAAAAACTATTTAAATAGGTAAGGAATTGGTACAGACTTAGTCTAAGTAAAACAAAAAAAAAAAAGAAATTTAGAAAAAAAATTATGTAATAACAAATAATTGTTACTAATTAATTGTCTAGGTTTGAACAGAATCCAAGCTTGAGAAAGAGAAACAAAATTAAATCAAGTGGGAAAGGGAGACACAGGAGTAGTCCCGTAGTCCCGTTTGCTCATCAGGCCGTCATCAAGTCTTGAAACAGGTACAACAGACAGAAGAACAAGAAAAAAAATAGTGCGAGGAAAGAGAAAAATATTACAACAAAAAAAAAGAAAAAAGATAGTTCTGTGTTAAAAAGAGAAAAATAGTAAAATAAAAAAAAAAGAAAAAATATAGTTCGACGTTAAAACGAGAAAGAAAATTAAAGTAAAATTAAAAGAAAAAAAAAAAAGAAATAGAAATTAAGTTCTATATATAAAAAAAGAAGAATAAGAAAAGTAAACAAAATAAGAAAAAAATTAGATTTCAATGAAAAGTAGATTTTTTTTTTAAATTTAATAATAAAGTAAATAAAAAAGGAAAAGAAAAGAAAAGTTCAGAAGAAAAATTTATGACATAAGAAACAAAAAAATTAATTTCGGTAAATGTAAAGTGTGTAACATCCCATCTTTCGATATTCAATTTTGTCTTGGCTTCGGAGCGAGATATATAATATTAATCGGTCACATCATTCATTGGTTTTAAATTTCATTCAGTGTATATATGTATATGATTTTTTTTTTGTTTTCATCAATCAACGTTTAGCATTCACCGTCGCTACCAGATGCTGTGCACAACATATTGGAGCTCGGGTAAGTGCATTAGTATTTATAATTTATTTTGACTTTTTTTTAAGCATATATATATTTTGATAAGCTAAAAGAAATTTAAAAAAGAAAATAATGAATTAAAGCCAAAAAGAGATAACATAAAGAAAAAAAAAATCAAAAAAGTAACAAATGAAGAACCAAAACAAAACAAAGAAACAGTAAACAAAAGGAAATTTAAAAATAACGAGAAGTGCACTCTAAATAAAGCTAGAGCGACTTCGTATCTTATTTTTTTTGTGGAGATAATAATTTTCTACCGTGAATACTTTTTTTTTGGAAACGATGTATGGGCATGCGAAAATACAAACAAAAATAGTTATACGATTTCTTTATTAAGATGTAATATGAATTAATAAAATAAATTTTGGAATTACATTAGTAATACATAGATGATATGTTTTTTTTTTGATGATGAAAAATCCTGGGAGACATCTTTTTTTTCTCGAATTGTTTGGATATTTTTTTTAAGTTAAATATGACGGTTTAGATTAGATTTTTTTTATGGGAGGTGAGTGAGAGGAAATGAAGCGTAGTTCCTAAATTTATCTTAAGGGGGAGTTTATCACCAAAAGATAATCAAGGGAACATCGTAGTAGAACCGCAGTCCATGCTGAGAATATGACCATTTCTCAAACATTGCTATAGAGATACATAGTACCATTCGAATTAGGCGACGCAGACCAACAATAATGCACAGCCCGACCTGGACGAAGTGAAGATAGCTATATCGAATCTCAAGTCCAACAAAGCCGCTGGAGCTGACGGCCTTGCTGCCATCATCGGCAGGCCATGACTTTGTTGGGAGTATGTACCCGCTCATCTGCAAAATATGGTCGGAAGAAACAATGCCCGATGAATGGAACCTCAGTATTCTCTGTCCGATCGTCAAGAAAGGAGACCCTCTTAATTGCGCCAACTACAGAGGCCTAAATCTCCTAAACATCGCGTACAAGATCCTTTCTATCGTATTATGTAATCGTCTGAAGCCTTTCGTCAACAAGCTGATAGGTCCATATCAGTGCGGTCTTAGACCAGGAAAATGCACCATCGATCAAATATTCACATTACGACAGATCTTGGAAAAACCCAGGAGCTACAAGTCGACACCTACCATCTTTTCATCGATTTCAAAGCCGCGTATGATAGCATCTATAGAAACCAACAATAAAGAGCGATGTCTAGTTTTGACATCCCTGGCAGACTTGTCCGTTTGTGCAGGACGACGATGGAGAACGCATGCTGCTCCATCAAGGTCGGAAAAGATCTCACCGGTGCATTTGATGTCAAAAAAGGTCCATTTAATGAGCGGCAATTCCTGAGCGGCTGAGCGGTTGGTTGTGAAAATGCCGTTATCAAGTACTGTTCGCGGTAGTGTTTTACGTAAAAGTCGCCTTAATTAATTAATTATCTTACATTAAAAAAAAAGAGTTGGTGTTCATCCAATTAACCGAAAAATAGGAAGTTATGGCGACTTTCACCATTTTTATAAGGTGTCACTTAATTTGTGCATAATATTTTAGGGCGTGGTTCTTGAGTATATTCTAAGAAAAAACTCATTCCACAGTGAGGGCCTATTTCCATTTTGTATATCAAATATCGGGGATTTAAGAAAAGGCCTATTTTGGTGTACTCTGACCCATGTTAACGTTCTTATTCCAAATACTCGCAAGCTAAACTCTGTTCAACAAAAATTGTCAGTACAGGCCTTATGAGAGAGCTTTTTCCAAAGCAGTGGTGCCTGATGCACCCTCACTGCACTACGTTGGGAAAAATACCACTTAAAAAAGATCAAGTCACTGACTTTTTTCAAAAAATTGTTGTTGTAATTCTTCACAAAAAGTTGTACATCCCAACGCGATCATTGAATCCCACTGTTGAAGGGATACTGTCAAGTCAATACGATCGTGCGCTTATTATAAACATCAAAATAGAGTTACCATTATCATTCTAAATTACAAGCAAGGAGCTTATTAAGGAGCTTTTGGGATTTGAAGCCTTTGAGAACAAGTTTTATGAATTTGAGTATGTTGAGTGTTGGCGATCTATAATGTAAACTATAGGGAAACACTGTGAGAGCTTTAAAAAACGACATACTTATGCAAGCCAATGAAACCAGAGTGAGAGGCAAACGTCCTATCTTCCTTGTACTGACAATTTTTGTTGAACAGAATATAGTAAATCGTCGGTTTGAATAAGGTTCCTGGTATTTTTGTAGCGCTCTAATAGTTGAAGTTCCATTGCACATCCAATAAACTAAAAAAAACAATGTCAGCGTTGTCTCGGTTTGTAAATGTAGACATTTCAATAAGCGTTCATAAACATTTTTGTTAAACAGATTTGGCTTCGTAGCCCAAACCTTACTCTTTTTGAGAGCTTTTAAGGAATCGGTAAAGGAATTGACGGTTTTAAGACCGCTATATGAATAAAATAAATTATAAATTAAATTTGGTGGTGCAACAGCTCGAAGTGAACCAGGACCTAGTGACTTACAAATCTCAACCATTCCTGTGTGCGTGCTACCAGGAACAAAGGGGACCTACAATTTTCTGCCGATTCCGAACGGCTAATGAGCAGCACTTTCCATGACAAGAGATACTCTTGGAGGATTTGTCAATTAATCGCAAAAGGCAGTACAGAGGCAGCGGCTGAGAATCGAACTCGAGACCTTTCGCATGACAGTCCAACGCACTAACCATTATGCCATTATGCGTTTTTAAAAAAACATTGCAATATTCTTGGAAAACCACTCATATTATCAACTGTTGTTAAAAACGTGTTTAAAATCAGAAAACATCTTTTTTACGCAAAAAAAAAAAGCCAAAAACGCAAAAAAAACTTTTTTTTTCATTTTTCCCAAGTATCATAAAATCTATGGGTTTTTTTAGCAAACTTCTCATCGAGTTTTAGTTTTGTTACGTTCATTAAAAAAATTTGTAAAAATTATGCCTTACCGCTCAGCACTATACTAAAATAATAGAACAGATTTGAAAGCTGAGCAGCATCGCTCTGCCGCTTAGAAATGGCACTTGGCTGCGTGGCCAACCCCATATAACTTCATGTCTTTTAATTTTTTGTTGCCGCTCAGCATTTTGCCGCTTTGCCGCTCATAACGTGGCCATGGCTTTAGATGTCTTTTAATGAACGTTCCAAAAATTCGCTAGCGAGAACCGTACTAACGTTGGCGTTGAAGGGAATAACAAAACACAACATTCAAACCAAAAAATTTTTCCGGGATAAAATTTTCCTGCAATTTTTACGTCCTTAACCTCCATTTAAGGTACTTTGTTTAACCCAATTTAACAAACCAACTGATAATTTTCAAATATACTCGTATAACAAGCTTGGATCAGTTTACTTTCAATATATGGATATTCGTTCAAAAGCTTCTTATGCAAGCAGTGTTCATAATTGAGAGCTTAACATTAGCCAAACACAAACAAATCAATATGTCAATGCTGTGATACTTCGATAACGACTTCCTTTTAAGAAGAAGACACATAAATCCCTTCCGAAATATAATTGGGTACATCTTAACGGCTATTTGTATTATATTGGTTTATAACATAATTGTCATTGTGTTTTGATTGAATTTGCATTAACAATCAATGTCAAAACCATTAACACTGACACTTCTCTGTATGTTAATCTGGTAAGAATTTGGATGCCTTACATGTCTCAAAATCATCACAATAATATGCCCCTTATTTGCACTACACGCTAAGGCCAAAAAGCACACATATCATTTTGAAATTAGCTTTACACATAAGTGACATATTGGCCACATTTCACAAAATGCCATTCATGTGAACGCATTAGTAACTGATGCAAATAATTGCATAAATTTATAAACACACACCCCTCCCAAGTCTATCCTTTTGACAGTGTTATATACCCCAATTATATTGAGCTAATTCATTCGATTATTATTAGTATTCTGCCTGTAAACCCAATTTAAGGCCATTTTATGTCGTTCAGAGGTTACAGAGGATGACAACGGCGGCGTGGTGATGTCTTAAAGGAACACCCACACCTTACCTATAGGGGCTCGTCAATATACATATGCACCCACATACATATATACTATGTGCTTACCATTTAACAATGTAAAATACAATTTATGCCGGCCATTGTTCGGCCGGAGAGCCTAAAGGTGTTAACTGTATTTCGATGGCTAACTCCATTAATCTCCCATTACAGATGTATTTCCATATATTATGACGACACTCACACTTACGCCGTCCCACGGTAAGCCCCAAAGACATTCCACAATCTATAGATATGTTCGTGTGTAGAAGTACACTGTGCAGTTAAGGACATTTACACATGTTTCGCAAAATTAGTCATTGATATACAAACATACATACATACATATGTAGATTCGTGGGAAATTAATTACATAATACAAGGAACAGCGCTTAAAAATTAATTTTTCTTCCCGCTACTTCTTTTTGTTTTCCGGTGCACAAAAATCATAGTTTCGAATTATATCTCTTTAAAATCTTTCTCCACATACAAATGTTTTTTGAAGAACGGGAAAAACATGAAAGGTGTAACTAACCAAGCCGCTTAAGCCATCGATAGAAGAGCATTCCTCAGAGATAAGATACAAAGATAGGGATTACCTTTTAAAGTCGACAGTAACTAACCGTATCGACATTCATTAAAAAATACAACTTTGTGAAAATTATAACACGGAGTTAAGTTGCAATACAGAGTGAGTAGGCGAAACTGAAAACTACACAATCAAAGCCATACCATTAAGTGGTACTCGTATATCTCGAGAACGACAGAAGGGACTGATGCTGGAATTTTGGGGCCTAGAACCAAACTCAAAATCTTGAAAGGAATAACCGAAACCTAAACAATGCCATTATGTCAGATAGCCAACCCACATTCAAAGCACTAAGTTCATTTATGCCATCACGTCTAAGTTGGAGTGGGTAGATTAAACGAACTTGGCAAGAACAATAAAAGGTCTCATTTCATTGGGTACCTGGACACTGAGAGGTCCAGGGAAATGAGGAGGCGAACCGCCTATCATAACTGGGCACAAGGACTCCTTTCATGGGGCCAGAGCTCTACTGCGGAAGCGGAATAGGAGAAAACAGGATTAAAAACAAAATAAAAATAGAGGAGGAGGTGAACAGATCCAAAAACTGGAAAGAACTCCCAAAACTGAGGCAGGCCAAACTACTTCTTGGGAACTATAACCATGATCGTTTCACGAACTGTATCAGCTTAAGGAGGTTCACAGTAAAATAAGAAGACATTTGAGTATTCTCGGCTTAGAAAACAGCCCCACATGGAGATTCTGCGTACTTATGACAAAACGCCGGAACATAATACTAAGCAGATGCGAAGCACTAATGCATCCAAGGCACAAATATCTGGAACGCTACCAGTACTGATTTATCCTCTCTGAAGTCTGAAGGCACTCCAATTAATCAAACTCATCAAAGGGAGAAATTTGGAGGAAGAGCTGTAGGGTTATCAACTTGTATAGATCTGGATGGAGGTGCAATAGATCTTTAGGTCGCAGTGCAAACGCACTTTCAATATTCTTTCATTCATTCATTCAATCCTAAGAGCTGCTTCAAATTCATAAGATTCAACTACAAAAATTAGGAAAATTGGGTGTTACAGGTAGTCTTTCCACGTTTAACGGGTGTCATGTAGAAAATAGATCAATTGCGGACTGTAGACAAAAAACACCCCTAACACCCAACTACAAAGAGTGGAAGAACGACTGGTATCGGGTTGTTTTTTTCTGTTTGAAAATTATTATTTACATGATTTCAGAAAACAAAACCACCAATTGAATGCTTTCGACAGATGCAAGGGTGGAGTGATGGTTTGAGCAGCAATCTCATTCTAAGTATTTTAGGAACTAAAGTTTGTCATCTTTAATAATGAACGCTGTTTTCTATGTCGGGTCGTTGAAAAAGACCTTTTCACACTTTTCTAATATTTTCAAGATTTGCGTATGGACATACATAACCTTAATATCGACTATCGAAAGAGCGTATCGCAGGTCAAAAAGTTTCATGTCTTCAATTGCCCCATATTCTCCTGACCTGAATGTAATTGAAAATGTTTTGGGAATGGATGTTGTGCAAGCTCTATGAGTCAAGAGCACAATATAATACCAATGACGAGCTAAATGATGCCATCAACATGAACAGAAAACAAGATACAAAAAGCATTTCTGCGGTCTATTACCCGCTCGTTTCTTTATAAATCTCATTTAAAAATAAGATTCTTGCTTACATTAAGCTTTATTTAAAGTGATCTTTTCTTCTTGTTTGTGACTGTATGATTCAATAGCGAATAGAGTAAGTGAAAATACTCTTTACAAAGTACAAGTACTCTTTATTAAAAATAGTATAACAATTATTTTAACAATTTATATTCAAGTCATTGGATGTTTTCTGCTGAGCTAAAATATATATGGGATTTCTTTTTTTTTTTTTTGTTAGAGCTATAGCGAACTTTAGGCTCTGAAGGATGAAGCTGAATTATTATGTATTCAAATGTTGTTGGTTTGAAACAGCTGTTACCATTGTGTCCTAAAAAATTTAATTTGAACTTAACAAAGCACTGGATATATTTCAGTGACCAGAAGTGTACATATGTAAAAGAACTGAATGATAAGCTCATCAACCTCCGATCTTTTCAGCATCGTCTATCGTTGCAGAAGCAAAATATATCTCCTGCCATTCTTTTTGAGTAGCATATAAATCGAAGAATTGGAGAAGCACTCAGTACTCGGTATGTGTGTCAACGATGATCTTCGTTGAAATGACCACATTCTCCACACCACCAAAATTCGTTGCTAAATGTTAAAATCTTCTGTATCCGCAGGTTAAGCCCAGGATAGAATGCAAAACAGAACGTGAAAACTGATAGGAAATACTCGTACAACTATCATGGAATCATTCCCATCTGTTGAACACAGCCGGAATTTTTCAAGTTTTTCGTTGTTATATTCGTATCTTTGTCTTCACAAGCAATACTCAATCGAAATAGCCAGTTGCATACTGCAACAAATAGATCATCCGCGATACCCGTCTTGCTAGGATTGCTATCAGTTCACCCTCGAGTCTAATTTTGTACGTACTATCAAATAAAGAGATGGGTTTCTTAGTCGCTCAGCACGATTATGGAATAGTTTAACCGGCACGGTTTTTCCTTGTGATTTCGATTCAACATATTGAAAAGCAATGTTCCCATCGCTCGTGCCATTCTTATGTTTAACATTAATAGGCCCTCAATAAAACCTTGAGCACGTTTGAATTATGTGAACAAAATAACCTCTTCAGTCGAATACTCCTAAAACAAATCAATGTGCTATCATTTAGAAAAAAAAGTCAATTAATTCTATATCGAAAAGATTTAGCGAATCGAATTAGATGGTCTTTGGTGTAATTTAAATTTTCAAAATGGTGTGAGCTTTGAAACCCATAAAAGGAAGCCAATACGTGATAGGGCAACACTAAAACTGAGTATCGAATCGAATTAAAACAGACTGTGTCTCCCCAAATCCTCTATAAGATGTCAACTTTTAGAACATGCGTTAATTGTAAGAAAAAAGCGACATGTTTCTCAAAAGAATCCAAAGAGGCATTTGGCTTTTTCTTGCTGAGCTTCATACAAATTAAAAAAACCATGGGAGAAAAATATACATATGTATGTATATACATATGTACTCTTAAGAGTACTTTGGAGTACTGAAATCTAAAATATTTAATGATTACTGACTAAAATTTGATGGGCTTACTTGCCAAGTTTTTTTGTATGCCCACTTCGAAAGGTTTTAAAAACTTGACCAGTGAACCTATCAAATTTTAGTCAATAATCATTAAATAATAAAACTTCTCTATTACATTGTAGCTGTTTCAATATTATTCTACTTTAAATAATCGGTAAACCTTCATGAAGTAAGAACTTGGCGTACTTTTAGATCTCAGTACTTTTCACGGCTGACTTGTTACACAAAGGTTTTTGTATACCTAGTCCTGCAATAAGTTCTGTCCCTAACAAAAACATGTTTTATTTAAAAAATAAAAAAGCAATCAAAATTCTTTTTACGTCATTTATTAAGTATTAAATTTACAATATAAGTATATAAGAAATTATTCAAAATGCCCCCCCTTAGCCTTCAAACACTTTCTTAAACGACCGGCCTCGCGTCTATCGCCGCACGCACGACTTCCAGTGGAAACGAAGCTACTGTCTTCAACAAATCAGCTTTGAGAGACTCAATATTTCGGTGAGGCTTACAGCAAGCCTTCTCCTCCAAAATGTTCAGCGAATTAAGATCGGGGCTGCCCGGCTGGCAAGCACTGAATATTTCAGCAAGATTCTGCGCCGACCCACAAAGCAAAAACAACACAACAATGGCTTAAGGACAATTTACCAGAGTTTCTTGCCGCAGAAGATTGGCCCTCGGGCAGCCCCGATCTTAATCCGCTGAACTACCGGTTGTGGAACACTTTAGAGAAGAAGGCTTGCTGTAAGCTGTAACGTGGCTGAATAGTTCACTCATAATAAAACTTAAATATCTACTTATAACTAACATGCTACCATAATATGTAAAAATAAATAAATATAAAAAAAAAAACTAGGCATACTACATTTTTGCTACCCATAATACGTAATTAGTGAAAGGTGATCATGCACACCTTTTCACTCTATCCGAGATCAATAGGACTCGTGTTGGATATGAATCCAAGATCAAAGACACATATCCATGATATCACCATACCCATCCATTCATGCATATGTAGCTATGTCGATTCTTCAGCTACTGAAAAAAAAAAATATAGATTAATCAATACAAATTAAAGTGTATAAAAGAATATGAGATATGAACTTTTACCTCAGCCTCAGCTGAGACTAAGATCTGTTTACATCTTTATGACGATGAACTTCTGATACTTACCGTTTGAATATACTTTGGATACAAATTAATTAGCAAAGCCTGAAAAAAAAGGAAAAAAAAAAGGAAATAAGAAAGAATCTTTTTAAATATAAACCAAATAAAATAATAAAACTTACCAAAAGCCTGTCCAATTACTTGCACGTTCTTATGAATTTCACACATTCTTTGCACAAACAACTTTGACATAAGATTATAATAGTTTTATCTCACTCTTAAAAGAGTAAGAAAATATTAATATCTTTGCGACGACACTATATCTTTTGCGGCGAATTCATTATAAGAAATATAATATGAATTGGTGAAATAAATCATACAAGTAATAGATTTTTTTAGGAGTATATTAAATTTCAGGAAACATTAAAACTCAATGTCGGTTACTTTCAAAAAAATTATAAAAGGAACAAAAAAAAAAGTAATAAGTCCAAGGGTAGTTGCAAAAATGATTAAAAGTAGAAATGTGATTCAAAACAATACTGTGATATTAGATATAAGATAAAAATAGAATAGTACTATAATTTTATTAAAAGCTATACTTAGACAATAGTAGTGAATGCTTACTTTACATAAAAAGCGTAGAAGAGGAAATGAGACAGAAGAAAAAAATTAATAAAACGTTAATGATATTTGATTAAAATACCTACCTTTGCAGTTATAGACTTATTTACCTGGTTAAAACAAAGAAGTATGAAATACATAAAAGGGGTCTTGGCAGAAAAAGAAAAAAAGACAAAGAGGATGACTTGCGATTTTCATCGAGAGAAGTTCGAGAACAATTCTGTTTGAAAGTTTCCTTTATTTTAAAGCAGTATAAAAATAATTAATTTTTTTGAAATAAAGTTTAAAATTTCACAAAAAATAATTTCCGATTATAAATACGAAAAAAAAAAGAAAATTATAAATATTAAATATAAGAACAAACGAACAATACAAAAAAAAAAAAGACATATCAGAGGCTCTCCGCACCTACAGTGGTCTTAATAAGTGCTTCTGCCCCCATAAGGTCCAGGGTGCTCTGTCCATTGTAGAGGATACTTAAGTGCAAAAACTAGAAACTATTTAAATACATATATCGAGGAGTGTATTCTACAACCAGGGAAAGAAAGCAAAATTGAAATCTGTGAGGAAGAAAAGACTTAAGTGGTGAAATATATACACATATATATATACATATATATAATTGGAGGATCAGGAAGACAACTACAAGAAGTAAAAAAATAAGACTTTAGCCCAAGAATTAAAATAAAGTGAAATCCCTAATCGAATTCAATACATTTTTTTTACCTAAATTAAAAATAAATTACATAATTTCTTTTACTAATTAACGTAAATTTTACTTGAATTAATTAAAAGTTGTGTAAGAACCAATCTGTTTTAAAGAGTGTCTTTCAAATTGCCGCGGAAACTAATATTTTAGTAAGAACTAATTCTCCAGTTCCTGATTTGTGCTGCCGGCAGGACGTCGAGGGACGAGTTAAAAAAATCGTAAGTAATCATAAATATATGTAAAATTTGTCCTGGGATGATCAAAGCAAATCCCCAACGTAAGCTTTTACTGTTAAAGACAGATATCGGTTCCTTTTTTTTGATTTGCCTTTCAATTTTAATTTTCATTTTTTATTCAGAAAATTTAGATTTTTCTTTTAACTCTTCATAAGATTTGTTAAATAAAGATTTTAAGAATTTTTGTGAAATTGAATGAAATCTGATTTTTTTAATTTAATAAGAAGTTGGTAAGATGAAATACATCATGATGATGCAATGTTAAATCTAAAGCGTGTGATGTGTGAAGAGACGTGTCAGGCCGTCTAAAAAGGTAACTATCATGACAGGACATGGTTAGACGATAAGTTCACATAGCTGAAAAGCAATTTAGGGGCTATCTTCCATAACTTAGGCCAAGGAAGTTAGCGAAGGATGTGTCTCAGACATATGGGAGGGATGGCCAAGCTGTACCAACAACATCAGGTAAAACCTTACTGATTAGAGCGAACCATTGTCTTGGAGAGATGATGGATTGAGGATGTTATGCTCTTGATAAGCTAGGTAGGAAGCAAATTAGGTTTAAGTAATTTAGAATTAGATGGGGGGTTAGTTTTACTTACTAGGTCATAGGTTAGTTATAGTTTAGGTTGTAATAATTAGGTTTCTATCCAACTTTAAGGATGTGTAGCATTCAGAATTATACGTCCTTTCTCCAAGGCAGTGGCAAAGGTGAGTGAGTATGCATCTTTTCATTTCCTTTTTTTTTTCTTTTCATCGTCCGTCCGATCAATTGTCCGTCTGATTTTTTTTATTTTTTTATTAGTTTACTTTCTTTTTCTATTAACAATGGCATGAACAATAGTGAAGTTGAGCCGAAGTTGTTTTATTTGAGACAAGAACTCCCCCGTCCGACGAGCTTAGCTGAGCCGAGACAAGCATGCCATCGTCCTAAAAATAAAGCAACAAAGTCGCCCCCTGTGGCAAATAAAGGTTCATTTCAAAGCCTCACCGAAATATTGAGCTTTCAAAGGTGATTTGTTGGAGACAGTAGCTTCGTTTCCACTGGAAGTCGTGCGTGCGGCGATAGACGCGAGGCCGGTCGTTTAAGAAAGTGTTTGAAGGCTAAGGGGGGGCATTTTGAATAATTTCTTATATACTTATATTGTAAATTTAATACTTAATAAATGACGTAAAAAGAATTTTGATTGCTTTTTTATTTTTTAAATAAAACATGTTTTTGTTAGGGACAGAACTTATGGCAGGACTAGGTATAGAAGAACTTGGCTCTTTTTTTAACATTTATGTTTTTCGTCTGATCCTTATTATAAAATATTATTCAAAACGTTGTGTTGATAAGAATATCACGCTGATTTGGAACAGTTGTAGCACATTGGGTAAATAATAAAAATATCCCAGGTTCGAATCTCCGTGGGAATAGAATATATCATTTCATCATAACATTTTTGATATTTTAAATGTTGGACGATTTTTATCTCCCAAAAATATTAATTTTCAGTTGTATTGATTTTTTTCAGTGTAATTTAAAATTTTTCCCCGACAGGTTTTTTTCTTTTTTATGACCGAAACTAACAGTATCTGTCATAAAAATTTTCGTTCGAAATTTAAGAAGATATTTTTTCAAAAAAAACTGTTCAACTGATTAAAAAAAATCAAACAATTTTATTTAGTGAAAGCTAGCTAATGATAACGAAAATCGAAAAATGGTTTTTAATGTTACCTCGCATTTTTGAACCATTTTTGTCTTTCGATTTTATCAAAAGTATTTCATCCACTTTTGATCAAAAAAATGGAAAACTATTTTTTACTGAAATTTTTCATTTTGTTTGGAACACAATATTTAGAAAATCACAAGCTATATTTTTTTTGATGATGTATAGGAACAAAATGTTTCTTTTATCCAAAAATAATGTTAAATCACCGTTTTCGAATATCGTATTTTTCTCGAAAACGGCAACTGGAGATACAAGTTTTACGGTTTTGTTAAAGATTTTTATAATACAAACTCTATATATTACTGAAATAAATCGGTCAAGTAGAAGACTTAGCACTATTATGGGACTTGGTGAATTATTGATTCAAAATAGGTTTCTTGGCCCTTAGTCTGCAAAAATTAGCTTTTCGGCCCGGCGATCTCACATGGACTCATCATTTGACGAAACGCCAATTGTTGTGGACTAAAGGCCAACAAAGCTATTTTGAATCAAGTTTTGCTTAAATTTGACGATCTATCATTCAAGTAAAAAAAAACTGGTATTAACACATTACTTTCAGTACCTACCATCAAACCTGAAAATAAAATTTTCATATATAAGTTTTTCATAAAATTTTAATTTGGGCTATCAAATATTTTTCTAAAAAACGTCTAAAAATGATGTATAAAAAACTTATTAAAAAAAAACGCTACGATTTATAATACTTGTTCTTGCATATATTTATACTTGCCTTAGAAATAACAAGAACTAACATAAAGGATCTAGATATCAATTTTAATGGTCTGCAGAGATTCAACACCCACAACTGTCTTTAAGAAAGCCAGGTGTCCATCTTATGTCTCTAGCTCTCTCATGAAAAAAAGAAAAAAAGAGCCGTTGCGTAATATAAGGCCACTATATGCCAACAAATTTATATTTTTAGTAGCTATAACTTTATCTTACGCCAAACTGTAAATAATTTTCAGTATAAATGGTAATATTCAGCAGAAACATAGGCAATTTTCTCAAAAAAAGTCAAAATACTCTATTTTCGTTAATTGGAATTTGTGCCAAGAATCACAGTAATCGCAATAGGCAAAAAATACGAAGTTTAATTGACATATTATAAATGTACATATCTACGCCACATCGATACTAGACGAAATTTAGTCGACATCTTTCGGTAGCAGGTTCCCATTACAGACGACGCTTAAACAAAAAGTCGGCTTTCTCCTAGTGAAAATTACTCAGTACCAAATTTGAAGCAAATCAGTCCAGCTCTATGTTCGTCGACCAACGGTATGACGAAACCTAAAAGTTGCTCTTTAAATTATTAAGTAAAAAGGACTAGTCCAGTGGGGAGTTATCCGACCAATATGAATACGATTAAATGAAGATGCCCGATACGAAAATTGCAGTTAATCAAGTGAACTAGTTTGTGCATTATAGAATCACTAAAAGTTGTAAAAAAAGGAGAACCCCCGTGAGCGCTCGTTTTCTTAACCTATGCAACTTTGCGTTAGAAGTACTCGTACCTGAATTTTAATTTCGTCCAAAAGTTCTTCGCTTTTTATTTCATCTATCTGTCTTTGTTTCTTGTGCTTTTGAATAGGAAAAGTTTTCAATTAATCTTTCTAATAGATTTATCCTTTCGTCCTTGCTGCAGCACACGAAGGATACTGATGTAATCTTTTTGTGTATGAACATTGTCCAGAAGGGATTTCCAGTTTTTTCGGGACTAAAACAAAAACTTCGTTACTTTTGCAATTTTACGCAGTTTATTGCGTCAAGATAAAACGGAATGACTTTCTCAATCTTTTTGGATTTTACCAAAGAAGTTGTCTTCCTCTCCATTATGTTGGGAGAATCTTCCCCGAATGTTTTTGCAATGGTTGTTGAATAGCTCGCAAGAAAAAAAAAACAAACTTTCTCTCGGCCATCAAATAATTTAAGAAGGAAGCGAGGTGCGGGCAAAAAGCCCATTTAAGTGATAAAGACAAAAAAAAAAATAAATAATTGTAATAAGTGGACGACGGAAAATGAACATACCCTTAAGAATTATCTCGAAAATTGTGTTTGTTTTTCTACTCCTTCCAAGAAGAAAAAAATAAACGGTGACAGCGATGAAGAGGAAAAGAATAGAAAGAAAGGATACTGAGACTTTGGTTTCTTTGCAAGAGGTGCCTCTGGTGCCTATCTACGAGTATCTACAATTCCAGAAAATGACAGACGTTTATCCACTTGTCTTAAGATTATATCCCAACGCAACAAGAAAGGGACGAATGTTATTTAACTTTTATAATTGTTATAATTTGATTTTGTGATTTGAACAAGCCATGAAAGGAAAGGACTTTTCAACTGATGTCAGATAGTTTTGTGAAATTTAAGATTTAGCTGAAAGCTGAAAATGATAACTTTTGAGTTTTGAGGGCTTGTGTTTATTGTTGATTCATTCAGTGCATCATCAGATTGAAGTTACGGATGAACTTTTTTTTTCATACACAAAGGAACCTCAGATTGATGGAAAAATCGGCCCTTTCTAAAAGCTATTTATTTGATTTACTTATTAAGGAAAAATAACTAAAATTAACGTTCTACAACATCTGATAAGAATTCAAAGTACTTTTACTTAGATACTTATTATCATTGCTGAGAAAAATGTGTTGTATGTAAAGGGTTATCTTGGAAAGCGAATAATCTTTCTGAACAATGCATGGCGGTCGAACTAAAATTCTGCAAAAGCAAAACAGAACTTTCGAAAATGTTAAAAGCATTCAATTTTTTACATTTGAGAAACTTTGGCGCAAAATTTTAAAAAGTCGAAATTATAAGTGGAAACGAGTGAATTAAGAAATAAAGCAATTAACTATCTTTATATTAATTTTAAAAATTTTCTTAACAGTATCGTACTAAAGCGATTTTCTTTAATATAACTTCCTTCTAAACAATGGCAGTTCGTTATAAAGAGGTAAAATAGATGCTTTTAACAAAATCTTAGATAAAATCTTTCTATATGTTTGAAATCAAGAATAAATGGTTTTGTGCTAATATTTGGCCAACGTTCACAGAATGAAACAATTGTTTTTTCAACCAGCGACGCACAGTGGTTCCTTCTAATGGAGGCGATGGAAAAAATGCAACAGAAACCATACGGTTTCATATGTATTCTAAATGGTACGAGTTCTAATCATGATTCAAAAATTTTGTGTTTTTACACAACTTTAATAAAATATAATTATTTTTAATATTTTTATAAAATATTTTTTCATCTTATTTTTAGATGCTAAACTGAAACTGTTCCTAAAGTAGGTGTTATAAAAAATAAACAAATAAATATACATATAGTAAATAACTCACGTTAATATTATAACCTTTTGATTTACACAAAGTTTGGAATTTTTAAAATGTTTAACAGACATACAGACATGGGGAATGAAATGAGTCACTTTACGCTTGAAAAATGGCGGGAAATATTGAAAACTTATTTCTGAAAAAAGTGCTGTGTAGCCAAAACAGTGTGTGTTTTGAAAAGAAGTTTTGGCCGAAATAAAGTTTCTAAGACTGGTATACTAGTAGGCACCACTAATGGTCCCCGTCAACGTACGGTGCCGCACAGACGAGAATGTGGCTGCTGTTGCTGAAAGTGTGAGATTCAATTCACGAACATCCACTCGCCATTGATCTCACGCACTAGCCTGAGGAGAATTCTGCATAAAGATCCCGGATTATTCGCTTACAAGATCCAATTGACTCAGAAGGCGCACGGGCACGACCATCCGCTTCGGTTATCGCTTCGCAGCTTGGGCTTTAGAGCAGCTTCAATTGGACAAAAATTTTGGGCGAAATATCATCTTTTCTGTCGAGGCACATTTTCATCTCGACGGCTACGTTAACAAACAAAATTGCAGCATCTGGGGCTCGGAAAACCCCATCTTATTATCCAGAAGCCAATTGCATCCATAAAGAGTGACAGTTTGGTGCAGATTGTGGAGGCATCATTGGCCAATTTTTCATCGAAAATGGGACTGGGAACAGCGTTTCGGTCAACGGTGGGTGTTACAGAGCCAACAAGATAACCTACTTTTTTTTTGCTGAAATTGAAGACATGAATTTAAACGACGATTCCACATCGATCTTTTGCGCACCAAATTCCCAAATCGTGTTATCAGCCGTCTTAGCGATGTCAGTTGACCGCCTCGGAGCTGCGATTTGATTCCTTTGGACTTTTTTTGTGGAGAACTGTGAAGGACCGATGTTATGCCAACAATCCGGAAACTGTTCAAGCACTTAAGGCCAATATCATCCAATATCCCGAAAGTATCAACAAGGACTTGAAAATCGATCTTTTGCGCACCAAATTCCCAAATCGTGTTATCAGCCGTCTTAGCGATGTCAGTTGACCGCCTCGGAGCTGCGATTTGATTCCTTTGGACTTTTTTTGTGGAGAACTGTGAAGGACCGATGTTATGCCAACAATCCGGAAACTGTTCAAGCACTTAAGGCCAATATCATCCAATATCCCGAAAGTGTCGACAAGGTCTTGAAAAATTGGAGTGACAGAATGCGCTACTGCGAAACCAGCTGAGGCCACTTGAACGACGTTGTGTTCTATAATTAATGGAAATGTCTGCTCTTATTATTAAAGCCATAATACATGGAAAAATTAATTTTGTTCATTTAATTGTATTTTTTAACAGAAACTTGTATTTGGCCCACCCTTTAGTATTAGAATTCTCAGAACAAGAACACCAGAAAGTTCTTAATTTAAACGGTATTTTTTATAAAAATCTTGATAAAAAATATGACGTTCAGTTTGACAGTTTTGCAAGTTTGCATAACAAATAAAATGACGGTCAATTTGACAGTTTATAACAATAACATAAAAACGGTATAACCGTAAAATCCTTGAACTTGATGCGGTGATTTCATCTGAATTTTACTTAAATTATGCCGCAGATATATCGGTCGACTTCAGAATCTTCCCTTGACTCTGTGTTTATTTAAACAAAAAGATTACAGTACAATCCCAAATCTATTGAAAAGAAGTAAATCGAAAATCATTATTTTGGCACCTGGCTCACTAATAAGAATGAAAAACGTGACTGAAACAACCAACAGCGCTACTCGTTTTCTCTTCGGACGGAATGACAAAAAATATCGTTCTTCACCAAGCGCTGCAGACGAAAATTATCAATCCTACGAAGAAGAAGATTCAGGAATGGTTGCAGCTGAAAATTTTTTCTTCGGAGATATTGAGGCCACCTACGAAGAATAAAAAAAGAACAACCTTCAATGTGCAGAAAAAGTTTAAAAAACAGATTCAAATAAAAAGTTAATATTTTTAGAAGATTTATTCTGGTTAGTCCATTCCTCTACAATCAATTAAACACAATTTTGCCAGATTTTTGTATTTTTGACCAATTTAATATTTTTTTTTAAGTTTCATCAACAAACCACTAGGAATTGATAATATTTTACGAAAAAGTACTACCTACCTATATACCTATATTTTTTTAATAAAAATGAATTTAAGGCACAAGGGGTCTGGTTCTACCGACCTGTTGGCTTGTAATTTGTTTTCATTATTTAAACAGGAATGGTATTTAAATTTTTCAATTCAATAAATAAATCATAATAATAAAATGAATACTATGTATTTAGTAATCGCTTTTAATTTGTGTATGACTTATATATGTACATATAAATGGTTAAGAGCCACGCAAAACACATAAATCTCGTTCATTGGTCCCCAGATTACGAGTATCTTCACAAAAAGATAAAGTTGATGAATTTGTTTGCCATAAGAATTATTATAGATACTCCTACTAAAGACTAGGATTGAGAACGTCCATTTAATCCCATATAAAATTGTATCCCATTTTTCAAAATTCTCAAAACGACCACATCCATTAACACATTCGGTAATAACAACCTCTTATCTCCTGAGAGCTATGATTGTCATAGCCCTCAATCAAAACCTAATCCAGTTCCCCGTTTATGAATAGGTATATGTCCATAAGGCGTTTTAATTTATTGCCCCTCAATTGGCTTAAATTAATTAGCCCTCGTACGGCTCTGCAGTTGCACATAATGCCCATTGTTATTGTTATGTGCCTGTGCGCCACCTCACAGATCCCGTTTGACTTAAGTTCCTCCTTGTTCTCTCCAAACAATCAAAAATTCCAATTGGCAGCCCCATTTACTACCAGCAATTTTACGTCCCTAAATAAACAGATCCTCAATCTTCCTTGGAGATTAGACATAAAAACCAAACAGCTACTCTTATGACGAGTTAAGGTAGAATGATAGACGAAACGACAAATTAGTAGCAAATCTCCAGGACTTACACTCGCCAGAAAAAACAACAGGAGTAAAATAAATTTTTTGGAAAGGGACTAGAAAAATAATTTATTAGATCCTTGTCCGGAAAAAGTTGTTGGTTTCCTGACTAAAAGGATGCCGTTTGCACAAATACCACATGAAAAATTAATCCAAAGCCACTGAACGAGGGATAAGTACAAGGATTTGCGTCCCCTTTCTTTCTCTTATTTTCTTCACTGGAATATCTTCGTTCGTTGTTGTTTGTTGCCATTGCCAGAGAAGAGTTGTTTCTTCGCCCTGCCTACACCATTGCAGTAAAAGTAAACTTTTTTGGAAAGAGTTCCTTAAAGTATAGATTCTCACTGCTCCCAACTGGTATACATAGTATGTGTGTGTATGTTTTTCTTGGAGAGACATAATAAATCGCTGCTACAAGCGGGTAATCACAACAACACAAGCACACACAAAGTTGCACCAAGGAGAAGATGAAATCTATCCTCATTGCGGTTTCCAGGCACGTTTGTTGTTCCTTGTTGGAGTTTAAGGTGCTTCCCACCCCCTCTGGTTCTTCCATGTGTCTTCTTAAATTTAAGCCATCATCAATGGCTTCCAGGACGACACTCAAGGGGTTTGGCATATTGAAGACTCTCTGAGCTGATAGATGGTTGTTGTCTTCAATGCAGACAAATATACGCTCCAGTGAGCTTATGGAATCCGATGAGGCTGGTGCATCCCCGATGGAGTATGTAATGCACTTTCTCTCCGGATCCCTTTTGGCAGTATGATTTGAATTTTTTGGTTACTTCTTCATAGTAGATAGGTTCATGTATATAGGGATTTCTGAAAACCCCCGAATGCGTTTGCACAAATTTGAATACAGATTGGAAATACCGAAACAGAAATTGGCTCTTACCTATGCGAATGGGTACGGTAATGGGGTCGGATGCAAAATACATGAGGACGAATAAATTCCTATTGGGAATTATTTAAATATATTTCAACAAGCTGCTGTGCAGCACGGAAGGTGGATCCAGGGCAAGAGCAACAGCAACAACCATCAGCAGGGAAAGGTAACACCATCACAAGGTTTGCGTTGCTTGTAAAGGATCGGTAACAACAAATCGAAGAGATGCGCATTTTTTGACATTTTTTTCATTTTCAAATATCCTTGCTTTATCTGATGGATGTGGATGTTGAAATAGATGCATATTGGATATGGATAAGATGAGATGTGAGGCTTGGATGCGAATTACATTTCAGTATCTGGTTTTTGCCACAAAGTGCAGATTGATTTCGCTTATATGCATTGTTGTTCAACACAAACATACAAACAAGTAAAGAAAGGCAGGCAGGTAAGTTAAGGTTCACCGCTCAAGATAGTGGTTATCTGTGAGAGATTTGCATCACATATGCAACTATTTAGATGTAATTTTCCACTTATTAAGCTTATACCAGGTTCTAATATCGAAAATATCCTCTCCATGGCAGCAAACCACTTTCTGTAAGTTGAAGGGCAGGTACGTATGGAAGTGTGTATGCCGAGTGAAGATAGCAAAAGCATTAGATAATTAGTTTCAGGGATTTCGGTTTTTTAATACGATTGGCACTTTTTGTCCCATACAACGCTTTAACATAAGAAGCCGTTACATTTATCAATGAATGTTAAATACCTCCAAATCGAGTGAGCTCATTTTGTTGAGCTATGTAGATCAAATCAATAAGTGGGGCATGTGAGTATTTGCAATTTCATAAGAGTGAGATTCAATTTCTGGGACGGATGCCGTGTACTCATTTAGATAAATTTAGTCACATATGATTTGTGCAGGGGCGGACGCAGAAAATAATTTCGGAGGGGGTTTTAGAAAAAAATATCAAATTTTTATAAATATATTATTTTATTACTTTATTGTAGGAACTTGCCAATTACATAATCTTTATTGTTATTAAGATAAATATGTTATAACTAAACAATATTGGCTCTTACGGATAGGGACTTTTTGAACAATTTCATATAGTTAATCGCTAAAAATCATATGGATGTTGCAACGGATACCCACACTGAACCAAATCGGTGGGTAATATAGATGAAAAAGGTCGTCAATATGATGAAAAATTCGTCAATTTTAGTCCAGTGAACCTTTTCGTCAATAAGATGAACAACAGTTCGTCAATATGATGATGGTTTTAACCGATGAATCTCGTACATCATTCATCAAATTGTTTCGTCAATATGATGAAAAAAATTTCCCCTTAAATTGTTCATCAATTGCTGAATTTGTTCTTCATATTGACTACAGCGTTCATAAATATGATGAATATTTTTGAAATTTTTTGGAAATTTTTCTTAAAAACATGATGAATTTATTCATCAATATGATGAAGAATTTTGAATTTTATGAAAAATTCATCAATATGATGAAAAAAAATTCTTCAATAATATGATTAAATTCGTTATATTGATGATCGCATTCATCAATATGATGATTTTTTTCATCAATATGATGAACAAATTTCTTCAATATGATGAATAAATTCGTCATATTGATGATCGCTTTCATCAATATGATGATTTTTTTCATCAATATGATGAACAAATTTCTTCAATATGATGAATAAATTCGTCATATTGATGATCGCTTTCATCAATATGATGATCTTTTTCATCAATATGATGAACACATTTCTTCAATATGATGACTAAATTCGTCATATTGATAATCGCATTCATCAATATGATGATTTTTTTCATCAATATGATGAACAAATTTCTTCAATATGATGAATAAATTCGTCATATTGATGATCGCTTTCATCAATATGATGATTTTTTTCATCAATATGATGAACAAATTTCTTCAATATTATGACTAAATTCGTCATATTGATGATCACATTCATCAATATGATGATTTTTTCCATCAATATGATGAACAAATTTCTTCAATATGATGACTAAATACGTCATATTGATGATCGCTTTCATCAATATACTTAATGATTTTTTTCATCAATATGATGAACAACTTTCTTCAATATGATGACTAAATTCGTCATATTGATGATCGCTTTCATCAATATGATGATTTTTTTCATCAATATGATGAACAAATTTCTTCAATATGATGACTAAATTCGTCATATTGATAATCGCTTTCATCAATATGATGATTTTTTTCATCAATATGATGAACAAATTTCTTCAATATGATGACTAAATTCGTCATATTGATGATCGCTTTCATCAATATGATGATTTTTTTCATCAATATGATGAACAAATTTCTTCAATATAATGACCAAATTCGTCATATTGATGATCAAATTCATCAATATGATGATTTTTATTCATCAATATGATGAACATATTTCTTCAATATCATGAATAAATTCGTTATATTGATGATCGCATTCATCAAATTGGTGAAGAATATTCATCAAATTGATGAATAATATTCATGAATTTGATGAATAATATTCATCAACTTTATGAATATTATTCATCAATTTGATGAATAATATTCATCAACTTTATGAATATTATTCATCAATTTGATGAATATTATTCATCAATTTGATGAATAATATTCATCAACTTTATGAATATTATTCATCAATTTGATGAATATTGTTCTTCAATTTGATGAATATTGTTCATCAATATTGTGAATTAATTCATCGTACTAGTGATTGCATTCATTAGTATGATGATATATTAATAATCACTCTAGTGCTATATTTTTTTGTGAAAATATATCACTATAGTGATAAAAATATATCATCATATTAATGAGCGCAATCAAAAGTACGATGAATCCATTCACGTTTTGTAGCATTTATATACTTCCTGAAAAGATTTATTATTGCATTATTGAATAAAACATATTAATCTTTTATTAAAATTGTTTGTTTTGAAAAATGAAATAATTTGAAAAAAAAAATAAAAAATCATCATTAAGATACTTACTTTATCACCACGTTAGAGCTCATCATTTGATATGATATAAATTCTTCGTACCTGCGCAATAATCTTCCCAAACAAAAGATAAAACAAAAAAACAAATAGAATTTTATGTCGAATTTAACATTATTTATTTTTCTTTAATATACTTATACTTAACAGTTAGCTACATAACATTTTTTTGAAATGGGTAGTCCAAATCCGGAATTAAAAAATAAATAGATAAATCAATATATATTTTGAAACTTTTGGAAATATCTCAATCAATACGAGTATTTAAAAAATAAGTACATCAATAATTGCTTTAAAGTAGGAGGATTAGCCAAAGGCTTATCTAAAAAAGAGCATTAAAATAAAATAGCATTAATAATTACAAAAAAATTACATATTAAAGCATATTGTGTTAAAAAAATTTTAATGCTAGACAATTTACATTAAAAACAGTTTTTCTTTCACTTTGCCTTGATTTTTTTCAATGCAAATAATATTTGTTAATTTATGCATTGTTTATTCCTCTTTAAGTCCATCAATAATTGTACTTAAACGAGAGGTTATATCTTTTTTTAATGGCGGAATGCCATAAAAAAAACATTGTATAAAAACCCAAAACTGCTCACAGGCAGGTGGATAGTGCAAATCAAAAACAAAAAAAATTTTGAGGCAAATATCTACTGCACGCAGTAGCTTTTTAAATTTAAATTTATATTCATTTAAGTATACCAAGTATTCCTCCTTAGAGTCATTGAAAATTGCAAGAATAAATGGTTGAATGTTGTTGTGCTGCGTACTCAAAAAATCCAAGTGGTCTTCGGCCTGTTGCACGCAATTTGCTTCAAAAATAAAGGCCTGCTGGGAGTCTTTTATGGTGAACCTTTGAAACTTCTTATTTCCAGACGTTGACTTTAAAATTAAAGGTCTGGTAGGGTAGAGGTAGTTATGTAGGCTCTTCAAAATCAGTAGAATGTCCTTTTCTATGGAGAAAAATAAAAAAAAAAGGATAGTAAGAAAATATTGATTTTCGTTTTGATAGAATTAGTTTTAAAGTTTTTAAAAACATGGTTTTGAAATGGTTTTGGTAAAAATTATGATTTCGAAAAAAATTTCAAAGCCATTTCTATATATCTATATATATATTTATCTATTTATAATTAGATTCTCTATAAAACATTTTGTAATTTTGTGCAAATCAAAATAAACATTGCTCTTGAATTGCATCAATAATTGTACTTAAACGAGACGTAATATATTTTTTTTAACGGCAGAATGATGTGTGCAGAATGTATAAAAACCTAAAACCTAATTTGTGCAGAAAATTTTTAAATTTAAATTTGTATTCATTTAAGTATACCAAACCAAGTATTCTTCCTTATAGTCATTGAAAATGGCAAGTATGAAAGGTTGAATGTTCTATCTATTTATCTATCTATGTATCAAATCAGAATTAAGAGTTAGGTTTTAGTTTACCTTCATTGAAATTAGATTCTCTATAAAAAATTTTGTAATTTTGTGCAAATCAAAATAAAAATTGCTCTTGAAGTGCATCAATAATTGTACTTAAACGAGACGTAATATCTTTTTTGTAGTAGGAGGATTAGCCAAAGGCTTATCTAAAAAAGAGCATAAATAATTATCTAAATTGATAGCATTGATAATTACAAAAAAATACTTATAAAAGCATTTTGTCTAAAAAAAAATATTTAATGCAAAACAATTTGCATTACAAACAGTTTTTCTTTCACTTTGCCTTGATTTTTTTTCAAAGCAAATAATTTTTGTTAATTTATGCAAATCCAAATAAACTAAGCATTGTTTACTCCTCCTTAAATCCATCAATAATTGTACTTAAACGAGAGGTTATGTCTTTTTTTTATGGCGGAATGCCATAAAAAAAAAACATTGTATAAAAACCCAAAACTGCTCAGAGGCAGGTGGATAGTGCAAATCAAAAACAAAAATAATTTTGAGGCAAATATCTACTGCACGCAGTAACTTTTTAAATTTAAATTTGTATTCATTTAAGTATACCAAGTATTCCTCCTTAGAGTCATTGAAAATTGCAAGAATAAATGGTTGAATATTGTTGTGCTGCGTACTCAAAAAAGTGGTCTTTGGCCTGTTGCACGCAATTTGCTTCAAAAATAAAGGCCTGCTGGGAGTTTCTTATGGTGAACCTTTGAAACTTTTTATTTTCAGACGTTGACTTTAAAATTAAAGGTCTAGTAGGGTAGAGGTAATGCAAATCATTTTTGTTATTTTATGCAAATCCAAATAAACTAAGCATTGTTTATTCCTCCTTAAGTCCATCAATAAATGTACTTAAACGAGAGGTTATATCTTTTTTCATTTAAGTATACCAAACAAAGTATGCTTCCTTAGAGTCATTGAAAATGGCAAGTATGAAAGTTTGAACGTTCTATCTATTTATCTACATATCTATGTATCAAATCAGAATTAAGAGTCAGGTTTTAGTTTACCTTTATTGAAATTAGATTCTTGAACTTCTATGAGCATGTCATTAACTTTCTTGTCTTTTAAATTCGCTAAGAGAAAGTGCTTTATTAACTTGAAATTTTTGTCCCAGTTCTCACATATGGAAAGGCTTTGGGGATATAAAGCGTTGAAATCTTTTTCAATCTAAAAAATTAAATTTAAGTTATAAGTTAATTAAAATATAACTCTTTTAGGCGTACCAAACGATATCCATTCGCATCTTTATATTGCGGCCAAGCATCAAATATTTCGGTTTGTGTTGCAAATTTTCGTATTTGTAAAAGCCGGTGTTGGGAGCAAGCCAGCCATAAACTGTCAAATTCTTCAGCAGACAGATTGTCGAAGTTCAAGCTTTTAACGCAAGACTCAGCGTCAGCCTCCGGAACTAAAATTAATACAAAAAATATATTAGAGTATAGCTAGGCAAAAATTTGCGTAAACTAATTTTGTTGTTATGCAATCGCAACAAAACGTATTCAAGCCATTTTTGTGAACATTTTATATTATTTAAGTTAAAAACGTTTTTGGCCTGAAAGTTAAAAAACGCATCAAGGGAAAAAACCAACAATTTAGTCATATATTAAACCCTCTTGAGCGCTAATTAGTAGTTGAAATGTTTCGTAATTATGCAAGGACGAATGAAGATGAAAATAAATAACTCATATTTCACAGAGCACTTTGAAATTTGTCTGTGACTTTTTACTTGTCACCATGTGACGAAAGATTCCATATAAAATATTTAAAACAGATTTTGTTTTCCATTTTTTTTAAATTGAAAAATCTAAAAATAAATACGGAACTTATTATTATTTTACCTGCTAACCTAAGTTTTTTCCGATTACGAGTTCTTTTACCGGGGAAAGTTTCTTTTTCTTGAATTGCAATGACTTGAAGGACCTTCTTATGTTGTGTAATTTTGTATATATTTTACCTCTTTTTTCAGTTCGGTAGTATTGTAACGTTTCTGTGGGAAAATGATCTAAAATTTCATTTTCTAGAGCATAGCTTTTTTTCAGTGTCATTGGGATGCTGTTTTCTTCGAAATATTCAGCGATTATAGTAATGAGTAGCTGTCGCTGTTTACTTTCAAATTTTTTATTCTTATCATAATAAGCCAACATTTCTTGGCCGTATTTTTTAGATGATAAAATAGTAGACAAACCTACACATTTGCTTTCATCTGGTTCAGGTGATGAAAATGGGGAAGAACCTCTGGAAGCGGATGGCGATGCAGAACTTTGACTAATAAATTCCACAGATGATGAAGATTCTACTAGTTGAAGAGGTATGCCAATAGAATTTCTCCACTTTTCCAATTGGTGTTCGAAAAGTATACGGTCTCCATATTTAAAATCAGATATAAGACCTTTGACGTGTCGTTCCTTAATTATTTTTAAAATGTAAACCGTTATATTCTCACCTATAAGAACAACATAGAAAGAGAAAGTAAGTACATTATAATATCTAATGTTAATTAATCTAAATGTTAATTTGTTAAGTTGTTTTTGAATTTGTTAACTTTGTTAACCAGGATTGCATGTTTTTGAAAATATAGTGAAGTAGTAAGAAAGATGAAATGATGAGTTACTATTTTTTATTAAAATTTAAAACAATTTAAAAGAAAATTCGCGCGAGTGGAACTACACTAAAAATAAATTCCTAGATAACATTGATAAAAATGTTTTGTTGACCTTCAACAAAACAATTTTATCGTTTTGATTAAATTTTTGTCAATATGAAAGAATGAATTTGTTGATTTCACAAAATTTTTATAATTCAGCATGATTTTTTGTCAGTTTAACAAAATATGCACTACAAATAATATTGTCAGTTTAACAAACCAAGTTTTGTTAACATAACAAAATAAAACAGAGATTTTTGTCACATCTACAAACTTTTTTGTGATGTTAACAAAATGTTTGTTGTATCTACAAAAAATCTGTTTTGTTCCTAGGTTTGTCAATATCACAAAGTTTTGTTTAATTTTTTTGTCAATTTAACAAAAAATGAAAAATTTTTGTTAAAATGACAAATAATTTGTTTTGGGGTTGAGTTATTTTGTAATATTGATAAAACAATATGATCAAATAGATAAAACTATTCGGCGCGTATATTTTTTTTTTAACATAACATTTCTTTTGTGTATGATATAGTTAGCATTTGGTTTTTGTCAAAAAATCGAAGTAAGATTAACTGAACTTAACAAAAATTGCGTGTAGGTATTGTCCATACGCCCTCACAGATGGTTGCATGTGAGATCGTAGGGGCGAGACGCCAATTTTTGTGGAAATAAATCCCCAAAAAAAGAAACCATTTTGACACAATTAATTTTGTGGATTCAACAAAAGAAATTTGTAAAATTGACAAAATATTTTGTTGAATTGACAAAATATTTTGTTAAGTTAACAAAATATGACAAAAAAATTTTGTTAATCCGATAATAATAAAAAAAAACAAATTTTTAACATTAACAAAAAAATTTGTTAATACAACAAAAGAATTGTTAATATGACAAATTCTACGAAATTTTGTCATATTGACAAAATATTTTTGTTATTTTTTTGTTAGCATAACAAAATAATTTTGTGGATACAACAAAATATTTTTTGTTACTTCAACAAAATTCTGTAATTTTTATCAATTTGAGAAAACTTTTTGTTGGACAAAATTTTTATCAGATCAACCTACATTTTTATAATGTATACCTAGATTTTATTTTCAGTGTAGCAACAAAATTTTTCCGAAAATAGAATCATTTTACGTTCAATTTAAAAATAAATAATTGGCAGTTATATCTACAATTTTGAATAAAAGTCAAATATGTAGTAGATGGTTAGGTCTCGTTAAATTGTCTTAAATTGCTTAATTTGGTTTTTGAATTCAGATTCTTATTCTAATAAAAAAAGAAATATGTTCATATTACCATGTAAAAAGTTATACATGCTTAAGCAACCCCAAGATTTCAAAAGCTCCATAAGTTCTTCGTCATCAGTCTTCTCACTCGGAATATTATCGCTTGAGAAATTCAAATCAAGTGTTGGCAATAATGTGTAGACTGGAACTCCCTCTACTGTGTTTAATATTGTGTATTTTGAAGCTTCATCTTGCGGTCTTAAGCTTATAGATTCCGTTTCGTCTATAGGCAATATACTGTAGATATGAGCTCCCTCCTGTTTGCTTGAATTATTGACAGTAGTTACTGTTTCTTGGCAAAGTGAAGCGCTTGAAATTATATTTGGATCCCGTTCTTCATTCCAATCTTCCATGTTTAAAGATTAATTTATTCTTGAAGTATTTTGTAAAAATTTATAAAGACACAAATACAAAATACATTAAAATATTGGACATTATTGGTGAAAATGTTCTTTAAGTCTAATAAGGTATTTTCCTTTTGATGTTTTAATTAAAGTAACAGGGGGTCCAATAATTTCATTAAATCCCACAATTCTATATTCGCCCAATAATGTTGGACTAACCTCAAAAGCTCTGAAGTGAGAATTAAAATTAATGTTCGTTAAAGTCTGACAAAACATTAGTATATTTTGCTCGAACTGCACTATTATCTTAATAATGTATATCTTGTAATCGTTTGAACACCTGCCCACATAAAATCCTTTTTTATATTTCTTGCCAATGTACTCAACTTCATTGTAAAAAACTATTACATCATTTTGTTTTGAGTTTAATTTTGTCCTAATTAAGGTAGCAAATACACTGTCACATTTTTGTTTATCATCAAGTTTAAAATAATTTGAATTGCTGTTAGAGTTTAGAATTAGGCTTGCAAATTGGAACTGAAATTTTTTTGACAGAGTAAGACATATATTTTTTCTTGAAGTTATTCCGTGAGCATACACTTTGAAAGGCTTGTGTTTGGCTTCAAATTTAAAAGACCAAAAATGTCTTGCCGGCCCTGATTTCTTCAATATAGTTGGGTAATGTGTCAAAAAATGAAATTTTGGTTTCAAACTATCGTTAAATAATTTGATATACTGCTCGTTATGATGTTTGATTTTCAACTCTAATGTTGAGGTTAGTTGTTCGGTAACTTCATAGCACAACACTAAATCTGTGATATCAATAAGTTCAAGAAAAAAGAGCCATACTTCATCATCACTGGGAACCAAATCGCCGATCATTAAAGGTAAATACATGGTGAAAGTTAGCATTTCACGTGCTGTCATTTTCAGATGGCTATTTTTTAAGTGGTTAATTTTAATTTCAGTCGAAAAATTGTCCATCTCTGTTGGGCCATAATCAAAGGTTTGTTTTCTTTTATTAAGCGTTTCCAATGTTAAATATTTCATTTTATTAGTAAGGTGCAGTATTATTTTACAAAGATCATAATGGAATATACCTTCACATAGGTCATGCATTGCATCTACACAAAAATTTTCAACTACATGAAAAGAAGGTATTTTGTTAAATGTGCTTTCTGCCGCGATTCCAGTTTTTTTAGTATCACATACAGATACATCATGTTTGTAGTTGTCGATAGTTCGAATGCAATCTTGTTCTTCAACGCAAAGTATTTTTGAGCGTTCTTTGTCTAATTTACAAAATCTGCAAAACGAATTGCTCGAAAATGATTTCGAAAAATTAAGGACGGAGTTTACTCCTAAGTTATCACCTAGAAAAAGACCCATTATGAAGTAAATCGTAAGAACTTTGCCATTAACGTTAATGTCCACTCCTGTTTTTTCAAGAGATATCAACTCCTGGATAAGATAATCTAAACAATCTTCATTTCCAATATCTTTTAAATCTTTAGATTTTATAGCGGCTGCCAGAAAAATGCTCTCGAGTTTTGAACTACAAACTGGAAGACAAGGAAATGAGTAATAAAAATTACAAACGGAATGAGCTGTAGCATGAGAACCAAGTGGGTTATTTACAGAGAAATCATCACAATATAAAAAGTAGGGTATCAACTTCTTTTCTGGATACATATCACGTTTCTTTTTCCAAATCGGCCCCTGAATGAAGTTAGTGTACTTTTCATCCAAGTATAAGGAATTCATATAATCCAACATATCAAACAGTATATTTTCTTGCTCGAAATATTTTCGGAATTGAAATCGTAGCGGCAAGACACTGCCTTTGCAAAGTTTTTCTCCGTAAACTAATTCAGACCGCGCATAAAGAGGCTGTATATCACTTTTTATTGTAAACTCTTTAATGTCATCCAAACAATCTATTTGTTTGAGTGTTTTATACAAATTATAGTCTGTACCACATTGTTGAAACAGATCACGGTAGTTTGAAACCATACTTAGGAAATCGCTTTGAGTTTGAGTGTCATCCTTAAGACGATCTTGTGCAAATGCTTTGATATAATCAAGCAATGGATCTATCAAATATTTCTTGACATTTATTTGAACCTCGTATACATCCTTACGACAAAAATTATTAATCCCATGCAGGAGAGTTGTAAATTTTAATGCATCACTACGACTTCGAGTTAGGAATTCATTTTCGTTGAATTTGTTTGGGTTTTTCGTTGTCATTTGTTGAGAAATAGAAGCTTTGTTGTCACTAGCACCATACAAATTAGGGTTATTTAAAACTTCTTGTGAATAATCAACAAGCACGTCCAAATTAACACTCGTTTCTTCCATGCAAGTTAGGCTATTGCTGGGACAGTGTAATCGCAAAATATGCCGTTTATAATTGGAGAGATCTGTGAAACACTGAGCACAAGAATTGACATAACATATGAAAGTACTGTCCTGTTTTAAATCATGTTTCTTCCTAAGATGTTTGCCTAATGCAAAGACGTTATCAAAATAAATCCGGCACAAGAAGCACTGCATTTTGTATCCCAAACCGGAAAATCTGTAAGCATGGATAATGCTTTTTTAAAGGTTTTTCCTTAAAAAATATTTCGAATACATACATTAATACAAATAATGGGTATTTTTTATGACAACATGGCCACCAAAATTAATTTTATATTTCTAATGAAAAGATTGAGTAGAAAAAGATTAAAATATCGCATGGAATCAATAAATGCAATTAAAAATGTTAATTAGAGAAACGTGTGAATTAGGTTCTTAGTTATTTAAACTTTCAAACATATTTTATTTTATATGCAAATCAATATTTTGCATTCATTTATAATTATTATTATTATTATTCTTTAAATAATTGAAAGTCTTGAATAGGACGTTTTAAATTATTAAAGTTTGCAGTGACAAAATACGCTTCAAAACTATTTTACAATCTCAAATTAAGAGAAAAAATACATATGTAAGTAAAAGAATGCAAAAATTAGGCTATGATATGTATACCAAAACCAAAGAAATATTTGTTTAGTGAAGTTTTTTTCCAAAAAAATCTTAGTCATGTGGCATCGACCTCGTATTTACGAAAACAACAAATTATTTCCAATAATGGAACACAACATTCAAACTCAATTTATGAAGTTGGATAATATGTCAAGTTTGTAAATGAATTAATTAGAAAAGGTTTGAAATTAAATTCCAATAATCATTTGTCTTATGTGCAAGTATTAAAATATATTAATTTTGTAATTGAGTATTTCAAGCAGAATTGAGAAGATGACTATGTACATATAGACTCGTATTATTTGTAGTTCAAACACTAGAAAACCTAATTCGATTTTTTTGATGCTTGTTTTAGTATGAAATTTAATTAAGATGGATTTAATAATAGTATACCCAAATTTCGATGGCAAATGACAGTACGAAAAACAATATCAATTTGACTTAGGTACCTCGTTTTATAATTTTTACTTTGTTAAAGCTTTATTCAAATTTCTGTTTTTTTGTAATCGGTTCTTGTAAATTTGTGTTTCCATTGACAATAGGTATTTCCATTCAAAAAACGAATATGAAAATTGAATTGATATCATCAAGAAAAAATACGTACTTAAGTTATACAATGCAAAAATTAAGCTATGATATGTATACAACAGATTCAGCCCTATCTCGAATTCTATCATAATCGGAAACTTTTAAGAATCCCGAAAAAAGCTACCACCAAATCCGTTGGTAATGACAATTTGTATGAGATTTTCCACTACGATGGATTTGGTGATAGTTTTTTTCGGGATTCGTAACAAGTTTTCGATTACGATGGAATTCGTGATAGGGCTGATTATTTCCAATAATGGAACACAACATTAAAACTCAATTTATGACGTTCGATACTATGTCAAGTTTGTAAATGAATTGATCAAGCTTCGAAATTAAATTAAAATAATCATTTGTCTTATGTGCAAGTATTAAAATATATTAATTTTCTAATTGAGTATTTCAAGCAGAATTGAGAAGATGACTATGTACATATGTACTCGTATTATTTGTCGTTCAAACACACTAGAAAACCTAATTCGATTTTGTTGATGCTCGTTTTATTATGAAATTTAAATCAAAATTAAGATGGATTCAATAATAGTATACCCAAATTTCCAATACAAATGACAATATCAATTTAACTTACCACGTTTTATAATTTTTACTTGGTTGCAGCTTTCTTCAAATTTCTGTTTTTTTTGTAATTGGCTTTTGTAATTTCGTGTTTCCATTGACATTAGGTATGTCCATTCACAAAACGAATATGAAAATTGAAAGAAAAATAACAAAATTATAAATTTTCAAATACATATATAGATTATTTGTTGCTAGGTACTTTCTTAAATTTATCTTGTGCATGCTTTTGGAAAAATAACCTATGAAACTTTAAAAGTCATTATCAATATGCGTTTTAAGTCATTAATTTATTATCTTCGTAGAATAATTGTTTTAAGAAATTTTGTATGAAGAGTGCTTTCTTTTGATTTAAGAAACTGTACCATTGCCACACCTGGCACGCACGCTGGCTTTGGCGGCGTCATGGCGGCGTCGCCGTCGTGGCGGTCTGGCTTTGGCGGCGTACATATCTTGATGGTATACATGATGTAAAATAATGCGTTAACGATTTTATCATATTAATGGCAATTTACATGATTTTAGTTAATCATTTGATAATGAAATGATAAATTTAAGAAAGTGCCTACCTACATTTTCAATATAAAATATAATATATATATATATATATATATATATATATATGATATTAAGAGGCGTCGCCGTCGTGGCGGTCTGGCTTTGGCGGCGTACATATCTTGATAGTATACATGATGTAAAATAATGCGTTAACAATTTTGTCATATTAATGGCAATTTACATGATTTTAGTTAATCATTTGATAATGAAATGATAAATTTAAGAAAGTACCTACCTACATTTTCAATATAAAATATAATATATATATATATGTATATGATATTAAGAGTACCTACTTACCTTCTTTTATTATTTTTTCTTCTTTATTTTTTAAACTTGATTTTTCTTATTTTATTTTGTTTTATTTTATTCTATTTTATTTTTAATTTTCACTTGAAATTTTGATTTTTCCCCGAAAACTTTAAACTTTTCTCAGCGAACAGAGAAGCAGACCAACGAACGACGACAAAGACAAACTAATACTGAATGGTTTACCGAGCGAGAATCGATATATAGATGTGGCTCCTTTTAACGCGCGTCAAAATCAGTGCTGTATTCTGTCAATGATCACTTTTTGGAAAAGGTAGTAAAAGTAGTAAGGTTTCCTAAATGATCAAAAACATTATTATATTCTTTAGTAACAAAATATTTTTGCTAAATAAAAGAGAAACTTTAATATTTGTATAGCTAAATATTATTTTTGGACACAAATGAAGAATAGTAGCATTATGTTTTTATCTGAAAATAATGGAATTATTAAAAGCAAAATACTTATTTAAGGCCCCAGTTATAGCTATCATTGAAATGCATCTTTTAAATCCACATTTATGATTTCACTGATAGAAATCAATTTCAATGAACAGCTGATTTTCGTTTCTTTAATATGGAACACAATCGTTCCACTGAATGTGTTCGATTCTCTTTCTATTCTCAAATGTCAGATTTCCTTTCAATTTCAATTCCATTGACAGGATCTTTTACTGAAACCAATTTTTCAATGATTGCTATAACTGGCTTGTCAAAAAAATGAACTCAGCATTCCACTGATTTGTTCCAATGATGCATTTCAATGAGAGCTATAACTGGGGCCTTAAGGTCAGGTTTCTATGATTTTTGCGGGAATGTTTTGAAAAATTGTGGTTTGTAGATGGTAATAAATAGAAGGCGTATGATGGGTGAAACGGTGACAGTTCATATTTTTCGTTCGTAATTGCTTAAATGATAATTTCATACTTTTTTTTAAGTTCTGTGAATGTTTTTCGATTGCACAAATGATTTTTAGTAGAAGGAAATTGACACAAAAAAAAACGCTCCCATTGTATTAGAAGACCGAACTGGTAAAACTCTCTTTGATCATTTACTTTGTTTTAAATCAATTGTCAATATGATGAATTTCATCAATGTGATGAAATCAAAGCTAAAGCATTCATAAAAATGATGAATTTCATAAATGTGATGAAATCAAATGTGAATGTATTCATCAATATGATGAATTTGAAATATTTAAAAAAAATGAAGAAATTAGTCATCAATATGATGAAATTTGCACATGATGTTCAAATATAATCAAGGGGATAGACTTTTTGCATTCCGTTAGAATGCCAAGTGTTACCACTTAAAAAAGTAATATACTTTATTGTTAGTTAAAGTAGATTGAATAATTATGAAATTATAATCCTGAATCTTATTATGAAACTAAACTTGTAATATTTATGTTTCGTTTATATTAATGATTGCTTTATTTACTTCGTACCGCACAATAATGTGCTTTTCACTACATATTTTATTCAAAATAAGAAAAATTGAATTTTCTGCTGAAGGAAAGACAAACATCGATTTTTTTCGAAATTGTATTTTTGATGGAAATTGATTCTGAATCTATCAAAATAATAACAATGGTAGTAATATAGGATATGAAAACATGTTTTGCTTTTTTCTATAGGATTTTCTTACTGATTTTTTTAAAAATTGTTCTGTCCAAAATCTCGAATTTCGATTTAGAAATTGAATGCTGCGTGTATTTCTAGCAAAAAGTAGCAGTCCTCGCGTTCACCTCTTCGTTTGAATGAAAAGTTAATTTTTTTGTTTTTTTTGTTAAAAATTGACACAAAGTGAAAAAACAATTTACTAAACCATTGAAAGCACCTAAAAAGATGTGTAATATTATTTTCAAAAGCTATAAGTACGTAAAAATTTGCTGCAAGTTATTTCGAATAATATGTTTTGAGAAAATGGGTTTCAAAGTCATCATTACGAGATATCCAAATGATAGTAGGAGTAAGGAAAATTATACAGCATTTTTGAAACGCTATATTTAGCAATACTGATCTGATAGGGGTGTACTGTTTTTGTTAATAAACTCAGAACCAAAAGTCCTTCTTTTCCTCTATAAATCATATATCGAAAAAATGAGTAATCAGAGTTTTTTAATTCAATTTGGCCTTTTCCTACAACTTTTGAAAAAAGTATCAGAAGTTAGTATTGCTAAAAATCTGTGTGAATCATTTCCCGCCTACCTACACAAGCATTTGTCAATACGATGAATTTCATAAATGTGATGAAATAAAAGGTGAATGTATTCATCAATATGATGAATTTGAAATATTTAAAAAAAATGGTGGCAAATACATTCATCAATATGATGAACTTCATAAATGTGAAGAAATCAGTCATCAATATGATGAAATTTGCACATGATGTTCAAATATAATCAAGGGGATAGACTTTTTGCATTCCGTTAGAATGCCAAGTGTTACCACTTAAAAAAGTAATATACTTTATTGTTAGTTAAAGTAGATTGAATAATTATGAAATTATAATCCTGAATCTTATTATGAAACTAAACTTGTAATATTTATGTTTCGTTTATATTAATGATTGCTTTATTTACTTCGTACCGCACAATAATGTGCTTTTCACTACATATTTTATTCAAAATAAGAAAAATTGAATTTTCTGCTGAAGGAAAGACAAACATCGATTTTTTTTCGAAATTGTATTTTTGATGGAAATTGATTCTGAATCTATCAAAATAATAACAATGGTAGTAATATAGGATATGAAAACATGTTTTGCTTTTTTCTATAGGATTTTCTTACTGATTTTTTTAAAAATTGTTCTGTCCAAAATCTCGAATTTCGATTTATAAATTGAATGCTGCGTGTATTTCTAGCAAAAAGTAGCAGTCCTCGCGTTCACCTCTTCGTTTGAATGAAAAGTTAATTTTTTTGTTTTTTTTTGTTAAAAATTGACACAAAGTGGAAAAACAATTTACTAAACCATTGAAAGCACCTAAAAAGATGTGTAATATTATTTTCAAAAGCTATAAGTACGTAAAAATTTGCTGCAAGTTATTTCGAATAATATGTTTTGAGAAAATGGGTTTCAAAGTCATCATTACGAGATATCCAAATGATAGTAGGAGTAAGGAAAATTATACAGCATTTTTGAAACGCTATATTTAGCAATACTGATCTGATAGGGGTGTACTGTTTTTGTTAATAAACTCAGAACCAAAAGTCCTTCTTTTCCTCTATAAATCATATATCGAAAAAATGAGTAATCAGAGTTTTTTAATTCAATTTGGCCTTTTCCTACAACTTTTGAAAAAAGTATCAGAAGTTAGTATTGCTAAAAATCTGTGTGAATCATTTCCCGCCTACCTACACAAGCATTTGTCAATACGATGAATTTCATAAATGTGATGAAATAAAAGGTGAATGTATTCATCAATATGATGAATTTGAAATATTTAAAAAAAATGGTGGCAAATACATTCATCAATATGATGAACTTCATAAATGTGAAGAAATCAGTCATCAATATGATGAAATTTGCACATGATGTTCAAATATAATCAAGGGGATAGACTTTTTGCATTCCGTTAGAATGCCAAGTGTTACCACTTAAAAAAGTAATATACTTTATTGTTAGTTAAAGTAGATTGAATAATTATGAAATTATAATCCTGAATCTTATTATGAAACTAAACTTGTAATATTTATGTTTCGTTTATATTAATGATTGCTTTATTTACTTCGTACCGCACAATAATGTGCTTTTCACTACATATTTTATTCAAAATAAGAAAAATTGAATTTTCTGCTGAAGGAAAGACAAACATCGATTTTTTTCGAAATTGTATTTTTGATGGAAATTGATTCTGAATCTATCAAAATAATAACAATGGTAGTAATATAGGATATGAAAACATGTTTTGCTTTTTTCTATAGGATTTTCTTACTGATTTTTTTAAAAATTGTTCTGTCCAAAATCTCGAATTTCGATTTAGAAATTGAATGCTGCGTGTATTTCTAGCAAAAAGTAGCAGTCCTCGCGTTCACCTCTTCGTTTGAATGAAAAGTTAATTTTTTTGTTTTTTTTGTTAAAAATTGACACAAAGTGAAAAAACAATTTACTAAACCATTGAAAGCACCTAAAAAGATGTGTAATATTATTTTCAAAAGCTATAAGTACGTAAAAATTTGCTGCAAGTTATTTCGAATAATATGTTTTGAGAAAATGGGTTTCAAAGTCATCATTACGAGATATCCAAATGATAGTAGGAGTAAGGAAAATTATGCAGCATTTTTGAAACGCTATATTTAGCAATACTGATCTGATAGGGGTGTACTGTTTTTGTTAATAAACTCAGAACCAAAAGTCCTTCTTTTCCTCTATAAATCATATATCGAAAAAATGAGTAATCAGAGTTTTTTAATTCAATTTGGCCTTTTCCTACAACTTTTGAAAAAAGTATCAGAAGTTAGTATTGCTAAAAATCTGTGTGAATCATTTCCCGCCTACCTACACAAGCATTTGTCAATACGATGAATTTCATAAATGTGATGAAATAAAAGGTGAATGTATTCATCAATATGATGAATTTGAAATATTTAAAAAAAATGGTGGCAAATACATTCATCAATATGATGAACTTCATAAATGTGAAGAAATCAGTCATCAATATGATGAAATTTGCACATGATGTTCAAATATAATCAAGGGGATAGACTTTTTGCATTCCGTTAGAATGCCAAGTGTTACCACTTAAAAAAGTAATATACTTTATTGTTAGTTAAAGTAGATTGAATAATTATGAAATTATAATCCTGAATCTTATTATGAAACTAAACTTGTAATATTTGTGTTTCGTTTATATTAATGATTGCTTTATTTACTTCGTACCGCACAATAATGTGCTTTTCACTACATATTTTATTCAAAATAAGAAAAATTGAATTTTCTGCTGAAGGAAAGACAAACATCGATTTTTTTCGAAATTGTATTTTTGATGGAAATTGATTCTGAATCTATCAAAATAATAACAATGGTAGTAATATAGGATATGAAAACATGTTTTGCTTTTTTCTATAGGATTTTCTTACTGATTTTTTTAAAAATTGTTCTGTCCAAAATCTCGAATTTCGATTTAGAAATTGAATGCTGCGTGTATTTCTAGCAAAAAGTAGCAGTCCTCGCGTTCACCTCTTCGTTTGAATGAAAAGTTAATTTTTTTGTTTTTTTTGTTAAAAATTGACACAAAGTGAAAAAACAATTTACTAAACCATTGAAAGCACCTAAAAAGATGTGTAATATTATTTTCAAAAGCTATAAGTACGTAAAAATTTGCTGCAAGTTATTTCGAATAATATGTTTTGAGAAAATGGGTTTCAAAGTCATCATTACGAGATATCCAAATGATAGTAGGAGTAAGGAAAATTATACAGCATTTTTGAAACGCTATATTTAGCAATACTGATCTGATAGGGGTGTACTGTTTTTGTTAATAAACTCAGAACCAAAAGTCCTTCTTTTCCTCTATAAATCATATATCGAAAAAATGAGTAATCAGAGTTTTTTAATTCAATTTGGCCTTTTCCTACAACTTTTGAAAAAAGTATCAGAAGTTAGTATTGCTAAAAATCTGTGTGAATCATTTCCCGCCTACCTACACAAGCATTTGTCAATACGATGAATTTCATAAATGTGATGAAATAAAAGGTGAATGTATTCATCAATATGATGAATTTGAAATATTTAAAAAAAATGGTGGCAAATACATTCATCAATATGATGAACTTCATAAATGTGAAGAAATTAGTCATCAATATGATGAAATTTGCACATGATGTTCAAATATAATCAAGGGGATAGACTTTTTGCATTCCGTTAGAATGCCAAGTGTTACCACTTAAAAAAGTAATATACTTTATTGTTAGTTAAAGTAGATTGAATAATTATGAAATTATAATCCTGAATCTTATTATGAAACTAAACTTGTAATATTTATGTTTCGTTTATATTAATGATTGCTTTATTTACTTCGTACCGCACAATAATGTGCTTTTCACTACATATTTTATTCAAAATAAGAAAAATTGAATTTTCTGCTGAAGGAAAGACAAACATCGATTTTTTTCGAAATTGTATTTTTGATGGAAATTGATTCTGAATCTATCAAAATAATAACAATGGTAGTAATATAGGATATGAAAACATGTTTTGCTTTTTTCTATAGGATTTTCTTACTGATTTTTTTAAAAATTGTTCTGTCCAAAATCTCGAATTTCGATTTAGAAATTGAATGCTGCGTGTATTTCTAGCAAAAAGTAGCAGTCCTCGCGTTCACCTCTTCGTTTGAATGAAAAGTTAATTTTTTTGTTTTTTTTTGTTAAAAATTGACACAAAGTGAAAAAACAATTTACTAAACCATTGAAAGCACCTAAAAAGATGTGTAATATTATTTTCAAAAGCTATAAGTACGTAAAAATTTGCTGCAAGTTATTTCGAATAATATGTTTTGAGAAAATGGGTTTCAAAGTCATCATTACGAGATATCCAAATGATAGTAGGAGTAAGGAAAATTATACAGCATTTTTGAAACGCTATATTTAGCAATACTGATCTGATAGGGGTGTACTGTTTTTGTTAATAAACTCAGAACCAAAAGTCCTTCTTTTCCTCTATAAATCATATATCGAAAAAATGAGTAATCAGAGTTTTTTTAATTCAATTTGGCCTTTTCCTACAACTTTTGAAAAAAGTATCAGAAGTTAGTATTGCTAAAAATCTGTGTGAATCATTTCCCGCCTACCTACACAAGCATTTGTCAATACGATGAATTTCATAAATGTGATGAAATAAAAGGTGAATGTATTCATCAATATGATGAATTTGAAATATTTAAAAAAAATGGTGGCAAATACATTCATCAATATGATGAACTTCATAAATGTGAAGAAATTAGTCATCAATATGATGAAATTTGCACATGATGTTCAAATATAATCAAGGGGATAGACTTTTTGCATTCCGTTAGAATGCCAAGTGTTACCACTTAAAAAAGTAATATACTTTATTGTTAGTTAAAGTAGATTGAATAATTATGAAATTATAATCCTGAATCTTATTATGAAACTAAACTTGTAATATTTATGTTTCGTTTATATTAATGATTGCTTTATTTACTTCGTACCGCACAATAATGTGCTTTTCACTACATATTTTATTCAAAATAAGAAAAATTGAATTTTCTGCTGAAGGAAAGACAAACATCGATTTTTTTCGAAATTGTATTTTTGATGGAAATTGATTCTGAATCTATCAAAATAATAACAATGGTAGTAATATAGGATATGAAAACATGTTTTGCTTTTTTCTATAGGATTTTCTTACTGATTTTTTTAAAATTGTTCTGTCCAAAATCTCGAATTTCGATTTAGAAATTGAATGCTGCGTGTATTTCTAGCAAAAAGTAGCAGTCCTCGCGTTCACCTCTTCGTTTGAATGAAAAGTTAATTTTTTTGTTTTTTTTGTTAAAAATTGACACAAAGTGAAAAAACAATTTACTAAACCATTGAAAGCACCTAAAAAGATGTGTAATATTATTTTCAAAAGCTATAAGTACGTAAAAATTTGCTGCAAGTTATTTCGAATAATATGTTTTGAGAAAATGGGTTTCAAAGTCATCATTACGAGATATCCGAATGATAGTAGGAGTAAGGAAAATTATACAGCGTTTTTGAAACGCTATATTTAGCAATACTGATCTGATAGGGGTGTACTGTTTTTGTTAATAAACTCAGAACCAAAAGTCCTCCTTTTCATCTATAGGCCATATATCGAAAAAATGAGTAATACAAAGTTTTTTAATTCAATTTGGCCTTTTCTTACAACTTTTGAAAAAAGTATCAGAAAATCTTTGTAAATCATTTACCACTTACATACACAATCATTTGCCTTAAAGATGATTTTCATATGTGAAGAAACTCAAGCTTTATGAATGCGTTTATCAATATCATAAACACGTTCGTCAATATGATGATATAAATGTAAAGAAATTACTCATGAATATGTTGAATATACGAGTATTCATCAAAATTATGAACGAAATGTGAAAGAAATCATGCATAAATATTTCGATATGTAGAAATATATATAAATAAATATAATAAATTAATTCATAAATATCATGTATAAATCCATCCCTAATACTATTATTGCCTTCATCAATATGATGAATGTTATGAAATCAGTGATAAATATGATGAACACGTACGACAATATGATTATCTGAATTTGAAGAAGTCTATCATTAATATGATAAATGCATTCGTCAATTTGATGAATAAATAATTCATAAATATGATGAACGAATTCGCTAATATAATGCACTAAATTTCATGAAATCATTCATAAATATGATGAATACGTTCATTAATGTGATGATCTAATTGTCAAAAAAGTATTCATAAATATGATGATTGCTTTTATCAATATGATGAATACTAAAAAAAAAATCATAAATATGATGAACTAATTGCTAAAAAAATATTCATAAATATGATGAATGCATTCGTCAATTTGATGATCTAATTGTCAAGAAAGTATTCATAAATATGATGATTGCTTTTATCAGTATGATGAATGCTAAAAAAAATCATAAATATGATGAACTAATTGTTAGAAAATTATTCATAAATAAGATGAATGCATTCGTCAATTTGATGAATAAATAATTCATAAATATGATGAACGAATTCGCTAATATGATGCACTAAATTTTTTTAAATCATTCATAAATATGATGAATACGTTCATTAATGTGATGATCTAATTGTCAAAAAAGTATTCATAAATATGATGATTGCTTTTATCAATATGATGAATGCTAAAAAAAAATCATAAATATGATGAACTCATTGCTAAAAAATTATTCATAGATATGATGAATGCATTCGTCAATTTGATGATCTAATTGTCAAGAAAGTATTCATAAATATGACGATTGCTTTTATCAATATGATGAATGCTAAAAAAACCATAAATATGATGAACTATTTGTTAAAAAATTATTCATAAATATGATGAATGCATTCTTCAATTTGATGAATAAATAATTCATAAATATGATGAACGAATTCACTAATATAATGCACTAAATTTCATGAAATCATTCATAAATATGATGAATACGTTCATTAATGTGATGATCTAATTGTCAAAAAAGTATTCATAAATATGATGATTGCTTTTATCAATATGATGAATGCTAAAAAAAATCATAAATATGATGAACTAATTGTTAAAAAATTATTCATAAATATGATAAATACATTCGTCAATGTGATGATCTAATTGTCAAAAAAGTATTCATAAATATGATGATTGCTTTTATCAATATGATGAATGCTAATAAGAAATCATAAATATGATGAACTAATTGCTAAAAAATTATTCATAAATATGATGAATGTATTCGTCAATGTGATGATCTAATTGTCAAAGAAGTATTCGTAAATATGATGATTGCTTTTATCAATATGATGAATGCTAAAAAAAATCATAAATTTGATGAACTTATTGCTAAAAAATTATTCATAAGTATGATGAATGCATTCGTCAATTTGATGATCTAATTGTCAAGAAAGTATTCATAAATATGACGATTGCTTTTATCAATATGATGAATGCTAAAAAAAATCATAAATATGATGAACTAATTGTTAAAAAATTATTCATAAATATGATGAATGCATTCTTCAATTTGATGAATAAATAATTCATAAATATGATGAACGAATTCGCTAATATAATGCACTAAATTTCATGAAATCATTCATAAATATAATGAATACGTTCATTAATGTGATGATCTAATTGTCAAAAAAGTATTCATAAATATGACGATTGCTTTTATCAATATGATGAATGCTAAAAAAAATCATAAATATGATGAACTAATTGTTAGAAAATTATTCATAAATATGATGAATGCATTCGTCAATTTGATGAATAAATAATTCATAAATATGATGAACGAATTCGCTAATATGATGCACTAAATTTTTTTAAATCATTCATAAATATGATGAATACGTTCATTAATGTGATGATCTAATTGTCAAAAAAGTATTCATAAATATGATGATTGCTTTTATCAATATGATGAATGCTAAAAAAAATCATAAATATGATGAACTAATTGTTAAAAAATTATTCATAAATATGATGAATACGTTCATTAATGTGATGATCTAATTGTCAAAAAAGTATTCGTAAATATGATGATTGCTTTTATCAATATGATGAATGCTAAAAAAAATCATAAATATGATGAACTAATTGTTAAAAAATTATTCATAAATATGATAAATACATTCGTCAATGTGATGATCTAATTGTCAAGAAAGTATTCATAAATATGACGATTGCTTTTATCAATATGATGAATGCTAAAAAAATCATAAATATGATGAACTATTTGTTAAAAAATTATTCATAAATATGATGAATGCATTCTTCAATTTGATGAATAAATAATTCATAAATATGATGAACGAATTCACTAATATAATGCACTAAATTTCATGAAATCATTCATAAATATGATGAATACGTTCATTAATGTGATGATCTAATTGTCAAAAAAGTATTCATAAATATGATGATTGCTTTTATCAATATGATGAATGCTAAAAAAAATCATAAATATGATGAACTAATTGTTAAAAAATTATTCATAAATATGATAAATACATTCGTCAATGTGATGATCTAATTGTCAAAAAAGTATTCATAAATATGATGATTGCTTTTATCAATATGATGAATGCTAATAAGAAATCATAAATATGATGAACTAATTGCTAAAAAATTATTCATAAATATGATGAATGTATTCGTCAATGTGATGATCTAATTGTCAAAAAAGTATTCATAAATATGATGATTGCTTTTATCAATATGATGAATGCTAAAAAAAATCATAAATATGATGAACGCATTCGTCAATTTGATGTGAAGAAATCATTTTGATTGCCCTCAAAATTCATAAATATGAAGAAATCAGTCGTCAATATGAAGAACTAAATGTTGGTCATAAATAAGATGATTGCCTTCATAAATATGACGAATTTCATAAATGTGAAGAAATCATTCATCAATAAGACGATTACATTCGTCATTATGATGAATAACTATCAGAAACTAGCGTTCATCATATACATGAAAAGTTTTGATGAACTGATGAAATTTCCCCTTTAAACATTTGTATGGAGTTGCTGGTTAAAAAGTTGATGAAATGAAATTCTTCATATTGACGAACGGTTCATCCGGCAAAATTTTTTTTTCATCCAATTTCTTCATCAATGAGATGAAAAGTACATCTATATGATGATTTTCAGTTGATGAACGCCATTCATCAATATGATGACGGTTATTATTTTCAGTGCATTTGGCAAATTTGAATAATGTTACCAAAAGTTGGAAACTATTCTTTTTTATTAATTTTTAGACATAGACTTTTTTTTACGGCCATAGACTGTGATGGAGGCCATTATTTGGTTCATATAATATCATCAAAATTCTTAAAACATTCATTATTGTACGAATACAAAATAAATTTCCAAAAAAAATATTGAGCCGTTTTTGAGATAACGAATTTTGAAACGCAATGTTTTTTAAACTTTTTAGAAACTTTATCAAAATTTTCGAAGCTGTTTTAAAAAAAATATGATTTTCGAAAACAGTTTTTTTACATTTGTATGGTGGGTACCTTTGTTTTTAGGTACAAACATTTTGGGGCTTCCAAAAAATAACTATTTTTTTAACCACTGCCTAGATTAAACTCAATGAAATTTTATAAATTTTTTTTTTAATTCTGTGGGACAGTTTTTGAGAAAAAATAATATTTATGAATTTTCGAAAAAATCGTATGGGTAGGTACCGTTATTTTTGGTCTAAAAAAAACATGTGGGGGGAAAATTCAAAACGATTTCCTTGTGATTCGGGGCATAATGGGGGCAATATTGCTGTTTTTTATTTAATTACTTATAGTTACTCGTACTTATTGCATACTTACATTTAAAGAAATTCTGGTATGAATATAACATAAATAAAGTTGTTTACTTTTGTTTGCACTTTATAATTTATTTAATATCCCTGTTTAAGGGATTGACCAAAACTTCAAATTTTTGCGAATTTGAAAGAAAATTGCCTCAATTTTTATTTCCAGGAACTCCTGTTCTTGGGCCGTATGTTAATAATATTTGAATTATGGAAATTTTTTATGAAAAGATATCTATAGAAGAATTTATGGCACGAAAATAACACTTTGTTTTTTTTTTTCTTTAACAAAATGAATCCTTATTTTTTTATTCCACATGTTTCGAAGGGGGTTTGAACCCCCAAAACCCCCACCTGCGTTCGCCCCTGGATTTGTGCGATAGTAGTATATTTATGTAAACCGAAAAAAATTCACGCTTGCGGAATTGGGCCCCATGTATAATTTTGCTTTGCGCTGTTCAATGTTAGAACATTATCTGCTGCTGCTATACTCTCATGTTTAAGTTTTTGCGATCTTTTTGTCTGATGATATCGAAAAAAGAGAGTTTTTAGGATTAGTCCTTAAGGTTAAAAACAGTTTAAGAGATGTGTCACAGAAAAGATCGGAGCCATATCATACTGTTTTTTCGCGAATGGGATATAAACTGTTAAAATAAAAAGTAAGTAAGTACAAGTAGTACTGATAAAAAGGATGAGTTCGAAAAAATTATATTTATGATTGTTAGAAATAACGATTTGTTATTGTAGGGAAGGTCTAATGTAAAAATCGTCGATATTTGACGCTGTCGTGGTATAGTTGTATCGTTGATAAGAGTCGACCTGGTCCAACAATACGTTATTGTTTTCTCAATAATTAACATGAATTGTATACTATTAGTACAAAGTGGGCGAAAACTAATCATCCAATTTTGTTTTTGAATCACTTTTTTACTTAATAAAAAAAATATTTTGAGTGATGGAAATCTTTATTTGGACATTTACAATTTTTTCTGTTATGTGGAAAAGATGATATCCGTCGAGTGGCTGTCGCCAGTGTTGATACACATTTGTGTCCGTTTTATCACATTTTCTATGATTTTGCGCAAGATTTTCGGTTATGACTGTTCGGAATTCTGTCGAATATTCTAATTAAGGGCTGCGATTGTCTTAGTTGATCGTCTTTTTGGAAATAGCCGCGTCTTTAAGTAGTCCCAAGGAAAAAGTCTGAAATAGTTAAATCGGATGATCTTGCTGGGCATGTCAAATCGTCAAAACGGAGCATTACGCGACCAGAAGGAAACGCTTCCTTCACGAGCCATTCAATGTGACTCGTGCTGTGTTGCACCGTTGTTAAAACCACATATTCACCAAGCGCAGCACAACTAATTCACGGCATTGTGAAGCTATTTATCATGGCACTGTAGTCTGTAGTGTTCACCAGTAATAGTGACTGTATTGAGGACACCTCAAGAAAATAAGGCCCAATCAATCCTCCCGCGTGAACGCCGCACCCAACAGAGGCTAGAGTGGATGTAATAGCTCTTCGCACATCACACACGTATTTTCAGTGCTACATAAACGAAGATTTTGCTTATTGACGTAACCGCTTAAGCGGAAATGCGCCTCGTCGCTCATAATGTTTTTCGAAACAGAATCGTCCTTTTTGTCCTTTTAATTCACACGCGACGGACGGTCAGCGTTCATTAACTGATGCACTATTTGCACTTTGTACGGGATCATGTGTAAGCCTTTCACTAAAATTCGCTGGGGGGTCCGTCTGGTGATGTCCAATTGCGTGATCTCTTCGATTCTGAATGTGTATTAGACATAATACTCCCAACTGTTTTACGCAGCCATTAAATGTTAACTCTCTTGCAGTTCGGATCGTAAATTTTGTTTTCTGTGATACTTTTTTAAGCCCAAAACTGATCAATGTTCAATATTTAGATTAAAAAAAGCAAATTCGTCTCTATTTCGTTTACATTTCCATTAAGACATTCAAAATATACGAGTAGTATGTACATTACATACATATATAATGTATATTTTATATTACGAAAACAACGACACTCACGTTGAATTATTCGAAAAGATAGTTTTGATTAACTCCTGTTTGAAGTTACAATACCTTCTCATAAAATGGAAATCGGCGGAAGAGTTACCGATTTCTTATTATGGAAAACAAGGTATTCTTGCTAACAGTAACAGATCCATTAGTCTACTGTGGCGTATCGAGAGATACGAGTAATTCAAACAAACAAAAAGCCATGAAACAACTATCGAGAGCAACATAATACGGCAGTTAGGTACGCGTATAAAATATTTATATAGCGGGAGTATCATACGATCAGAGAGAACAAGTTATTTCGGTTTATATATACTTAAACTTGTTCAAATATGAGCAAACAACAGTCTGTTGTACAAGTTCGTAAACAGTCACAAACAAAATCAATTAATGCCTACACTGCTAAGCTACTTTAGTAAAATATTAGAAAAAAAATATGTGAAATAAATCAATAAATTCTATTGATGAGCATTGTATCATACAACTTCAGCAATTTCGATGTCTTAAGATCCACAATACGAGCCACTAAATGTTAATAATATATCATATAACACCTATTTTTATAAAAACAAAACTACTTACTCTATGTTGAAAAAGCTTTCGACTCTGAGTGGAATAAAAAATTAATTCATAAACTAATTACCTAATAAAAATTATTTAACTTTTGAACGACAGACAGTTTTTAGTTATGTATTTTAAGTGGAATATGTTTCTGCTTATGAAGCAGTATTTCAGGCGTCCCCCAAGGTTTCGTCCTGTCCGCAACGCTTTTAATATTTTCATTTTCCAATTTATCTAGCTATTTTGGAATGTATGTGCATGTTATTGCTATGCATGCTTCTGATGAATACGGTTCTTCTGTTGTTCACAATATTCAAGTCACACTTATAATTATCTTTGAATATTATAAGCACAGGAAGATTAAAAACGCTGGGCGCAGTCAGGCCATCTTTTTGATAAGAAAAATTGCATCAACAAATTTGACATTATGATGATACCGAAGACGAAAAATTGGGTCTCGAAATTTTGGCTATCTGTCTGTTCGACTACAGCCTAAACAACTCGGCCTATTTTCTTTAAACTCGGTAGATATCATTTTTAAATTTTCCCGCACAGGTTTTTTCTTTTTTTTTAAGACCAAATATAACGGTACCTGCCATACGATTTTTGTTTGCATAATTATTTTTTTTCTCAAAAACTGTTCCACAGATTTTTTTAAAGCAAAAATCAAACAATTTCATTTAGTTAAAGCTAAATAATGGTTGAACAACCATTTCCGAAAAATTGTTATTAATGGTACCTTCCGAAACCGATTTTAATCATTTTTCCTTTGCTAAAGTTTCCCAAGAGTTTGGATTATATTGTTTATTAATTTTTTGGGATTTAAAAAAAAATTCAAAAGTTTTTTTTTTCAAAAATCAATATTTCGTAAGCCCCATGCTTAATTTTTTTAGAACTTAATAATTAAAAGGTTTTGAATACAGTCTACAAAATGTAATGCAAAATTTGTTTATTATCTGGAAATAACGATACCCACTATACAAATGTTAAAAATTGGTTTTCGAAAATTGTATTTTTCTCCAGAACGGCGCTTAGAATTTTCTTAAAATTGTTTTTTTTTTCGGTTATTTTCTACGATCTATATTTCGATAAAAAAATATTGAAATTAAAAATATTATAGACAGTACCTGCCATAGAACCATTTTTTCGAATTTTAAATTTCGCACTATCGGCATAATGGATTCGACTGAAATTTTATATAAAGAAACTTCTATAAAGAGTTTAATAAATATTGCATTTCAGAACTTAAAAAAAAAAAAAAAGAAACAATTTTTTTCTGAAGTTCGATATCTCAAAAACGGGGCAGTATTTTTTTTTTGAAACTTAATTTTTATTCCTGTTATAATAAAAACATAAAGTTTGCGTACCAAATTTTTTTCTTAAGAAATCACATGGGATTCTCTCTTACTACTAACAACATTCATTTTTAAAATTCTTAGTCTTTTACATAAGAGCAAGTTCGTGCGACCCAGTTGTGCATTTAATTATTAAAGTATTAGATCTCGTTGTAAAAATCGCGTCGAATAATTTCACAAAATAATTTCTTTCAAGATTATTTGTTAAAAAGAACAAAAAACCCAACAATACTGCGTTTTAATCAAGAAATAATATTCTAATACAAGTATTTTAAAGTTTTTTTTTTTTTTTTAAATATGAAGAATATATAAACAACTTTCGGTTGGAAGGTTGGAGTGAGCTCTCTCTTTAATCGGTTTTTCTGTCAAAAACGTCTGGTTTTTAGCTTGGTCATGTGAACACCAATGCTTGGCCTGGAAGATCAAACTCCGCCCGATATATGGTACATACGTTAAAAACCACTCCTCAGGTGGTTTACACACGTGGAAGAGAACTTAAAATAACTTGGTATTAACGACGGTTGATGCTCTGGTCGACTTTAGCGTCAATTGAAGTAATATAATGGTAACTTGCTTTAAAAATACGTTCCATCCATTGATTCAGTGCCTTTTCTGTTTCATAGATGCGTCAATTAACAGGTTTTATTTCAACTGTTAGTAGTTGGCTAAAAAAACTTGAAATATTTTTTTGTTGGATTTTCGGCAAAATGTAATGTAATGTACTCGTAGATCTGTACCAGAAACGCATATAAGACGAAATAAATGACACTGTGTAGAACCTATCTTCACTTCGAAATGCTTATGGCTGAATTGAGATCCGAGAAATACAACTGAAGCCATCCTCTCAAAGACGCAGAGAAGATTGTGTCAGACGAAAAGAACACTGGATTCCTCAGAGATGTGGACAATTTGGAGTGAGGTAAACAAAAATAAAACCTACAATACATTATCTCTATGCAATATTGCTGCATGGAAACTATAATCCAATTCAATTAAATATACTTATTCTTTATTCTCAGTATATGTTAGTAACTTAACAATTCAATATAAATTTATAAATATAGAGGACAGTTAGTGACATTTTTTTATCAATAAATAATTGAAATGATGCAACTTTATAAGAAAAAATTACATTAGTGTAGAGTGCACAAGTAATTAATGAGAAATAACATTACGTGAAGGGAAAAACAAATTTTAAGAAAACAATTTTTATGAGGCTAAAAAACATGACATTTTATAAATATTAGACATCATTTTAAAAGAATTACATATACATTTGTTTTTTTTTTTTTTTTATTATTTTCTTTTAATTTTAACTCAGGTCAACAAATTTTTGAGTACCTGCATATCTCAGTTATTACTTTTTTTTTTTTTTAATTATATAGCGTAGCAGATTTTCGATTTCCTTCTGATCAAAATCAAGATGCCAAAGTCTTATTTTTTTAATGAATAGCGATACATCTCGACTGAAAAGGTAAAGTATCTTAAGTCGACTTAAGATATTTCGCGTTTTTTTGTTGAACCTCAATGCCATTCTAAAGAGCTACAGTTCTGTCTTATCGGCATCCTTCTATCTCACTCCTTTGCTTTTTTATAAACAAAAACATTTTCATCTAATGTTCAAAAGACACATCTCCACACGAGGTAAAATATCTTAAGTCCACATAAGATTGTGTGTTCTGCTCAATTTTAAAACCTAAAATAGACTTAAGATTATATTATCTCGAGACTTTTTCATTATTGTGAAATCGTAAATCATATTAAGTTGACTTAAGATATTTTTGCGTGCAAACAGAAACAAAAGTCATCCTTAAGTTGACATAAGATAAAATACTTAAAAAGGTGATTTTTTTAATTTAAAACTGACATTTTTCTCTCCCTAAATAGTCATAGGATATTTTACCGTTTGCAAACCGAAAAAAATTCCCGTAATAACAAGAACATACTTAAGACATTTTTAAGCGTAGTTTGGTTCTGGATTTCCTCTTGTGCGAACGTTTTTCTTTTAGTGAATGAGTTATTAATTCAGTTATTTCTGCATTTAGTACGTCAGTTAGATTTTCAGATAGTACATACACAAACATATAGCAAAAAAAAAGTGTAGTAGTTATTACTATGTATGTATTACTATGTGAGATACTGCATGCTATCCTATTGTCATTGAATTGTATCATTCTGTTATCTAAATATGATTGTTCACACAACTACATTGTCATAAACCGATCGTTATTTCTGTTTATATGATTTCCCCTTATTTCCATTGTATATACTATCCTCTTTTCCTCTTTGTTAAAATATATATCTCTGTTTAGTCTTAAGAAATATAGAAGAAATAAAGCAGTTGTAATTTGGAAGCGAAACATTGAAGACGTGTTATTATTTCAGACGACTAAGAACTGTTTAAATTAAAGGCAACTATAAAAGGTAAGCACTTTTTATTGAATTCATTTTAGATTACAAGAAAGCTTTTTTGTTTCAAGGATATTTCTTAAATTACTTCATTGGTATAATGTATAGCAACTCGCGTGCTGCAGGCATTCTGTGAATGGTAAATTCAAAAAAGAAGATGGACAGCCAGTTAAATCCACCAGAGACTCCAGAAAGAAGCGGTGCAAATATTGAGCTTCAATTTCTGGCAGATGAAATTTTTGACGATGACGAAGCGGATCCTAATTACTACCCTTTCTCCGAGGAAGAAAACGACAATGTTCACAACGATGGCCAAAACTCTTCTTCTGTCAACAATATTTGAGTGGAATTAAGCGAAAATGTTGGCCCTGAACTACAACAAATGGGTGATGAAATTGAACAGCAGCTTAATAGATCATTTGAAATGGAAACGTTGTCTGTGATTATGGAAAAAAACGCTGAAACACCAAAGTCAAGAAAGTTAAAGAGAAATCAAGGTAAGAAGTATTTAACTAGAACTGGATCTGTGAAAAGTGAAAGAAAATGTAAAGAGCTTGAACTTTGTCGAAAAAATGTAAAAATTTAATAAGTCATCGAAAGAGATATTTTTGAGGCCTATTGGAATCTGGGAAGCCATAAACAAAGAATTCTTTTCCTTACTGGTTTAATTGAGGTTGTGCCAAAAAAAACTTGTCGCGTAAGAGATTCTAGCACCCAGCGTCACCGTAACTGTTTTTATTCGAATCTCTATTTCCTGGAAGTCAACGGAAACAGAATAAATGTTTGTCAAAAATGTTTTTTATATACATTTGATGAAACCGAACAAATAATTAAGACCATTTTAAAGAAAAAGCTATCTTCTAATTCCGGAGTAGTTAACATCGATTCAAGAACAGAACCAATAAATAAAATATCAGCACCGAAAGGGTGAGATCCGTAACCACATCAACAGCTTTCCCTTGTACGAAAGCCACTACATGCATCAATCATCAGCACACAAATATCTGGCATGCGACTTAACCGTAACTAAAATTCATCAACTTTACGCGGAATTTCGCACAGATCCAGTTTCATATACAAAGTATAGACAAATTTGTTTGACAATGGGAATTAAAATGAAAAAACCTAAAGCTAAGTGTACACGTCTACACGATTGGTAGATCTTACAATATTGTCAGATCTGTCAGTGAAAAACATGCTTACAATGTCTTACAACCGTGTAGTCTTACAATTAATTGTCAGAAAATTTGTCTGACAATTAATTGTTAGATCATTGTCTGACAATTAATTGTAAGAATTCTGACAATCATGTGTACGCTAGCTGACAATGGTGTAATCTTCCAATTAATTGTCAGAAAATGTATGTATCTGACAATTAATTGTAAGACGGAAAATTGTAAGGTTTTTGATAATCGTGTACACACACAATTTATTGTCAGGCCTGTCAATTTTTATTGTTGTCTGACGTTTCTGACAATGAAGAAATTGTAAGATGTTCGTTTTTTAGCATCATACAATTTTTTCATTGTCAGACAATTTGCAGCCAAGGTTCAATTGAAGCAGTTTCCATAACCAACAAAAACTGACAATTAATTGTGTGTGTACACGGTTGGTAGAAAATCTACCAATCTCTTACAATTAATTGGTATTAAGCCGGCTATCTGAAAATAAATTGTCAGCCAACTTCTGACAATAAATTGTAAGAGATTGGTAGATTTTCTACCAACCGTGTACACACACAACTTAATTGTCAGCTCATTGGTAGATAATTGTCAGACATTGTCAGGTCTTACAATAGTGTAAGATCTACCAATCGTGTACACTTAGCTTAAGACGGACTGCTGTCACAAGTGTGATGTTTTCAAAATGAAAATTGAATCGACAAAAGATGAAACAGAAAAAGAAAACCACAAACAACTTAAACAAAAACATCACAAGGAAGCAGATGATGCATATTTAAGCTAAAGATGCTGAGAAGGTAATCGGAAAAAATTAAAAGATAACCACCTTATAAATGGGGGTTACTTTTAATTTACAAAAATGTTTGCCCACTCCGAACTTGAAAACATCTGTATCTTTTTATAAAGGGCTTCTTTAGAGTTATAATTTAACAGTCCACGACTGTGTGTCTGCACAACCAGTTTGCATGATGTGGCACGAAGGCATTACTAAACGTGGAGGAAATGAAATAGCATTATGTATTCTACAATATTTAAAGTCCATCCGAAGTAGCTGCAAAAGTACAAACATTTGATTTTATATAGTGATTCGTGTGCTGGCCAAAATAAAAACGCTTTTTTGTCAACTATAATTTCAACATTTTTACAGGGCGAAACAACTATCGATCGATACCATTGATAAGTTCTTAGTGCCGGCACATACACACATGGAGTGCGATACCGATCACTCATTAATAGAACGCAAAAAGAAAAGAACCAACGCACAAATTCATCATCCAAAAGACAGGCACTTATTTATTTCATGTTTGGGAACTAAAAACATCTTTAAAGTCCATGAGATGAATCAAACGATAGATAGATAAGATAGATAACTAATATAATTACAATACAATTGCTATAATGACAATAATCTACATATATAGCATGGCATAGCCGTCTGCCAGATTGACAATTATAATATTAAATATCTTAAGTAATTTGTAAAAAGCGTTCTTTAAATTACAATGCAATTTTCATGTAACAATTAATAACTTTTTTTTTTATTTTATATTAAAGGTAAATACACTCAAAATTATTTTTTATTAAAAATCTCCGCTATGAATTCTTTCTCTATACTTCAAGGCAATTTTGCAATATTCGTAAAGACGAGAAACCTCCATTTGATTAAGTTGCTCAAGAACTTGATCCTCTGATAAGAAGTCGCTCCCCATGATACACCTTCTCGTTTCTCTAAGCGTAGGACATTTTCCAATAAAGTGAATAGTATCTTCTCTTTCTCTTAGGTTACATATACTGCACTCCAAAGGTAAATCAGGTCTGTGAGGGATGTAATTTAGATTTATTAATTCACTCCTCAGCTTGATCATTGTGCTAATGAGGTCAACATTGTTTTCGTCACGAAAGTAATTATTGGCTAGCAAGTTATGATTCAGTCTGCTGTAAATTGTTCTGTATATCGATCCCGTTGCTTCGGCTATATATTCTTTTCTACATTTCTCGTCTACTTTTGCTATTATTTCGTAGAGATTTTTTTCAATGTTGGCTACATCTTCAATGGTGATATTCAAACTCATATTACATCCCTTCGCCAGTTCCGACCATTCTCCGTACCAGTTGGTCTTATCTTGAATAGCTTTAAGAACGACTTTTCTAACTAGTCGAGACGCGGGCATATTGATCGTTTTAACCAAGAAATCTGCTTGCAGCTTGAGTGTTTTTATGAACAGCGGTGATAGACCCGTTTCTATCATAATAACATAATTTGGAGTGTTTGGTGGTAGATGAAATATCCTTTTCACGAAATGCCTCAACAGTTGTTCGACTGCATCAAACTTTACACATCCCCAAGCTTGTGCTCCATATAATAGAATGGTCTCCGAAACTGCTTGAAACACCTTGTAATTGCTACTATGTGCTATGTGTTTGTTCATGAAACAACTTCGCCACGAAACATTTATAGCGGTTTTCGCCTTCAGCAATTTTTCTTTAAAATGTTTTACCATACTCAAGTTCTTGGTGAAATAGATGCCTAGATATTTATATTCTGAGACAATTTCTATGTTTTTTCCGTCAAAACTCCACCTTTCGTTCGAAGTAGTCCTCCCTCCACCTCTTCTAAATATCATGACCTTAGATTTTTCAATGTTGACTATGAGATTCCATAAACAGCAGTAGTCATATAACCTGTTGATCATTCTTTGCAAAGCCTCAGGAGAATATACAAAGAAGACCACATCATCTGCAAAGAGCAGTGCCTTTATCCGGTCTCCCGCAAATTCCACACCACCAGGAAGATAATCAATTAGATCATCTATGAAAAGCGCGAATAATGTTGGACTTAGTGTACACCCCTGTCTTACGCCAGTGCGAGTATCAAACCAATCCGATAATCCCACTCCATTCCATACTGCAGCTTGGGTATTTTTATACAGCACTTCTAGCACTCTTCCGAACTTCCGTGACATGCCCAAACCATATAATTTATAAAATAGAGCTCTCCGATCTATCGTATCAAAAGCAGCCTTGAAATCGATGAAAAACACATATAGTTTTTTGCTTCTGGATATAAAATATTCTGCAATACTTCTTAAAATGAATATATGTTGTCCACTGTCGAGTAACCAGCTCTAAACCCCGCCTGAAACTCTTTTAATAGATTTTGTGCATCGACCCATTTAGTAAGACGTTTCTGTAAAACAGCTGTAAATATTTTATATGTAGCATTTTGAAAGGAAATTCCGCGATAGTTTGATGGCTCTTCCGAATTGCCTTTTTTGAATATCGGGAATATGATCGACTCTTGAAACTCCTTTGGGCAAACATCTCCTTCTAATAATTTGTTAAAAAGTGTTACCAATTCATGTTTTAAGTTAATCGTTCCGTACTTATAAAATTCAACCGGTATTCCATTTGTACCTGGCGCTCTTCCATCCTTCAAACTTCCAAGCACTGCTTCTATTTCCTGCAAAGTGATTTCTTTGTCCAGTGCACCTATTGCAAAGTCAGGAACTGCATAATGCCAATTAATATTACTAGTTACCGGGTTTAACAACTTCTTGAAATGCTCTCTCAACAAATCTTCATCAAGCATTTTGTTTTCAGTCATATGTTTGCCGTTTAGTTTCCACGCTAATCTCCAAAATTCCGAAGCATCCTTGCATTTGGCCAACATATTCGCTTGCTGTTCACCGTAACTTTTCTTTTTCATTATACATAGTTGTTTGTATTCTTTGTTCGCATTCAAATAGAATTGTTTAAATAATCCTTGTTTTGAATTCCGGAAAACTTGAAGCCATGTAAAAGATTTACTACGGGCGCCCTGGCATTCTTCATCGAACCAAGAGTCTTTGCCGTCTAATTTCTTTTTGTTTTGTTGTTGAGGGTATGATCTCTTGATTATTGATTCAAGTTTTTCGAAGTCAATTTCCCCTTGCGATTGAATTTGTAGATCAATTTGCCGTCTGTACTCTGGAGCTCTGTTCATCATCCATTTTAGCTTAGGAAGCAGTTGGAATTTGGTAATATCTTGTTGAAAGTGTTCATACGCTGCAAAGTTAAAGGACACTACGATAGGTAGATGGTCTGAGTAGGGCACTCCTTTGACCTCAAAATCCGTTACGTAAGCATCCCAATCTTCTCCCAACATACTGTAGTCGATGACTGATATACCCTGACCGCCGATAAACGTGAGATTCCCAAACTTATCATTCAGACTTGTTCCGTTTTGAATTCTGAGGCCAAATGAATCACAGAGTTGAAGCAGTTTCTTTCCTCTAGCGTTACATATTTTGTCCTTTGATTGTCTTTTTATTCCCTTCACTGAATTCAACATCCCTGTTTCCTCTCCGATCCTTGCATTTAAATCTCCAATCAGCAACAGGTTTTTTGTATTTTTGCGACTAAGTAATTCTTCTAATTGCTCATATTCAGTTTCCCAGTTGTTGCAATTTACATAAATAGGTAGTATCCAAAGAACTTTGCTTACTAATTTCAGTTCTAGAAATGATAACTCGTTTTTTATTTGAAACTCACATTTGATGCCTTTAAGGTTTTTTTTATATCCGGAATAACATCCTCCACTTGCTCTTCCTCTCGACTGTGTTTTAATTGCTGGTATCCATTTAAATGTAAAATTTATCATTTTATTTTCGACTATTCTAAAGTTATTTTCAGTTACAAATTAATGTCTCATACAAAAATATAAAATCAAAGGTATTCACATATTTGTAAAAATCATTAAACAGTGATTTATTACTTAACCCCGAAACATTGTAAGATAAAATTCTAAAAATTTCTAACTTATAAAATAAAACATCATTAATTAAACTACTTTTTGCTTGGCAGACGGCTTTAGTATTAAATACCACAATTCATACTCCTAACGCCGGCACTGGACCCAGCCTCTCTCTCTCTGAATTGATGCATTTCAATTGAGTTGTCACTGCTGTCAACGTCAACCATCTGTTGAAGTATGCTCAACCCATCTTTGCCGTCGCATTTTATGTTATTGTTTTTGTCCAAATAAAATGTTTTTTGGTTTATTTGTAATGTTTGTCCTCTAATTACCACTTTGATGTTTCTGTTTTTAGAGTGTATATCTGTTTTTATTTGTATAAGTCGTCTTCGTTTGTCTCTTGCAGCCTTTGTGTAGTCACGATGAATAGATATTCCAGTGTTTTTCAAACGAATGATCGGCACATCAGCACTTTCCTGCATTTCAACAATTATATTGGCCATCTTATTATCTCTAGAGCGTATTAAACGTGTTCGTTTTATACGAGCTGGATTATCTTGTTGTAATCAATCAATCAAACGATGTTCTTAAACTTTTCAGCGGCCTTAAAGGAGAAATTTATGTCGCGCAAAGCAAATACTTACGGAGAAGCTTTTAAATGGAGCTCCATTAGATGGCTTAGATGCACAAAAACGTTTGGCCAAATAGTTTAGATGAATTAAGATGATTTTAAAATCTTGAACACAAAAAAAGAGGAATTAACAAAGTAACGACAAGTGACGTAAACATTGCATACAATGAATCCATCCAGTGCTGCAAAAAAAAAAAAAAAGACCTTGTTAACATGCTCGACTTAATAAATTATAATTTTCATGATTTTTACCATCCAGATCTATCAGACGAATCAGAATACGAAACCTAATGTTTGAATTCCTAATTACTTTTTTTTATTAGTGTTAAGATCGTATTATGTAAATTAAGTTTTTTGTTCAGTTTCTTCTAATATTTTTTTTATAATTGATCTATCTTTAAAAATCAATTTAAAATGAATCGTTTTAAGTTTTCTTCAAAGAATTTATAATTTGGTTTGTTTAATTTTTATTAATTTGACTTTAAAAACAAAGTTAAATAAAATTAAACTATTTCTCTTTTTATAATTTATTTTTTTCCTGTGAACCAAGTGTGATTTTTTTGTTTTTTTTTTTTTAAGAAATTCGAGTCTGTATTTTTTTAAGTTTCTTTTTCATTATTAAAGTTAATCTCAATACAACAAATGTGATTTTTAGTTTTTAAAAATAAAAACCAGGAAATATCATCTTAAGTCTCTTTTTTTCCACCTTTACACACGCAACTCATCTTAAGTGGACATAAGAATTGAAAACGTTATTCCAAAACACGAGGCAAAATATCTTATCTCAACTTAAGATTTTGGAAATTAATTTAAAATACAATTTGAAGAAAAGCCAAATTATCTTAAGTCATATTTTTCCTTATAAAGGGCGAAATATTAAAAATATCTTTTCGAAATAAATTTAAAAAAAAGATCATAAAATTTGACATCTTAATGCTTTATTCAATAAACTCTACGCACTAGAAAGATTTTTTGGGGGGCAGTTTCAAAGTGTTTTTTTGCTCTCCTGAAAAATCATCAAAATTAACTTTACCTTTTTAGTCGAGATATGTACTTCTTCCCATTCGTATTTCTGAGCGAAGTCGCATTAAAAAGCTTACATGAAACAATGGAGTAAAAGTTTCTTAAGGAGGTAGTGCGAAAGCATGGAATATCAACGTAAAGCCTGGAGTTGCTTCGAAGGTTTCGTCCATCTGAAATTGGACTTTGTAGGTAACCACCTCACAAAACAAAAATGTTTAGTACCTTAAAGTAGTATAATTGACGAACAGGAAGAATATGTGCAGCTCTAAATAATTGTATATTATGTTCTAACCGATTAGACTTAAAAATATTTCTTATACGTGACTTTTGAATTACGAAATTCGGTTAAAGCCTACTACTTAGGTACGCTCCGCCCCAACAGCATATTCCATATTGTAATTTCGATTGAAATATACCGTAGTAGAGTGTTTTCAACATATTTAAGGAGCAATGTTTTCCGACTCGGAACAATCAAGAGGTGGCAGAGAGAAGAAATTTTCATCTCTGAATATGTGTGGACCAGTTCAAATTATGATTTTAAAACAGTTAACGAAGCATTTGGCATTACTGTCAAATGATTGACTAATTTGTAATAAACTTCTACTACTTGATCAAATGTGACTGGTGCAGTCACAAGAATGAAATGTAATGTCTAAATCTGGAGATTTATGACTAAAAGACTGAAAAACATGACTTTGGTTTTATTACTTACAATAAGTCGGTGAACTGCCAACCAGCATCTTAATAAAAAAAACATCATGATTTAAATCTGCTATTAAGTTTAAACGACTGGTTGAGCAGTATGCAATTCCAAGGTCATCCGCAAAAGCTAGAATCTTGTCAACAAAAGAAAGACAAAATAAGGAGTTTATATCAGGGCGATTTGCATAAGGTGTGACAAAAAGTTAGGGCGTGTAGGTTGGACTTAGACAGGAAAAAAATCGTATGGGAGGGGTGGGGCTATTTCCCCCCGCTTAGGCGGGAGGGGCAATTTAAGAAAAAAATCACTTAAAACAGAAAAAAAAAAATATTAAAAAATAATGGTGATACCTACAGAGTAATGCTATAGCATTTTGAAAAGCCAGAAATACATTCTTTAATTTTATTTTTAAATAAAGTTGTTCGAGTGAATAGTTTTTAAAAAATTAATTTTCAAAATCAAAATTTTGAAAAAAAAAATGAATTTTTTTTTAAACAATTTTTTTTTAAAGTTTTACGTAATTAAGTATTATTTTTTTATTCAATATTCAATGCTCTTATTAATTTTTGATCAAACACAAAAAACTGGATGTCAAAATGTTTTTTTAGTTTTTGAGAAAATCAAAAATAACAAAAACTACTTTTGTTCTAAGAAAAGCCTTTTATTTTAGTTTTTACGTTTTTGGATTCTTAGGTGAATTTACGATTGAAAGGATTAACTTTTTTTGTAGAATTTTTTTATTATCAGTCTTATAAGCATACAATAAAGTGACAAAGTACTGGATTAACACATTTTTTCATTGAGAACACCTGCTTGAGAGCATTGGATTAATATTGATGTTTTTTAAATAATGCAACGTTACACGCCCTAACTAGTGACAGAAAAATGCAATTGCGAAATAAGAACAAAAATGTGCCTGAATCTTGAAATCAATTAAAATAAGAAATACATGTATATTTAGATAAAATACATAATTACTGTTTATTTAAATTTTTAAATATTTTTTAACTAAATCTTATTACAAAAAATTTTCGATATGATCCCCATTTTGTAGAAGGCAAAGATTATAGTGCCTTCTTATTGCTGCACATAAATTTATACTAGATAAATTTTCCTGTAATTTGACTCCAGCCACTTCAATCCGTTGTTTCAGTTGTTCCAAAGATTCTATTTCCACTTCGTACACATAGTTCTTCATGAATCCCCAAGCATAAAAATCTAACGGAGTTAAATCTGGCGATCTAGGCGGCCATTCTATTGGTCCTGCTCTTCCAATCCAACGGTCACTAAAATGTTCATCAAGCCAGTTCCTTACAGTGCGACTGTAGTGTGCTGGAGCTCCATCTTGCTGGTAGATTAAATTGTCTGCTATGGCCAAGGGAACGTTGTCATTCAAATTGGGCAGAAGGTCTCGTAGTAACTGCAGATAGGATTCTCCATTTATGACTGAATTCAGGAACCGTGGTCCAATAACTGTTCTTCCAACAATACCAAGCCAAACATTACAGCTAAAGCGGTGTTGAGATTTGGTTTGTTTCTTGTTACGCGGATTGCTGTTACTCCAGTGATGTAAATTGTGGAAATTTGTTACTCCATCTCTGGTAAACTGAGCTTTATCCGTCCAAAATATCCTTCCAAAGTAATTATGTTCAGTTTCATCTCTTAGCAATAATGTTCGACAAAATGCAGCTCTCAGTAACTTGTCGTTTGCGGTTAGCTCCTGAACTAGTGTAGTGTGGTACGGGTGTAAATGCTCGGTATGAAGCACTGCCCATACTCTAGTTTGGGGCAACTGAAGCATAGTAGCTAGTCTCCTTGTGCTAAGGGAGGGATTACGACGGATCATATCCAAAATTCTTTCCTCTATGTGTACTGGTGCAGAAGATGAACTTTCTCTCCCTCGGTGCTCCAGTACTCCGTGTTCTCGAAGACGTTGATGGATTCTTGAAAATATCGTATGACTGGGACACCTCCTATTGGGATACATTTCAGCGTAGTCTTTGCGCTTCACGACTTCGACCATGAGCCATACCGTAGCAGTAATGCATATCCGTTAATTCGGCACGAGAGTAATTTGACATCGTGATACGTTGACGACTTGACATTCAAATTACAAATAAATTTCTACAACAAAACAGGTCGCGTCGCCGACCCCACCATAATAAAAAAGTGGCAGGTCAATTTTAAACCAATGCTCTCAAGGGAAATAGACCCCCCCCTTCCATACGATTTTTTTGTTGTCTAAGTTCAACCTACACGACTAGCTTTTTGTCACACCTTATGCAAATTACCCTGCAGATTAGAAACAAAATGGGGCCAAGAACAGACCCTTGGGGTACACCGAGATTGCTTATCTTTGTATGACTTTTTGTATTGCCAATTTTGACGAATTGTGATCTTTAAGGTAAGACTCTAACTAATTGTAAATAAAACCACGAAAACCAGCTTTCCATAGTTTTTGCATTAGAATATTGTGATTGACTATGTCAAAAGCTTTAGTGATATCGACGAAAAGTCCAGCACAACAATTACTTTCATCTCAGCCCTTTTGTACAATACAACAAACAGAGCGTCTCTTGTAGATAAACCAGTTCTGAAACCAAACTGCAAAGGACTAAACAGAAATTTATTTTATTTAAAAAAGCTAACATTCTTGTTTTGATGGATTTTTCAAAAAAAAAAAACAAAATTCAAATAGACACCAATGTTTATTTTTCGGTTAAAACGTATAAATTATAATGGCATCTTGTTTATTTGGTATTAATTTCCATATTGAACCCTTTCTCTCTGCTATGAGAGGACAAAAAACAACAAAAGAATTCTAAATTTACCTGGAAGAGTTTCTGAAAGTTCCATCAATCATACTACATGTCAAATTAGTGGCAACACAACATGAAACTTCGAGAGAGATCGACCTGTTATGCGTCCCCTTTCGCCTTTCATTTTATTTTCATGACAAAAAAAATTCCTGCTTCTCCTCAAAAATTTAAAATATTTCTGTACTTTAGATAGTTTTACTTAAAAACAAACTTGTGCTTGTGTTTAAAATAGGGTGCAAAATTCAGAATGTTAGTTTACCATCGCATAGAAAAGGTTAGAAAGCACCTCATACTCTTTTGTGTTTTACCCGTTGTGTCGTCTACGTGGCATATGAGGATGCTGCCATATGAAAATTATCCTATAAAATATATTTCTTGTGTCTATACACAAGATAACGCACATAAAATCATCTTTACGCTGAACTTCAAGAAGCTAACTTTTGAATGGAAGATTTATGACTGGGAAGGTTTCCTTGGGCCCAACGTAAGTCACAATTCCTTCCTTATAACTAGATCTTGAGCCCTCAGCTGCCTTTGGCTCTGCATTCAGGATTCAATCTTCATTCTCCGCAAAGTTGCGGTTGTAATGCAGTTCGTATGCTGGTTGGCAGTGTTCAGCATACCTTACCTTCATAGGAGAAAGCCCAGAAGATGTTGGTTGGAAGGCTTGTGAGAAGAGGAGGAGGGATCATTATGACGGCGATTATGATACAAAAGAGGGTCGTGCTAAAGTGCGAAACCCGGAAATGCCGCCTGCCATACTTATGCATGATGGCGAAAGTCCATTAGTGAAAATTCACTTTTGTTCCTGGCACATGAATTTTCATATAAAAAGCCCCCTCCTGCTGTCTAGTTAATTTTTTTGCAAACGAACATGACGGCGGCATACGATTTTAGATTTCCTCCCTCATTTTTTTCTATCTTTTGTGCTTAACAAAGTGATGATGACGTGTGCGCGACTTTGCTGGGGTTCATATCTATTTTTAAGCCCGTGTCAAAGTTGCTACAATTTAGATTTATTCATGTGTTTCTACCGGTTTCCTTCTTCTTACCAGTATTATAGTTAAGTCAAGGCCGTAGTCCAATTGATGAGCAGGGGCGGGCAGAATCATTAGCTGTGTTTTACTATCGCCAACGAGCCATATAGATTATTATCACTTGAAAAAAAAAAACGATATGGATCTTAGTGACAGCAGTTTTTGTTGATTTTAATATATTCATTGCCTTTTTTTAAATTTGAATGATTTTTTTAAATTCATTTACTTTGCTTTTGTGAAATACAATTTTATTTGTTTTTCTTACAAAATATTCCAAATTTGTCTGCCTACATAGTAGAATTTGAGCGCAGTTTTATTTAAATTACGGAGAAACGAAGTTTAATTTTGGAAAACAAAAACACGAATTTCTGCACTATATTTTAAACTGGACCAGAAGCCACATATTTGGACTACTTCATTTAATTTTTACACAAAACCAGTACCTGCTCTAAAGAGTTAGTAAATATTATGACATTTAAAAGGTTTCCCATACCCCCCTCAAATGAAATGTTTTTCAGGCTACTGTCTTGCCTCAGGTAGATTTAGAGTTTAAATTGTCTCTATACTCGTACCTTCCGCTAAACTAACTTGTAGGGAAGAACGACTTCCTTGTCTTTGGCTTTTCCGGAATGCCAGGTCTGAAGACTGAACTCTAAAGCGAGTGTGACTTTTAAAGTTTCAGCTTAGTTTGCATGCGTACGACTGAAGATGACGACGAGTATGACGATGAGTTCAGCTCATTAGCATTTCATTTGCATGTGCAAGCTAAAGTTTGCCAATTTGTTTGAATCTATTACAATGGAATAATAATGGAAATTCCCCAAGAATACGGGTACCGTTGCTAAGTTGGTACTTTTTTTTTGTATATAGGTATTCGTGTGTGGGTACGAGCAATAGCAGTGTATGTTTATTTTGAAGGAACTAATTGGGTACTTAAGAGCGTGCTGTAAGTCGTGTGAGGAATTTCGTGAACTTTATTGCTACATTTCAACATCGATTAAAGTCAAACAAATAAATGGGAGTTTACATTTCCATCATCACATCTTGGAAACTGTATTACAGTTAAGGGAAAGTCTTGAATCAATTAAGAAGCCCTAGTTGTACTTCTTGGCAAGGTTGGAGAATAGAAAACGAAGAACAAAAAAAGTTGTATACGTGCCTCTGCTCAAACATCATCATCACGGTTTCATTTCGGGATTTAGACTTAGCTTTCTCGAGAGCGAGGAATCATCAAATCTAGGAAAGCATTAATCAATGAAAAATTCCATAAGCCCTCGGAGGCATAGGAAGAACCCTTAGCTTATACATAAGTAAATCTGAAGATGTAGGTCTTGATATTTTCTCTTCAGTGATATGAAGTGAAGGCAATTATTATTCTTCCGCATGTTTCTGCATGGTGCCTGAGCATACAAATCAATTATGCAAAGACATCAGATTGAATTTCATTTACGTTTATATATTCGCTCTTAGAGAAATTTCCAGTTTTGTTCAGTTGAAATATAATATGACCCAGTTGGAAGGACGCTTTTGCATAGTCAAAAAATAGATACCACATTCGTAGGGTTGCTTTATGTATGTATGCTGTGGAAACAAACTTTTCAATATTTCTCTTATGAGTTTTCGTTGCTTTTTCCCTTATAATTTTCATTGTGAGTTTTTGATTGAAAATTCAAGCAAATTTGTGCTGAACTTCAATGGTTTGGTTAATTCAAATAAACGTGGAAATATTCCCTATCCATTATTTTTACTTTTCGAATTTCAAATAAGCAAAGCAATCAATTCGTTCCAATACAAATAAAAGCTTTCATGTTTAGTAAAGTCAAGTGTAAAGTAAATCACAGGTCAAATGCATGTAATTTGCACTTAATTAATTACTAGATTGATAATTGTACTCGTAATTTAAAACTAAAAACACTGATAATTGAAGGGGTTTTTGTATGGTTACATACATGCAGTGTGCCTGCGAAGCTTCATATATTTATGAATTTTTGAATATTACAACAACAACTTGAATGAACTACCACCAAGTGGGTTTTATTTTGGCTGGAGTTATAGCTATTTCACGGCTTGGCTACCGTGAAATAGCTATAACTCCAGCCAAAATAAGAACCCACTTGGTGGTAGTTCATTCAAGTTGTTGTTGTAATATTCAAAAATTCATAAACACTGATAATTGGTAGGTAGTGTCATTGCGAAACTAGAAAATATGGCTGAGTATAATTAAAAAATATTTGATCAATTTTGTTATTTTTAAGTTAAGAATTTTATTGTTAAATATAAAAGGATATCGTACTAAAATTGTAAACACATGTAAGAGCAGGGGCCGTGAATTAAGGTAGAGAGAAATAAGGTAGAAACGGCTTTATTCTACCATTTTCTGCATTCGACTTTATTTCCAAAAATTAAAAAAAATATGGTAATAATGTCGACAGTTCAATATTACCACTTTGACCCTTGAAATCCGAATTTCGCTAATCGACTTTCTTTCCCAAATGAAAACGATATTTTTGATTTTATTACCAGCAATATTCTATTTTATTTCCAAGGAAACAAAAAATTATAAGTACAAGATCTCAATCAAACAATCAAAAAGGTCACATAAATAAGTAAATATTCATGAATTTCACAAAATGAAAAAAAAAAAATAAACACGGGAACATAATGGGCCTTACCAATAATCAAATTTAGAGACGACTTTAACATTTGAATGAAATGAACCAATATGTAATGAGCTCTATATAGTTAGCCATACATGTTATGAACTTAATATTTAAGTGGACTCTAAATTATGAACCATTTATTATACGGAACTTAAAAAATAAAATGTAACATGTATGATCAGTTATATAGAGTTCATTAAATAATGGTTAATTTTGTTCAAATATTAAAGTCGTCTCTAAATTTGTTTATTGGTAAGGCCCAATAATTTAATTTTCAACTTTAAATAATTGTGCAGGGAAATAAGTCAACGGGAACTAAGTCCACTGAGGGACTCAGTTCTCACTTAATGCACTGAAAATAAAATCTAGGTATATATGATAAAAATGTAGGTTGATCTGACAAACATTTTGTCAATATACGTCCAACAAAAAGTTTTATCAAATTGACAAAAATTATAGAATTTTTTTGAGGCAAAAAAAAATATTTTGTTGTGTCCACAAAATTATTTTGTTATGCTATCAGATTAATTTGTTGAAATAACAAAAATATTTTGTCAATATCGCAAAATTTCGTAGGATTTAAAAAATTAATTTGTCATATTAACAATTCTCTTGTTGTATTAACAATTTTTTTTGTTAATGTAAGAAATTTCTTTTTTTTATTATTATCGGATTAACAAAATTTTTTTGTTAAATTAACAAAACTTTTTTGTTATATTTTGTTAAATTAACAAAATATTTTGTCAATTCAACAAAATATTTTATCAATTCAACAAAATATTTTGTCAATTCAACAAAATATTTTCTTAATTCAACAAAATATTTTGTCCATTTTACAAATTTCTTTTGTTGAATCCACAAAATTAATTTCGTCAAAATATTTTTTTTTGGGATTTAAGTCCACAAAAATTGGCGTTTCGTCCCTACGATCTCACAAAGCAACCATCTGTGAGAGCGTATGGACAATACGAAATTTTTGTTAAGTTCAAGTAATCTTACATCGATTTTTTAACAAAAACCAAATGTGAACTATATCATACACAAAAGAAATGTCATGATCAAAAAAATATTCGCGTAGAATTTTTTGGTTTCCTTACAAAATATCCTTACAATTTATCTATCTGATAATATTATTTTATCAATATTACAAAATAATTCAACCCCAAAACAAAATATTAGTCATTTTAACAAAAATGTTATCATTTTTTGTTAAATTGACAAGAAAAAATTAACAAAAACTTTGTGATATTGATAAACATTTACAAAACAGATTTTTTGAAGATACAACAACATTGTCAGTTTAACAAACCAAGTTTTGTGATGTTACATTTTGTTAACATCAGAAAAAAGTTTGTCGATGTGACAAAAATCTTTGTTTTATTTTGTTATATTAACAAAACTTGGTTTGTTAAACTGACAATATTATTTGTAGTGCATATTTTGTTAAACTGACAAAAAATCATGCTGAATTATAAAAATTTTGTGAAATCAACAAAATCATTCTTTCGTATTGACAAAAATTCAATCAAAACGACAAAATTGTTTTGTTAAAGGTCAACAAAACGTTTTTGTCAATATTACCTAGGAATTTATTTTCAGTGTGGGAACGAAATCCACTTTACTAAAGTGGTCTTTGTTCCCATTAAGTGAGAACTAAGTCCACTTTCTTATGGGAAATTAGTACACACTCGAAAGTATAAAGTGGGAATGAATTTCCAACAACAAAAACTTATTGAATTTATGTTGGTTATTTTTCAGATTCTTTAAATGCTAAAGAAACTTTGCATACACCCAACCTCGTATGCCCCCCTTACATACCTCACTGTTTATGCGATGCGGGGCAACGCGAGGTGGCGCACCGTTCCGTGCCGCCTCGCGCCACCCCGCGCCGCCCAGCGCCGCCCAGCGCCGCCCAGCGCCGCAATTTCGGCTTTATTTCCCAAACTTTCTACATTGGTACCAATTACATTTCTATATTATTACCATTTATTTTGTGAGACAATATTTCTGCTTTATTACCATTTTGATGTTCAACATAATTACTCATTTTTTCGACGTTATTACTCATTGTTACGGAAATAAAGTCGAATGCAGAAAATGGTAGAATTCGAAATTATTTCCAATATAAAATAGAAATAAAGTCGATTCTACCTTATTTCTCTCTACCTTAATTCACGGCACCGTAAGAGCATTTCAAAGCAAGGTTAGCAACCAATAGAAGTAACATCTTACGGACTAACATCGCTTATAGCAGTCATGGCACAAGTTTTCGAGGAACTGGTACTGAAAATGCTTGGCAAAATAATAGAATAAATAAGACTGACTAATCCGAAGCCATCAGTTTGTATTTAGAAACAAACAGGTATGTTCAGCTCTTTTCGTAGATGTTGCGCAAGCCTTTGAGAAGTTGACATTTGGGACTAGAGTACAAACTGCATAGGGAGCTTCACCAGGCAGTACTATGAAATACTGATCATGAAATACTCCTTAGAGTACGGTGAGACCAAAAGGCCGTTACACAGGAGAGAGTCCATAAAAAAGAAAAGAACTTTTTTCATAACATTAACACTGTACGAGTGCTAGGAAAGCAAGGAAGTAATGTGCGGCTTCAATGAAAAGATGGCAGCAGTCGATTTAAAGTTCCCAGATCTGCCGTAATGTGAATATTTGATCGATGGTGGACTTCTCTGGTCTAAAACCGCACTGATATGGGCCTATAAGGTTGTTGATTGAAGGCTTCAGACGTTCAGATAGTACGGCGGAAAGGATCTTGTATGCGATGTTCAGGATACTAATGCCTCTTTAGTTGGCGCAGTTCAGACGGTCTCCTTCTTTAAGGATCGGGCAGACAATGCCTCCTTCTTTTTCTTTCTGAGAAGCCGGTGTTCTTCTCTCCACTTCTGCTTATAGAGCTTGCGAGCAGCACCGGGCCTTCTGTAGAGCTCCGTTTTATATGCCTCTTGTTTAGTTGCATGTGCTGGCCGGCACTCATCGTTAAAACGCGGGTTTCGTTATGGTTATCGTTTTTGTGGCCACTGGTGTTCAGTCAAAAGATTTCCATGTCTCTTTGTGAATACCAGAATGTTTGAACTGCGTGCTACAAGAACGTTCCAATCCACAGCGAATTCGATCAGCCTGAATCTGTTATCGGAGATTTTTTCGTACAGGCTGTATCTTCCAACCGTGTTACCATAGATGTCTTCATTTATTTCCACTTTTCAAAACAGACGCACCCGTTTTCTTAAAAATGAATTTTTCATTTATGAAATTTGTTTACCCTTTGAAAAAAAGTTATTTGTTTGCCGAAATGTGGATTATACCTACTATAACGCACGCAATAAGTTTAACCAAAATCACTTAAGGCGTTGTAAACATAAATAAATTGTTTCTCATCAGTTATATGATTGCTAACTTTATTTATAGGATAATACTTCATTTTTCCCTATAGAAAATCAGTAAAAGTTCTAAGTTTGATGAAAATCAATTCAGACATTTAGACTGCAAATACCTGTAGAAGCCAGATATAAATACATGCATTTCAACATTAATTGTTATCAGACATCTAGTTCCAGTAAATTTTGGAAGAAGAAGAAAGATTCAAAAAAGTACTAAGAAATGATAATTTTTGTTAAAAAACATGATGCAAAAAACTAAGCAAACTCATTTGTTTTGACAGTTGTAAAAATCAAAGTGTCAAAAAAAGTTAGTACGATACGAAAAAGACAAAATAACACGACAGAGTTCACGATACTTTTAAGATACTTAAAGAGTCAATACATGGCGTTAATATAAAGTATGTAAAAATTCAAATAAATTTTCCACCCACAACCAGGTCTTTATGACAAATGTAAAATTGTCTTAGCTCCCAAGGACAAAAATTGTGTTTTCCATAGTTTGACATCGCCCACTTCGGCATTTATTTTTTATTTAGCCTCATAATATTTCTCAAGACAGTTCTGTTCCTAGATATACCCCTAAATAGATACACTATACAAATGTCGGTTTTCTTTAAGTTTATACAACAAAATCATTAATCATTTTGTATCACGTTATATATTGTGAATACGAAATCAAATACCAGATAAGATGAATTAAAAAAAAAACTTTTCTAACAACTTTTTTGTTTTTTTTTTTGTTTGTGTCTTCAACTTTGACATCTCATTTCGGATTGAATTAAATTTGACAAGAATTTATTACAGAGGCCTTCAACCAACGACGTTAAAAGATCTCTTTCGTTAAAAGGCACTTTGTCGTCCTGTGGACGGGAGGTTAGGGAAATGAATTATTCGATGTGCTATGGTATAAGATTAATTTCGAATAAAACACACACCCATATATGAGCAATTCCGAGAGTTGTAAGTAATTTCCCATGTAATTTTATGGCCCATAAGAAAACGATGAATTTGAGTGTAATGTACCCTGAAATCCCAATTAACGCCACCGACATGCCATCTCCAGTCTGTCCATTATAATTAGAGATCTCATGTGTAATTAATTCGCGAAGGATTAGCTTGGCTACAGAGTCAGAGTTTTGCAGTAAAAATGATATATAACAGGAAGTTTCGCCATTAACGACTTAAGCCTAACAAAACACAGTGATGAATTAACCGTAAGAGGATTAAGCCTAAGGTGCATTGACCTAAGAGCCCTTATGTGTATAGGGACCATATAAACCCTGGATGGCGATCCATTTTATATGCTCAAGCATGCATGGTCGATGGAGAGAATTTATTTATTCAGGACACGCCTCAAGCACATTCCCTAAATAATTACTCAATTACTCAAATGGCACCTCGGCTTCCTTTTTGGAGCCTCAAGCCAAGCCGTACTGTTTTCCGTTTACATGCAAAGCCAGAACTGGCTTCCGCACAGAGATTGCAAAGTTAAACAAAAGTTTGAGGCCCTGTTCATAGTCGTCGTCTTCCTGGTTCTCATATTCACCCTTTGTAGTGTAGTTTCACAACCCAGATGCTATTCTTCGATGAAGATAAATAAAAGTTTGTGTATAATTTTCTCGCTCCATCACTATTCCGGTTTTGGTCTTTCCGCGCCAAACAATCGTCGTCGTTGTTGTATTCGTTGTCGGGCATTCAGGCGGGTGTTGACTGTTGAGCCATCCGGCTTCCGTTTTTGCACCAGAAAATTGTATCGTGTATCCACATTAACCTTTTCGGTTGAAATAACCACTTGTTAAGCAATCTTGAGGTTAACCCTTAAATAAGAATGTAGGCGAACAATTTTGTTCGAAATATTGCAATCTATTGTGTCAGTGTCAGATAATGCCAAGGGTGAAGAAGCGAAGGGTGTGTGATGGGTATTATAATGGCGATGAGCTTGAAGGGTAAAATATCTCTTTGGAAAAAGAACACCCCTTCAAAAAGGGAAGCTCTTTCCATAGGAGTCAAGTGCACGGAAGCGGTCCTATGGTGTGAAGAATGACAGTACGCGCTGACATTTAGAGCTCTTTTCTATGTGACATTTTGTAACTGTTAACAGTAGGTTGGGGATGTCACGCAATCACTGGTTTTTACTTTTCAACGTTGATGGCGGTAGCTTAAGTTGAAAGTACTCGGAGTAGCTTTTTGCATATTTTATGTTACAGTATTGGACGCAAGTTTAGTAAGAGATATATTTTACACGAAAGTCAGCCTTATACATTTTTATACAGTTATACTATAAGTGAGGAACATTACAATGGCCGTGTTTTGGTGAAACTTATTACCAGTTCAAAAATTTAAAGTAAATAAAGCTTATACTAACTCATAAATTCACTTTTATTTTTATTTTAAAATCTCAAAATATCTAAATGCCATCTAAACTCCAAACATTCTAACAATTAAAATTCGCTCTGTTGACCTAAATTTTATTCTCTTTTAGTTTTGTTGTTGTTTGCGTGTACAAATTTGCTGGCCTGGCTATTTACTTTTTCGAAAAACACTGCTATTACTTTCTTGTTTTATAAATGTTTCTTCAAAATAAGGAGGGTAAAACTTGTGAAGAATATTTAAAAGTGTGCTTTGTTGATTGTTAAGCTTTGGGCTGTAGTTAAATTAACAGTTAAAATAGGTGCCAGCATTAAAAACGATTTATAAAAATATCAGTTTAACCACACATCAGAAATATGGATTTTTCTTCGAAAATAATTAGATACATACATATTTATTTTATTATAAATTTGGATCATATATCATTTATCTGAGTTTATTTGAATGTTCTTAGAGCTCTTTTGAGCAAATTTGCAAACAAAAATAGTTATTCCAAACGCCATCTCTTGCCACTTGGTCTAAGCCCGAACCATACCATAGAAACTAAGGAAATCAATCTACATATTATTAAACCACCTGTTTGAACTAGATATATGTACGAGTATTATGTGCTATTTTTATTTTTAATTTCAAAAGTATTCGTGTCGTGATATTATTAACACGCACCCTTGAGACCAATACATCATACATGGAATATCTTTGCTATAGAGCTCCATCAAGGGAAGAATTAAAAGACATTTAAGACAATCATAACCCAGAGAATCCAGAACCTAAAGTCGTGAATTTAAATTCATTCCATAGCATTCCATTAAATCACTGTTACACATACAAAACGGAGCTGTTGGAAGATAAGTCGAAGATGGTATACTTTTTGTGATTGATCCTGGTTTTGTCAAGCAAAAGGTCTATTTAAGCGAGTGTTTGCAACATGCTTTGCTGCCACCAAAGTCAAGTTTCAAGACAATGAGCATGCAGACTTGATGTTGAAGAGAGCCAACTTTTCATGCACTTGGTTCATCTGCTACTCAGGCGAAATGGACTAAGTGAGAAGACCAAGCTGCTTATCTACAAACAACTTTTATTGGACCCGTTCTGATCTTCGTGCTTCACATCTGGTTTGAAATAAGATGCTCCGTATTTGTACAGGACTACAACTTAACTCATTATCGAAGAAGTACTAGACCAATATTTGCTGCTACTTTCCGCAAAAATCTTCACTTTCTTTTTTGATTTGTGAAAAAGCTCCTACAAAATCAAATCAAAATTTAAAGAGCATAATTTTGACACTGTGGTTGAACACAATAACAAATTATGCAATTTAATAAATGTTAAAAAAGATAATACTTTAAGAAGTCTGGTATTAATGCGATTCAGTGCTCGCAAACAGCTCGACTATGTTACGAGTAGGTCGAACTAAACGAAGTATTGAAAAGTGATATGACCATATTACTCGTATTAGACTGCACACACACATTCTCATACCAGTTTAGAATGAATGGCATAGCAGTTTAACGCTTTAAATGCAGTTGCAAGAGTTCTCAAAGATCTTGACATACACAAATCCGTTGTCTCAGGTAGTATCTCTCCTATTGTTCTGAAAAAGTGCTCTTCTTCTCTTCGAGTGGATGGAAAACAGCATTTGTCCAGCCAGTCTTTGAAAAAGGCGAATCTTCTTTCCACTCAAACTATCGTCCAATTGTGCTAACTTCCTTCTTTCCGAGGTCATGGAAACTTTGATTAATTGTCAGCTTAAGAAATTCCTGAAGAACGAACACTTCTAAATGACCGGTAGTACATATCTCACCAAGCGATGGAAACAGTTTGTATAATGTTTTGGAAAAAGTAAGATTACTGCGCTTGATATATCAAAAGTACTTGATGGAGTTTGGCATTCAGCTCTATTATCAAAATGCGTACATAATCGATGAATTTCTTTTTCGTTGGATTAAAAATTACCTACTGGTCTACTTAGTACAAGTGGTATTTGATGGTCTCAAGTCTTAAATTCAGAGATAAATGCTAGTGCACCCCAGGGCTCCGTTTTGTCTTTGACTTTCTTCCTTATATTTATCAACGATTTCTGAAACTTTAAATCCATTAAATTCATTTGGTGATGACAGCAACCTCTACTTCTAATATTGCTTTCAAGATTCATTTCCTTGTTCTTCGGTTGTGGAACTTGAACGGCAGCGTGTGATAAACTAATTTAATTTAGATCTTGAGAGCATTGCCCATTGGGGAATGAAAAATCCTAACTGAATTTAATGCTTCAAAAACTAAATACTATCATCTGCTTTTATACTGAAATCCTTCATTTATGCCACCATTCATGAGTGGCACTTGCATTGAGGAAACCGAACATCTTTCAGTTCGTTGTACGTGCATTACAAACCATCTTTTGTGGAACGATCACATATTCGACGTTGCCAAAAACCCTGCTTAGTACTTGTGATCTGTAATCTATAAAGCCTTTATTTGTCCGAAACTCGAAACTCATAGCTTCACATTGTAATATTCAGAAATTCATAGCTGGGCATTAACTCGTTAATCCGTTAATCGTTAATTAACGAAGTTAAAATTTTGATTAACGGATTAACTTTTAAGTTAACTTTTAAAAATATTAACGGACACGTTAAATCCGTTAATCCACGTTAAGTCCGTTAATCGTTAATCCAATGCCTACTAATTACCGCGCGGCGCGAAAAACAGGTTCAGACAAGTATGTGACAAGTGCCGTGCGGCGCGTGCCGCAGGTGAAACAAAAATAGCTAGGTACGTATTATATTTTGGCGGCGCGTGGGAGTGAGAAAACTGCGAAGAGATTCGTTTCGTTTGATCATTTCATTATGCCGGTCGTCCACTATGTGCGCGATAAGTTCAACCAACTTCGTTCAACTTTTTATTCAACTCTTTTGTTGGATAAACGAATTTACAACCGCTTACACTAGTGCAGCAATTTACGAAATTCACGTTGAGCAACTAAAGTTAAACAAAATGCGTTTGGAACCCCGTACACATAATTGACAAACATTCCCATATGTTGATTAACCCCCCACACCTAGTTGATCAACTCTTAAAACTTATTCCAGTGTTGAATAGCTCCGTACACCAAGTTGACCAACTTACTCACATGTTGAACAACCTCGTACACTAGTTGATAAACTTGTTCGATTTTGACAGAAAAAAAATTTTTTCGAGTTGATCAACTGCGTTTTCGATATTGTTGCTCAAACAGTTGATGAAGGAGTTGATACCTTCGTACACTTAACCAAGGATCACTCGTTGGGTTCTGGGTAGATGATTTTTTCTTGAGTCGCGAAGAAAATTGTTTTTTCAATGAAATATATGAGAAATTAAAATCGATTTATCCCACCGCGCGCGTGAATTCGAATTCAAAGTTTAGGCAATTGCATTTTCGAGGAAATTTGAGACCAAGCCAATTCCCTGGCATCTCGATTTTTATAAGAGGAGCTCTTAATGTCCCATATATTGGGCTTTTCTTCAATTGCTGAAATCATTTGCAAAATTAATTCCGTGGTCCACTCTGATTTTTTATCACCTTCTATGACGAAAAACCAAAATAAACTACAGTTTGCAAGTTGCAACAACTGCAAGTTCATGGCAACGCAATAGTTCAACCACGTAGACACATTATTTCACTGCAGCCAACGCAACGCAACACAATATTACGTCAAGAAATCCCAAAGAAAATTAAAAAGTTGATCAACGCGTTGAACAAATAATGTGCAACACATTATCGAATCATTTTCAAGGAGCAACACGAGCTCGTACACTACCCGTACACTTGTTGCGCAACGGCCAACAACTAGATCCAACCCGTTGTTTGAACAGAATTTATTGAAGGCACCGTACATTAGAGTTGAATGCGTTGAATTCGAAATTTGTGCGTTGATCGCCTAGTGGAGGACCGGCATTACTTAGCGCCGGTGCTCAGAGTAAAAAAAATATAAAAAATGCAATTTTTATCACATGTTAACGGATTAACGATTAACGTTAACTTGCGTTAATTCTTCCGAAATTTAACGCTTTAACGTTTAACGAAGCTAACTTTTTTAGTAGCGGATTAACGATTAACGAAGTTAACTGTTTGATTAACGGTGCCCAGCTATGCAGAAATTTCAGCCTAATGTGCATTAGAGTCTCCTTTAAGATCCTTCCCTATCTTCATAAAGCTTGAACTGTGATTATCATTTTTATTGTAGTAATAACACCATAGGGCGCTTGCCTATCTGACGTTATGGCAACGTTTTGCTTACTATAATTTCTTTCGAGATTTCGTTCGGCACATTTTGCTCTGGCATTTACTTCTGCCTGGAAAACGCTTGTAGACTGCCCCATCGACAGACAAAGTTTAATTTGCGCCCAAAAATTCTTGCACCTGTCCCTTGAAATGTATGTCGGTCCATCAATATACCACTTGATGGAGAGAGGAGTTCACTATTTCGTCTTCCCAATCCTCCTTGTTACTTAACTTCGTCCTTAAGTTTTTATCGAAGATATATGTTTTAGTTATTCTCTCCCTTGGAATGCCAATTAAATGTTGTACGAATTTCACTTTGCTCATACTAAGTAAAGGTTGTTTTTTAGGTGAATAACTTTAAATTTGGAACACTGTTTTCTGTGACGGCAGATTTGTATTACCTCGGTTGTCTTGAGGTAAGTTTGGTTTGGTAATTCATATTGAATAGAGTTGTTCAAATTTATTTTGAAAAATATGGTTCAATTCGAGAAACACAACGGGCATTACGTGATATTAATTATGCTCATAATCGTCAATAAGAGCTGATAAACCAGAAAAAAATGAGCACTTAGAAGCCAACGTTTAATGCCTTACTACGAAGAGTATATCACCTGGCGCGGCAGCCACATCCCTAAGATCATATTTAAATACAAATGACAAAGTTAATTTCATAAATATTAAAAATAGAGAGGGACTTGTAAAGATCAGGTAATGATCGTTTCTTCCGAATCATCATCCAAACATATTCTGTAAAAATCGTTTGCATATACTAGAACCCGCACTCATTGGATGCTTCAATAAAGATCTCTGGTTATTGATTCAAATTAGCTTTTTTGGCCTTTAGCAGTGGCGGCTGTACCTTAAGTGCGCTCGTGCGCTGAACCACCAATTCAAAAGATTTAAAAATTACAAAATATTACTGCACCTTTATTTTTAGATTCCCATATTAATATTTATTTTTTAAACATACAAGAACACAAACAAGTAAAATTTCCAATTATGACGAAACAATGTAAGCGCTTTGCTTTACTATTAAGACTTACTTTCCCTGTAAGTAAAAATTCTCGTGCGCTTTGGCGAGCGCACGAGGACTGCTAATATAACTTGTATGAGTTACAAGCAAGTATCCCTGACGCGTGAGACAAAAGATATTTCATTGAAATATATCGAGAAATTAGCCTGCTCTCGTGCAGCGCACGAGAACCGAAGATTAACTACAGCAACCGATGTTTGACTAGAATGCGCTGCGCCTGCGAATATGTAATGTTGTTTCGCTCTATCCGTGACTGGTTAAATAGTGTAGGTTTGTAGGAGTTAGGTTAGTAATTGTTTTTTATTTTGGTTTTGGTTCGATTCTCTATTGTGTACAGTGTGTGGTGTGGGATAAAACAGTGATTAGGTATATTAAAGACAGTAATAAATTTTTTTAAGATAAAGTTACCTGAATTCACGATTTGACGCATTTAAGTGCAAAAATAAAAAAACATGATTCCTTGCTAAATGTAATAATTGTGTCAGTTTCATACATGGTCGAAATTCTTCGAGCAATTATACAAAATAATAAAAAATCGACATATATGTACATGTAAATTGTTGTTTTTTTGCAATTTTTAATCTTAATACCTACTTAGTGAGCAAGTAAAGTGCACCACCTGTTCAACAACCCACCAGCCGCCACTGGCCTTTAGTCCACAAAAATTGGCGTTTCGTCCGGGTGATCTCACATGGACATTCAACAAGTCCAATAATAGTGCTAAGTCTTCTACTTGGCTGATTTATTTCAGTAGTATATAGAGTTTGTATTATAAAAACCTTCATATAAAGATCTCTGGTTATTACACCTATTACGAACAATCTGCTTGAAGATATCAAACATAGGGCGATATTAGCCGTGCTTTTTAAAAGAGTGAATAGCCAGATAGGCACATTTTAACACACAAACAACCAAAAAACTTCAATTGAATTAGTAATCAAAGTGAACCGAAAGGATTAAATATTTAAATAATTGTATTTTTAATTTACAGAATATAAATAATTATTTAAAACTATTTTGGCAGATTAGTGTAATAAATTAAGAATTTATAAATGTAATTTATATTACAAAGTGAATTTGAATTGTTGAAATGTTGAAAGTTCAGATGGCGCTCAATTCAATTTTTGGGTGAAAATTGTGAAATGTGACATGAGACGCTGATTTTTGAATTAAAAAAAAGAGTGCATAGAAAAGTAAACAGGTTTTTTGTTCACTTTTAATTGCTGTGCTGCCTAGTAGTAGCTTTCATCATAACGCGCCAATTGTTGTACCTAAAGTTTGTTCCAAGAATGCCATGTCCTCCCTGCTGGATTTGCAAGGAATTGTAATTTGAAAGCTTTCATTGAATTTTCATTGTGAGATGGTGTTTCTACTATTACTTGAATGTAATTTGAATGATTACAGATATCGGAGTGATAATTATTGACAACTGTGAATGGATTTTTAGATTAAAGTCCATTCTCTTAAAAATTGTATCAGAAGTACATAAAATTGGAATAAACCTTCTCTGCACATTGAAACCTTGGTGAAAGCAATTCTAAAAAAAAGATTAGTCTTATATTTTTGAAAAGGAATTGTAGAGTCATTTTTTAAATATTTAAAGAAATGCTTCCAAATCTTGCACTGAAGTAGGGTTTTAACCCAAAATCTTTTAGGTAAAGAGAAAGAAGAAAAAAGGAATGCAATTATGAAGTTGAATCGTTAACGCCTGATCTTCAAAAGAATAAAACCGTTTTACGAACGGTGCTCACCGGTTCCGAAATATCGAAAACTAACGAAAACAGCTCAACGATATATTAAGTTTCAAGGAAGAACGGAACCCAAAATAACTAAAATGCACCACTGGGTCGCACGAAACTGCTCCTATGTAATAGACTAGGAATTTTAAAAACGGATGTTATTAAAGAAAACTGTTCATAAGGACAAAATGAATTTTTTAAATTCTTTTAGTAATAATAGATAAAAACAGAATGCTATGAAAATATAAATTTATGCAAGAACAAAAATTATAAGTCGTTGTAGTGGTTCCTTAAAAAAATAAGCTTTTATGTAAAACATTTTTAAGAAAAAATTTTGGTACGCCAATCTAAAGTTTTTATTATTGTACGAATAAGAGTCTAATTTCCAAAAAAATAGTAAGCCGTTCTTGAGATATCGAATTTTCCAACAAAAATTACTTTTTTTTGTAAAAATTGAAAGAAATACTTTTTTTTTTTTGAAATGCAATGCTTTTTAAACTTTTTAAGAGCTACTTTATAAAAAATTTCATTAAAATCCGTTATGCCGATAACGAGAAATTCAAAATTCGAAAAAATCGTTCTATGGTAGGTACAGTCAGTAATATCTAGATTTCAATTTTTTTTATTAAATTATAGATCGTTAAAATTAATCAAAAGAAAAAAAAATTTAGCAAAATTCTCTGAACCGTTTTCGAGAAAAAATACGATTTTCGAAAACCATTTTTTAAAAATTGTATGGAAGGTACCGTTAGTTTTAGATAAAACAAAATTTTTTTCTCAAATCTTGTAGACTATGTTAAAAAACTTTTATTTATCAAGTTTGAAAAAATCGATCTTGGGGTTTTCGAAATATTGGGTTTCCAAAAAAAATTTTTTTTTTTAAATACAAAAAATAAAAAATTGAAAACTTGAATATGTAATAATATTTAAACTGTGGAGGAGCCTTATCATAAAAAAAGATCAAAATCGGCTGTACCGTTTTCGAGAAAATCAAAAACAAAAAAAAATGGACCCAGGGGGGCTACCAAAAATAACGATTTTTTGGAAATTTTTTTTCAACCATTACCTTGTTTTAACTAAATGAAATTTTTCAATTTTTTTTTAAAAAATTCTTTGGGACAGTTTTTGAGAAAAAAAATATTTATAAAATTTCGAAAAAAAATCGTATGGCAGGTATCGTTATTTTTGGTCTTAAAAAAAAAGAAAAAAACGTGTGGGGGGAAAAAATTAAAACCCATATCTACCAAGTTCGAAGAAAATCGGCCGACCCGTTTAGGCTGTAGTCGAACTGACAGACAGACAGACAGACAGACAGACAGACAGACAGAATTGCGAGACCCACTTTTTTGGTCTTCGCTATCATCTTAATGTCAACTTTCATCAAAATCTCGAGTTCGATTTTTTTTACGAATGCATAACTTGCCTTATAGTACCTAGAAGTCGCAAGTAAAAACAAAACTGGTGACATATCTTTATATACCTGTCCGCAAGGAACCTGCCGATTTCTCCTTCTAACTAAGATCAGTGTACTCCTACATATTGTCAACAACTTTTCACAAACATAATCCACAATCCTTCAACAAATTGTGCACAACTTTTAAGTCTAACCTTTATGATTTCTATAATTTTCTTTAATTTAAAATATTTTGAATTTTTTCCAATCTTTTTTCTCGCAATTTTTATAAATCACTCTGGAATAGGGTAAGAAGTTCCCTTTCAGGCATTCACCATACATGAAATCACTCTTCCTTTTTCCAAAGCCCCACTACTTTTGGCCAATCAGTGACGAAGATTTCGATGTTTGATTCTCCAAAATACTGAAAGAGTGTGTGCCTATAGCTGATGGACTAGCTTTCAATTGAATAAAAACCCTCGAGGAAAGGTAAGAAATGGATAGGGAGGAACAAATATTTGTACAATTTAAAAAACGGTTTTCGCTGGAGTTAAATTTAGCTTGACCAAAATGATCTTGTCTTGTCCTCTTCTTTCTTAAAGGCGTAAGCTTTCTTCTTTACTGTGAAGATATTACTGGTAAGAAGTCAAACATTTATTTTTGAGAAGTAGATAAATTGAGTAACATCTAATAGTGATGTGACCTCAGATCCAATGCTCTATTAGTAAGACACGTAGATTTGTCACTGACATGCGCTTGTGTCTCACTGAATTAAAACGTAGGCTAGACTTGTGTCCCTTTAACCAGTATTACCCAATTTTGTAATTTACCAATTATACCTTCAAGTTCAGTTTTTAAATATAAGACGAAAATTAATTTTGAATACCCAGCCACGTCCAATGCAATTACACAGTTTTATTTGGGAGTCTTGTGCCCTGTTCCATAAATTGTTAATAAAAAAACTTCATATCGAAGCAAATTTGTTTAAATTATTCAAAATATGTGAATATCAGTGACGTGCCGTGGTGGTTTCAGTAGGGTGTTCACTATAACTTTTTATTCAAATCATTTATCTATTTTAAGTTTTAATCCAGGATCACGACGAGGACGTAATAGATAACCATCCCATTTCATTTTTTTCTTTTTTTTATTTTTTTGTTATTTTGTTTTTGTTTTTATTTTTTATATTTTTTTGTATATTTATTTTTTTATTTTGTTTGTGTTTTTTGTTTGTGTTGTTAAGTAGTTTAGTAAAGTTAACGCAGTCCAACAGATAGTTACTTGTATATAAAGGTCGATTCGACGGGATTTCTTCAAAAAAAACTTGTAGAACATAATCATAAAAAATATTTTTTGCTTTAATTTCCCTAAGAAATGATTTTTCTATTGAAATAATTGCCAGTTCTGACAATCTGTTCTCTAGCATTTTATTTCTGGCATAATGATTTTATGCGCTTAAGGGCAGAAAAAGATCGCCCGACAGAGCTACTTGATACTGGAATCGTCAAGATTAGTGAGCTTAGTTTAAAAATTTCCAAAAACAAGTCTTTATGTTCCATATTATCGAGCATTTTTGGAATGTCCTTAATGGAAATATTTTTGAATTGTGATTGAGTAAGTTTAAAAAAACACATTAAGTTCATTCTCAAGCTTCACAAAATCAAAAAACGGACCATTCGAAGCCATCAGTTGGGAATTTTTTTTTATTTTCAGCAAATTGTTTTACGGAAAGACCAGAATGAGAATGAGAAAATAAATTTGAATTTCATCAAAACAAAAGGTACTCTTATAAATAGCGCACCGGAGACCGGACCACCACATCCACATCACTCATTTCCCATGCCTAATTATTATGATATTATGACATGAGAAATATGAGAGCGAAACACTGTAAAGTAAACAAAAACTCTCTTACTCTTCGCCTTGTGTGCAGCGTTCTGACTTTACTGCGAAAGCACTAGATCTACTGCACTTTTTTCTTATTTTTTAAATCTACTGCACCACTGCGCTTTTGCTACAATCTACTGCGATTCTTCAGATTTTGTTTGAATAGCAGCACTGGTCATAGAAATAAATGTGCTCATAACAAAATGTCAAAATTCAAAAAGATTCTTGTCTCTTTAGTGCAAGTCTTGTCAGCTATATACGTTTTTAGTTCTACTATTCTTTAATTTGTTCTTGTTTCAAAAAGTACAAATTTGTAGATGGTAAATTTATTTTGTTTACCTAGCTTTATATATTTTTGCTAAAACTATACATTTTCATTATCGAGTAGGAGTATATTTGTTCACAAATACTCGTATCTACTATGTAAATCACTTATGTTGTTTTAACAATCAACGATGATTTAAATGTGATTTAAATTTGGTTCCTTTGTTTATAATTTGTTGTTACCTAATCAAAAAAATATATGTATTTCTACTGCGAAAATTTTGGTTTTACTGCTTTTTTTGCCAATTTACTGCGATCTGCGATTTATGAAGTCCGAATCCTGCTTGTGTGTTGTTCTGTTGTGCACTTGTGACCTTGTGTACAACAACAACTGGTATACAATGAACTCGCACTCTATAATGAAAATGAATCATATCAGAGTTCACTGTCTCTCTCGATGCCGAATTGAGGATGGTACGCTCAATGAAGTTGAACACCATAACCATACACAACACCAATTTGTCTTCTTTTCTGTAGTTTGATGTTTGAGTTGTTTCTGTATGTTGATTTGCTTTACGTCGCGTTGCCCTTGCCTTTCGTGCGTCGGTGCGTTGACATGGAGAGAACATTGTAGCGTGAGAATGAATTCTCTGTCCGGATGAATGTTTGGATGAAGGATCAAGGTGCGCTCGATGAAGGTGAACACCAAGGAATATAGAATTTTGGATTTATATATACACATTTTGTTTCTTCTTTGCATTTTTTTTGTGTGGATGTGGATGTGCTTTACCTTGGTTTCAGAGGTCGGTCGGTGCGTTTACATCAGGAGAACACCCTAGAGTACTATTTTTGTTATTTTGCTTGAAAATGTATTCTTCATCCATTGCATTTGAATGAATTGCCGTGGTGCGCTTGAATAAGGAGAACATGGAGAACATGAAATATGGAATGTGACTTATGTGATTATTTTGGTAGGGTGTGCGGTGAACACCTGCGTACCTTCGAATAAACGTCACTGGTGAATATACATACATATATACGTATAAAAATATAATACAGGAAAATTCTCTGTAAAGTGCAACTGATTGTGCAAGTGAAATAAATTGTTGAGTAAAAATTTGTCGTCATTGTTTTTAGAGTGAGTTTTGTGTGGTGTGTAATCTTCGTATCCTGCCAGGGAGCCGTATATATTTACAATTGTCGTACTGTACGATATACAAACCTTAAACAATAAAAAAGAAACGAAATAAAAAAAGGAAACCATAAATCTCGAAAAGAAAGAGCACTGAGTTTCACCGTGTTTTCACTTGCATTTTGGAGCTGGTGACTGTGCTGTGACTGGTAAACTGTAGCTCGGGCAACGATTGCTTGCAGAGCTCTCCCATGGGAAGCGATGAAGTGCAAATGAACAAATCTGTTGGAAATCCACTTTCAACACAGAAACACTCAGCAGCGGGAGCAACAGCATCACCAAAAGCACCAGCAGCAGGGCAAAATATCAGCAGGGATGCATTGCACACAAAACTAAGGCGTAAGGGATGTGACAGCCAAAAATGGCATACGAGCACAGAATTTTCCCGGTACAGTAAAGGAAAACGGATTGATTTCGATACACATCGTCAGAGAGATGCATCGCATACAGAACCCCCATCGTTCCGCCCGCCTGGAAAAAGGTTTCACATTGTTTCATACAACGGGGCATTCGAAGACTGAGAATGAGGGTGAAGCGAGTAAGTTTCGCTATTGTTTCCTCCGGGGCCTTGTTTTTCTGTTTCCGGGAAATTTTTTTTGCAGCGTACACTTTAAGCTGTTTTGTCAAGGAAGAAGCAGCAGAGTTTTTTTTCTGTGATGTGTTTTTTTAATCTGGATGGAAGGACACTGCTTGGAGCAGAACCAACGGTGCAGCAAAAAAATATTTAATCACTTTTTGTGACATTTACTTCAATACAGAACTAAAACAGAATGGCAGTGTGTGTGTAAAGTGTTGTCGTAGTATTTTTAAAATGATTCTGACAACAAACGTGTTTGAAAAACCATTCTGGTTCATAGTTGCCTTCGGTTGTTTTTTGAAGTTTCCAATTATTTTTGTGTTACCCTTTATTCAAAGAGAAAACTAGCGATAAGTAACAACAAAACTACGGAAGACAGAAATAAAACTAAAAGCAAAACAAAACCGAGAAAAACTTTAATAAAGGAAACTCGTTTGTTTTGGTTGCATTATTTATTACCTCATATACATAAGTCTTACCCCGAAAACACCTTAAAATATATATATACGTCGAGTGCCTGTGCAATGGTAGCTGTGAATCAATAGTGCTCTTGGCGATGCCCGGCACCGATTGTGTAAAATTAAGCTTCTTCCATTAAAAAGGATATTTATGTTTCCAAAACTGGACTTTCCTTAATTAACACTGGAGGATGTAGAGTTTAATTAGTTTTAAAGTTATTGTGTGTTTTTTTTTATAGTTGGTGGTCTATTTTTATTTTTTATTAAAGTTGATAACCTAATAAAGTAATGTGGAAGTGGTTGTCAGGGGGGAAATGTTAGGTTAAAAAAAGAAAAAAAAAATACTAATGAAATAAAGATAATTTATTTAAGTAAAATACATTTTAGTAAATATTTATATATCACTGGCCAAGTGATTGAAAAGAAGGTTTTGAATTTGCTTGTGTTTTGGATTCTCCTAAATATGACGGATAGTGAGTTCCATAAAACTGTGGCATGAACAATGAATGTGCTCTCAGATTGCATGCAAATGAATCTAGTCTGAATTAAAGTAATAGTTAGTTGAGAGCTGACGAAATTTAGTCAACTGTACAAATACTCTTGTTGTAGAGTTTGCATAATACCATCCAAGGCGATTAATCCTATGAACTTAATGTGGTTATCGAAGCTTAGGCCCATGATTTGCAGAGAGAGTTACTTGAAATGTGATCAAAACGAAATACACTTCTAGGTTATTGAAAATGACATTTAGTTACCGCTTGGTGTTGTAACCAACATAGCAAGTAATCTGACAACCATAACAAACCAGGTAATAAAGGGTGTTTAACAAGTTGCATTTTAGTGTTTGAATTGAACTTTCAATGGACCATAGTAATTATAGACCATTGTAAACTTTACCAATAGTAACTGCAGCATTATCTGACCAAGTGAGAGTATAGTTGAAGACCATCCCTAAGTTTCGAGCCGTAGCAACGTATTAGATAGATGTTTGACCTAATTTTATTGTTGGAAATATCTAATTTATGATTGTAAATGCAATTAGTCTTTGATTTCCCTGGATTAAACGATAAACGAATAAATAAATAAATAAATAAATAAATAAATAAATTGAGTGCCCACTGTTGAATTATTTTTAAGTCTTCCTTCACCTTATCAATAGCACTGCTAATCATACCCAGTTAAGAACTGAAGTATAATTGAAAGTCGTCAGCAAATATATGGACAGTACAATGTTTAATTATCTTAGAATTTCACGTTAGAAATGTAGATCGGTTACTGTCGAATTCTTGGCGAATATCGTCGACAGTAAGTAAGATGGCAGTTTTACAACTTTTTTCAGCACGAACACCGGATTAAGCAAGTCTTATAAGATCTTTAGTAATCAAATGCATATGCATCTGCTTTACAATGGTCTTTTTGAATACTTTCGAGGATTTCAATAGGTCTGAACTCAGGATTGCTCTGATTTTAAGACTTGGGTATTGAAACCCAAACCTTTTGCGTTCGATTTGACCTATAGCAAATCTTCAACAACATCTTCATCGGTTAATATCGCAAGATCGAAATTTAATTCATTGTCATTTGAATCAATAATCTGCTGAGTAAAAAGTTGTTGATCTTGATTTATCGACTGCGCAGCAACTGACATAAACACTGAGTTGAGAGCATTGCAATCTACGTTCAAAGTTAAATTCGACCGCCTTTTACCAAGGCACAGGTGGCGTAGGGAAGATTTCAAAGTTTCGAAATCCTCTATGTAACTAAGTTGTCGAGTTGAATAAAGGGGATTTATATCGAAGTGAAAAATGCTGATCAAAAAGTATTTTAATATTATGTTAGAGAAATAAAAGCTGTTGATTTATTGATCTCATGAGACAAATATAATTCCATGGTATTTGGATAACGTGAGCCTGTAAACTATAGTTATATATATTTTTACAATCTTGGTAGGTAATAACATGTTTAGCTTTATCTATTTGAATATGGTAAGTTAGGTAGATGAAAAAATATTGTACTTATGTATGTTGCTAACAAAAAAACACATCTCATAGGGTACCTAGCTGCGTCATATGCAAAATGTGCGGGAATAGAAACGTTAGGAGATATGAGGTCGGTGTTTTTAAATGCCCTGAGCAGAGGCACTAACGTCAAGTAGATTTCAATTAAGGTCGCCAAAAATAATAATATTAGTTGTAGAGCAGGAGATCTCTTCTAAGATATTAAAAATAGGCGAAATATCTAAATTTTGATTTGGTCTGTAGATCACTCCAATCACAGTCGTTCTAAGCCAATACAACAATTAATAAATAAGAATTCAAACGAGTTATTTGCATTTGATTCACTTTTATAACTATGGCTCGTACTCCATTTCGCACATCAACAGCTACACCCCCGCCTATCAGACCTATTCAATCACTTTAAAAAGGCTGGTAACCATTCATACTATAAACAAAATTTGTACAACTTGACAAAAAAAAACAGGTTTAAGATTCACAAAGAATGTCCACACTATAGATTTAATGAACAGCGAACAAAATTCGTCAAGTATGGATTCATACTCTGCGCATTGATATAGCAAACGTGAAGGGTCATGGACATGGACTACATTTTGTTAAAAAAAAATTTTGGAAAAGATGTTATTAACGGAACCTGTCATAAAACGGTTATTTTTGATTTTAGATTTGCTCATTAACGGCTCAAACGATTTTGAGTAACATTGTTCAACGGAAGCTTCTTTTTATTTTCATATCCTACTAATATTATAAATGTGAATGTTACGATGTATGGATGTTTGTTACTCAATAACGCTTGAACAACTGAATGGATCTTGATAAAATTTAACACACAAAAAAGTTATAGTCTGGATTACCGTATAGGCTACTTTTTTTTTTATTATCAGGGGAGGGGCATTGGGTGGTCGAAACACCCCAAAATTATTTATTTCTACTCCTATCTTCGCATTGCACTGAAATGTAGTACATATACATAGTAGTTGCATTGAAATGCCATACTTTGGTGGGGCGGGCCCAGAAGAGGGGCATTGTTTGATTAATTCACCTAAGCAGTTACGATAAAAACACTCAAAGAAGTTTAAAAAAAAAAAATAAAACAAAAAATTCTCCGAATTAAAAACAAAAAAAAATTGACAAATATTTGTGTGTCTTTGAATTTAAACTATTTTAAGGTAAGTTAAACTTTATGTGCCTACAGGTTTAACTACATACATTGTTATAGGATAGTTACATACGTATGTGATTTGCTCATTGTTTGTTAGTTTTTTCAAAATATCCTTCGCTTGGCTCCATTACCTTTAAGAAAATGACTTGATTGGATTTATTGGTTTGCTGTTTTGTTTTAATCCAGGTACATGCATACGTTAAATAAAAATAATTCGTACGCTTTCAACTTCTCATGTTGAATAGGAGATCCGTTGTGACAGTTCTTGGCTAAGCTAAACGTGTTTATTATTTCAGTGGTAAGTCGTCTTTTTCCAATAGAGCTGTTCAACGATGACACACAGAAGTAAAATAAACACCCAAAAACAACATTCCGTACTTCACACAAGATTTCCAATGCAAGAAAAACTGAGCGAATCTACGGAAACTTTTAGACACATGATTTATTTTGAAAAACTTCAGTTGAAAAAAAAAATAATTTGCTTGCGGGAGTTCCCGCACGGGTACGCTAGTAAAAATATATATCTAAGCAATTTTTCGAAAAATTATTTTTTGGATTTTGAAAATAAAAATCAATTTTGTTTTTGAAGAAACAATATCACGAAAATGAGTTCTCACAATTTCCTAAAATGGATATTATTTAATTCTTAAAATTGATATCGTTAATTTTTTTTTGAAACATTTTAAGAAAATTTCTTAGATCGAAAAAATAATAAAACGATTTTTTAAACTTTGCCTAAAAATCAAAAATATATGGTTTTATATTTGTAACAGTTTTTAAATTGCAAAGTACTTTTACATAAGGCAGGTACGTGAGATCCAGTAGTACGAGTACATTATTTCAAAGCTGGTGATCATGACAAATTAAGCAACACTTGATTGCAAAATCAGTGCCTTTACTAGTATGGTGTCTTTATAATTTGTCTACAGTTGAATCAAGCGGCATCTAAGCTTTCAACATTTTAACGATTTGAATTTGTTTATGTTGACTCTGATTGTTGAGCTAAATTGTTTTCAATTTTCATTTCATTTTTGTCAAAAAAAAAAAACAGCTAGTTTCATTAAAATATGTCTAAATCTTATGTTTTTATTAATGACTAGCTTCCCCGGCAGACGTTGTTCTGCCCTTTTTTTCTAAAACAACGGTAATAAAACATATTTAGAAGTGATCACTTTTCATATTTATAGATTTATGTCTCCATGATAAACAACGATTACTTACAATTATAAGTGTCCTATTTTGTCAATTGCAAGACTTTAGTAGTAGTAGTAGTCATAATCTGCTAATTTCAATGTAATGCCTTATCGTACATGATATTTTTTGTTTGATTACCTGGCGCGAAAATAAATGAAGCCGTCGGTTTTCCGACGCGAGAGCAGGCAACATACAACTGTCCATGAGAGAAGCATGGGTTTTCCAGATTGACGCCGCCAACACTCAACGACTGACCATGTGATTTATTTATAGTCATAGCGAAAGCAAGCCGTACTGAAAATTGCAGTCGTTTAAATTCAAATGGTACGTCAGTTGGTACCATTGGGATGCGTAGTATCAATACATCCTCTCCCTTATATTTTCCCCTCAGAGTAGTTTCTTCTATCATATTGTTCATTAATATTTTCACTGCTAACCGTGTGCCGTTACAAAGTCGCGGTTGGTTGATATTTCTTAGAATTATGACAACCGATCCTACTTTTAATTGAAGATTATGGGGAGGTAACCCCGGCAAATCCAATGAGTTTAAAAATTCTGGTTGATAATTGACGACATCATCTTGGTTAGTTGTGCAATCAATTGATTTATATGTCCTTAGTTCAACGGAAATTTCATTTTGGATTTTGAAATTTATTTCATTTACATCCGTGTTTTTGGCAGCTAATATAGCTCGTCACTCAACCAACAATGATCTCTGTAATTTTGAGCTACGTTTGGGAACACCTTTTCTATAAGCTCAGTTTTTGATTCTGCAGACTGACAAAAATTGACAGGAAATGTAATGCAGCCTTTCATAACATCTACAGGGATTTTACCATTACCAATGTTAATGAGTTGTTTTGAAAATATTTCTCCAGATCGATCATTTTGCAATTCGACACGCATATTCTTGCTCAAATTTAGTATCTTAACTTTTGTCCACAAAATGGACGACTTCAAACATGCATTCAGTTCATCTGCTGGTGTAGACCGTGGAATAACTGGTAATGTTTGACGAAAATCTCCTGCTAACAAAATCATCGCTCCACCGAATTGGTTTTGATTGCTTCGCAAATCTTTGAGAGTTCTGTCTAATGCCTCCAACGACTTTTTATGTGCCATCGTGCATTCATCCCATACTATCAACTTGCATTGCTGCAAAACCTTTGCCATTACAGAGTTCTTCGAAATGTTGCAAGTCGGAGTTTCGTTGCTTTGAGTATTCAATGGTAATTTTAGCGCTGAATGGGCTGTTCGATCGCCTTCCAACAATGTAGCTGCAATACCAGACGAAAAAAGTGCAAGTGCAATTCCATTCTGTAGGCGAATTGTTACTAAAATCAATGTAATTAAAAATGTTTTTCCTGTACCACCAGGAGCATCCAAAAAGTAAAATCCTCCAGTTCCATCATTTACAACTTTCATAATTGTATCAAATACATACTTTTGTTGTTTGTTCAACAACGGAACATTTATTCGAACCGATTCCCTTAAAGCATCGAGATCGAACAGTTTTTCACGATGCAACTCTTGATTAAAAGCGTCATGCATTGGGCGATTAGGCGCGGCCATTCTTAATTGAGATAATAATTTGTTCGACATCATCAAGCACATGTCTTCATTTTCATGAACCATCAGCCGATAGGAGTAATAGATCACTGAACATACTTTTTTATTAGTTTGGGCACCTGTCAATAAAATAATGTCTAAATGACAGTCATTCAACATGGACAAACAAACAGTTTGTACAATTCGGTGGTCACCCTGGGGTCGCCCTAAATCGTTTTTGGAAAAACCTGAAGCCACCCTGGTTAGTAAACTCTGTGTTTTTTGAGATCTGGGGTCGCCCTGAACTCGCCCTGAAGTAGATCGAGGTATTTTGCGTTGCTCGTGTTTGTAATATCCTAATCCTTTCAATTTCATTTCGCTCTTCACGTTGCAGTGAAGTCCGATTTGATTGAAAATAAGCTTGGTTTCTAGCGTTTCTATTTCTTCGATTCAAATTGCTGCGCCCGCGTGTAATAGGCGGCATGGTTCTAAAAGCAAACACAGTCGACAAATAAAACCACAATTGGTTTTCGTTTTTATTTATATAGATTACCCTTATTTAAGTTCTCTTATTCTCGTTAATTTTATTGTTTGTTGTAGAATTATTATTAAAATCAAGAAATTATTTCCTTAACTATAAAGTTTTCTTTTATTTTTTTTTTGAGTCAGTGTATTTCAATAAGCAAACGATTTTTTGTAACACTTAACTTTCACACACGCACAATAAACGTTTTTTCTCTCCATAAGAACCTTCTATGAACCTTAACAAAAACTTAAAAAAAAAAATTAGTCGAATTGGTCAAGCCGTTCTTGAGTTTAACGCTTAGCAACACATTTTGCGATTCATTTTTATTTATATAGATTACTATTAAATTGAAAGTGACCTCAACTTCAAAATGCGTTTCAGCCATGTACGACAAAAGCTGTCAAACCATTTTGGAGCTGAGATAACTTTCTTCATATTCATTAAATTACTATATGTATACATTTGAGAAAGTAAGATTTTTTATGAAGAGATATACAAGAAGAGGAAGTTACAATTCTTAGTTAAGATACTGAATATATGTATACTAGAAACCTATCTTAACTACTTTAGTATTGAGAAACCTATAGCCCGGTCAAAATAGACATTCAAGGTTACATTAATTCGCACAAAGCTGAAAATTGGCATGAATGTTTGGAACACTATTACAAACAATTTCTCGAATTTCTCGAAAGTCCCCATCGATCCGACGGTGTGGAAAAAAAATTATTCAAGGTCAAATGTTGCAAAAATCGTTTTTTTGCATTTTTCAGCTAAACGGCAAGTTTTATTATAAAATAGGTGAGACAAAAATTATTCATCATGCAATTATCTATAGAAATTGTATTAACACTTCTTCTCCTAAGAATCACTATTTTGGAGATACAGCGATGCAAAAAGTTGAAAAAGTTGTGTTCTTCATAATATGCACACGTTTCCGCGCCACCCGTGAGGTAGTGCACTTGGCGCGTTTTTTTTAAGGTGGCTTCCCCGGTAGGCCTATTCCACGATCTATTGTGGTCCTGTTGAGTTGAAAATTTTATATCCAATTGAAAAATACTACTATTGGAAATGACGAAAGCGATGCAAGTAATGAATAATTTAGGAAAATTATTCGTCTGATTGATAATCATCTAATGGAACTTCATCCACACTGTCTTCTTCTTCTTCTCCTTCTTTTTTCTGCTGGGTACTTTTGTGCAGCCGCATTTAGCATTACAACCTGTTTTGCAAAAAATTGTATTGAGGAGTTTTTCCGGTGCAGGAGGGAGTAAAGTCTGAATTGGTTCCAATGTATTGTCAATTAACTTACAACCTCAGTCTTCTGGGTCGAGTTTATTACCAAGCCACACTTGAACTTGATAATATACCCGAAATAGATGTTGATGAGCAGAAGCAGAGGTTAGAGGAAGACAAGCTAATTGTACTCGTTTTTTATTATGAGTATTTTTTACAAATGATATGTATCGAAACTTATCTAAGCACGTAATTACATTACTAATTTGACGCCGATATTGCAGAATAAACAGCACTCTTTTAAACAAAAAACAATTCCGACATTCACTGTCTCAAACGCTTCATTGTTAGCTCAAAATGATTTAACGAGTAAGGGTGATTTTTGAAATCCTTTGGTATCACAACGGACCAAATATTGGTCTAATGCTACACAGAGAAAAATATTAAACTTATTCATATTTAAATCAAACTCAAACACATACGATTTGGCATGGAATCGATATCTATTTGATTTTAATAGAAACGTATTTACCCATAGTTGACCCGATTTGAACATGATTTTGTTTAAATTTACTCCACTTTCTATTTGATATAAACATGTTTATCTTTGTTTTAATTTACCTCATTTCATGTTGTTTCAAATAGAATTCTATTTATTTTTTTTGAATACTTCCGTGTTTGAGTCAAATATATTTGACTTCAGATTTTTCAGGCAGGTACTATTTTTTTCTAAACTTGTATCTATTTAGTTTTTTTTTAAAATACCTTCTATTTAAACTGAGATGCTTTCTATTTATTATAGTAGAGTCAAATTCTGAAACACGTACCTACATTAAGTATAAGCATACATTACGAAGAAAAAAACACATTCAGATTACTTCTCATACAAATTTATTTCTAGAATAACATTTTCCATTATAGTGTGGTATAAACATGTAAATTAAAATTCATTAATTCCATTTGTAGAACAGCTAATTCTCTTTCGGCATTCAAGATCAAATAATCACAGTTTATCTGGAAAATAATCATTTTTCTAAGTAATCGAATAAAAATATTTGACTTAAGTTTATTTTTTTTTTCACATATAAAGTTAACTTCTTAATATCAAAAAAAATGTATTGTATAGTTACCAATTTAAAGCCAAAAACTGTTTTGAAAGATGAGCAAAAACTCAGAATTGTTGTAGACTGTTTTTAGACCCCAACATTGCTTCAAGCGCCAGGTAAACTTAGCCGCACATGATTATTAATTTATTTTACAATTTTGTTGCAAATTACTCACCTTAGTAATATCAAAAACACTCTCGGAACACAAACCAATATGCGTAACAGAACACACTAAATGACTTTCGACGCCAAATGCTAAGAAAATTTATGTATTTACTTTGTTTTAGTTCAATTCAAACTAGTTCGAGCTTAAATTAAAAATTCGTGTTTAATCTCTGTCTATTGTAAATATTTTCACTCCTTTTATATCTAAAACAAACTAGTTCATGTTCATTTTATGTTAAACATTTTTGATTCAGTAAAATAATTAAACATGTATTCCAAAAATCAATTGAATTGACATACAAAATGTGCTGCAGATTCTGATCCAATAATCAAACATGAATGAGTTTGATTTAAACACACTTTACTGTAAAATAATAGTATCTTCTAATCTAAACAGATTTGAGTTTAATAATAAACGAATTCTATTTGTCGTTATTTAAACACGTAGTTAAACATATTTCTGTTTAAATAACTCATAGTTCAGTTCTCTCAGTTTGAATGTGCGCGCCTAACATAAGTGTGTTGGCTTTTCCGGTCAGCAGCCACCTTAATCTAACCCAACCTAAAAAAAAACTGATTCATTCACATGAATTGTCACAGAAGTCTGGTCTTTTAAGTATTCCGAAAATTCATCACCTCTTTCAACACTTGCATCAATTAACGTCTTTAGGCTACGCTCAACAGTAACAATTTTACTACAAATAAAGCAAAATTGAGACATTTATTTTACAAACAAGAAACTGCACAAATTCTGTTTGCAATAACTACTTGTTCTTACTACGAAGGAACGCTCGGGACAAATACTATTTTGTTTTTGCCCTTAGAAACGAGCGTCGCGTCGCCACACGGACAATTGAATAGCAGACAGATGCTGCTCAAGGCCGTACGGTCACATAAAATGAGGGACTGGGTTTTCTTTCGAGTTTATATTCTTAAGCCAAATATACATTGTTCAAATGCATGGCAAGAACGTGCAAGTGTATTCGTAAATTCGGTTTAAAGTTGCATATACACACATCAAGCATGAGCCTTCAATCTTTTATTTTTCCATCGACGCGACACGGTGTGGTGAGAGGACGTTGCGCTTTGTAAGTTTTTTTTCGGCAAAATTGTGATTTTACGAATTTCTTTGAGATTTTTTCAAATTTATCCGAGTAATTTGTTTTATGTTGTCTGTCCATTTCGTCATACATTATTATTATTATTATCTTTTATTAACAGGTAATTTAAATTACATGATAATTCTTAAATTAATGAGTATAGCTGCGGGGACTATTTGCTCTATGATAAAACAGGTCTTATACATATAATAATTTTAGTAGAGAATATAAATTCGTTAATTTTTTTTATATTGGTATAACTGGTTATTTTTAAAATTTCATAAATGTTTGTGTCTTTGAAACTTTTCTTTAACACTTGTTTAGAGTTGGTAGAGCTCTCGAGAAGGTGTTGTAGGTCCAATCTAACATTGCAGGTAGAGCAGTTTGGGGGTGTCATTTTAGTCAGCAGGTGCTGGTGTGTGTCAATCGTATGTCCCAGACACAGTCGAATAAAGTTTGATATTTCGAACTTAGTTACTTTTTCATCATACAAGTTTTGTTTACTGTTTAAATATTTAAATCACTGCTTATGTTGTACTGTGTTCTCATCTCTTCAACATACTATACGCAAATGAAACCAATAAATGCATGATCATTCGTCAATCTTGCATAATACACTACTTCAATGCAGGACGCTAGATTGAAAGAAAACTAAAAGATTTTCATTTTGCTTCAACCCTACATCATACATACATATTATGACATACATATTATGAACAACACAACTTTTTCAACTTTTGGCATCGCTGTATCTCCAAAATGGTGATTCTTATGAGAAGAAGTGTTAAGACAATTTCTTTAAATAATTGCATGATGAATAATTTTTGTCTCACCTATTTTATGATAAAACTTGCCTTTTAGCTGAAAATGCAAAAGACCGATTTTTGCAACATTTGACCTTGAATAATTTTTTTTCCACACGTCGGATCGATGGGGACTTTCGAGAAATTGTTTGTAATAGTGTTCTCAACATTCATGCCAATTTTCAGCTTTGTGCGAATTAATGTAACCTTACCCCTATTTTTGAAGCTAATTTGACCGGGCTACTACGTCAAGTTTCTTTTCAAGGATAAAAATAGTTGATTAGTGAAGGTTGAGAGTTGTTCATAAATATCAACAATATCAAAACGGAGTCACATGTAAATGAAGTACACGTTGGTTCCCAAAAACTTGCTTTAGTTTATTTCTTCTTTTAGTTCGTTATTATTATGATTTTTTCTTTTTTTGTAATTTAATTTTTACATTCTTTGAAATTATATTAGTTTAACGAACGAAGGAAGACGCTTTCTATAGCAAGGCTGCATTTCTTAATTCAATAGGAGAATTAGAACTTACTTAAACAACTTATTTTCAATTTCCATTAAACCTGTGGGGCATTCCACGTGAAGCGGACAACGAAAAAAGTGGGAGGTCTTGAAAACCGTCCACCTGAGGCCCAAACCGTGTATCCTTGCTTGACTACCTGGCAAACTTTGATTTAAAATTAAATTAAAAACGAAGTGCGACTTGTTAAACGTTGAGTTCATTAAGAGAAAGATCTTATATAAATAGAAAATAACAGAAAAACAAGATGGTCTCATGATGCGTCATCTTAGATCGATCTTTTTCTAGCAATGAAGTTACGGTTTCAAATAATAATAGATGGCGTCTCTTCGTACAAGGAGAAAACTAGCTAGGGATTTTTCGCAAAATACGAAGTTGTCATCTAACTAAAAAACATGTTACTGTTCTAAAATAATTGAGATCCCATCTTTAAACTTCATACTTACTCTCTTTATTACGTAGAGAACATTAAGGGAAGAGAAAAAAATATCAAAGGGGCTAAACTACTAACAACTTTAATTAAATTTCTAACATCCGGTTTTCTATTGAAAAAATCTGTTTTTTAACTTCCCATAGGGAGTTATTGTAATCGGTCCGATTTGTCAAATTGGAATTTTTGACATTTCTCGACGTTTCAAGGTCCCTAGAGGCTATATCAATAATTTTTAGAGAGGTGTCTGTGTGTGTGTGTGTACGTACGTTCGTACGTTCGTACGTTCGTACGTGCGCACGTTCGTACGTCCGTACGTTCTGGTACCATTTTTCGTCGTCGATATCTCAAGAACGAGTAAAGATATCGACTTCAAATAAATTTTGTTTAATAGATAATAACTTCGAAAGAGGCTGAAAGGGCGTTTATTAAAATTCAGTGAGTATTTTTTTCACTATAACGGTTTAAAAAAAAAGTAAAAATTTTAGTTAGTTTCAAATATCTCACGAAAAAATAATGCTATTGATTTCAAATAAAATTTAATGTACTCATTATAAGGTCATACAGATTTGGTATGAATTTGGAAAAAAAATTAACATACCGTTATTTTTTTAAATAAAAAAAACTGAAAAAAAATTTCATAACCCAGATATTCTAAGAACGGAAAACAATTTGAAACTCAAAATAATTTTATTTTACGAAAACTAATGCGTTTGACAACTGGTGAAAATTTCAAAAAAAATCAGTTTACAGTTTTTTTACAAAAAATAAAAAACTATATAAAATTCTATTGAAAATTGGTAAAAATTGTCGACTCAAATTTCTCGAGAACTAGTAGTGATATTGACTTCTAATTTAGTTTATTTTATACATAGTACAATTTTGTACAATTGGTAAAATGTTGAAAAATATTGAATTAATTGTTTTTTTAAATAAAAAAACTATTAAAAATTCTAGTGAAAACTAGTTAAAATTGTATTTCAAGTCGAATTTCTTGGGAATGAACACCGATAGTGCCTTCAAAAGTATGTTGTTTTATACATCGGTACCTTCCCGTAAGAATGTATACTAAGCGACATTTCTATACAATTGTTCAGGAAACGAAAAAAACGAAGAAAGTTCTAGTTGAATCATAGTGTGCTAAGAGACAATTTTGGTTAAACTAAGTGACATCTAACAAAATTTTTTGTTGCTCACGACAATGAGATCTTTATTAATGTCGCTTAGCATAATTTTTTTGGCGGATAATACAAATTTTAGGGGGCAACATTATTTTAATGAGAAAACATGGCAGTTGATAAATTTTTTTATTTGTACTCTAGTTTCCTTTTCATGCATAATAGGTTGACGAAACCCAGGCCAAAACGTGGCCCTTAACATATAGTATATTTCCTCATCAAAAAGTCATTTTCGAAAAAACTGTCGCTTAGTACATTCTTACGGGAAGGTATCGACATAATACAATTATTAACATATAAATTTTGACAAGTATCGAATTGACAGTTTTAACAAACAACAACTTATACATACATCAACAATCTCAATTTCAAATCTTCTTCTTTAAATAATTGAAATGCTTTTCAATCTTAAAGTAATGTTTGTTTGAATTTTACAGCTAAAGTTTATTTCGCTGAAAATTTGGTTATTTGAAAAAAACTAAATATAAAGTTTTCAAGACTACAAATGGGAAGTTATCAGTGTGGGTCGCACCCAGCCTCTTTTTTTTTTTTTGCCCGAGAGCGACGCACTTTAAATGGTGTATATTCTTAACGAATTGAGAGACCTAAAAAAGTTGGCTCAAATCTAATTTAAAATGTTAACTTCCTGTTTACTATCATACAAAAATAATTAATTTTCAGTTTGTCTTAAAAGCCTTACGCATAGCATGTTCAAGCTTTAAACAACCGGAAAAAGTATAAATACCACAAAGATGGACGAATTCCAAGAACCACCAAGTTTTTCATTGTCCGCTTCACGTGTAATGCCCCCAATCTTAATACAATTATTGTTGATCTTGCAATTTATTTAAAATAAGCTTTTCCATGATTTAATACTTGAATTCTGAAGCGGGTGTATCCATTGAAGATAAGTACTGCGCAAGAAACAGTTCTACGTTTTTAGACAAAGTAGAAAGTGAAACCCGTTTGGGTGACGTCTCAGACGTACATAACTCTTTTATGTTCAAGAGACTTAGAATTTAAAAAATTGTTAATATAAAAACATGGATGTTATTAACTAGAGAATATGTGCAATGGAATCATATTAGTTTCTTAAACAGCCTATACAACTACCTTAATACTCTGAGCTTAAGAAAATGATTCCACAAGATTTCTCAGAGTGACTTAAATTGTTGAAGGTGTTTTTTAAAAAAAAATAAAACATTTTAAAGAAAATAAAGTACTATCGATCGATATCTATAAGAATAAAAATAAATTTTCAAAAAAAAAAAAACTACTAAGATATTGAATTTTCTAAAAAAATAGATTTTTTTTTTTAAACTTCAAAAAATATTTTCTCTAAAGTCTTGAAATGCAATGTTTTTTAAACTTATTTATTTGAAGTTTCTTTATAAAATTTTGTATTAAAATTGGTTTTGCCGATAATGAGAAATTAAAAATTCAAAAAAAAAAAGGATTCTATGGTAGGTACAGTCAGTAATATAATAATTTAAGTTTTTTTTTTTAATTAAAGTATAGATCGTAAAAATTAAACGAAAGAAAAACAATTTTATCAAAATTCTCGGAACCGTTTTCGAGAAAAATACAATTTTCGAAAACTATTTTTTAACATTTTTTGGTAAACAAAAATTTCTCGAATCATGTACATTATATTAAGAAACTTTTATTTATCAAGTTTGAAAAAAAAGAGCATGGGGTTTTCAAAACATTGAGTTTCCAAAAAAAAATTGAAAATTTTAATCCGCAATAATATTCAAACTTTGGAGGAGCCTTAGCATAAAAATTAAAATGTACGACTGGATCGCACGAACTTGCTCTTATGTAAAAGTGCTTTGGAATTTAAAATACATTTTATATATATGTATAGAAAACATGGAAAATCAAGAAAACGGTACTATGACAGGTACCGTTAATAACATTTTGCCCCAAAATTTTTCTTACCAAAATGTAGTCCATGTCCATAATATCACACTTATTTTTTTTATCAAAATCGTTAGAGCCGTTTTCGAGATAAATAAGATTTTGCAATACGGGTGTATGGGGGGTACGGGTACCGTTAGTTTTAGACCTAAAAAAAATACAATTTCTCCTCTAGGGAGATCGAGGTACAAACATACAGACATACGGACATACAGACATACAGACGGAATTGTCGGACCCACTTTATTCGTCTTCGCTATCATCGTAATGTCAACTTTGATCAAAATCTCGAGTTCGATTTTTTCTCCAAATGCAGAATTTGCCCTATAGTACCTTTCGAGAAAATCAAAAACAAAAAATGGTTCCAAGGAAGCTACCAAAAATAATCATTTTTTGTAATTTTTTTTTCAACCATTACCTAGCTTTAAATAAATGAAATTTTATGAATTTTTTTTAATTTTGTGGACAGTTCTTGAGAAAAAAAATATTTATAAAATGTTTGTTTAAAAAAAAAAAAGAAAAAAACGTGTGGGGGGAAAAAATTAAAAATGTTATTTACCAAGTTTAAAGAAAGTCGACCAAGCCGTTTAAGCTGTAGTCGAACAGATAGACAGACAGAATTTCGAGACCCACTTTTTTCGTCTTCGCTATCATCGTAAAGTCAACTTTGATAAAAATCTTGAGTTTGATTTTTTTTTTTTACAAATGAATAACTTGCCTTATAGTACCTATAAGTCGCAAGAAAAAACGTGTGGGGGAACAATTAAAAGTCGCTGTCTCAAAAGTTTAAATAAAATTGCCCGAACTCTCAAGGCTGTTTATATTCAGATAGATTCGTCTTCCCTCTCATCGTAATGTTAAGTGTAATCAAAATCTCGAGACCGATCACCGATTCACCGGGCTTGGAGAAGGAGATATGACAGGTGCAACAAATATGCCGAACTATTTACAATAAGGTAGGCACAAACGGAGGTCTACGGAGTGATTGCTTATGCGAAAGATGTTCTTATCTGGAGGTGGATCTAAAGCGCTTAAAAGGTGGATTGCAAAATAGCTTCGTAATAGATTTCATAACCGGACACTGTCTTAAAAGTAACAACCTCACTCAACTCGACGTTTCCAACGATTTCAGCAGAAACTTTATGGATGAACAGGAGGAGGAAAAGATTCCTGACCTTATTTGTCCATAGTCTGCTATATCGAAAAGATGAAGACTTCTACTACAACGATCCGAATGATCTAGCTTATACTAAAATATGTAGGATTGCACGTTTCTTAAGGGGCATTGGTTTGAAGAGCATAGGAGAGCATTCATACATATATGCGATATTACAATGGGCCAAAATTTGGTTCTTGCAATCTTGCATGTCAGTTTTTCGCCGACATTCACTTCTAACTTATCTCATCCTCACCTAAGTTATTGCTATGATATTGAAGTCACCGACCTTTCTTAAAGCTCCCTTATAAGATCTCTCACGGTGATTGAACAACAGGTGACACTTGTTGATCTGAAATTAATGAGGAGAAGGTCAAAATTATATACTACCAACAAAAAACCAACATCTGGTCATTGACTTGGAAAAATGTGAGTCTTCGAATAACAGTCCTTAAATTCGGGGCTCGAAGAATAAGCAACGTCATTGCGGATACTGGGGCGCTTGGTCTGGACGACTGGAAGCAGTGTGTTGGGATTGTAGCAAGACAACTATCTTTTATGAGCATATGGGAGCATATTAAGTATGTAAACAGTACATTTATGCAGTTATTTTATTTATTAATTAATTAAATTTGACACCAACAAACGTTCGTCAAAAACTTTGTTGACAAAAATCAAAAGAGAGCTTAAAAATTGTCTCGTTCCCACTTGTTGAAATGCGTTTAGCGGGATTAGGAATCATTTTTTCTTAACAAAGGATCAATAGAAGCTATTTTCAATAAATAGCGGAAACATTTTGTATTCACGAAACGTCGTAATGTCTTGTATCTTTTCTTTTTAATTTATAATTTAAATAAACCATGGTCCGTTGAAAAATCCATGATATTTTCTGGTAGAGAGTTATCTTAAACCAATTACATAATTTAATCCTATAATATTCATATGTAGTATTGTATCAAAAAAATCAGCAATAAGCTATTTGACTTTAAATTGAATCAAAACGTCATTACCATCTGCAGTACACACAATTATAGCCCTTTATTTCTTAATCCGCTTACAAAGAGAACAAAGTCAATAATTTAATCTATATAGTCATTAACACCCGAGGCTTGCCGTTATTATCTGAGTTATTTGTTTTACAAAAATAATAAATCCAACCTCATTCCCATTAATATAATTGTATCTCAATACGTGATGTCTTAAAGGCCACCGCAAAATACCTTTAATTCACCACAAAACAAAATCCAAGTCAATTCCATTTGGTTAATCAACACTCTCACCTTGCTTGAATTTCACCCACAATCTCATTAAAACCTGATTACAGAATGTCCTTACCCACCCCAAATCCCCGTTGGTCCTTTTGTATTTTTTTAATCGGTTTCATGAGATACAATTCGGTCAATATACCCATGGACGACCTATATTTTCGTAGTCAAAAGTAATCCATTGGGATACCACCAATCCACCTTCAATTTCCAGATAAGCTTTTCCAACGGGATGAGCTTCTCATAAATTAATGTCTTTCTACCCTGCAGGGGTATTCTTTGAGGTGGTTTATGCTGTTCTCAATGTTGGCGATAACATGTCATTAACTACAAGATTTTTTTTTTGTTAAGAATTTAAGGACGGCTTCTTTGTGAATATGAATAAAATCAATCCTTTCTATGAATATGTAGATGGTTATTGCAGCTGCTATTAAGGACATGTTGCTTTTGACATGCCAATTGTTCAATAATAAGCTATGGATATGGAATCTCTTCATCCGTCGTCGATCTTCGTCCGTTGCCATATTCATCGTCCTATCGTCTGTATGCTGAGGCTGACAACGGGACTGAAATTGTCCACTCTACAAAAAGATTACAACCATACAAGAGTGTTTTATTATCCTTGTCGTCAGTGTATCATAAAATACACATCAAATATGGAAACCAGAGTTTGTTTGTTGAATACATATGAGAGGACCCTCGAGAATGATATAAACGAATCTTGAGGGAGGATTCACCTGCTTATCTGGTGAAGCCCAAAAAGAATATTGAAAACCAAACAAACAATGTACCACCACTTCAGTGTTTTCAGTACACACAAGACTCTCGCTCCAACCATCTCAAGTGATACTTAGCAACAGACATCAACAAGGATAAACTGCCAAATGTTTATGTTTTCTCAAGCAAGAATTCTGCGTATCCTTTTTGGCAGAGCAGCTTATCTTGAAATATTTTTGGATAACGCTTCTTTGAATAAGAATAAAGGAATTTCGCTATAGGAAATTCATTTTGAAATGGTTATAAGGGTATACTCGTAGTGCTGTGGATATAACTCTTGAAATAAGCCGGCATTCTATTCAAGCAGTTTAAGATATGAAACTACAAATAAATGAAACAGTTTCGTATATCCACACGAGTTATGTTATTTATTTATTTCTATTTAAAGTTGAGTTACTTTTAGACGAATGAGCTCATAAGCTCAATTTTGAAAATGGGTTTGCCAAATGAAATTACTCGTAGATAAATATGCATGTAATCACGGCTTAATTTGGTACGTAAATAGACTGGCGCCCAACGTTTTTATTATAGATATAACTCAACAAATCTCTGTTTGCCTTGTTTTTACCTGAAACTTGAGCTTTTCATCGGGGAACAGAAACAAATAAGATATTTTACCTGTTACCTCGCTATGAGTGCAAAAAAAATTAAAATATCTCTAAAGATGTTTGCGCTTCGACAATTTTCAGACAAAGAAGGGAAATTGATAAATTGGCCCCGACTGTTTTAGCATTTTCAAACAAATTTTTAATCAAATTTTATTGCCAGCGAGTTTCTCGAGGTGGACGAACAATTGCTGGCTTTCCGATGGCGTTGTGTATTCAAACATTATATTCTTAGTAAGCATTAGACTGGTATAGAAATGTTTGCTTTGGTTGATGCTAAATATCTTACACATGCACCGAACCAAACCAAATATGCCATACAAATTAAAAAATACTAGAGATGTGATAACTTTGCCTTGATTTAGCCAGTTGAAGGCACAAATTAAAATATAATACAAGCTGGCGCAAAATGTATCACCCTATCGCAAGATGTTATAATTTTTGCAAATGGCGTCGTATGTTCATCATATTTGAACTTTGTGAACTAAACAGCTGCAGTATACAAACAAACAAGCAATGGAGATCTATACTCTACAAGAGCTTGGAATAATTGTGTCGACTTTTTTGACCAATAATGGGTCGGTGTTGTTAGCGCAGCGTGAATTTCGACGTCGATTTCCCAATCGTGTCGCGGCAACTAGGCAAACATTCCGACACTTAGCTACTCGACTCCTACAGCCTGGAACTACAGGTGACCATGCAGGGCGTAGCCACTATCGAACTGGTCGTTCAGCCGAGAATATCCCGGCTGTGGCTGCTCAAGTGCTGATGTCGCTGAGAACGAAGAAACATCAACCAGACGACGACGGGCAACGCAATTGGACATCACCAGACGGACTCTGCAGCGAATTTTAGTGAAAAACTAACACTTACAGTGCATCAGTTAATGCCTGTTGACCATCCGTCTCGTATGAATTACTGTCAAGGCAGCCTCAATCTCAACAACGATGAGGACGATTTTGTGTCGAATATTATCATAAGCGACGAGGCGCCTTTCCACTTGAGCGGTAACGTAAATAAGCAAAATATTTGTTTCTAGGGCACTGAAAACCCCCATGTGATCCACTCAAAGCTACTGTGTCGATCCACGTTTACGCGGCCCAATCACTTGGCCATATTTTTTTAGAGGACGGCATTGGCAATACGGTTGCTTTTACTGCCGAACGCTACAAAACCATCATGAACGACTTCTTACTGCGGGAACTGGATGAGCGGGGCTTGGGTAAAATATGGTTTCAAGAAACCGGTGCAATCGAAAATACAGCATGGGCCACAATGTATTTAATGAAGTAATCTGCCGTTTTGGCGATTTACCATAGCCAGCATGATCACCCGATTTAATCATCCTATGGACTGCTTTCTTTGGTGCTACTTGAAGTCGGGGGCTTATGTCAACAAACCTCAGACAATTGCAGCCCTTAAAGAGAATATTCAACAGGAATACAGACAGTTATAATCGGAAACCTTGCGAAAAGTCATGGAAAATGCGATAAAACAGGCACAAATGTGTGTCACCACTAGTGACAGCCACTTGACTGATATCATCATGAAATTGTAAAGTGCCAAATTAAGTTTTCCATAGCACAATTTTTTTTTAATTTAGTAAAAAGGAACTGAAAAACAAAATCGGATGATTAATTTTGCGCCACCTTGTATATATGACAACTGCTTAATAAGCCCTTCACTTGCATGGAATCTAAAATATGAAGAGCTTACGTGAGGAAGCAATTGAATTTCTGCCAAAGAGGAGCAGAGAGGAAAACTCTTTCTAGAAAGCTGCACATTAGTTTCGTACTGCCGTGCTATTGATGTCTTCAGTACTTCATGACAACGACATTGGCATGAAAACAATAGACAAAAGGAAGCCAGTTATCATAACAGAAGCTAACCACATAAAAATTGTTGTTGATATTGCAGAACACCTGTGCCAAAATTACTACGTTGCGAAATGGATGCGTGCGTGTCGATGGCTAATGGTGAATTTTGTTGATCTGTTGAATGTCTCTGGAATAAACGTTCATATGGTTTACAAATCTAATAATATGGAGACAACACGTCGCCCGAGAATTGTTTTATCGTAAGCGCCAAAATGCACTTTTTTTAACTGGAGATGCAGTCCTATGTATTTTTGGCTGCTCTTTTCATTCCTGTTTTCAGATTTTGCCTAACGTTTACAGTTGCTGAGATAATTAGTATGCATTTTGTCGTATATCCGCAAAATAAGTACTCTCTTGCTATTGTTTTGTAGTAAACGCCAGTTTTTGGGATATACGACAAAAAGTCCATGTATTTATATGTTATTTTTTCCTTACTATTGTTTTTTCGTACGTCAATAGGCTCAAATGAAACTTTAAAATTGTTTTGTCGTACGTGTATGAGATTCAAAGAGACTATAAGACTGATCATACACATACAACACAAATGAAAACAGAAATATTCCGGTTTGGTTTGTCGTACGTGAATACAGATTTTAACTGGCGACGGAGAAAGTATAAATAGGAGACCGATAAAAATCTGACCGAGTGTTATCCGACAGCGATTTTGGTAAGTTAATAGTTTTTGTTATTGTTTTTAAATTTAAAAATTAATAAATTAATTTTTTTGATATTTATTGATTTTTTAGATAGTGACGACACTTGCAAAGATCCTGATTTTATTCCACCACTTGAAGAAAAGGAATTTGAATCTGATGTAAGCGAAAATGTATAACCCATCTTAGAACAACTCCCTGTAAATCAGAATGTAGATTCCCTTTTGGATCTCCCGGTAAATGAAAGCTTTCGGAGCATACCTTCCGGTATGTTTAATAAAATTTGCAATGAGGCCAGGAGTTTTTACTATTTTGTTTTCTTTCATTTTTATAAAATAGATAGTGACTCTTCTCCAAAAAGAACAAAAAAAAGAGCAAGGCAACCTGAATTGTGGAAAAGTCACATCAGAAAAAAACTTAGAGAATCAGGGCAGGATTATTCAAGTGTAAAGGGCAAATTCATGCAGGAAAGGAGCATAAAACCACCATGCAAAACAAGCTGCTTTTATTTCAGCTCCCAAAATTTCTCCAACGAGGACAGAAAACGAATCCATGGTTTTTTTTGGAAGTTGACTGATGCTGAGAAGCCGGCTTTTTATTGTAAGTACATCAACAAAACCCATGTTGAAAGGCGTAGAAAAGAATCCACTATCAAAAAAAATACGTTCAAATACTATTTTCAATCTAAAGACGATAGAATACAACAAGTCTGCAAATTATTTTTTCTTAACACCCTTTCTATTAGTGAAAGAAGAATACGAGTATATTATTATTTTAAAAATTTGCAAGAAAAAGGCTGCCCTCAACCAATAAAGAAGGGTCAAAATGTAAAAAAAGTAACTTCTCCTGATCAAATTAAAGCAGTTCGGGATCATATTGCAAGCTTCCCAACTATAGATTCGCACTATTGCCGCGCTATTACAAGTAGAAAATATTTGGAAAGCTATCTGAACATTAACAATATGTATCAGCTATATAAGGAAGCTTCAATTAATCCCGTCAAAGAGCATATTTATAGGAGGGAATTTAACTATGGCTTTAACTTGTCATTTTATAAACCAAAAAAAGACCAGTGCGACCGTTGTTTAGTTTTCAAGGCAAACACTAGCCCAAATACAGCTGAAATTAATGAATTTAATAAACATAAAAATGGAAAGGCATCTATGAAGGCAGAGAGAGATCTTGATCGTCAAAACATTGACATGCCATTATGTGTTTTGACCTTCAGAGTGTCTTTGATCTCCCAAAAGGTAACGCGTCTTCATTTTTTTATAAACAAAAATTAATGGTTTATAATATGACAGCAACACTTTGTTTGCCAGAAAACCCAAAAATAACGTACTGTGCCATTTGGAACGAGTTGCACAGCGGCCGTTCTGGTGATGATATTGCAAGCTCCATTTCAAAAATTCTTAATCAAATATTTTCTGATAATCCTTCTATTGAAACTCTTACTCTTTGGAGTGACTCGTGTGTCCCCCAAAATAAAAAGAAGGTGATGTCAACTGCTTTGCTTTTCCTTCTTCAAAATCAAACTTCCTTAAAAGTAATACAGCAAAAATTTTCTGAGCCAGGACATTCCTTGATTCAGGAAGTAGACTGCGTACATACATAGTTCAATTGATAAGTAATTTCGAAACTTGGAAGTATTTAGTCAGCTTTCGCTTTTACGACACCTGAAAAATATGAACTTTCAAAATGTTAAATTAAAATTAATTCAAATGCTGCCAAAAGATTTAATCGCATTTTCCGCAAGAGCGACTCAATTAAACTTCGCATTTATTCCATTCAGTAAGATTAAATTTTTAAAATATAACAAAAAAGATCTTTTTACACTTTTTTTCAAAACGAGTGGTAGAGATCTTGACTACAAACGTTGTTCAATATTAAAGAGATCAACTAAATCAAGCCTGGCAACTCCAAAAAATTTATTTAGTCAAAATCTTCAAGTTGTCAACAAATCAGTATCCATATCAAAGGAGAAACTGAATGATATAAAAGCCTCTTTATATTTATGCCAAGGGCAGATCAAGACTATTACCAAGCATTGTTTAAATGAAAAGCTTAGAATAAAATGATGAATTTATAATTTTATCTTGATTTCTTTTTCGATCTGAAGTACTATTATAATTATCTATGTTCATTGGTATAGAATGACTTTGTTTTTATTAAACGAAATGTTATTTTCTTAATCTCATAGATTAACCTTTAGTCATAGTCATAGGATGACTTATTAATTGTTTATTAAACAAAATGTTATTTTGATCTTATAAATTAATATTTATATTTTATGTAAAGGTACTCAAAGTTAATTTTTTGTAGACCAAAACTGCCCTTTATCAAAAGACTGCTTTTAATAAAAAATGTATTTTAACGTTTATTAATAAATAAAAACGGACTGATAATTTAATTTTGACTTCTTTTGTTACCTGAAGTATTATAATTATTTTGAAGTTATTTACTTTGACTTTGTGTTTATCACATTATTACTTTGTGTTTATTACACGAAATGTTATTTTCTTAATCTCATAGACTTACCTTGATATCTTATAGTCATAGAATGAATTTTTTGTTATTTTTTATAAAACAAAATGTTATTTTGAACTCATAGATTTGTTTTTATTTTATTTTATTTATTAATTTTTCTTGTAAACCAAAACTGCCTTTAAGGAAAAAAAGTATGTTTGTAATGTAAATTATTATGTATTAAGGTATATTTAATAAAACGGATTACAAACATTGAATATTGAGTTTTTTTTTTGAAAAGATTCCCATGCCAATTCATATTGAAATATTTTTTTTTTTTTTTTTTATAATCTACTCACGCTCAAGGGATTATGATTACCCTTTAAATGTTTCAACACAGCGTGGGCGTGAAGTTACGGAAGAGAAAGAAGGATAGGAAAGATGTGTGGCACGATGTTCTGAGACTGAAGGTTGTTGTCTCAGATATTTTATCTCCAGGGATGGCGGCTGAACTAAAGCGGAGAACTAGATATACGCCTGAATATTGGAATGTCGTAAGTGAGTTTACTTTGTCGTACGTGTATGGGATCGAAACAAAAGCTCATTTTTATGGCGTATACGACAAACTAATTTTGGGTAAAAACCTCTATAATTTGAAAACTAAAAGTCACTATACAGTTTTGAATACATTTATACTGGAAAATAATGGAAAAAACTTCAGCGCTCAGTTTTTTTTTATAGCAACGCAAACCTTGAAATGTGATTTCCCAAAATCATGAAACTGGCGTATACGACAAGACAATTCTCGGACGACGAACAATGTAGTCGAAGCGATTTCATCGAAAAAATTGGACGGGATCTTATTCCACCGCTAGTTGAACAAGATCCAACATTCAGTGCATACAAAAAGTTTTTTTTTAAGTTAAAGAACTTGAGTTTTTCTTAATGAATTTGTAGGCTTTAAAGTTTAAGTATAATTCTAAATTCTTTTTGCTTTTTAATATATGTATATGCAATCACATTTTTTTCCAAATGTTACTTAAGCTGTTTTTTCATGATTAAAACATAATAATCAGTTAAAGTAGAAAAAACATTACAAATCGAGTATTTTATATTTATATTTTTAATTTTCATTAAAAATAGTTTATTTAGATTATTTTGGAATCATTAAACACAAAAGGGAATAAGACGTTTTACCTTTATATTAAAAAACTCCGGGTAGTATGAGGGTGGAAATTCACGAAAAACAAAATGGATCTACTATAGATAGCTTTCTCGTTTTACAACAAACAAAACGCCCACCGGAGGAGCAGTCTTGCTCAGTGACCTGAGTGCGCCGTTTTGAAGGATTTATGACCTCCCCTCTACCTTACTCCCCTCTCCTTTCCAGCTTGTTGTCTTAAGATCGAAGCATAAACATTCAGAAGTCGACGAGGTTCGTCTCAGAGCCATTTCGATGTGTTAAAATAAGAGATCAAGTGCTTGATCTTCAGTTCAAATAGTTCGTTAACGTCGGCGTCGTCGAGGATTAACTTTCCTAATGGATGTGCTCCCATTCTATCCACTCTGTCCAGAGCAGGATATTTACAGGAAAATGAATGACTGTTTCCTTTTTCCAGCTGATCCTCACAATTACGAAAATCAGTATTGTAAGGAATGTCCAGCTTTTCTGCATGCTCGCCTATTGACCAATGCCGAGTACGTGTTACAAATACCCTGGCTAAATCTTGCCTGGGTCTGCGTATTGGGCCATATTTTTCTAGATATTATGCAGTTCTTTAAAGTGATCTTTCTACCTTGGATTCTGTGAGAGAAGTTGAGAAGATTTTTCCCTTCATAAAACTTACATTAAGGCTAACTCTACCCACAGGTGATCTATGAAGGGTTGATCGTTACCTGACTTACTCGTCAGCACCTTCATTTCCCTCTATACCACTGTGACCCGAAACCCAAATAAGTTAGGTTAATGTTTAGGCTCGCAAGCTCATTGTTAGCTTTGCTGGATTAATTTAGAAGATTAAAATGCCGCAAAATTTGGCTAGGATCAGGTTTGTAATATTGATGTGCTCGTAAGGTTTGACAAGCAAAAAATCTAATTCTATAAGTCTGAACGCCCTGCAATATACTAAATATTTAATATGTAAGTCGATTGTAAAAAAGGTACGAAATACGCTTAAGACATCAGTTAGGTGGCCATCACACAATCGGACCATACGCTAAGATCGGACGCCCCACACGGCTGTGTATGTCTACAAAATCATATCCAAATGCAGGCTCCACTTCTTACCGATCGTTTTACTATATATGTACATAGAAAGCTACGCAGGTCTTCTTAACCTGTTCTTCAATACTTATTTTCCAGTTTTATTTAGGATCGAGGGTAACTCCCAAATATTTCGCACTGGAAGACAAGCGCATAGTTTAGTTGTTCAGTCGAGGTAGAGTATTATAGAGCATTTTCGATTTAGTAGTAAAGAGTATCAGTCCACAGCTATTGGCCGAGTTGCTATTACTTTCCTCACAGCCATCTCCGTGAATTCGCTAATCACAAGGGTAAATTTTCCCGATAGCAATAGTCCAAAATCATCCGCGTACGCAACCGCCTTCATACCTCATCTCTCCAACGTAACCAAAATTTTGTTCATTGACTAAAAGCCAGATAGGCTAAGCCTTATATCAGCAAGGAAATTATCCATTGTCTGATATAGTCCTCAACGCCAAAGTCAATTAGTGATTCCTGCCTGAATGATTTCGGTGAGAACGTTGTTGAAAGCTACTGCTAGATTTTAGAAGGTAGCAAGAGTCTATTCTTTGAATTGGATTGTTTTATCAATTGTATTCACTACCTCATTAAAGGCCGTCTCCGTAGGCTTACCTTTAATAAAGGTGTGTTAAATGTTTTCAAGAGGACGTGCATCTAGGATGTCTCTAATATTATTGCCTAGAATGCGCTCCAGAGTTAGTGACTGCTGTTTTCGCTTTCCGAAAAGTGCCACGACAATACAACAAAGGGACTCAACTGGAGAAACCGCCCGACACCCAGGATCAAACTGATTTTTTAAGAAAGATGTATAACGAGAGAACTAAGCTTTGTCCACCATTGAATTAAAATAGTTGATAATTATAGTAAAATCAAGTACAACAATAAATAAATAAAAAGTTCAACACTAAAATTAAAACTAATATTCTTAATACCATGATTCCACTAAAGATTTATCACCAAAAGCTTTAATTAAATAAATTAATATGGTGGTTTCAGTGCACAAAATGATTAAAAAGAAGATTAGATACTCTTGACAGCAACTGTCAAAATGTAAACGTTGTTTCATTTTTCATGTAAGGTGGAAGTGGGAGTGAGAGTTGGAAAGTTTAATTTGTGCCAATCGATGAATAATGATCGGGATACTTCAGCATGATATGAATATAGTTCAGTTCGGTTTGTAAAACTAATGAAGATTTTAATAAGATAAGTTTCTAATCTATTAGATTAACAACCTGAATCTTCGAATATGTCGTAGTAGGCCATATAAACTGCTCAAAAGGTAGTTTAGTCTAATTCTCCTTTAGCAGTTTGAACTGAAAAAAGAGATGATGTCTTAAGGAAATATGAATGTATGCACCCACAAAAATGTTTAATCCTTGTTGTGGTTTTTTAAAAGAAATAAGTTCTTATAAAGGGTTGTCCAACCATAAAACACGGTGTGAATTGTGAGTCACACCTAAACGTCAAGTTTTTTGCCCAACTTAATTTGACATTTCTTTGCTTTAGTGTTTGACAATCTCAGCCATGGAGAGGTACACAACTGAGCAGCGCGTTATGATTGTTGAAGCCTTTTACGAAAATGGGCGTTCAAATCAAAATGCATTTCGTGCACTTCGTGATTTTTTTGGTCAGCATAATCGACCAAATGTGTCCACAATTGGTAGAATTGCGAACTGTGCGCAAATTTCAGCAAACTGGGTCTGTGAAAACACCTGTTCATGCTCGCCCAGTTCGTTCTGCGGAAAACGTTGCTGTTGTTCGTGATAGTGTGGCAGAAGAGCCGTAAACCTCGATTCGTCGTCATGCTCAACAAATGAACATCTCACGAACATCACTGATGCGAATCTTGAATACAGATTTTTATTTACACGCTTACAAGGTTCAATTGACTCAAGAGCTCAAGCTTAATGACCATTTCAAGAGTCGTCAATACGCCGAATGGTTGGTTGAACAGACAGAAGTGAATGGTGACTTTACAAAGAAAATCGTCTTCAGCGACGGGCACACTTTCACTTCAGTGGATTCGTGAACAAGCAGAATTGCCGCATTTGGGCAAATGAGAATCCATGAGTAGTTGTTGAAAAGCCGATGCATTAACAAAGAGTGACCGTTTGGTGCGGTTTATGGGCTGGCGGCGTCATCGGGCCGTACTTCTTCAAAAAATGAAGTAGGCCAAGAAGTTACCGTGAATGGTGCTCGCTATCGCGAGATGTGGCCAAAAATTGAGGATATAGACCTGGACGATATGTGCTTCCAACAGCATGGTGCCACTTGCCACACACCCAACGACACACTGGCTCTTTCACGCGAGAAATTCAATGGCCGTGTTATCTCACGTCGTGCCGACGTTAATTGCCCGCCACGATCATTTGATTTGACACCGTTGGACACCTTTTTTGGGGATATTTAAAAGAAAAAGTGTACGTTAATATGCCAAGAACAATTCAAAAGCTAAAGGATGAGATAATTCGGCATATTAACGAAATTAAACTTCAATTATGTCTTAGACTCATTGAAAATATGGACCTTCGGATAGAGGTACGCCACCGAAGCCATGACGAGCATTTGGTTGATATTTTATTTCACACATAATTGTCATAGATCCTTCTATAAATAAAAATAAAAATAAATTTGGTGGTGCAACAGCTCGGAGTGAACCAGGACCTAGTGACTTACAACTCTCAACCATTCCTGTGTGTGTGTTACCAGGAACGGAGGGGACCTACAATTTTCTGCCGATTCCGAACGGCTAATGAGCAGCACTTTCCATGACAAGAGATACTCTTGGAGAATTTGTCAATTTCTCGCAAGAGGCAGTACACCCCTGAAAAAAACTTTGCAGCGGCTGAGAATCGAACTCGAGACCTTCCGCATGACAGTCCAACGCACTAACCATTATGCCAAGGGGTACTACATAGATCCTTCTATCATAATAAAAATATTAAGATAATTCTCTGAAAACTTTTCTTTTGTTTACAATTAACATCGTGCGTTTTCGCACATTATTTACATAAAATCTTTTAAAAATTTTAAAGAAAAAAATATAGAACCACGATTTTAAGTTTTTATTATTGTTCAATTAAAAATTTCACAAAAATCATTCATCCATTTTAGAAATCTAGGATTTTCAAAACCAAAATTAATTTTTTTATCAATTCTAAAAGAAATTTTCGTCTTTATCTCGTTTATAAAAATCTTAAGTTTTTTAAGATTTTTTTTTTACGAATGCATAATGTGCTCTCTTATAGTACCTATTCTGTATAAACATAAGATTCCGCAATCATATTTTCAAAGGATGCCTCAAAGATCATCCTGAAATAATTTCCCTTTGTAAATGAGTAAAATCAAAATTATCAACATCCTATGCGTACGAGTACATACATATGTATGTACATACATCCCTCAGAAGCCAATAAGCCAATGTAAAATATTGTGTAGCTCATATACGTACTCGTACAATAAACAGTGAGTTTTAACGTTAAATTACACTGCAACATTTGATAGAATAATATATATAAGTATATAGACATAACTGTAAGTTGTTCGTATATTTTCAAGGTTTATATACATACATATATTAACATAGAATTAAAAATTAATTAGCATGAAATACAACAAGTAAACAATTTATGTTCACTGATTTTTAAGATAAATCATTAATATTAATTAAATAAACATTGATTACAACTCATTTACCACCAGATTCGGAAATTTAAGGACACAAAAAATTAAAATTTAATTAAATAAGAATATTGTGCTTCGTCGTTTATTAAAAATATGTGAATCTATTCATTCGCCACAATTTGTGGTAATTACGATGAAATAAGTGACACGGGTGATTATTATCATTTAACCGAATACATTTATTATTTTTTTAAATTTTTAAATATAAATATAATTGTTAACAGTAGCACTCACATTTTTGAAGAATTAAATCCAAAACAAATATTTTACCTAAAATGAGAACAAAAAATATTTTATTAATGCTATAGTTTATAATTTATTATTAATTTTGAGTATTTTATTAATTTATTCAAATATGTAGTTATTCAACTGTTGGTTGGAACAACAGCGTGTTGTAGTGTATTTTGGAGAATTTGGAGAATTCCAGACACTTTCAATTTGCCAAGGTACTGGTATGGGTTCAAATAGTGTCAGTAGGTACAGTTGTAAAGAGCACCGGTACATTGAGTGGAACTTTCGAAAATACGCTACTCGCGTACAATAGATGGATACAAGAAAATACAATCATAATTAGAGTGCCATACATTTTCTTTTATATTAACTCAAGTTTTTTCAGTCTATTTATGCATCTAACAAGTGCCAAGGAATATCGTAGAGGAAGATACCTTTAATAACCTTAAATAAAATGTAAAATATTTACACATCCCTTAAACCAATAGTCTTCTACTTCGTAGAACTATTAAGTCTTCAAATGGATTATAACATACTGTGGCATTATTCATAGGATTATACGAGGTCCGTCGAGATATCACCGCTATAATGATGCAGGAGTTAAGCTAAGTGTACACGATTTGTAGATCTTACAATATTGTCAGACCTTGATAATTATCTACCAATGAGCTGACAATTAAGTTGCGTGCTTATACGGTTGGTAGAAAATCTACCAATCTCTTAATTGACCCGACTTTTTTTATCCGATGTTTTTCAGATTGAAATTAAATGTCGTGCGTAGATTCTCCCATTTGCCTTTGCATTCAGCTATGGTCATATAGGATAGTATCTGCGACTTCTTGCCATAACATTTCTTTTGGCAACTTATACGAGTAGTCAGGACATCTAGCATCCCACATACTGCGTCGCCCCTCCATTTCTTGAATTAATTTCAAGGTTGTGTCGTTTTTCACTTTCAACTTTCTTTTTTAATTTTTTTTGGAGATAGCTGAGGCGGTGACTGCGAGTTTGATAGAAAAATAGGCTAAAATGTTGCATCGGTTGCTAGTATCTATTATTTCCAATTCCAGCCTTTACATATTTCTATTAAATAAATGCAATAAAGACAATAAATTTTTAAATAAAATTTTAAAGAATTAAGATCAGATCTTTACCCTTAGGCAGGCGATGGAAAAATGTCTAGAATTTAACATCCTAACATACCATCTGTTTATAGACTTTAAGGCCGCCTATGATAGCATAGCCAGGGTAGAACTTTACAAAGCCATGAGAGAATTCGGCATCCCAACTAAATTGATACGACTATGTAGGTTGACCATGACCAACGTAACAAGCCAAGTAAAAATAGCCGGATTGCTATCCAGACCAATCAACATCTTTAATGGACTCCGACAAGGGGACGTACATAGGAGTTTTTTCATAAAATACCTGGCCAAAATTATTTTTCATAACATTTATCACTATTTCTGTTTAAAATTAGTATTTATTCAATAAAACACAGTTTCTAATTGTTTTTTATTAATGTTAGTACATATTTTTGAAACAAAAAAAAAAAAAGGAAAATTAAGACGATACCTATAATCTGAAAGTTTTAAATATGAATATAATTTGTTTAATGTATTTTTATTATCTGAAAAACGCTCACCTAAAGTGTTTGTTCCTGGCTTTTGCTGCTTCTCCGATAGCTGACCAATTGGAAGAACGGCATTTGAAATGATAATAGACCCGTGCATTAAGATTTTGTGCATGGTCGGAGTCTTAGGATGCCACTTTCTTACTGGAAGTTTGTAAGCTACATTCAACAGACTCTCAAAAAGTCTGATTCTTGCATGTAGAATTGAAAAACCAAATTTAATTGAATTTTCATTAATTTCGTTTATCGATGTATTTAATTTGTTAAAGTCTTTTGATGTTGACCCGCAAACATAGCATTTCTGTGTTGATTGAGTTTGAGTAATTGCATTGCATATTTTCCCATCGAGTATGGTAAAAACAAAAAGCAATATATGCTTCACTCCTGTGGTCAAACTTTTTACAGTCTTATTAAGTTAATCTATTTTTGACTGGATATAGCTGATTTTGTTTGTTGGCCGGCAAAATCGTGAAGAACATGGAGTTAGGTTTTCCCAGATGGTATTCAAAACACTAACCAACCGCAACGGAAAGAGTGAACTTTGAAATATAAACGCATCTGACTCAGAGCTGTAATCAAATGTCTGTTTGTATTGCGTTTGCTGGAATCCGTCACAACCCCATTTGGTAATGAGTTCAAGAGATTGACATTCATTTTCATTAAGACTACTTACAACTTCCTGCATAAACTTGAGTAGTCTAATTGAAGTGTGATCCAACAAATCCTGCAGATTTATTTCAACTGATGTTTCCGTTATAGTAACCGATTCTTCTTTTGGATATCGATCCTTTTTAGCTTTTTGAAGTATACTGTAAAGAGGAAAAAAACACTTATTCGTTGCGGCTACAATTTCATATAGTATTCGGGGTAGTCCGGCTTCTATGAACATAGAAAGAGCTTTTAGTATGAACAATTTTTCTTCTTTATCTGTGAGGCTGTTAAAATATGCTTCTTTGTACTTTGCGCTTTGCCAGGAGATTTAAGATTTTCGTGAAGACTTTTGAAGCAACAGTCTTCCCAGTTTCTCTTAACTTCATCTGAGTTGCAAAAGTTAGTTCCTCAGTTAGTTCCTTTCACTTGATTCTTCAAATGACTTTTAAGGTCGCCCTGCTGATCTGACAATCATAATTGGAAATGTAAGAGTCCCTTCAAGCCACGCTTTATTGCTCTATAAAAACAAAACCTTTCTTCTATTAGAGGCTAATCATCTTTGCTTCTGTAAATAGATTAATTTTTGGTTTATAACAACCTCTCCACTTTCTTCCATTATCTTAAAGAAATATTTTTTAGTCACAACTCTCGAACCAGATGATCCAAAAAAATGCTATCAACTAAAATGCTTACTTTTACACACAAAAAACAATCACGACATGAACACGATAAAAATTCATAACTTGACTTTTTACCTTGCTTTCCGCCTCCAATCCCTTAGGTTAGGTTAGGTTGGAGTGGCTGTCTAGTTGTTGTTGACTCACTTAGACCTCAAGGATCCGTTGTGATACCACTAAAGAAGTTACTCATGGGAGAGTAATGAATTTAAACAAACCATTTCGTGCTTTTAATGAAGTTAGAGAGACATTTTGTGTCGATCGTTGCCAGTTCACTGGTATTATCGAAGAAGGGATTACCGAGATAGTTATTCCTTCTATTGGAGAGAGCTGGACATGTACATAGTAGGTGTTGGACTGTTTCCTCTTCCTCCTCGTCCATGCAGCTTCTACAGAAGTCATTTGTGTAGACTCCTAGCCTCAAAGCATGTCTACCTATGAGGCAGTGTCCTGTTATAACTCCGATTGTAGAGCTTATATTTTGTCTGCTCAGGGAGATCAAGCCATTTGACCGTTTTAGGTCTATGCTTGGCCATATTTGTTTAGTTGCCAGGCAGGTGGTACCCTGTGACCATCTAGCATTTGTTGACTCTAGAGCATATTGTTTGAGAAGATATTTGCATGTAGCATGTGGTGTTCCTATGTTATGTTTTAGTCTAACAGTAGGCAGAAGTGTTCCGTTTTTGGCGAGCTCATCAGCTTTGCAATTTCCCGGAATGTCTCTGTGGCCCGGCACCCAAATAAGGTGAATATTAAACTGTTCTGCCATCTCATTCAGAGATGATCGACAGTCGTGGACTATTAGAGAGTTTGTGGAGACAGACGCGAGAGATTTGAGAGCGGCCTGGCTGTCCGAGAAGATCCGTATATCCTTGCAAGATATAACGTTTTCTTTGAGCCAGGATAGTGCCTCTTTAATCGCCATTACTTCTGCCTGGAATACACTACATTGATTAGGAAGTCTATATGAAAGACTGAGATTCAGTTGTTCCGAATAGATGCCACTTCCAACGCCGTAATCGGTCTTTGAACCGTCTGTATAGAAGTGTACCGCATTGTCTTCCAGGGGTCTCTCCTCTTCCCAAGACGATCTTGAGGGGATGGAAACAAGAAAGCTGTTTTCGAATACCATTTTTGGGGTGGTATAGTCTAAGCGATCTGGGATAGACCTGAAATTGTCTAAAATAGTTGTATGACCAGTATTGTTACTGATCCATTGAGAGGTGGCTCTAAGTCTCACGCATGAGTTGGCTGCCACCATTTTGGAGAAGATGTCAAGAGGTGTTAGGTTTAAAAGCACTTCCAGGGCTGCGGTTGGTGTTGAACGAAGTGCTCCTGTGATGCACATACCTGCTGACCGCTGGACTTTGATGAGTTTATTTAGATTTACCATCTTGTCCAGTGCGGTCCACCATACGACAACTCCATAAATGAGTATCGGTCTGATTACCGAGGTGTATAGCCAGTGGGTTATTTTTGGGGAGAAGCCCCATTTTGAACCTATTGCCCTTTTACAAGTAAAAAGCGCTACGGTAGCCTTTTTTACTCTTTCATCAATATTTGCCTTCCAATTTAGTTTTTTGTCTAAAATGAGGCCTAAATCTTTGGCTTGATCGGAAAAGCTTAATGGTATTCCTTTAATCTTGGGTGGGTTAAACTGAGGAATTTTGTATCTTCTCGTAAAGAGTACTAATTCTGTTTTATGTGGATTGACGTCCAAGCCACATTGCTTAGCCCACTTTGTTAGCCTATTTAAGGCATTTTGTAGGAGTTCTGAGAGAACTTGGGGATGTTTCCCAGATACAGATATTGCAACGTCGTCAGCATAAGCAATCACCTTGAAACCCTCTGCTTCCATTGATGTTAGTAGTTCGTTTACTACCATGTTCCATAAGAGAGGCGAAAGGACCCCACCTTGGGGGGTACCTCGATTCACCGATCTGGTGGTAGTAAAACTTCTCATGCTGGAAGTTATAGTCCTGCTTCTGAGCATGAGACTTATAAGTTCTATGAGTGGTTTCTCTAATTTCAGCTTGTTCATTGCTGTTGTGATCGCCTGGTAGCTGACGTTGTTGAAAGCTCCTTCGATATCTAGGAAAGCTACTAGGTTATATTCTTTGTATTTGAGGGAATATTTAATACCACGTACCAGCGAATGAAGTGCTGTTTCTACTGATTTTCCCTTAGAGTACGCATGTTGAGCTGTGGAAATGAGACATGGTTTTAAGTTATGTCTGATGTGAATTTCGATCAATCTTTCCAAGGTTTTAAGAATGAAGGATGATAGGCTGATTGGTCGCAGATCTTTAGGGTTAACGTGAGAGGGTTTCCCTGCTTTAGGAATGAAGACTACTTTTGCCATTCTCCAGGCTTTAGGAATGTATCTCAACCTTACGCAGCTCGTCAGAATGATTTCCAATGGTGGAATGATCATGTCAGAGCTCCAATCCCTTACCTACTCACATTTTTGCTGCACTAAAAACGTACCCCAGTGTATTTTTTATCTCAAAAACAAACAAAAACAGTATAATAACATTGCAATAAGTAATCATTAAAACCGTTGTATGGCGTATGAGTTTTTTTTTCACACGATATCGAAAAACTAAAATCTTCATAAAATTTCGGATAGCAGCTAATAGCAGCCAAATCTTTTTTGTATTACAAAGACAAATATTTAATCTAACTTATTAAGTAGAAACCATTACAGAACAACAGAGTATACTTTATTAAAATGATTAAAACTTAAAAAAAATTCAAAGAAATACGACATCTTTTTGCTGTATTGCGTTTGAACCCGAATTGAAACAAAATCAACAACACAAGATTTGCATATTTTAACTGTCAATACATATTTGCAGTAGAACTCTCCATTAAAAAAAATAAAGACTTATATCACAACAACTTGAAATCCCTTACAGAAGAACACTAACAAAATTACATGCATGCAAAGAAAAAATGCAAAAAAATCCAAACCGTCAATTTTGAACTCAGTTTATTACAACACACGATGAAAAAGAAAAAAAAAGCTACAGTGTGTTGACCCATGTATATTTAGGTTCCGCTATAACAAACTTTTACTTCTTGATTTTGCTTTTTAGAAAATTGAATTTTGGCCAGCTTTTCGGTGTAAATACTCCTATGTGGGACGGTTTGGCCTGCCTCCTCTTCAACCTGGTGTTGGAGAAAGCAATTCGTGACTCTGGAACGGCAACAAGAGGGACCATCGTCAACAGTTCCAGCCAGTTACTGGCTTACGCAGATGACATCGACATCATCGGAAGAACCGAACAAGCTGTACACGATTCCTTCATCCAGATCGAGCAAGCGGCACAAAATCTGGGGCTGCACATTAGTGAAGGTAAAACAAAGTACATGGTGGCCTCGAATGCGAGAGGAACAGTTGGTCAAACAATCAAGGTAGCGGAGCACGAATTTGAAGTAGTGCAATCCTTTAAATACCTTGGGTCAATAGTAGCAGCCGATAACAATATAGAAGAAGAAATACGCGGGCGGCTTCCCAAATCCAACAGAGCCTACTATAGTCTGTCAAAGTTCTTCAAATCCAGAAATCTCACCATAACTTCAAAACTGCTGCTGTACAGGACCATGGTCCTGCCAGTACTCACATATGGATCCGAGACCTGGGTGCTTAGCAAAAGGCACTCCGACCTCTTAGCTGCGTTCGAGAGAAAAGTCTTAAGGAGAATTGTTGGCCCCGTATGTGAGGAAGGACGATTCCGGAGACGGTACAATCATGAACTGTACGCAATCTACCTTGAAGCAGATATCGTGACAAAAATTAAGCTCGGTAGACTCCGGTGGCAGGGCACCTAGCTCGCATGAGCGAATAGGAATCTGCTCGGAAAGTTCTTTGTGGTACATTCTATGGTAGACGACAGCGTGGTAGACCATGCTTGCGCTGCACTGGAGAGATGGCGTAGACCAGGATGCCCGAAGCATTGGGGTGCGCAACTGGATGGCGTGCGTCGACTCGAGACCGGGATAGGTGGAGAGACTTGTTGAAAGACGCGAGGACCGCAACCCGGCTGTCGAGCCGATGATGATGATGATCCACATTAACCTCAAATCAACGTCCAAATTCACTGCAAATTGGCTGACAATGTACACATTTTATACTGCTAAAAAAGTATATCTCGACAGTGTGGGCATTTTGCCCAGCAACATCTGGTATTCGAGTGGACTCATCTACAAGCTAGGTAAGTTGGTGAACCTCACCAAAGATATCAACATATCTTCTTCGGGTATTGTCTGTCCTGAATAGCGGAGTCAACTTAAATTGTGTACTTTGAAGTCGTCCGAAATAACGACTTTAGTGTGCGGGTATAAGGAAACAATTCGAAAATGGAATCCATTATTAAAAACCGCCTATGATGTTGATAGTTAAAAAACTTCCACGAAATTAACAATGGAACCTCTTTTTGAACTTTTACATACATATACGCTGGCTAAAGTAATATCGATTTATGCGCATTGCCCAGTTATGTCCTTTGCTTTAAGTATGTACTAGAAAACAGGAAAAGGGACAATGAGTTTCTCATCTGTGTTTATGTGGTGCCGTAAATCAATATTTCTTTTTCCCAAAATTAAGTTTCCCAATTTTTAGAACCAAATACTAAAACATCTGTGTCCAAACTATTTCAATCGATAGCACTAAATTTCGTTCCTTTTTTATATTCATACCTTTTGCTTTTCTTTACTTGAGGAGAACGTATACCCGTTTGCAATAGAATACTATATTTAGCAGGAGAATGATCCTTACACTTTTTTGTGTTAATTACAAAAGTAAATACACCTTCGTGCTCATTGAGTTTGGCGTACTGTGCGTTTCATGGAAAATTAGCCTTTTTATTTTTACCCGAACAACGGAAACAAGAATTTTTAAAATTCTACATCCCGGATATCCTCCTGGTCATCGTCGTCCCTTTCCCTTCCTCTCGGCCTTTTTTCGGAAGGAACGATAATTATTGTATGTAAAGCACACTTCTCAAAAAAAAAAACAGAAATACCAAATGTGCTTCTTTCTGTACTTTCTTTTTCAACTTAATTCCCTGCTTCAGTAATTTTACATTTTTAATATACTTACTGACAGGATGAGATTATTCTCATTTACACCACCAGAGCGAGTGTGGGTACATAAAGATATACGATGTATGTATGTATGTATGTGGGATGACACAAGTGCCACCCAACACCTTCCTGAGAGTCCTTGAAGCTGCATAACTATAAATGAACTACAACAAAAGTTTGCTACACTTTTCTGCAGTATCTTGGCCATGTGCCCTCTCATGTAGGAGTAATTGACCCAGAAGTTCAATGAGGGGATCCTTATAGTGTTCGCATTCGGTGATAGCACTACAGAACTAGCGTTGCCCTGGCTCATTGTGGAAAACGAGCGACGCATTTTCACAGAATGAGGAACATATTTTGTGAATTGTTCGTAACGATTCTTGTTCCAACATCACACACTCTTAAGCTTCCTTGCTTGTATTACTTGTTGTGTTACTTTAGACCAGGTGTTGGCTGTAAGGAGAATTCTAATTACACCTAAAATGGTTAGCCTCATCATTATCTTCCACATCGTCGTTTCAACATCCTCAATGTTGTAGCGTTTTTTGTTGTTGTTGGTAAATTTGCACCTAAGCAAGAACCCAACGATAGTTCATTTAGCACATTTCACACCGGAAATTATTTGGAAGAAAGACATTCACTGTGAAGCTCTGTTTCATTAATGTAGAAATCGTTTGTGCAAGGCAATAACTAGAACTTTTCCTGGAGTATCATAATGAAAAATGTGCCAAATTTCAAAAAGGTCCTTACTTATATATGATTCTGTAGGCGTATTAAGACTAGATATGCACAGTGTGCCTAACTGAATGATTACACTTGCAAACTTTACTTATGATTTACATAAGTCCCACAGAATTGGCTTACAGCATTAGAACACTAATAATTTGTGTGTCTAACAAGAGCAACGATTGAACTAACCGTACAAACAAGACATCCTTGTGAAATACCTGAAGTTATCTCCTTAAACACATGATATAATGTACTTAGTGTACTTAGTGTCGATCAGAATCTCAACTAACAAGCTTCTTCTAGCCAACTCAGTCTCTAGCTAAACTTATTTCACTAACTCATTCCTCAAGATTTGTTTCGATCTAAATCACCCATTTACCTCAGTCTTTGGCGTCTTAGTTTTTCTTTAATAGTTTGGTGTCGACCAGGATTCCAACTAACAAAATTCCTCCAGCCAGGTTGATCTCAAGCTAGAACATCAAGTTGATTGAGATCGTCGTACAATTAAGTGTACTACTTGAGTTGTGGTTTTCTTTTACTTCGTCGTTCCCCTAGTTTTGATTTAAATATTTTTCGGCACGGATGATTGGTGCACATTCGCCCCAAGCAACCCAGCTACCACTCAACTTAAAAGCTTCTTGCAGCCATAATTACCCTATAATTCGCTTTCGGTGTATGATTAGCATAAGTGAGCCAGTCACCTCAGTACTTGGCTTTTTACTTTCTTGATAACTCGTCTATGTAGCCCAAACTTGACTTAAATCTATTTTGGGATTAAAATTATTGGGGAGGTTTGATGATGCAGCGTGAGTTCTCCATTTTCATCTTACAGAAAAAGGAGAGTTTAGCAGGGATTCCAAAACTGGACAAGGCTCTTTAAAGCTGGCCTCTATAGAATCCTCCATAAGCAGTCTAGAAATGAAAGAAATGATGAAACGGACACACACGTTTTGAAGTAAGATTTTTATAAAAAGTCATTTGACTTTCTCTAGAATATATAAATACCAGTAATAAATGCTTCATTCAAAAGTTTGTCGTTTTATTGATGAAGAAGAGTAAAGAGATTAAGAAAAGAAAGATATTAAAAACAGAAATTACAAAAGAATATTGGATAATGTAATTAATATGGGAAATTGTGAATTTAGAAAGATTTTGATACACGATGACATCGATGTGTTGACTGAGCAAGTAAATATCATCGTTCGATAAAGTTACTACTCGAATTAAATCCTATACACCTGCAAGCTTTTGAAAATTTTCAACACCATCATTATGCCAATAGGTACTACGCTATCTTGGTTTGAAAAGCATTATTCTGATTATCATTTCCTGGAATGCAATAATGGGTTGCAGGTTAATAATGTATGTAAGTAATTTACCAGTAAGAAAAACCATATTCCAAACAAGCGCTTATTAAGGCATTGTAGCTTGGTAGAGTTGTGGACTCATTCTTATGCATTGTGTTGTTGTACTGCTGGCGTGGAGGCAGGCTTTTTATCTCACTCCCTATTAATAAACGGCTTTACTAATTCCGAAATCTCAGATGTTCTACTCTAGAATATGCCTCGTAAGAAAGTTCTCTTATTAAATGGTCTTAACAAATTTCCTAATGAATGGGTTCGAGTGAGAATGCCCTGATTCTGCTTCCACTTATTTGGTTTTTTACATTAACTTCTTTTTATTCACTGAAACGGCGAGGTTCTGAATTTCCGTCCTTCACATAAGCCTTTTCGCTCGCGAAGTAATCTTACTTTTTGGACCTGACTCGATTCTCCAATTGCCATTGCGTGATGTCACTTTCATTTCCAAGTATAGGAAGTGTTGAAGTTGAGCTCTCCTTTCCAGTAGATTATTCACACTTTTGCTCTCAATTACCTCAAAAAAAGGAATAACACTATTTAAATCAAGGTAAACGTTCCTTGGATTTCAAAACTAATTAAAATGTGTAAGTGCCGTATATCAGCAAACTTTTTACTTTAAGTGCACTACATTCGCAATCTTACCAAACCGCATGTGTACCTACTGTGTTCCTGAAAGCAGCATTTAGCAATTTGAGCCTGTTAATTCTTGTACTCGTAGAGGCGTTTAAAATATAACAACCTTTTCCACACAAAAATAATTTTCTGTAAGAATGTTGCTTTAATGCGTACAATATAATCAAAGAAGGATGTTACAGGATCTTAATTCATAATTTCTCTAGAAAGGATTTAATATGATTGCGTTAAGTACTGAAACGACTACTTCTCCGCAAAACCAACAGGTACTTACTCTTCGGAACCAAACGAGTTCACAGTTTGTTAATTAGATTCCTTTCCTGGTATTTATTTTGTGTGTTTTACATTTTCAAACAAAAACAAGAACGGTTGGAGATGTTAAGCAAGGATAACCTCTCTTTGCAGCAAATAAGTTTTAAGCCATATACGCCACCTTTCCGAGAAACGTTGCGAACGAAAAACATTTTAATCGAGATATATAGGAATTAAAACTTTTGAGAAAGTTTTTTCTTGAAGCATGAGGAATTTCATCCTTATGAAGTTGGTTGAGTGGGGGGAGTGGTAAGGAAAGGACTTGACATGGGTGCATATGGTTTTTGTTTATGCATGCGCTGGGCAAACTTTATGTGCTATCGGTCGGAACGTCAATTAAATTAATTTCACTTGAGTGAATTTTATTAATTGGTTGTTAATTTTTTAGTATTATTTTAGTCTTATGCATGAGTGGTTGATGGGAAAATATACTGTTTTTTTTTTTTTTATTAAATACTGAATCGTTTATAAAATTAAAATAATTTCTAGTTAATTTGTTTTTTTTTTGTGAATTTTAATGAAAAGTCAATTTTCTATTTCAGTGGTTTACTTTTGAAGTGATGCCTTGTTTATAGAAAGATCAGTTATTAATATTGTATCGGGTTTTTCAATAAGAGCGCTACAAAAGTTTTTTTTAAATAAAACAAAAACGGTTTTGGATATCAATGAAATTCTTTATTCCTGTGAAAGTGCGTTCGATGCCATTATGTATGGAACTCGATTTCTTTTGCATGGCCACCACGGAAACGCTTGCAGAAGTCTAGATGCTGAACCCAATTTTCGACGGTTTTCAATTCGCTACAACGACGTCACAGAGATGCCCAACGCTTGAGAACGACGTGTGAGAGACACATTTGGGCTTTCTGCAACTGAAGCCTCAGCGGCAGCAATATTCTCGACACTACGAGCACTTCTTTGTCTCACTGGCACGGGAACATTTTGTACTGTGCCTGTGGATTCAAATTTTTCCACTAGAAGCTAAATTGTTGATCTGCTATTAAGATTATGACTACCATAAATTGGACGTAGCGCTCTTAACGTTGATGCCACTGACTCCGAATTTCGGTAGTAAATTTTAATAATTTCGACTCGTTGTTGGCTCGTATATCTTTCCATCATGAAATGGCAAATCTTACTGAAGAGAAATGTCAAAAAAGCGGCAAGAAATATGGCGTCGTTTGCTGTCCCTGTCGCTCTACTTTTGTAGCGTCCCTGTTGAAAAACCCTTTATTAAGTTCCTTATTTTCTGCTCCCTCCCTTCTGCAGGCAACATGGAACATTTATTTTCGTAGAATATATACGATAGATACTTGGGAAGAATCGCAAAAGGCAAACAAAATATTTTTGTTTTTAGGTGATAGCGGCTCCTTTAGTTTGAAATAATTACAGAATCTAGCGTTTTAATTAAAAATATTTTATTGATTTGAAATTCTCAAACGCTCGAACCAGACTGAAAAAAATTCTTCTTTCATCAGAGAATACATCAGTCGCAATTGAATATTAATAATAGAAAGGGAAAAATGTATGTGGCATATTATTCAGAAAGTGGATTGGATGAATGATGAAACGTATTTTTTTAAATAAAGAACAATTTTTTATCTACATGTAGATAGCGTTAAAATCTGTTAATATTCACGTTTCAAAATAGTCTTGTATGTCGTTTTCGAAATATTGGGTTTTCAAAACAAAAAAAAATCTTTATATATGTACAAGTACATATATATAAAAGTTAAAACTACACTAAAACTCATCAAAACTGCTTAAAAACCAACAGCAGCAGTTTTTGGGTTCTTATAATTTTTTTTTGTTTTAGTTTTTTTTTCTTTTAGTTTCTTTTTCTACTCTGAAGTGGTCTCACGTTTGCGTTTATTGTCCGGAGTGAGCAAACGCGGCACTCATCGTGCCGATACAGCTTCCTCATGCCCAAAATTTCATGGAAGATTTGACCTTTTTGAGATGCCTACTGTTTCAGCTATCTCGATCACCTTTAATCGGTGGTCTGCTAATACGAGATCGTGGATTTTTGACATGTTATCCTCCGTGGTAGCCATTTTCGGGGTACCTAGGCCGGGCTCATCAAAAACCGATGTTCGACCACGTTGAAACTCGTTATACCACTTTTTGACGATCTCTATCGAAGGAGAAGAGTCACCGTACATAGCATCCAAGCGCTCTTTAATTTCGCTTCGCGATTTCGAATCGAATCACCTACCGATATTGCTCTTCTTCCAGTTTTCTAAAATTCGCAGACAAGCTGGCTTCCGCACGTGATCAAAACAAGACGATTCGGCTGAAGTTTTGACAGTAACCATCTAAGAGAATGTACGAGTACAAATGTATGAATAGTAAATATCTCTTGCGATACTGGCACCATCGGGTGGTGAGGCTAAGTACTTATCGGACCGCGTACATATCCTAGTCAACTTTCTCTATTAAATAAGCACGTACGATCATACAATCACCAGCTTCCGCCCGTTTTTTCGTATCCTTTGGGGCTGCATGCAACGGAGTCCTAAACAGAAAATTTTCAGATTTCGGAAAGTTAATTTTCAACTTCCAGTCATCGCAATAACGCTAAATCTTGTCGAAAGAATGCTGGAAAAGTATTCTGATGACCTTCACTTTTGAAGCTTTTCTGTACTTTCTTATGTCATTAGTAAACCCAATTGCCTGAGTTAGACTTCATATAAGATCGGTCCCTGCTGAAGACTGTTTTTGGTATCGTATTAGTATATGAGAAGAAGTTACTTGTCAACTTTTGACAAGAAACTTTGTACTATTGAGCATGTCAAAATGCACATAAATAGTTTGAACAACTTACTAAGCAAACTAGATATGTCAATGCTTGCCTAAAAAGCTAGTTGAAAGAACGTTTTCTATTTTCATTTCTGACAAAGAATTGTCAGTATTGTATATTTAAATTTTATAAATTGAAGAAGTAAAAGAATTTCATATATACCGATTTAATGCTTTAAAAATTAACCATGGTTTTAAAAGGCTTAAACAAGTACTAAAGAAACAGGAAAACGCCAATATAAGAAATGCCAATTGTAGAAGTATTTAAGAATGTTTAAATAGACCTGAATATACCAACTTAAGTTTTTGATAAAATTACCTAATAACGAAGAATTAAGGATTAAAAATTATGCAATTTTGTGCTACTTGTGTTGAAGCGAAGCAGTCTTGCGCTAAGTCGTCCAAATTGAAGGAATATTTTGAATTTAATGAACAAAAATCTTTGATAAGCTGAGCGGATTCTAGGGATATCATAGATACATTGGTGTGTTGGACTGCGGCTTTTATTTCGGTTGAAGATGCTGACAAGGCAGGTTATTGATCTTGATAGCCGATTTTTTTCTCTAAAGTAGAACGATGTTGGGTATACATAGGTGCTCGCTTGGTCAGGTGGTTAATGTTTTACGAGTTGAATTACAAATTGGTGGAGTTAAGTCAAATGAGACCACCTTCGCTTGCACCTCTTGGTTTTAGTTCTCAGTTTGTTCGGCAATTTGGATTATAGATTGGAGTCTTTGGTGATGGAGTTGAATGAATTGTGTATGTCCTCTTTCTTTAAGATTACCCACAGTTCGAATGCATCACTTAAGCTATCGAGCTCTGGTTTCATCACAAATACACAGGAAGTAGAGGTAATTTTAAAACAATTTAATTGATCAGGTAGTTCTCGCTTAGATATATAAATCGGGCCAAAATGTTTTCTAGATACGTTACTTTAACTTAATTAATGAAAAAAGGTTTTTATAGACAGCTGGAATGTCTGACGCCGTTTCGTAGAAGATAAAAATGTCTAAAGTATATAAATATAAGTTTAATTTGATGGAGATCGATAGTTAAGAAAAATCATTTCCAATAGGCGACCGAAGCTTCTTAAGTTGGGTACTTTCTCTAGAGGAAATTGAAATCGAAAAAAACCTTCTAAAATATGTAGATAAACAACGTTAGGTCTTACTTATTCCATTGCCGTTAATATAACATCGAATTAAAAGTTATTCGAAAGTGTGATAGCAGAAAAGTTCAATTGTTCACGCAAGCATATATTTAATTTAGGTATATGTATGTAGCAGGAAATAGCAGTTGAGTAAATTCCGAAATAAGTGGATATGAAATTGACAATCCCATTGGTAGAGGTATAGCTGGATGAAAACTCCCATTATGAAACCATTTTATATTTCTTAATATTTTAAAACCATTGCATTGTTATTATGTATCTACCTTATGAGTTGATATATTATGAATCAACTGCTGGTTGGGTAGCAGCACTTTTATCCACACTGCCAAAATTATCAACATCGGTGGCGTCAACATCATTCAAAGTTAGTTAAATCATCAATACAGGCGTAAGCAGAAACTTCACCATTAGCACCAAGAGCATCAGTATTATTAACATTAACAGATCCCAAGGTATTTCCATTTTATTATTACATCCAAAGTTTAAAAATATTGAATTTTGTTGAAAATCGATATTAAATGATACTTATTTTCCGAAGCTCATCAAATGTAAAAAATTAAATTTTTTCCGAAAAAAACTTTTACCATTTATTACTTTTTTTGTATGTTAAGCAATCATTAGAGGGACTTTTTTAAATTGAAGCAAAGCACGAAAGTTATCGACTTGTATCTTATGATAATAACTCGCTAAACGACTACTTACAAAATATTTCTCCTATAAAATGAATTTACTCAAGAAAGACGCCATAGCACTGTAAAAGATATCAAACTGTAAGCTAAGTTAACCATAGCATATAGGATAATCCCTAAATCATTTGAGCTAATAATGGGAGATTTTTTGCTATTTTCTTTTTGGCAACACTGGTTTTGACAGCTCACGCACGTTTCATGTTTTGTGTCACTGTCAAGCATCTTCAGTTTGATCAATAATTTAACCATGAATCCCCTTACAAACGAAGAATGCTTGCAAATTATTGAATTTATTATCAAAATTCGTGCTCTCTTTAGAAAGTTCATCGCACACTTCTCCCAATTTTTGGTCATTTTAATCGATCTACTGAGTCGGCTATTCGGGCTATTGTGACTAAACTTCGCACCAAGTTTACATTGTTGGACATTAAACCACCAACACGCTTACGAAGAGTGCGAACTGAGGAAAATATCGCTGCTGAATCGGCCAGTGTTAGTGATGACCGTGAATTATCGATTCGGCGCCGCGTTCGCAGCAATTGGGCCTCTATTATTCCACTACGTGGAAAATTTTGCGGAAGGATTTAGGTGTGAAGTCTTTCAAAATACAGATGGTGCAAGAACTGAAGCCGAACGACCTACCACAAAGGCAAATTTTTTGTTGAATAGGCTCTTGAAAATTTGGCCGAAGATCCACTTTTTTATCGAAAAATTGTGTTCAGCGACGAAGCTCGTTTCTGGTTGAATAGATACGTGAACAAGCAAAACTGCCATATTTGGAGTTAAGGGCGGCCAGAAGCATTGCAAGAGCTACCAATGCATCCAGAAAAAGTCATTGTTTGGTGCGGATTATGGCCTGGCGGAATCATTGGGCCGTATTTCTTCAAAGATGATGCTAAACGCAACGTTACTGTGAATGGTGAGCGCTACCGTGCAATGATAAAAAACTTTTTTTTTGCGAAAAATGGAAGATCTTGACATGCATGACATGTGGTTTCAACAAGACGGTGCCACATGCCACACAGCACGCGTAACAATGGACCAATTGGGAGGCGAGTTTGGTGAAGTTTATTTCACGTTTGGGGCCGGTCAATTGGCCACCTATATCGTACGATTTATTGCTTCTGGACTATTTTTTGTAGAGCTATGTTAAGGTTCATGTCTATAGCGACAAGTACACTGCGATTGACGCACTAGAACCCAACTTTGAAGCATTTATTCGTGAGATACCGGTCCAAATTGGACTAAGCGGATGGACCATTTGAAGTGCAGCCGCGGCCAACATTTTCATGAAATAATCTTCAAACATTAAATTATATCGAACGTACTATCGATTCAAATAAAGATTTCATGCATTTCCTGAATTTTATGTGTTTTTTTTTTTTAATTTCCGATACCTCTTAAAAAATCACTCGTTAGTTAAAGAGGATTTGCATTTTAATATGAAAGAACATAACTTTTATGAGTAGCATGGATTCATGGTAGGGAAAACCACCTCAACAAATATTTTAGATATACCACCGATTATTTCGAAACGAGATACTAGGTTGATACTATCTACATGGATTTTTCAAAGCTTTTGATACAATATGGCACAAAATTCTCGTAGCTAAACTTCAGCTTTTTGGTATTCATGGATTACTTCTGAAATGTATATCTATCAAAGAAGTAACGTCTGGAGTTCATCAAGGTCACAGGGGATCACTTCTTTTTAACATTTTTGTAAATGATATCCTTTTTCTTCTTAGGACCCCATCGTGTTTGATGTATGCTGACGACATACAAATTTGTCTGTGTATCAAAAATGGTATTGATAATGAAAATCTTCAAAATGATTTAAATAATTTAGCTGCTTGGGTGAAAGAATTATTTTTCCCTTGAATATTCTTTTAAATCGGTTTATATGCCCTTAATTCGCCACATTCTTGATTATTGCTAAATTGTATGGTGTCCATTTTTATCCATTGGGATGACTCGTATTGAAAGAGTTCAAAAGGCTTTCACAACATTTGTAGTCAGCCAAATCAAGTGAACAATAGATACTCCTCATATGCCTCAAGATGTGCTTTGATTGGACTTGATTCCTTACTAAAACGATGTTATATCATGTGTCTATTGTTCGTTCATGATGAAAATATCGTATAAAATGTCCACAGATTTTTACCTTATTTGAAATCTATATTCCAGAAAAAGATTTGAGTCCACGCCATTTTTTTTAAATAACCCAGACGTTAATAGAATTATGGTAGCAATGAATCATTTTCGAGATGAATTAAACTTTTCAATTTGATATGTAATGAACTTAATCTCTCAATAAACAGATTGGAATTTAAAATTAAACTACAAAATATTATTTTTTTAATTTAAGTTATTAAGTTAAAATTTAAGTTCATAAAAAACTTATATTGAATTGTTAGTATTCTGTAAGATACGTTTGCGTATCTGTAGATGAATGAATAAATAAATAAAATATCTGCAAAATTTCCATCAGGTCCTCATTTGGAAATCTTATGGTTTTATGTTTTCCAATTTTTTGTTTAACATCAATTTTAAATATGATCTACATCATATTAGCCCCTTTTCTAAGCGAGAGGTGAAGGTTTTTTATCGTATTACGCCAGAAAAAAGCAACCCAGAAAAACTATTTAACCCTTACAAAAATCAATACATTATAAAATATTTCGCAAATTCACACACAAATATGCAATTTTCACATAGAGAATGTATAACGTACCCCTATCCAGAACAAAATGCCCCTTTCTGATATGACTTAAAAAAATATATTTCCCAATACTTACATAGTTATGTATCTATTTATGTGTAATCTCCATCCACTTTGGACTACATTTATACAAACATTTCATCGCAAGTAAAATATTCAACTAATCTCTTCAATATGAAACATGAAGTGTATATCTATATTCCTGAAGCAACATCAGAGTACCGAGGGATAACTTTTGCATAAGCCATGAGTGTAGCAGGAAACAGAGGAGTCTGGAAAAGGGATTCATCGATTCATATTTATCTATATGTTTGAAAACTTAACAAAACTGCTGCTGAATGGTTATATTTAGATTTGTATGTACTAAGGAATGCACCAATACTTTTATTTCATATCATACCCTGAGGGGGCGACCAATGTTCTATGTTGATTGAAACATTCTTTAAATTTGTTTAACTGATGTCTTTTACTTTCGAGGTAAAATTGACGTTTTACTGTCGCTTGTCAAACACATACCACATCCGCATCAAGGACCCATCATGGACAACAATTGACCATTCTAACCAGAAAATTATTTGAGGTACCTAGTCTTATTCACAGGATGTCAAGGAAGGCCATGGTCAAAAAGAATTGAAAAACAAAGGATTCCTATTCCATCACCTTCAATCGTTGCTGGGTCTGGGGCACCCCCTCTCTCTAAACGTTAGATGCAAAATAAAATAAAATGCATTTCATTTGGCAAGATAGCACATCAACTCCTACATTTACACTCCTACCATCTGCATCTTGGACTGGAATTGTTGAGCAAGGACGAAACCCTTAGCCGCACAAGCAACGAGCACTGTTCTATTTGAATTTCATGGATTGTAGTGGTACCACACAGTAGAACAGGAACCTTTGTGAGTGGACTTCGTCGGACACACAGGGAGAAAAACGTTCCTAGTTCTGAATTGGAGTTGGACATTTAAGTGAAAGAACAAGGACTCGTTTTTTGTTTTGTTTGGTGAAGTTAAGCATATAAGCCAACAACACAGCTCTGGTGGAGTGTGAGCTCACACATCTTTGCTCTTTATATGCCATTCAGAGTCGGCGAAATTCGAACTTGGAATTACTCTAACTTTTTATGGAAACCGGTCAAGCGTAAGATACGAAAAGTTGTACATGCTACGAAACTAAAGGTCTGTATGAGATCAGATTATTGCCCCGGTTGATTTTTGTCGTCATTTGACGTCCTGTTGTTGAGGTCCTCGTTTGGTACTATGGTCCATTTGAGCGAATGTTATTGGCCATGTTTGGTTTTGTGGATAAAGTTCATTTTTTGTATTATTATTTCAACAAAAGTTCTACCCCTTCCTCTGCGGGTAAGGTGGTTGAATTATTGCGGATACTCTTTTTTGTTTTTGTATGAGAAAAAAAGCTACAGAGGTTTGAGGTTAAAGAGTGTGTACCTACTCGTACAATAATATTAAATGGTTAGTATGGTGTGTTTTTATGCTAGTGAGCGTCAAATTGCAATTTTGGTTTTTTTTTCCTTTATATCTGTCAAATATAAAACTGTTATAAAAAGTTTACATTTTATATATCTTTTACATTCGAGAAACATTTATAAAGCAAAAATATGTATAAGAGATGCTAAAACTAAATGCTTTAATGTTTAATTAATTGACAAAGATTCTTTTGAAATTTCAACATTAATTTGATTTTAAATAAATGCAAAAGAATTTCTATGTGTGGAAACTAGCTCCGGATTTATGAATTTGTAGTTTACTATGGAATGGGATTTTAAGAGAAAATGTTTTGTTAAATAAAATAAAGCCATCTATGTATGTACATATGTAAGAATCGCAATGATTTCGTTATTACATTATAAAGTTGATTATGTATATGTATATTGTATACGTTCTAGTAAGTCATAAAGTTGAAACGAAAAACCTATTTTTAGCATGGGGAACCAAGCGATGTTGTAGGCAACTAATACAGATATGAACATAATTATGTATATTGTCATTTAATGAAATGTGCTATATGTTTAAACCCTAAATGCATACTCCACCCATTAAGCAGGATGTTCCTCATTCACCACACTTATCGTTTGTAAACCAACCATCATCAAGTGTGTTTACTTGTGTTAGCTACTCTTTCCAACATTATCTCTTAGAGAAGATAATGCTGGAAAGATCTGGCTTTATCGTAAGTTTTTTTTTTTTTTATTTTTATAATTCACTCGCGCTCAAGGGTATGTTACGAGACCCTTATAATGTCTTAAACACAGCACGTACGAGGGAGAAATTAGGAGGGGAGAGAAAGGAGGTGTCGATGAACATTGGTTTTGAATGTTTGCAAATTGAAATGGCAAGGGAAAACTGTCGAGATCGTAAGTACAGTTTTGTAGGCTAGTTGTAAGCCTTTCGAGTCAGTCAACTTTTTATGTTCTAACTGTTAAGAGTTAATAAATAAAGTAAAAATTAAAAGTTAAACACAAAATGTGGCTTAATTTATAAATTTGAAGACTATAAATTAACCACATAATAATATTATTTATCTGTTGACAATTTTTACAAAGAAAGATGTTGTCAATTGGCGTTAGCCGAAAAAATGAGTTATTTTATATAATGAATAAAATTCATGAATAATTAAGTTACAGTGAAATTAAAAACAAAGTGTGAGTGCCGGGACCCACGGTAAGTATGTGTAAACATCAACGTCCGTCCAAGTGCCGAATTGTTGTTATCAAACGTATCCAATAAACATACAATGCAATCGTAACAACAATATTATTTTTTAAATATTGAATTTCACTGAAAATCATAAATAATTGGCAAATGTATTTTCTCTATTAGTTTTTGACTTTGGATATATTCAAAGCCAATATTTTTACCACAATTTGTCCCTTTCACTTATACTTAAAGCCAAACAGGTCTTAAAATATCTCTTTATAGGTGTACATAACGCTTTCTCCCAAAACACACATGTATTTTTGGACCAAGTCCTGTAAGGTAAATATGGGCGACTAAGGCCCCAGTTAAACACATGCATACGCAGCCATCGTTTAAACTTACGAGTATCATTGAATTTTCAATCTTTAATTTTAAGACAGTGTTCACATTGGAATTGGACTAACTCCTCAGACTTATTTTTACGTCTCTGTAGTAAGAGTTCTAAAGTAAAGGAACAAACCTATCTATTTCATAATTTAGTTTCAAATATTGTAAGAAAAAGAAGAACGCACCATTGGACTCCGCTACGTAACGTAAAGTTTGTTAGACTTATGTTTAAACAGGGATGTTGTTTGAGACAACATTACATTTTTACTATTATATTCAGAGATGTTATCTGATATGAAGAAAAAAAGACTCGTCAAATCAGGCTCTTGATTTTTACTTGCTACTTTTAGGTACTATAAAGCAAGTTATGCATTCGTAAAAAAAATCGAACTCGAGATTTTGATCAAAAGTGGGTCTCGCAATTCGGTCTGTCTGTCTGTCTGTCGGTTCGACTACAGCCTAAACGGCTCGGCCGATTTTCTATAAGCTTGGTAAATATCATTTTTAATTTTTTTCCCCATACGTTTTTTTCTTCTTCTTTTTTTAAGACTAAAAATAACAGTACCTGCCATACGAATTTTTTTCGAAATTTTGTAAATAATTTTTTTTCTCAAAAGCTGTTCGAGAGATTTAAAAAGAAAATACAACATTTCATTTAGTTAAAGCCAGGTACTAGTTGAAAAAATTTTCCGAAAAATGGTTATTGAGGGTTCCCACCAAGGAACCATTTTTTTTTGGTTTTGATTTTTTCAAAACCGGTACCACCGCTTTTGATAATTTATGTTTTTTTTTTTTTTGCTAAAGCTACCCAAAAACTTAAATAGAATTGTGTATTCAAATTTTCATAATTTTTTTTTTTTTGATTTAAAAAAAAAACACAACATTTCGAAAACCTTATGCTAGACTTTTTTTAAACTTAAAAAATAAAAGTTTCTCATCATAATCTACAAGATGTATGAAAAAAAGTTGTATTTTACCTAAAAATAAAGATACCCACCATACAAAATGTTAAAAAATGGTTTTCAAAAATCGTATTTTTCTCGAAAACGGCGCCTAGAATTTTGATAAAAATTTTTCTGCATCAATTAATTTTAACGATCTTTGATATTATAAAAAAAAATTGAAATTAAGATATTACTGCTTGTACCGACCATAGAACCATTTTTTAAAATTTTGAACTACTCATTATCGACATAACGGATTTTAATGAAATATTTGATAGAGATGTTTCTAAAAAGCTTAAGAAATATTGCATTTCAAAACTGAAGAAAAAGTATTTTATGAATTAAAAAATAAAAATCTTTTTTTTTTTTTTTGAAAATTCGATATTTCAAAAACGGCTCAATATTTTTTTGGAAATTTAATTTTCATTCGTACTTAAAGTTGGCATACCAAATTTTCTTCTTAAATCTTTTAAAAAATGTGTATATAAAAGCTTTTTTTTTAAGGAACGACTACAAGGACTTTGCATAGCATTCTGTTTTTGTCTCTTACTACTAAAAGAATTAAAAAAATTAATTTTATCCTTATGAACAGTTTTCTCTAGTAAAATTCGTTTTTAAAATTGTTAGTCTATTACATAGGAGCAAGTTCGTGCGACCCAGTCGTGCATTTAATTTTTTCTGCTATAGGCGGTGTTCACACTGAGCTAAATTCTCCGACTTTTTTTTATGTTTCTGTACCTTATCTTACTGCCTCCGTCAGGGATTTATAAATCGATCGACATCATTCCCACCTTGTAAAGGAAATTTTCAATAAGTGGGAAAAACTAGATTTTGTAATCCATTGAAGTCGTGGTCATCACCAAGATCATGGCTTGACAGATGGAGAATGATTTTTATATAATATAGAATATTTTATTCGATAGGTAATTAAAATAATTATATGGTATGACAAATAAGGGACAAATTAAATTTTGACAACATTTTTCGGATTTTGAAATGTCAAATCTGAAAATAGATATTTTGGGAGCATAAAATAAAATGCAATCATCCATCACCAACGTGAAGTGGGTTTATTTAAGAATGTTGAATGAACCCGCAATGAAATTTTACACCAGTTGTTTTTCTTTCGTCTCATTGACATATTGGTGGAGAGGTGAAGAAGTATTGGGGGAGTGAATATATTTAGTTCTAGCTTGCAATGGAAAGTACAAAATTGAGATTTCGGTAGATACTCAAAGTTTCCAGTATAAACACGATGTAGTAAGTACGCAATATTCCCAACGTAAACAGGGTCTCGAATGCAATTTGCTACAAGGAACGTGCAACCGTAACTTGCTACACGGAACGTATAAGTTGTACCCACGTTTTTGAGTTACCCTACTGATGGCAAAGATTTTTACACATCAGTAAAATATAAATTTTCTATGTTTTAGTGTATACCTCAGATTGTTGTACAGGACTTTCCTATTTTCTCCAAGTAGGCTACTGATTTCATCTGATAAAAGTAAGTGATTTGAGAATGGAACAATTTCCATTACAGTGGTACAAGATTACAGAAAGTTGATTTAGTACTTCTATCGGTTCTACGGAATAAATAAATAAATTGGAGAGCAACGACTTGTTGAAATACTAAGCCAAGCGACTGAAAATTCTCAACTTTTCATATTTAGCTGTTATCAGGAGTGGGGCTTATCTACAATTTAATACCGATATCGATCGGCTAAGTTGACAAGAACTTTCCATAACAACAGGTACTCTTGGAGGATTCATCTCAGCTCTGACGTCAAGGGTTTTTAATAAAAGCTAAAGACTGTTCCGCTAGTTTTATTTTTGCCAAGATCGTGATCCTTCATGTTTGGTTTTGATGAATATTTTCTTTGGAAGTATTCATTGTTGATTCTTTTATTATTATCAGAAGGATCAGAGGGGTATCTTCAATAGATATTTTATTCTGTTGGAATTGGGGATTTCTTCCGTACGATGAGATGATTTAGTTTTGCAAACATTTTTACAACATAAATGATAAATGTAGGTATAGGGCATAGAAGGCTCATAAAGCAGTTTTTAGATAGTAAGTTGGTGTTGTTGAATGCACCATAAAATTGTGGTGCGTAGCACTTAGTTCAAAACATGACTGCTCCGAAGATTTTATATTTGGCAGCAATATTTTTCTTCCTCAAAACATTCTTCAAAGTCTAATACATAGCTCGTCCCGACTAGTTCAACTTTTTTATTTCTTTAACTTTTCAATTTCACAACTGAATTCGAATCTAAGCTTGAAATGTAGATAGGGTCTTCCGCAAAATGTTTTAGAAAATGTCATTCGGGAAGGATTTTTTCTAATTTTTTGGAATGGCGCAATAGATCTCCAGGTCCAGTTTTTCTAAAATTTTAGAAATTCATTTTGAAATAATAATTTTGAAACTAAAACATTACTGACAGTACCTTCCATAGAACTACTGTTTTCATTTATTGCTGTTTCATTATTAGCATAACTTATTTAAAGAATGCTATTAAAACACATTTCAGATTAATATTTAAAATTAATAGTTCTTGCTCCAAAAGTTACACCAAATTTTCTTTTAGCATTAACTTTCAAATGAATAATTGAATACATGATTTATCGTTTTGAAAAATGAATTTCATGCTTTCGAACATTTTGCTCTAATAACATCCAATTTAATTTTGTATGTTAAAGTTTAAGTGGGGACTTAACTAAGCTAAGGCTGTTATAGTTTAGAATCATTACACAAAATAATTCGAGTAACCGTCAAAATAAATTGATGTTTAACGTCGAAACCTTTTTTGGATTCGACTTGATTGTTTAAATTGATTATATTGCTCTTTACCTCGGGTGGAGGTAGTAATTTCGAATTAAACAAATTTTGACATTGGAGAGCATGTTTCATTATTTGTTTTTGAAGGTTTGAGTCTGCTCTATTCATAACTTTTATTATGTAATCAGCATTTGATTTTAAGTTTTTTAGAAAAACTTGCGGTATGCCGGATTCAACGTGGATTGCGTACGTGGGGGTTGAATTAGCGAGTTTATAAATGCGCTTGAAAAAAAAAATCGTTGGACCGCCTAAAGATCATCTATGTTTTGGTAACCAAATACCTGGTTTGCATAGCAGAGACATGTTTTTATAGTTGCATCGAACACTTTAAATTTTGAAACAGCATCAAAATGTTTGTTGCAAAAGAATTTTCTCCACATAAGATTTATTGCAGTTTAGGCTGCAGCACATTTTTCTTTTACATGTGAGCGGATATCAAGGTTGTAAGTCATTAAGAATCCTAAGTACGTATACTCACTAACTATTTCAAAAGGTTCATCCTTTAAAAACCATTTTTCTTGAAAAGTTCTTTTACGTTTGGTGCTTTCAAAAATCATTATCTTTGACTTTGCACAATTTATCCTAAGATCGCATAAGTCGCAAAATCTTTTTAACTTATTTAAAACTTGTTAAAAACTTATTAAACTGCTTAAACAATGAAAATAATCTGTAATTAGAGGGCGAGAGCTACCTTAAAAAAATCTCATTCTGTCGCGTCCAGTCCTTACATGCAGTGAAATATTTTTCAGCAAACTTTTTCTGGGGTGTAAAAATCTCTGTTTTTTTGGGAACTGGAATTAACGAACATAATCATAATTTTTTCTTACCCTTCATTTTCACAAAATATTTAAGCTTTTTCTATTGAGTAGCATCGATTTCACACCTTAAGTGACAGATGACAGCTAAAATAGTTTCTTTTATGACTTTTCAGGTGCTCTAATTCATTTTTTTTTTTAAATACTAGATAAGGAGTGTTTGATCCCGAATCAATTCCTTGATATATTCACTCAAAGATCCAATCAACTCCTCGGTCAAAATTGTAAAAATATTCTGCATTGGCCACCAGAATCTGATTGATCAAAATGCCAAACAATTTCATACCAACCAAAGTGATGTTTTAAAACAAAAGTACACTAGGGCGTATACGTACTTTTTTAAAAGGTTTATTTTACTCAAAAAAATTGGGTTCGCCAAACCTTACGATTAACAGTTTTTTTTATAATAAGAGCGCACTCAAGAGGTTATTACTAATCTTAAAATGGATAACACAGTGCGAGCGTTAGAAAACAACGAAGGGGTTAAAAGGAGATACTGATGTACATGTACATTAGTTTTAAATTTCTGAATATTACAATGGGAAGGAAAAATGGAGCTAGGTAGAGCATTCCACATTCGTCTAGTCTGGCTGAAAAAAAGAATCTCTGTATTTTACAGTACGTCTGAAGTTGGACTCAAGGGTAAACTGATGAACATTCCTAAAAGCACGAGTATTACGATTAAATTGTTTAAGGGGAGGAATGCAACTGGCTATTTCGCTAGAACACTGTTTATAAAAGTAACGGTAATATAAAGAAAGGCAATGGGCAGATTGGTTTAAATTTGCATTAACCGTAAGGTACTTGACTTTTCTCATAAATTCAAAAACAAAAATTGAAGATCCAAACATTTTTAGAAAAATTTTAATTATTCGAAAGAATTCATTAACTTATTTGTTACTTATTGCCCGACGTTTCGACATGGCTTTATTTGACGTGGTTACGGATTTTTCGCGGGTTTGACCCCTGACTACGATAAGTGAAACCCTGCCCAAACGTCGGGCAAGAAGTGTCAAATATAATTTGATTTAAATAAATAATCGCGGTAAGTCCGTTTAGTGCTCGTATATTCATGGAAACAACGTCTGCAAAATCGTTTTATTATTAAATTAATTTTTAATGTGATAAATATTTTTAAATATTTCTAAAAAATTTATGAAGTTAAAACGTCAGTTTCAAGTATTTAATAATATAACGTATATTATGAAATAATTTTAAAAACTAATCGTTCATTCGCTTTAAAGATTATAATACAGCTTTTAAAAAAATAAATTGGAATTTTTTTGTTCAAGTATCCAAAAAATATTTAATCAAATATTTGTATGTACAGTATTATTTTAAATTTAACGAAGCTTCTGCATAAACATTTTGGTTTAAATCATGATAATGTCGAAAATAAAAAATCAACGTTCTATAACAGGTATCGTTGGTAAGCATTTCTTTAACCAAAAAGTTGAACATGCTATTACACTTAACCTTTTTTGATGTGTTCTCTATCAACTTTGATCAAAATCTCGAGCTCGATTTTTTTTTCGAACAAAAACCTTGCCTTGTAGTACCTATATATTGCAAGTTAAAATCATATATGTAAATTGAAAACCATATTAATTAATGCAAATTAAATGCAGTTTAGTTCGGAAGTATGAAAATCATTTTTTAAATGGCTAATACATTTTATTAGTAGTTCGAGCTAACCAAAATTAATTATAAATTTCTTGTACCAATGAGAAGATCAAAAATCAATAAAATTGTTTTACGACAGGTAGTGTTAGTATTAACTTCACATAGGGAGTTATTGTAATCAGTCCGATTTGTCAAATTAGAATTTTTGACATTTCTCGACGTTTCAAGGTCTCTAGAGGCTATATCAATCATTTTTAAGAGAGATGTCTGTGTGTGTATGTGTACGTACGTTCGTACGTTCGTACGTTCGTACGTTCGTACGTTCGTACGTTCGTACGTTCGTATGTTCGTACGTCCGTACGTTCTGGTACCATTTTTCGTCGTCGATATCTCAAGAACGAGTAAAGATATCGACTTCAAATAAATTTTGTTCAATAGATAATAACTTCGAAAGAGGCTGAAAGGGCGTTTATTAAAATTCAGAGCGTAATTTTTTCACTATAACGGTTTAAAAAAAAAAGTAAAAATTTTGGTTAGTTTCAAATATCTCACGAAAAAATAATGCTATTGATTTCAAATAAAATTTAATAAACTCAATATAAGGTCATACAGATTTGGTATGAATTTGGAAAAAAATGAACATACCGTTATTTTTTTAAATAAATAAAACTGAAAAAAAAAATTCATAACCCAGATATTCTAAGAACGGAAAACAATTTGAAACTCAAAATAATTTTATTTTACGAAAAATAATGTGTTTGACAACTGGTAAAAATTTAAAAAAAAATCAGTTTACAGTTTTTTTACAAAAAATAAAAAACTATATTAAATTCTATTGAAAATTGGTAAAAATTGTTTTTCGACTCAAATTTCTCGAGAACTAGTAGTGATATTGACTTCTAATTTAGTTTATTTTATACAGAGTATAATTTTGTACAATTGGTTAAATGTTGACAAATATTGAATTAATAGTTTTTTTTTTTTTTAATAAAAAACTATTAAAAATTCTAGTGAAAACTAGTTAAAATTGTATTTCAAGTCGAATTTCTTGGGAATGAACACCGATAGTGCCTTCTAAGGTATGTTGTTTTATACATCGATACCTCCCCGTAAGAATGTATAGTAAGCGACATTTCTAAAATTGTTCAGGAAACGAAAAAAACGAAGAAAATTCTAGTTGAATCATAGTGTGCTAAGAGACAATTTTGGTTATTTGAAAAAAACTAAATTCAAAGTTTTCAAGACCACAAATTGGAAGTTATCAGTGTGGGTCGCACCCAGCCTATTTTTTTAAACATTTCAACGAGATCCTAAGAACAAAATACAAAAAAATGATACAAAATTCTTAGAGCCGTTTTCAAGAAAAATACGATTTTCGAAAACAATTTTTTATCATTTGTATAGTGGCTGCCGTTACTGTTGCAATATGGAACACATTTTTTTTTTGTGGATAGAGTTAAATGTCTACCGAAAATTTTTGAATTTTTTTTAATCCAAAAATTCATTTTTAAAACTTTAAGAACTTTTAAGGAGTTTTAGCATAAAGCAAAGTCCTTCTGGCAACATAGGTTCCTTTCTCTTAAGCTTAGGTTATTTCAAAGAATGCTTCAATAGCAAACGCACCACGCACCTCACTGTTTCAAGACGTTCTTGCGACTGTCCTGAAAATAAATAAAACTTTGCAAATATGCCTATCGGCTCACGTCCCGCTTCGACCCCTACAGACTGAATGACTTTCTTCGAAAAAAGGAACATAAATTGTTATCCATCACACACCTTGCAATTTATATTGCAGCAACAGAACTATAAGGATCCAAGATGGATGTTTAGTTTTTAATGTTAAATTTGTTTGTTCTTTTTTAATGCAAAATCAGCTTTCAAACAAAGGTTTTCGAAAGTGATATTCGATATATGTATGACAGACAAATCTGTTAAAATTTGACTTTACGCGTTAAATATACTCATCCCCAATCGAGCGACGCAGTGCTTATATTATACATATTTTCAGAGTTTAAAGACTGCAGTATCCAAGATGATTCATAGCTCATAAGCTCATCGTAGCATTTTTCTCTTGCAAAAGTTCTCAATCATTCAAATTTCCTAAAAACACTAAAATTATATAATTAAATTAAATTTCTTAAATGCTTATATCATTTATACTAATTTCCTACAATGCAACAAACAAAATTTTTTCCCGCTAAACTACACAATACACCCAGCCAACTGGATTTTTCATATGCCTTGGAAAAAGTTGAACAACTCTAACGACAAACTTTAAGCCAGATTATCGTTGGATGTCTGCCTTCAAGCTGTCACTTCTTTCACGTGGAAGGTGGAACTTCTATCCACTATTGCAGATTTCAAAATGTTGATTTTCGCAGTACCTTCATAACCCAATTATTTCTTGCCAGACGAAAAGTATGTGAGTTTTGTATGGTATGTTTTTAGGCATTTAGACGAGTCTTCAACTGGTCCATCTCCGTGTCATGGCACTGTCAGGATGACATACATTTTGTTTTCATAGTTTCCAGCTATTTACTCAACATCAAAATTCCAAATTAAAGTACATTTGATTGAATTCATAACGGAACATCGACTGTTCCAAGAACAATAATTGTACTTTGTAAACTGTTTGGTATAGAGCTACATTCGAAATAATGGTTAAGGGCTCAGGACCTGGGTCTAGAAATATTATTCTCACTGTTATTATTGTTTTATAGGACTCAATTTCGTAATCGACCTAAGGAAGAAAGAGCTGTAGCGGGAGGACCTCTTTTACCGCCATCTTGGCAATTGGAAGTTTTGTGTGGTGCATTCATCACCAGGAACTGTGCGATTTATCTCAGTCAAGAAAGTCCGACAAAATGGATTCCAAAAGATGAAATAGATGAATATTCATGTGCATATGAATGCAGCTTTCCCAGAGTGAGCTCAAGTTGAGTTGGAGTAGAGAAGCCGGAAAGGGTATAAGGACACGGAAACATCTTGAGAACAAAAGGATGGCAAGGGAGGATGAAATGAATTTATGAATTCCGAATATTCAGAGATTTTCTATATCCTCGATCCTCAGTATTCAAAAATGCTCACATTGAAAATACAACGAATGGGGTTGTATGTAAATGCATTTGAATAAGTTTTGCTTTTTCGTTTTAGTTTTTTTTTTAGTTTTGAGGAAAGTGTTTTTATTCCTTAGTTTCATTCTGCTCTTCCAGTCAAAAGTTTTGTTTCATGATTAATGGCTTGGAATATCGTACAATAGAGAAGGGAATATGTATAACACTAGTTTTGCTGTATTTGTTTTTGAATAAAAGGATTACATTTTCGTTTGATTTTTTTATGTGGAGAGATTGTTCTTGGCACCTGTGGAATTTTGCCAAAAAAAAGATTTTTTGATGAGAATAGAATGCGCTTATTATCAATCAAGATTTAAATTAAATTAAAGAAATTGAGTTCAAATTAGTTTGGAAGATAAAGGGAACACTACTCTTAGAAAAACGGCTACGACCACTGATTTGTGAGTCCCTCAAAAGAGGAAGTACCCGGAAAAAAACATTGGGTTTTAATAGTAGCCTTATTTTCCCCATCAACAGTGTTTCCAAAAAGAAGGTTGTGGCTACCCATAATACATTAATAACGGTCTAATTGATCTTTCACTTCTGGAGGCCAACATTTTCCTTATTTCTTTTCCTCTTAAATGTGTAATCTTTGATGCAGTGGAGTGGCTTACAGTGAATACTTCGATGAAACCTAGGGATATGCTATTGTAGAACTCTTTTTAACACTTCGAATACCAGCCCATAGTTTCAAGACGACGACGAACGTCGAACATCGGACTAAAAGCCCAACCTATTGCGGACTTAGTTAACCAGAAGCAGTCTTCAGCAGATAACCTTCATAGATCATAGATAATATTTAATATGTAAATAAGTAAGTTATTATCTTTTTTTTTTTCAAGAAACAAAACTCAGTTTTAAAAGCAGTATTTTTCAGCTAAAACTAAAAAAAAAGGAAAGGCAGAATTGAGTATTGAAAAATGTATTAACATATCAATATGGATAAGGCACAGTTTCTAAGCTAATATCTTCTTAATTTGAAATATTTCTTTACTTTCTTTTACTTTCTATGACTCCTCCGGTTTTCGTAGTTTTCTTCTCAAATAAAAGAATATGTATTCGTACAGCTAAATTTTTTGAAAAAGTAATTGAGTGATATACCCATTCGAAGTAAATTTTTCAGACTGGACATGGCCTAGGCAATGGGGTCCACAAAAACCCCAAGCCAACCAGTATATATAAATTGTATTTTTCATTTTTACTTTCTACAATTGATAGAAAATTGCTTCGCCGAAACATTTTAAATTCAATTTTTCAGTTCAACAGATAACAACAAAAGACGTAAAATTACAGTTGGAATATTTTATACGGAATAACCTTTCTGAACAATCCGAGATAGCAAGACGCTATTATATTATGATAAAATCAAAATATAATGCAAATTTAATGTTAACTAAGTGTTAGAAGTTAAGCACCCCATTGTGCCAATATGCCAATTTTTTTATTATTATCTTAACATAAATAGCGTTAAGCAAATTTTAAATATTACTTCCGATATAAAAAATCTTGAGTATTGATTTTGAGAAAGCAGGGTTCACTCCATCACAATAATAAATAATTGCATTCTGAGACTGTTCTATCTTATTACTTTAACTTCAAGTGCTTCTTTTGAAGTCACCATGTATGTAGGTATTTATCCTTGATACATTTCTATTCTTTTTTTTTTCAAGTTCCTTTCATTGAACATCTTAATAAAACAAAGTCGGGTTTGTTATAACTCGAGAACGCCTGGACCGATTTTCATGATTTTTGATTTGTTGTATTTGTCCGTTCCGAATAGCAGAATAACTACGTATTACGAGTAAATTATTGGAATATTGACGAAAAAAATAAAATAAAAGAAAGAACATTTTTACATACAAACTGTTCGTGTGAGCAAAGAGAGGCAGCCCGTGAAACGGCTTGATTAGAAACGAGAAATCGTAAAGGTAATCGCACAGGTCAACAATGAGATAGTCTTCAAAATGCAAGAAGAAATACTTCAAGTATTGATTTGAATCGTGGAGCGTTTCTATACGATTGCACAATTGACTGCAGCTTTCGTTTGCATTAAACGTATTGAAGTTTGCTGGAGAAACGCCTGGATTGTGCTGCCTTAATGGCAAAATGAAATTAGCATTATTAGTTCCGCCACCAGAGCCATTGCATTCCTTGATTCGTGGCGAAACACCAGAATCACGATATTTTCCTGCGAACACTCAAAACTACAATGGCTGTTTTCAAATGACTTCATTTCGAGCGGAAATTCCAGAAGAGCACGGATTTAATACAACATTCAATGTAATTTATGGTGAAGAGTAAATGTTTATTTTCTACTATGATAAAAAAGTTTGCTAAAATGTAGTTTGTTAAGTATCTGTATTTGTCTCTAAAAAAGGAATAATATCGTTAAAAACATGATATTTTGAATCAGTAATACTGACTTTGCTCTCGACTTAAAGATTCAAGGCCAGATTCACCATCGATAAATTCACGCAAGGTAAATTCTAACAAATATACTCAATGTGCAATATAGAGGAGCAACTTGATTGGCGTCAAGAGATCAACACAGCAATGAAAAGAGCAATTCTTCAAGGTCTACATCAACTGTTTCATGAACATCATGCATTGGTCAGTCTATTCAATACTGCATTAGAGCGCATGCCAAACGATGACTACAAAGTCTTGATCAGAGCAGATAAACGACCAGCTGGAACACACGAACGCACATTTAACGCTCCAACAATAGATGAAGTTGCAATAGTGATTGTTGGTTAAAGCTTGGAAACACGCGATATTGTGCTTACATGTGTCGCAATACTGGGCAACTAAATAAATATATGAAACACTCCATTCATATGACACGTTGCAATACATGAATTTTACTTCTAAAATACTAAATTTACTGTATTTATTTTAGGTGGGGAAACTAACAAGAAGGCATAAAGTTTGATGGTGCGTCAAAATGCTGACAACTATTTGTTGCGATTTCGTCGATTGTTTAAAAATATTGCATCGTCATGCACAAAATCGAAACTGAGCGCCTATCTTTCATTAGGTTGAACTAATCTAAATTGCGTTCGGAAGAGTATATTCATTTACGCAGATATTCACCCTTATTATAATAGGCGTTTCACTTGAACGACACTCGTCACTTCTTCTGTCGAATCACTTTTAAGGCGTGTTATGGTTGGGAGTACTGGTGGGAAATCCCTTTTTAAGCAGCAGGTGGCACGCTTGTCAACGCACGGCTAATGCTCGCCGGATGGGGGGGATCTTGCTGCTACAACTACCATACAATAATAAAATTTCGTGCCAATAACAACAAAAAAAAACTATACACACACATAAGATAACTTTTTGTTCAACATCTCATTTGACCTTAATCACACTGATGGTATCATGTGCTAGCCAGAAGGCTAGGTGGCAGCCCTTATCCAATAGTAGCCCTTATAGCTACCTCCATACTGCATTCGCCAAAGTTTATATGCAGCCCCTTAATTATCACTGAATGTTTATTTACCCCCTTTTTCCGTCTAATTCATCCTTATATCCTCCACCTTCCCCCTTAAATATGTCTCTATTCCCTATGCATATTCAAATAAGACATAATGCATAATTATTTGTTTTAAATTCATTTTTCATTTATTAATTTTTTTCATATAAACGTTATAAAAAGGATCAAATTCAGTGAACTAACCTATCCTAACATTGAGTTCATTAACCTTAGCATATGTTTTTGTGCAGATTTCTGCAAAACAGAATGTTCGACTCCAACTAGTGGAATTGTGTTCTCTTTAATATTTGAAGCTGCAAACAATTGAGTTTATTTCTTACACATACAATTTAATTTATCTGTTTGTTCTGAGAGCTGAGTATTCATAATAAACTCTTCAATTAGTTTTATCATCGATAACTGATCTATATATTATTAAGAGAGTGCGTTTTGTTATACGTCACTCCCACACTAGTATAAATAAAATCTATAGCAATAATTTTCGTCACAGATATGACGTATACTTTCAAGAGAAGATAAACTTAACTATTGTATGATTAAGCTGATAAGAATTTAAGTTCTAATGCACTTATTTAAAAAAAAACTATGAATTTATTTTTAAAGTTTAAACATACAAATAAAATGAATGACAAGTGAAGAAAAAGAAATTATGAAGAGGTACTTTTACTCACGGTTAACCTTGGCTTGATGAGTGTTGTGATCCATCCAACGATGTGCGCACATTGCTGTGATGTCGATCTTGATTTAATTGATTAATTATGTGGTTTATATATGTATGTATGTATATGTGTACGAGAATCAATATTTTTTTTCTTTCACTGTCACTGTACAATTATAAAGTTATTTTTTTCTAGTAAGTTTGATATGCATTTTATGTATGGATTAGAGAAATAGTTTTTTTTCTTAAATGAACTCAACGCAAAAATGGAATGAAAATTTAAAAAAAAAATAGGATAAATACAAATTTTTGGGGATTTTTTCCGTGGAACACGTGGTCTTGTTTTAAACGAGATTGTGAGCTTGGCCACACACATTCCACAATGATCGACCCAAGCGGTACAGTTTCGATTCACGCACTGATAGCTTTAATCTGGATGGTGGTCTTTCGATTTTATGATCAGCGAAGGTGATGACGATGTGGAGATGCTCTTACGTCAGAATTCCTCCAAGGAAGTGATGTTCCAACTCAATCCGTATTTTATGCGGGTGGATTTCAATAAAGTTGATTTGGACGCAATCAAAAATGATCAAGCCTCACTCGAGCATACGGGACTTATGAGGGAGGTTGCCAAAAATGATTTGTCAACTCCAATATTTGCGACGCTGAAGTGGATATTAAAAGGTTTTTCAATTTTTTTGTTTCTTTGAAATGGTCTTTAAAATTAGTTAATATATAAATTTTTTTACTTATGTTTCTTGAAACTTACGTGGGCTTGTGGTTTATGATGCTTGATTAACTTTATCTCTAAAGAACGGGTTGCTCTTACTTTTCACTCACTCTAAGGCTTTTAATTCTATTTTAATTTAACTTTAATTTAATTTTAAATTTTGTATGCTAATATGATTTTACCTTATAGTTCTTATTAAAAGTTTTAGCCAGAAGTTAAGACCAAGTTACGAGCCACGTTTTTTTCTTGGATTTGATATCCATCCAAGTAAATGGTTAAGTTGGAAAAGAAAGTTTAGCTCGACGGAAACTAACATCTTACCGATGGTCAGTTGTTAATTTCGAAATTACGATATGAGTTCACTGTTTGTAATTTCGAATAAGAAAAATTTTAAGGACAGGTGGGTATCTAACTATTGAGGTTGTATGATTTCTTTTCAAAGTGTACTTTTCGTTGGTGGTTTTCGTAAATAGGTTTACTTAAATACATTTCATCACAAAACCATTTATTTTGATACATGTGCATGTGAAAAAGAAATGGAATAAGGTTTGCTATGTTTAACGTGTGGCTTCGACCCACACCCTGGATAAGAGTTGCAGGCTCTATACTATAATTTCAAATCTTTTGCATGAAAGATACCTACTGTTTTCCCGTTTCTATCTGCAACTTCGTATAGTGCATTACCAATAGACCGAACTACACGACATTTAAGGTATTTGGGACAAAATTTTGAAGTTACATTTTTCGCAGCATCACTTTGAACAAAATTTTTACGGTATATTTCTTGTCCAGGTTCGAATTTTTTTTCCGACGACCTCAGGTTATAAGATTTAGAATGTCTGTTAAACGCTTGTCTCAGTTGTTCTTTTATCTGATCTTGGATTATATGAAGACGATCAGCTTTGCTGACGTTCAGAAAATCTTCGTCATTTAAGAGGTGCAATCGTTGCAAAAGTGGGTACATTCCTCCGTGAGTCACCATTTGAGTTCCAAACAGCGTAAAATATGGGGTCTTAGTAGTCGATTGATGAACTGAGGTACAAAGCGATTGTTGGATTTCAGGAATGAACTTATCCCAGTCTTTATGATCTCGTTTGATATACGAACGAATGCCTGACAATATAGACTGATTAACGCGTTCGGATGCATTTGACTGGGGAGAATACAGTGCAGTTTTCACATGAGTTATTCCGTATTTTTCTAAGTGTTGTTTAAACTGGGTGGATACAAATTGTTTCCCATTATCCGAATGGATATATTGTGGTACTCCAAATATACTATAAACAGTTTGTTCTAAAAAGTCTCTTACTAAGTTGGTATTAGCTTTTACCATTGGCTTCAAAAGGACAAACTTTGAAAGATGATCTATCATTACAAAAAGGTACATATTTCCTTTTTTGGAACGTAAATACGGTCCCATAAAATCGATGTATATTTTCTGAAAAGGTCTTTCGAAGGTAACATGAGTTGTCATTGGTGGTCTAATGATTTTGTTTGTTCTTTTGCTCTCTTTACAGACTTCACATTTCCCTATATACTCTTTCACATCTTTCGCCATCTTTGTCCAAAAATAATAATTTCTTAGCCTTGCAAGCGTTTTGGCAATGCCACCATGGCTGCAATTAGGAGGGTTGTGAGCTTGTCGAACAAGCTCCAAGGTAAGGCCTTGTGGTACCCAAAGACGCCATTGAATATCCGTACGTTCAACATCGATGTCCGAATGAAAAAACTTTCTATAAAGCAGATTTTCCGAAACCTTTAAGTCTGGACGCAGATCTGGATTTTTAAGTACCTTTTCGATTAAAAGCAAATAGTCTGGGCTTTGGAAGTGGTTTGATTTTAGGTCTATTGTGCAACCGTTAAGTTCTGCATCGTTAAGATCAAGACTTTCTAAGAAGGCCCGTGATAAGGCATCTGGCACAACGTTAGCCGAGCCTTTTCGATGTTCTATTTCAAAGTCAAATGCCTGTAACTTCAGGGACCACCTAGCCAAGCGCCCACTTAAATCTTTCAGTTGCATAAGCCACTTAAGGCTTGAATGATCTGTGATTATCTTGAAATGAGAGCCTTCAATGTATGGTCTGAACTTTTTCACAGCTAGGACAGCAGCTAGACATTCTTTTTCTGTCACCGTGTAATTTGCCTGACACGAATTTAATTTCTGTGAGTAAAACGCGATTGGTTGTTCCTCGTCATTGTCATTTAATTGAAACAACACAGCCCCGATACCCTGGTCAGAAGCATCGCATTGTAACACAAACATCTTTGAATAGTCTGCGTTATTTAACAATGGTGCTGCACATAATGCTTTTTTAAGATCTTCACAAGCTTGTTTGGCTTCAAACGACATTTCAAATTTTTTATTACTTTTCTTTAGCATATCTGTAATAGGTGCGGCGATACTAGCGAAGTTTTTTATAAATCTGCGGTACCAGCCGCACATGCCAAGAAAACGTCGTACCTGCTTTACACTCTTCGGTAGCGGAAAGTCATTAATGCCTTGTACTTTGTCAGGGTCCGGCATAACTTGACCATGACCAACGACATACCCCAAAAATCGAAGCTCACGGAAACAAAATTTCGATTTCTCAACGTTTATCGTTAGGTTTGCGATTTTCAAGCAATGAGCTACCGTTTCTAATCTCCGCAAATGATCATTAAAGTTTTCTGAAATAACAAGCAAGTCGTCTATGTAGACGAACACATATTCCCTTAAAGCAGATGGAATGACCTTGTCCATCACTCGACACATTCTGGCAGGCGCGTTGCAAGTCTCGAACGGCATTACAGTAAATTGCATGAGGGGTCTCCCTGGCACTGTAAATGCTGTCTTCTCTCGGGACTTCGGGTCAAGCGGAATCTGCCAGTATGCGTCTTTAAGGTCGATACTTGAAATGTAGTGAGTGTCCCCAAGACGACTTAGCACCGCGTCGATGTGGTGTATCGGATTCGCATCTTTTTTTGTAAGTGAATTAACTTTTCTATAGTCAATACACAAACGGTTTTTTCCCGGTTTTCTTACGAGGACAACCGGTGATGACCATGGAGACTGACTCTCTTCGATTACGCCTAAGGCTAGCATACGGTCTATCTCTTCATTTATCATGGACTGAATGACTGGGGATACAGGATAATGCCGTTGTTTCACTGGCTGTGCATCCCCTGTGTCTATGACATGAACATCCACTGTCGTTTTACCTAGTCCTAGTTTTGTAAAAGATGGAAATTTGGATATAACTCCTTCAAGAGCTTGAGTTTGTTCAGTTGTTAAGTCATGGTTCTTCGGGTCATTTATTGAAATTTCAGATATAAGATTTGGCGCAACTTGAAATTCAACCCAAAAGTCGATCCCAAGATACAAAGGTTGAGTCAAGGATGGGACAAGATACAAAACAAAATCTCGTGTGATGTTATTGAAATTAATCAAGACATTTATTCGACCGATAATTTTTTGTTCACTTCCATCAGCTGTTTTGATTTCAGATAAAAATTTTGTGACGGTCAATTTGTTTCGCTTGACGAAGTCATCGCAGCCTTTACCCAGGCACGAAATGGAAGCTCCGCTGTCGAGTAAACCTTTTACCTCTTCGCTTCCTATACGTACCATGGCATATGGCCGAGGGTCGTTATTAGATGAAATATTCGATGATTCTATAAGTTTTGCAAAAATGTTTCTTTTATTTTTTCTTGTCAAGGATTTATTTGATTCTTTCACGGGTAAAGTACTTAGTTCTTGTAACGAAAAAAGTCTAGAGCGAAGCTCGTTGTATTTTTTAAGCCTCTCTTCGTATGTTGAAAAGGGTATTGTCTTAGTATTTTTCTCTGTAATTTCATTGTTCTTTTTGTTAGTCAAGATTGTTATGTTAGTGAAATTGGCAGAATCATATAAGTTTGTGCCAACATCATCAAAATCATGTCCGAGTTTTAGTTCGTCTGTAGGGAGCGAGAGTCCCCGCTGGACTTCTCGCTCGGTTTCCAGTTTTCCGAACCTTGATTACATGTTGGGCACTGTGGAGTTGTATAGCCATCTAACCCACATCTGTAGCAAAACAACTTCCTCACAGAAACTGGACAATTCACGAATGAATGCCCTTCCTTTTTACAATTGAAACACTTTCGGTTCCGTAAAGGAAAAGTCTTGCCGTCGATGGCGTTGATGGTCTCATCTTGTAAATTAGAAAATTTAGCAAATTCTGTTTCATCAAGTTCATTAATATGTTTTTGAGGAACGACTGGGTTAGGACGCAAGCGTGGTGTTTCTCTCATCGACAACATCTTTTCTGTTTTCCTACACTCCTCCCTCAAATGCTCTAACGAATAAATTGACATTGGATAGATGAAATGCATAAGCTTATTATTTATATTTCCTTTGACAATTTTCAATAAATCATGCTCTTTAATTTCCTCTCGTAGGCGGTTTTTGAGATCAAGTATGCAGTTATAAAAGTCATCAAAGGACTCGTTCCAAAGCTGACGACGTTCCATGATTTGTTTAATTATCTCAAAGTCAGATTCTTGACGTCGGAACTGTCGTAGCAAGGCACTTCGCAATTCTTCCCATCCCGATCTAGGATTGGTACGCAAATATTGCCAGAACCAGTTCTGAGCATTTCCCTTTAACAGGAGATGAAAATTTTTCACCACATCTGACCATGGCATCATATAATTTTCCTTCAGTGTTTCCACCCGGAAAATGAAATCTTCTATGGACATGGACTTTTCGTTTCCTTCAACACTTAATCCCCATCTATCTAGCTTGAATTTACGACTAAAATCATCATATATTCTACTAGCATGTAAATATGGATCATTAAAAGGTGGGTTTAAGTATGGAGGCGTCTCGTTTGAGGTATTGCAACGATTCACGTTACTCTGACAAAATTGGGTGTTTTGAGGATTTGGAAAATGAGCGTGTTGATGGCTTTGTTGTTCACGCTGTATTATATTCGATGAAGGAAAATTGCTTTTGGTTCTTAGCTCAGCTTTTGAGTGTGTTTCATGTGAATTCACCGCCTTTTTGCTACGCTGAACATTGTTTGGTTTTGAAACGTTTTGGTTAGAATTTTGATCATTTAGACTTTTCTGTTCTTTTTGCAGAATACCTTTTACAGTGGTCACAACAGTCTGTTTGACTATATCTTCTATGGAAGTTAGAAGTTGAATATGTAAATTTTCTAAACTGTGCTGAACACACTGCGCAACGTATCTTTCAATGGACTGGTCAGACCGTCGAGTTGTGACGTTTGTAATAACTTCTGTAGCATCTGGTAGTGTAAGATCTTCAGAACCAATTAGATTAGCGAAATCGTTTTCTGCCACATTTGATTCAATATTAAAGTCTCTAATTGATCCTATCGGGTCTAAAGTTCCTACTGGGTTTATTGGGTTTGCCATAGCGTTGTCCGTATTTTGTATTTCGTTTGTTGGTATAGCGGAAGATTTATCTTTAATTGGAGTATGCATAACCTTTTGCTTATGTGGCGTTAATAAGTCCTGTACAGGACCAAAACTACTTCTGTTCTTACTTTGAGATCGCGTTGCGACCGATTCCGGTTGTTTGCCTTTTGGTAATGCACCACGAGTCATTTTATTGTATTTTATTTGTTTATTAATAATATTACTATTTGTTTTACTAAATATTAATATTTTTTTTTTTTTTTTTTTTTTTTTTTTTTGCAAAGATGTAAAATATATTTGTAAATATTTTAAGAAAACTATATATAAAGTGTTCAATCGTGTGTTTGTAAACTTATTTTATCATACAAGGGGAAGATGAAAGAGTTAAGATGCGAAGGATATGGAAATAAATAATGGTACTTTCATATGGTCATGGTGTTGAACAAACAATCTATTTCTCAAAAGTAAACTGCGAAATTGAAACTTAAAATTTCATTTCACTGCAGTCTACGAAGTGTAAACTGGATATCCTTTAAATAATAAATAAGCAAGACTTATGGAAGTAAATGCACTACATTTCACTTCTCTATAAAAACTCACACTGTTTATAAAAAAAAATTATCTCTTGAGAACACCTCAACAAAGTAAACTTAGCTCTGATTGGATTTATCCCAAATGAATTATAATCTCTTACCGGCTTTCGTTTACATAACAACAAGCATACTAAGCGCAAATAAAAATAAGGCCCCACGTTGGGCGCCATATTATTTGTTATGGTTGGGAGTACTGGTGGGAAATCCCTTTTTAAGCAGCAGGTGGCACGCTTGTCAACGCACGGCTAATGCTCGCCGGATGGGGGGGATCTTGCTGCTACAACTACCATACAATAATAAAATTTCGTGCCAATAACAACAAAAAAAAACTATACACACACATAAGATAACTTTTTGTTCAACATCTCATTTGACCTTAATCACACTGATGGTATCATGTGCTAGCCAGAAGGCTAGGTGGCAGCCCTTATCCAATAGTAGCCCTTATAGCTACCTCCATACTGCATTCGCCAAAGTTTATATGCAGCCCCTTAATTATCACTGAATGTTTATTTACCCCCTTTTTCCGTCTAATTCATCCTTATATCCTCCACCTTCCCCCTTAAATATGTCTCTATTCCCTATGCATATTCAAATAAGACATAATGCATAATTATTTGTTTTAAATTCATTTTTCATTTATTAATTTTTTTCATATAAACGTTATAAAAAGGATCAAATTCAGTGAACTAACCTATCCTAACATTGAGTTCATTAACCTTAGCATATGTTTTTGTGCAGATTTCTGCAAAACAGAATGTTCGACTCCAACTAGTGGAATTGTGTTCTCTTTAATATTTGAAGCTGCAAACAATTGAGTTTATTTCTTACACATACAATTTAATTTATCTGTTTGTTCTGAGAGCTGAGTATTCATAATAAACTCTTCAATTAGTTTTATCATCGATAACTGATCTATATATTATTAAGAGAGTGCGTTTTGTTATACGTCACTCCCACACTAGTATAAATAAAATCTATAGCAATAATTTTCGTCACAGATATGACGTATACTTTCAAGAGAAGATAAACTTAACTATTGTATGATTAAGCTGATAAGAATTTAAGTTCTAATGCACTTATTTAAAAAAAAACTATGAATTTATTTTTAAAGTTTAAACATACAAATAAAATGAATGACAAGTGAAGAAAAAGAAATTATGAAGAGGTACTTTTACTCACGGTTAACCTTGGCTTGATGAGTGTTGTGATCCATCCAACGATGTGCGCACATTGCTGTGATGTCGATCTTGATTTAATTGATTAATTATGTGGTTTATATATGTATGTATGTATATGTGTACGAGAATCAATATTTTTTTTCTTTCACTGTCACTGTACAATTATAAAGTTATTTTTTTCTAGTAAGTTTGATATGCATTTTATGTATGGATTAGAGAAATAGTTTTTTTTCTTAAATGAACTCAACGCAAAAATGGAATGAAAATTTAAAAAAAAAATAGGATAAATACAAATTTTTGGGGATTTTTTCCGTGGAACACGTGGTCTTGTTTTAAACGAGATTGTGAGCTTGGCCACACACATTCCACAATGATCGACCCAAGCGGTACAGTTTCGATTCACGCACTGATAGCTTTAATCTGGATGGTGGTCTTTCGATTTTATGATCAGCGAAGGTGATGACGATGTGGAGATGCTCTTACGTCAGAATTCCTCCAAGGAAGTGATGTTCCAACTCAATCCGTATTTTATGCGGGTGGATTTCAATAAAGTTGATTTGGACGCAATCAAAAATGATCAAGCCTCACTCGAGCATACGGGACTTATGAGGGAGGTTGCCAAAAATGATTTGTCAACTCCAATATTTGCGACGCTGAAGTGGATATTAAAAGGTTTTTCAATTTTTTTGTTTCTTTGAAATGGTCTTTAAAATTAGTTAATATATAAATTTTTTTACTTATGTTTCTTGAAACTTACGTGGGCTTGTGGTTTATGATGCTTGATTAACTTTATCTCTAAAGAACGGGTTGCTCTTACTTTTCACTCACTCTAAGGCTTTTAATTCTATTTTAATTTAACTTTAATTTAATTTTAAATTTTGTATGCTAATATGATTTTACCTTATAGTTCTTATTAAAAGTTTTAGCCAGAAGTTAAGACCAAGTTACGAGCCACGTTTTTTTCTTGGATTTGATATCCATCCAAGTAAATGGTTAAGTTGGAAAAGAAAGTTTAGCTCGACGGAAACTAACATCTTACCGATGGTCAGTTGTTAATTTCGAAATTACGATATGAGTTCACTGTTTGTAATTTCGAATAAGAAAAATTTTAAGGACAGGTGGGTATCTAACTATTGAGGTTGTATGATTTCTTTTCAAAGTGTACTTTTCGTTGGTGGTTTTCGTAAATAGGTTTACTTAAATACATTTCATCACAGGCGTTTAAGAGTCGGTATTACGATACTTAAACGCCAGGCGTTTTGAATCAACATGTGTTCCACATAAAAATCTGTCATTGACAAACAGATATTTCAAAACAATTTGTGTTTTTTTTTTTCAATACACGGTGTCCTGTAATTCGTGTGCCATATTTTGTAATGTGATTCTTGATCATATTTTAAGAAAAAATTGTTCTACGGTAAAGTCTGATTTTCAACTTTGACATCACTTTTTGACGATGTAAAAAAAGGCTAACTTTGTGTACACTGACCCATGTTAAGGTCAATTTCTCTGTCAGTACTGAGATTTTTTATTTTAGACTTTATTTTGAGTAGAAATACTAGCCTTTAAGCCTACGCTTGAGTTGAGCAGATATGTTTTAGGGTTGCCAGATATTCAATTTTAAATGGTGTTCAATTTTTCTTGCCCGAGCAAAATTTTGACTTTGAGGTAAAAACATAAAGTTTTCTCATTTTTACCTGATGAAGAAAACAATAATACAACAAAAATCATTAATAAGTGCACCCAAACACCCAAATATTTTATGATAATTGGGAAGATCTAAAACAGGTAAAAAATCGAAATTTGTGTTTTGTACCTACCTTTATTGCTAATCTTTGCAATTGGTGCGGTTTTCCAAGAATTGTTAGTTTTTAGGTAATTTTCAAGACTGTGTACTCTGTACGAGAGCCCACAGCAATTTTTGGGTGTGATTGATAACAACAAATAATTAGCATAGTTAGATAGGCCTTTAGTAGTTATTTACAAATGTGAACGTCTGGCATGCTCTTGTGGGAGCTATAAAGTCCATCATATATGCAGTTCTTTCCAAATCTAAATAATTGTTCTAACAACTTTGCCAAAATGAAGAGTTAAGCCCTCTGATTGCAAGTATTGAGGTCTAAGACGTTTTGCAGACAGCCTTCTGCCTGCAAGACGCAATAAGAATAGCGTACTTCTTGCACGAAGAAGACCGCCTTCAAAACGTTTTGGACCTCGATATTTGCAATCAGGGCACTTAGCTCTTCATTTTGAAGTTATGGCAAATTTTGTATCACAATTGTTTAGAATTTGGAAAGAACTGCATATCTAATGCACTCTTATGCACTATTGCTCCCACTAGAGCATGCAAGACGTTCACATTTGCAAATAACTACTAAAGGCCTATCTACGAGTAATTATGCTAATTATTTTTTGTTATCAATCACACCCAAAAATTGATGTGGGCTCTTAGTCTATTATAAAAAAGATAAAAAGTGTACTTATGCCTATTTGACTAGTTGTCAAAATCCTAATCACCTTAACCCTTCACAGGGAAAGTTAAATTTTGGGGATTACTGTTTAATGGGTAGATAAATTAACTAAATAAGTAGTATAAAAGAATAGAAAAACTCAAAACTCATTCATCAGATTATCAAGTTCGATAAGAGCGCTTTTTGAAATGCCTTTACTTACGAGAGAAGAATACGCAGACATTTTATTCGTTTATGGGTTGTGCAATGGAAATTCAAGAAGAGCACAACGAAGATACCAGAAACTTTTACCTAACAGACGACTTCCTTCTCGTAATGTTTTTGGAAATATTTTTCGAAGGCTTTGAGAAACTGCAAGACCTAACGCGGGAGCTGCAAGCACAAGAAAAGTTTCATTGATACACTGCATCTGTATTGGGTTAGTTATTTTCAGCCTTAAATAAAAGAAATATAATAAAAATTACAAATTACACAATACTAACATGTAAAACTTACATCTTTATCCAATTTTGACAATGAGTCGTTTGAAAATTTGTATTCGATAAAAAATAGCGTTCTGAGAGTCGTAGAAGTCGAGAAAAACGACAGCTATAATACATATGAGTGACATTTCTCATACGAAAGCTTACGTTCCACTCAGAGTATGGCGTTACGACTCGAAAAATAACGATAAACGACTCTAAAACGCCATTCATAATACACATTTTTGAAAATGACATTTGTCGTTCAAGCGAAACGCCTGCTACAATAAGGGTGATTGTTAGCAGTTTCTGACAATATTCAACGTATTTTGAGAAATGAAAGCGAAATTTATGACGTTTTATTGAATTTTATTGAAATTAATGCAATATTAATAGCTAGGTACGACAGCATCTAACTGATGAGCCCACTGTCGTACCTTTGTGAAACGCACTTTGGAGTTGAGGTCACTTCAGCTTTCAATTGAGTACAGCTAATCTTTAACACGACATTCATTGACTGTCAGACGGCATGAAGTTCATCGAGCCAGCTAGTATTATATACAATTTAGTTTAATGTTAACTATTTGCATTAATTAACATAAACAGAAGAATTTTACAGCTTCTCCTTGCTGGTACACCAAAGAACTTCGACTTCTTCGTAACAGAAGAAATATCCTATGGAAAAAATTTCTCAGGTCAAAATCAGACAATGATCTTTCCAATTACATGGTAGCCTTCTACAACTTTTCCAGCTTGTTTGAGTCACTCTACTCAAATCATCTCATCTAAACTCAATCTGACCTTATCTCGAACCCAAAACACTTTTTTCAATTCATTAATTTTAAAAGAAAGTCAGATGGTTATCCCTCCACCTTGAACTACTGCAATGCCTCATCTGCTGATCCTAAAACAATTTCTAACTATTTCGCCGATTTTTTTGGCCAAGCATTTTCTTCTAATAACTCTGAAGTAGACTTGGGTTTTTTTAGTAATATGAATGGTTGTGCCAAGACCTCTTTGAAGTCGATTAATATATGTCATTTATCAGTGCTTAACCAGGTTCGCCAGCTGAAAGACGATTTTTCATCGGGTCCTGACGCTATTCCTCATTTTGTTCTTTAAAAATGCATCTCTAAACTTGCTCAACCACTCACTGCTCTATTTCAACTATCTATTTCTTGCTGTGTGTTTCCCAATCGATGGAAAGATTATTTTATTATCCCTATACATAAAAAAGGATCTAAGAGTGATGTCTCAAATTATAGGCCGATAGATATAGACCGAGAGCCCACAGCAATTTTTGGGTGTGATTGATAACAAAAAATAATTAGCATAATTAGATAGGCCTTTTATAGTTATTTTTTATGAATGTGAACGTCTTGCATACTCTAGTGGGCGCAATAGTGCATTATAGTGCATCAAGTGTGCAGTTCTTTCCAAATTCTAACAAATTGGGATACAAAGTTTGCCAAAATGTAGAGTGAAGCCCCCTGATTGCAAATATCGAGGTCCAAGACGTTTTGAAGGTGGCCTTCTTAGTGCAAGAAGTAGACTATTCTTATCGCGTCTGGCAGGCAGAAGGCTATCTGTAAAACGTCTTGGACTTCGATATTTTCAATCAGGAGGCTTCACTCTACATTTTGGCAAAGTTGTTATCACAATTATTTGGACTTGGAAAGAACTGCATACTTGATGCACTTTTATGCACTATTGCTCCCACTAGAGTATGCAAAACTTTCACATTCATAAATAACTATAAAAGGCCTATCTAATTATGCTAATTATTTTTTGTTATCAATCACACCCAAAAATTGCTGTGGGCTCTTAGTCTAATAGCAAAGCTCTCATGTCTTCCTAAATTATTCGAGAGTTTAGTTCACGATTATTTACTTCTTCATTGTAAATTACTCTTTTCTGATAAGCAACATGGCTTTCTTAAAGGTAGATCAACTACATCTAATCTTACTCAATTTGTATCTAATACTATTTGTGCCATGGAATTAGGCTACGAAATTGATGCAGTTGCAACTGATTTCAGCAAAGCATTTGATAGGATTTCTCACGATATAATTATTTCCAAATTGAAATCATATGGATTCCCATCTCCGTTTTTATCTTGGGTCCAGTCCTATTTATGTGATCGCTTAGGCACTGTTTTGTTCAGAGGAAGTACTTCCAACCCTGTACGCTCAACATCAGGCGTTCGCCAAGGTAGTCGCGTTGGCTCAATTCTCTTCTTGTTAAGTATAAACGACGTTGAGCTTACTTTAGTAGGATCTGACCTGGAGATTTACGCTGATGACAGGCGTATTTCTAAACATATTACATGCTTACCCAGCTACTACAAACTGACCTTAATAATTTCCTTAGCTGGTGCCGTCATAATTTTTTCGTCATTAACGTCATTTTAACGTCAGTAAATGTCAAGTCATTACTTATTCTCGAAAACGCCCCCCTCTCCCGCGTTATTATTTCTTGAATAATGAAAAAGTCTCGGTTGTCACATCTATTCGTGACTTAGGAGTTATTTGTGACAAACAGCTAAATTTTCGAGCTCATTATGATTCTATTATTAACAGGGCTAATTCAACTCTAGGATTCGTAAAGCGTTGGTCCAAGGAATTCTCAAATCCCTACGTCACAAAATCCCTATACGTTTCTTTTGTACGTGCTCTGCTTGAATATGTCTCTCCCGCCAGGTCACCTTATTATCATGTCCTCATTCAGCGTATTGAAGCCGTTCAACGCAGATTTAAAAGATTTTGTTTGCGCGGCCTCGGATGGGACGACCCATTCAGACTCCCACCCTACGAAAACCGTCTTAAACTGATAAATTTACAGACCTTAAGAGTATGTCGAGATAATGCTGACCTTCTATTTTTACACCAGTTATTATCTGGAGGTATCGACTGCGTAGGCTTGCTACGCAAAATAAAGAAAAACACAAATCAATCTCGCCTCAGATCGACACCACTCTTCTGGATACCCCTTCACCGAACCGAGTACGGCTAAAATGAACCACTTACAAGAATGCTTAGAAGTGCTAACAACTCAACTATTTTTGATTTAAGTAGTTCAAAAACTGCCCTTAAAAATGCTCTCCAAAAATTATACCTTCATTTCCCGACCCAACTTTCCACCCAAGGCTATTATTACTATTATTATTAATCTAATTTTAAGAATTTTTTTGTTTAGTTTTAAGTAACAGGCTTGAATTAAGCTTAAATAAATAAAACATATTGTTGGCACAGAGGGGGCCTGACTTATAGAATGGGAATGTTTAGAAATATCTTGATTGTCCTTGGGTTGTTCCATCTTCGTTGTCAGTATTCGTATATAGTTATTTTCTCTTGTGAATTCAATCAGTCATGGCTTCCGTCGTAAGGAATTAGGCATAGAGAGTAGGGAGTATTAAACACAACTTCCTTAAAAATGATGCACTCTTTTCTATAGTTAACTGTAGCTGTAATACTGGATAGACTGAGTGAGATTTGTCGAACAGTTCCCTTCTCTTCAAACCTTTGAAAGAGTTCTGTCTCTTTAGTATTATTAGTATTAGTGGAAACATAAGTAATGGATTGAAGTTTACTTTAGATTTCCTTGTATACTAATTTAAATTCAACGATATCAACTTTATATTTCTAGTATATGATATGTCCATATTTTTACTTGCGACTTATAGGTACTATAAGGCAAGTTATGCATTCGTAAAAATATCGAACTCGAGATTTTGATCAAAGTTGACATTAGGATGATAGCGAAGACTAAAAAAGTGGGTCTCGCAATTCTGTCTGTCTGTCTGTCGGTTCGACTACAGCCTAAATGGCTCGGCCGATTTTCTTTAAACTTGGTAGGTATATATCATTTTTAATTTTTTTCCCCCACACGTTTTTTTTTAAACCAAAAATAACATAACCTGCCATACGAATTTTTTTCGAAATTTTATAAATATTTTTTTTTCTCAAAAACTATTCGACAGATTTAAAAAATAAAAACACAAAAAAAATTCATTCAGTCAAAGCTACATAAGTAATGGTTGAAAAAATTCCGAAAAATGGTTATTGAGGGTACCGCTCATGGAACCATATTTTTTGTTTTTGATTTTCTGAAAAACGGTACCACCGATTTTGATCATTTTTGTTTTTTGCTAAGGCTTCCCAAAAACTTGAATAGAATTGTGTATTCAAATTTTCAAAACAATTTTTTTTGGATTTTTAAAAAAAACTTCAAATTTTTTTTTTTCAAAACTCAATATTTCGAAAACCCAATGCTAACTTTTTTTTAACTTGATAAATAAAAGTTTCTCCATATAATCTACAAGATGTGAGAAGAAAAAATTTATTTTATCTAAAAATAAAGGTACCCACCATACAAAAAATTAAAAATTAAAAAAAAATTAAAAAATGGTTTTCAAAAATCGTATTTTTCTCGAAAACGGCGCCTAGAATTTTAATAAAACTTTTTTTCTTTCAATAAATTTGTATGATCTTTAATTTAATAGAAAAAATTGAAATATAGATATTACATCTTGTACCTACCATAGAAACATTTTTTCGAATTTTGAGTTTCTCATTATCCACATAACGGATCTTAATGAAATTTTTTATAGAGAATCTTCTAAAAAGTCTAAAACATATTGCATTTCAAAACTTTAAAATAAATATTTTTTGAATTTAAAAAAAAAATCTATTTTTTTTTTTGAAAATTCGATATCTCAGAAACGGCTTAATATTTTTTTTGCAAATTTAATTTTTATTCGAACAATAATAAAAACTTTAAATTGGCGTACCAAAATTTTTTCTTAAAAATTTTTTAAAAAGTTTGTATATAAAAGCTTTTTTTTAAGAAACCACTAGAATGACTTATAATTTTTGTTCTTGCTTAAATTCATATTTGCACAACATTCTGTTTTTGTCACTTACTACTAAAAGAATTTAAAAAAAATAATTTTATCCTTATGAACAGTTTTCTCTAATAACATTCTATTTTAAAATTTCTAGTCTATTACATAGGAGCAAGTTCATGCGACCAAGTCGTTCATTTTATTTATATTGACTTGGCGAAGTTGTTTGACAGAGTAAATCATAAGCTATTTATTTTCAAGTTATCGCTATTCATTCTCAACTTTTGATGTAGATTAGGTTGTATTTGTTAAAATTGGCAGTGTTAAATCTAAAGCTATTGACGATGTTACTTCGAGAGTTTCACAAGGCAGCCATATCGGTCCATTCCTATTTATCTTATTTTTAAATTGCATTCATAAAAATGTAAATTTTGCACAATTTTTTTTATATGCTGATGATGCGGAAATTTGTAAGCTTGTTTTATCCATTGAAGAGTGTCATATGTTATATGTTAAGACGATGATAGCTAATGATGCTCTTTATCTTAATGTAACTAAATGTGAATGTTTGTCGTGTTATAGGAGAAAGTTTCCAATAATTTTTTAATTATGCTTTAATTTTCTAATTCCAAATTTCCCTATCGCCCGTGCGGAGCCATAAGAGGCACGGTGGGTAGGTAGATAAAAGAGACGAAGATTTCTTATATTACAGTATATAGTGTTGAAAGAGATGGAATTGTAGAGAGTTGTTCAGTCAACAGATCCTGAAAGTAGTCGCTTATTGCTCTTCGTTCTTTCAGCATATTCAAGTTGATTACCAGAAGTTGGTCTCGATACTGAGGTTAAATAAAAGGGAATAACAGAAAGACCACGAATTACAAAAATTAGAAAACAACGTTGAATGAGATTCAACTTGCAGAAGAGTGCCATCATGTGCGGAAGAAATGGTCTTGAAAAACTTTGTATCGTGTCGGCGCACAGTGGTAAAAATGGCATATTTAGGTGGACATGGGCTCATAACTTCTGAACGAGTTGAGATATTTTGACAAGTTTTTTTGTAAAATGAAGGTAAAATATTTATATATTTAATTGCTAAGTTTTGACAAAAATGGTTCACAACTCATTTTAGAATCTTGTGTTGAAATACAACTTTCTAAAAAATTTTTTTTTTTTAATTATTATTTGCAATTGAAACAGTCGAGTTTTATTTGTTTGTTTTTAGTTTCAAATAGAGTCGTCATTTTAGAGAAATCAAAGGTTCCAAACAGGATTTAGGCTAAAAATCGTGATGAAAAGATCAAATACCTAATATAAATAATTTAACTAAACAAATTGTGTTCTCATTATTTTTATTCTTTCTAAAAATCGAGTACTCTCCTTATCAGCTCAAATAAAAAAGTAATTTTCCAACACACGTTTTTATATGTTTATGTACACCAAAAAACTGAAAATGTCCACAAAAAAAATAATAATTTTTGTTAACTTAAAAAGCTTTTCATAAAAACTACATTTTTTTTTGATTTTTTTTCATAAATTAATTTTTATTAAATTCAAAACTTAGAACTATCTTAAAGCTAGAAATTTTTTTTTTAATTGTATCGCTTAAAACAAAAAATTCAACTGGCCTAAGAAAACAGCATTTGAGCTATCCCTGTATTATTTCATACCGGTAAGGATTATGCCAATGAAGACTTTTAAAGGAAATAAAAGTAAACAATAACACAGATTGGAAAGAAAACACAACCCCTCGTTTTTTGGAGAAACATTGACTTATCATTCGTTATAACTGGAATCATTGAAGGTTTAAAAAAATATTTGTCATTTCCAGTAAGTTTTTAATAGTTTTCAGTTTATATAAGGGAAGCGGTTGAGTTATATTCAATTCCAGCAAGTGCTCATAATTGCGAGAAGAAAGGACTACACTTGATTGAAAGAGCAGAACTGAAGATTTCTTTCATACTTACGAACCAAAGAAAATACGAAAAAATACGACCCATTTTTCACACAGTTTAGTTAAAAACATTTTCACCGAATTTATTAAAAGTTCTTTTTCACGCTCATCATTGATACCTTTTATAACAGATTGGTCACTCACGTACAGCAGAATCCTTATTTTTAGCTGATTGTTCCACCCAGATATCATAAAGTTCCTTTCTTGAGAACGTCATTTTCTGGAAAATTCGCCCTATCTATTGCATATGGTTGTATATGGTTGAAAATGCAATCAATATTTTATCTTTACACATTAAGCTGTCGGACAGCAAAAACCGGAACGCGGGACTAGGTGGGAAAAAAAAGTTGCAGCTTAGTAAACTTTTTTTTAAAGATAAAGCTAAGCAAATTGAGCTGCTAAGCTAATTAAGAATAGTTTATATAAAACTCAAATGCAATATTATAGAGATATACGGTACTTACCATTTCCAACACTTTTCAAAAAAAAATTAACACCAAACTGAATTTTACTGTAACTTTTTTCATTGTTGGTTTTTCACCAATGGCTAATTAAAGACCGCTGTTCTACAAGTTATACTGTCTCAAAAAAAAAAGGTGTGGTTTCATAGTTGTCAATCATTCCTTATAACAATATGAAGCCCAGTTAGTCTATTGATTAACATAAAATTTGAACCAAATGTCCACCTAAATATGCCATTTTTACCACTGTGCGGCGTAGAGTGAAATATGGGAATGTTTAATGACCATTTCAATATCGTTAATAGTAAGAATAAAGAGGAGAGGTCCTAAGTGGCTGCCTAGTGGGACCTAGGAGGTAGCTATGAAATCATCAGAGAAAGAAGAACTTTGTAATAACGGGTTTTCACTTTTTCATGTAATATGAAATCCATATTACATGATTCATCGTCAGATCAGGTCCATTTAAGATGAGGGAGGTTAAAGCTACCGAAATAATCATGGGGCTCATATTGACCTTTTACTTGATCAATTGGATTTACGGTAAGCTCATAGAATTTAATAGGTCGTGAAGGCAAAATGTAGAAACATATAACGTAAAGTGACTTGCGAGGAAGGGCTATTTTTATTGAAACAAAGTCGATATTAGGGGAAGAGGAAATTGCAATTAGGGATGAATGTAGTGTGTTTTAGGGGAATCATCAGCAGGTCGGCTATGATCGTCAACGCTATAAATATTAAAGGAAGATGGAAGCAACTCCTGAATGTTAATACTACGGATTAGATTCGTTTCGGTTAGGAGTAGATTTCAAAGCGTAGCCAATGAGTTTGTTGCAAAACTGCATGGGTTTTGGAGCGAAGACCTCTCACATTCTGTTAATAAAGAAAAAGGGAGTTTTTGACAATGTGTAGTAGAGATTAGAGGAAGAAGTAAATGAGGAACGAAAAAACCTATCATGGTCAACTCTGCCTCGCTGAAGGTGTGATATCTGTTTCGAATGAATAATGTAACGCATTAATAGCACTACTGATGTTATATTTTATACCCTTAATACTTCGCCACATTATAGTCTTGAAGGAAACCAAGAAGTTTGTCTTACCCAATTGAGCATAATTTTATTCTAAAAGCGTTCATTTCATGAATGAATTTTTAAAAATTTGAGCTATAGCAAATAATGACCCTTTTCTTTTCACTTTTTTTGTATAAGCGCTCATAAGATAATTGGATTTTAAAAAATCATTCTACATAATAAAAGGTTTCACGCGTAGGCGATGTGAATTAGCCATTTAGATCATGCGATTCGATCCTGTTAGACTACTTCTTCGGATGAGCTTAAGTGAATGTGTCATACAATAACTCAATTATACAAACGGATTTAAACGTCATTAACGCAAAAAAGGATGCAATACTTGGAAGAGAATGGTTTTGAAAACTTTTGAAAACTGGAACGGACCCACGGTTGATGACATCTTTGCAAGAATGAGTGACGCGAGACATACATCAAGCCTATTCACATATGAGAGTTGATGATAGCACATCCTTAGTACAGGCCATAAGTACGCACAAGGGCACTTACTAAGTAAAGCGAATGATGTTTGGTGTAAAAGCTTCCCCAAAAATATGGCAGAAATTCATGGATTCAATCCCACATGATATCGATGTAGTATCATGCTTTTTTGACGATATAAAATTACAAGGAAACACTTTTGAAGAATTGCTAGTACGTTTCAAACAAGTCTTCAAAGATAACGCTTGCATAGTTTATATTTAAATAAAACTAAATGCCAATTCATACTTAAACACATTACGTATTTGGGACACTTTATTAATAGATTTGGTATTAAACCATTGAATGATAAGTAATGTAACAACGTCTTTAAAGGTTGCAGTCTAATACATTAAATAATTACTGGGCAATACTGATAGTATTTTAAGTTGTTGTTTATAGAATATCAAAAAAACTAGTTTACTTTTTTTGTACTTTCATATATAAAAATTAATTTGATTTCAATAAATCTTTTCAAACTTAGAATATTATTTAATCATTTCTTTAAATCATAACATTGGCGACGAGGAAAAGAACGAACTCAACGGATATGGACGCTGCAACTCTTGAAATTATTCTTAACAAGCTTCAGGACTCCAACCAGGAATTCCTCAAGAGCATGTTGGAGCAAAACCCCGTGAAACAGCAAACATTCATTTCTTCTTTCAAAGCTTTCGATAAATCTAAAGAAACTTGGGCCACATATTTTTTGCAATTGGAACAGCATTTCATTGCAAACAACGTAATTGAAGAAGACACAAAGCGAGCTTGTTTGCTTAGCTGGATTGGTGGTGACTCACTGGATTTACTCCAAAAAATCTATGGAGAAAAGGTTGCTCAAGTATCATTCGGTCAATTAATTGAAAAGCTCACTAACCATTTTGAAAAAAAGCCTCACATGCTTGCATCTAGATTCAAGTTCTATAGGACGTTCATGCAACCTAACCAAACGTATTCTGATTGGGTAGCAGAGTTGCGAGGAACAGCCAAAGAATGCATGTTCGTCTGTGGAAAAGCTGGTTGTGGGGAGTCGTACGTAGACTCTAAAATTAGAGATATGATTATTCTATACACCCCACATGATAAGGTTCGGTCAACTGCTCTACAAAAAGAAAACCCAACACTGGAGGAGGTTATTCAGATTGCACAACTCTACGAAGAAACTACGAAAACGTGCAGTGAACTCAAGGGCGAGCAGAAAAGTGGAGCAGAGGTGAATGCAGTCCATCAATCAACACATCAACGACCACGAGGTAAGCGGTTAAATATCAACTGTACTGGTAGTAAGAGTGCAACGAGACAAAGTAATAAGTCGTGCCCTGGATGCGACATCTCTCATCAGCGATCGGAGTGCTTCCACTATAAAAACAAATCAATCTGTAAGAAATGTAAAAGAGTCGGACACATTGCAGCCGTATGCATGTCATCAAAAATTCCAGAATCATCTCAGTATAATCGATCATCTCAGTCAAACAGTCAGAAACAAGACGTCCCAAAGTGGCAGAGCAAAAAGCATGAAACTATAAATCAGATCAAACCATTTGAAACAGTAAGTACTGTTTATCTTTTTGATTCAATTGTGTCACATATCAATGTCAATCATAGCCATGTAACTTCAGAAAAGCTATTCGTAGATGTAAGCGTCAATGAGAAAATTCTTAAATTTCAAATAGATACAGGCGCGTCATGTTCACTTATTGGCCTTGAAGGATTTCAGCAACTGAACAATCCAATGTGTTTACCTACAACTAAAATCTTAAGAACATATGGCGGTAATATCTTACCATTGAAAGGCACAATAGCAGTTGACGTAGCCTTAGGGTCACATAAAGAAAGTTTGAGTTTGATAGTAGTTGACAGTCAGAGTGCATCCAACATCCTCGGCATGGATTGGTTTAAAAAATTGGAATTCGGCATACAGATGCCAAAAAACATCAACAAAGTCAACGAATGCAGTTCTTTAAACCCTCGATGTTTCAAAGTAGACCAAAAATCTCTTAAGGAAGATCTCGAAGCTCTAAAAATTGAATTTCAGTCCACATTTTCATCGGAACTTGGGCTCTGTTCCACGTATAAAGCCAACATAGTATTAAAACCAAACGCTCATCCAAAGTTTTACAAGCCATATAATCTACCCTTCGCACTTTATGACGACGTACGTACCGAAATTAACCGATTAGTATCTCAAAATATTCTCAAGCCAGTAAATTCAAGTGAGTGGGCTGCTCCAATTGTGGTAGTCAAAAAACCCAATGGAAAAATAAGAATTTGTGCTGACTTCAAAGTCACTGTAAATTCTCAAATTGAAATCGACCGATATCCAATTCCAAGAATCGAGGAGCTGTTCCATAAACTTAGCGGTGGACAGTTATTCACTAAAATTGATTTGAGTGACGCTTATCTTCAGATAGAACTTACAGAGCCTTCAAAAAAGCTAATGGTTATCAACACTCCTTTTGGTCTGTTTCAATATGAAAGGATGCCATTCGGGATCGCGAGCGCACCTGGCATCTTTCAGAGAACTATGGAAGGTGTAGTAGCTGGTATACCTGGTTGCGCAGTATACCTCGATGATATCATTGTCACTGGTAAAAATAATGAAGAACACCGAAATAATGTCAAAACACTTCTAGAAAGACTCTCCGCACATAACCTCAAATGTAGACAAGAAAAGTGTCACCTTGCGCAAGAAAATTTAGAGTATGTTGGACATGAAATTGATGCAAAAGGTATCAGACCATCTGAAAAAAGAATAGAGGCAGTAAAGTTAATGCCAGAACCAAGAAACATAACGGAACTAGAGTCCTTTATCGGCAAAATAAATTATTACAATAAGTTCATCCAAAATTTCTCGTCAAAGGCCTCAGCGTTGAATCAATTAAGACGAAAAGACAAGAAATTCGTGTGGGGCAGAGAACAAAATACAGCTTTTAATTCATTGAAGGATGACATCATTAAAGCTGTTCAATTAGTTCACTTTGACGAAAATCTTCCTCTCGTTTTAGCAACCGACGCATCAAAAACGGGAATCGGTGCTGCTCTTTCACACCGCTATCCAGACGGCACAGAAAAGCCAATTTCATTTGCATCAAAGACATTGAACGAACATCAGGCAAAATATTCTCAAATTGAAAGAGAAGCTTTATCTATTATATTCGGGGTCACAAGATATCATCAATACCTCTACGGCAGACACTTCATTCTACTAACCGATCATCAGGCACTCGTCACTCTTTTCCATCCATCAAAAAAACTACCAGTTATGACTCTTCATCGGCTTCAACGTTGGGCTATTATTCTGCAGGCCTACACGTATTCGATTCACTACCGCAACACAAAATATCATGCTAATGCTGACGTGTTATCACGCCTGCCAATGGGAGATGACATTGAATTTGATAAGAAAGAGAAAGAGATTTTAACAATTGATCAGATTTATGAGTCAGTTATCGCCGATTTCCCGATCAGTGCAGATCTCATCGCAACACATACCAAGACAGACGAAATTCTTAGTCGCGTTATACATTACATTGAAAACGGGTGGCCACAGAAGCTACCTAAATCACAGATAAAGTTAATTCCGTACTTTAATCGGAAGCTTGCGCTTTCTCTTCAGAGTGGAGTTTTACTTCTGCAAACAGAGCATACTCGTGTTGTTATACCAAGATCGCTCGAAGACAAGGTTCTCAAAATGCTTCACGAGGGTCATTGGGGCCAAACCCGCATGAAACAACTTGCGCGCAGATATGTATGGTTTCCGAACATTGACCAAGCGATCAAAAATTCTTCAGAATCTTGTTCAACCTGTGGCTTTCATTCAAATCAACCGAAGCAACAATATTCATCATGGCCTCAAGCAGCTGGACCGTGGGAGAGAATCCACATCGATTTTGCAGGTCCGTTTTTCTCTCGAATGTGGCTAATTGTTGTAGATTCCTTTTCCAGTTTTCCATTTGTCTTTGAGCTGTCAACCACAACGTCAGAATCTACTATCTATGCACTCCAAAAAATTTTTGCAATCGAGGGACTGCCAAGTACAATTGTCAGCGACAATGGTCCACAGTTCTCATCAGCCAAATTCGAAATGTTCTGCAAACTTAATTCCATTGAACATGTTAGAACGGCACCTTTTCACCCAGCATCAAATGGGTTAGCTGAACGCGCAGTTCGGACCTTCAAAGAGTCTTTCAAAAAAATAATGCAATAGGAGAATGACCGAGAGAAGGCCTTATACAAATATTTGATAACATTTCGAGCGACACCAAGCCAATTATCAAAAAAGTCACCATCGGAACTTTTGCATGGCCGCCAACCTCGCACTATATTTTCGGCCATGTTTCCAGAAAATCACCTTAATCAGCATCTGTCTACCAAATTTGGAATCGGACAAAAAGTCTACGCAAGGTCCTATTCCAGAGGTAATCGTTGGATCGCTGGACTCATCACCAAGGTAGTCGGACGGATGACTTACATCGTTCAAACATCCAAAGGCGACATCAAACGTCACCAAAATCAACTTCGAACACGACAACATACAGAACCCGGAGACGAAGTTAATACTGACGATTTTGAAATCGATTTACAAACAGTTCCATTATCGTCACCTGACAGCCCTTCATCCTGCGACGACACTGCAATAAACCACCAAGTAAGAAATACTGGGTCTAGCCCCCTGGCATCTGGCAGTCAGATACCAGGACGTCAAACTGAAAATGAGAAAACAAATACGCAGAGAACTGAGTCGACAGCAACGCCTACACTCAGACGTACGGGAAGAATAAGAAAAAAGCCAGTCCTGTTCCAGGCGGGTATGTTTGACAAATAAGGTCTGAGGGAGTAATGTAACAACGTCTTTAAAGGTTGCAGTCTAATACATTAAATAATTACTAGGCAATACTGATAGTATTTTAAGTTGTTGTTTATAGAATATCAAAAAACCTAGTTTACTTTTTTTGTACTTTCATATATAAAAATTAATTTAATTTCAATAAATCTTTTCAAACTTAGAATATTATTTAATCATTTCTTTAAATCATAACAATAAGATTCAAAGTATTCAAAATTGTGTTCAACCAACAAATGTTCATTACTACCAAAAATTCTTACCGAAATCAGCTAGTCATTTACAGCCAATTTATAATCTCTTAAATAAGACGTAAGATTTTATTGGTCGCCAGAACGTGAAGAAATATTTATAAAAACTAGAAATGAAATTATACAAGTCCTAAAGTGTTAATATCCTTTGATGACAAGCTACCATTTATCCTAACTACCCAATAGTTTTTGCATCGAGATCCTTACAAAAATCAGAGAGAAGTTACTCACTTAAAGAAATTGTTTCCATTATTGTTATGGCCGTCGTAAGATAACTTTACTCACAGATCGTAAACCGTTAACCAGAACTTTTCATCCAACGAAAGAATTGTCTTCAATGTCGGCTGTAAAATTACTTTACTATGCCAATTTTCAATCAGGATTCGATGACAATATTTAGTGCCGAAACAAGAAAGATCACAGTAAAGTACATAGACTTTTTATCAAGATTCCCAGCTAATGAACCGAAATGATGGGTTTTCAAAAGATGAAACTACCATTTTTCAGCTGCTCCAAATTTTAAATTTGTTATTGAATAAAAGCAGTATTATAATGTATTACAAAAAAGCGAAAGACTATCAAATTTTTGTTTCTTATGAATTTATTGTGAAAAGGAAGTGAGGGAGATTGTAAAATTTTTTATTTCTCACGTGTGTCACCTTCTGACATACTGAGTTATAATTAAGTTCGAATATTTTTGAAAGTCAAATCAAATTGTTTTTTTTTTTTATGATTTTATCTGTTGCCTTATAATATCTAGCTTTTGTTGTAGCTTATATCTCCAATAAGTGTTGCAATCGTATGTATGTTGTTTGTTCATTTAATAATATAAATAATACTTTCAAGGCGACATGCACGTTGATTTAACTATGTGTTCCGATTTTATAGAATGGTTCTCCGAAATAATGGGCTTTTATATTTGTATTGAAATATTAATTATATTTGCAATTAAAATCTTATAATATAAGCAAAGGAAAGTTAGCACTCACAGGAAACCATCCAACACTCATCGCCACCACACCACACACTCTTCATATTTCGTCTAACCACATCAAAGCAGGCTTAAAAATCCTAATTAATTCACCTTTTGACCTCAATCCGTATATTCTGAATAGCTCTCTCAGATTTAAAAAAGAGAAAACAACATAATTAACTATGTAAGCATATTCTAGCTAAGTCCATTATTTCTGAACCTCTGCCATAAAAATATAGTTTTCAAAAGAGGAGAAAAAACAATTTTTGTTTTTTTAAATAATTCCAATTACTGTAGAACATTTCAATTATCCTTGAAAAGAAACGATGACGACATATACAACGATGGCGATGTCGACAACGACAGCAAACTATCTGGGGTTGAGGGAGTTTTTCGACGATAACGCTGTGAAGTCAAATAAATGTTAAAACAACACAGCTTCCACATTATATTTTTCTTCCTCGCTCGACAAAATGCAATTTAATTTTCGGAAAATGCTTTTCCCCAAACAGGTTGTCATGTAACGGAAACGGAAGTAGACGTTCGTTGCTTGTCTTTTGTCTGCTGCCTACGATGAGAAAAGACAGCAAATATATTTATATATGTACATATTTAGATAAAATAAAAATTAAAACTAGAATGCTTGTGCGACGCTTGAATCGCTCTCAGTTAACAACCAAAAATCGTCTCAATTATTTCTTCAGCATCTCTTTCGAGGAAAAGCGAGTAAAGGTGTCTACGTTGAGGGAACTTAATGCAACCGCCCTTAAGGCCCAAATGTTTTGCAATTGTTTTTCGAGATATCGTGGATGGGTATTTGGGGACGGGTACAGGAAAGTGGTGTTGAACAAACCAGACGACAAATTTAATCATCTTTCAAGTATATACTGCGCTGATGTATGTACCTAACTACATTATTTCTCATCTGGCGTACACGATGTTTCTCAAGATTCATGCTTGTTTCATTCTACTGACAAAAGCGTGGAAAGGTAGAGGTATTGGTACTTGCTGTGCTGTAGCTGTAAGTATCTTCTCAATGATTTTCTTTGAAGCTTATTGGAATATTTTGATAATTAAATTACAAAACCCGTAAGCGCCTCTAATGTTTTAAATACAATTTGATTGCACATAAGTCTTTACCTGGAAAAAAGGATTTACAAGTACTTCATATCTATTCCTTGGGAAAGATTTAGATTTTTATACAATAAAATACACTGCCACTGGGAAAATTCTTAGCTTCTGTTCCATTTAATCCTCGAAAATATTTCTGAAATGGTCATTCGTTTAACGTTTGTTGAAAGTGTAGCACGCGCCTACTATAGTGATTAGTTAAAACCATTTTAGTTAAAAGAAATCAAAGTAAAATGGAGGATAAAAAATTCAATTAAATGATAACAAAAACTTTAAAAAGGATCATAGTCTAAAAGTGTTAATAATAATACTAATATGTCCAAAATTGTGAAAGACGGTAACTTTTATTTGCCACTACAATCTACATGAGAAGACAGCATGAATAGTGCACAGCATTGATGATAGTGTACCTGTCAAATTAAAGGAATTTGTCCCTCCTATTATTGTTTTTAAAATAAAAAGTGATGTGCTTAGATCTATGATAAATAATCTCAAAATTAAAGACTTTCTCCCTAAAACCATTTCGTTGGGCTAGAAAATTTTGTGCACAAGTTTTGAATCATACAACTTTATTGCAAATGAATTAAAAGCTCAATCCTGTGATATTTATATTATATAATTTTATATTATATAATTGTTAGATTTATGGTCATGGAGCAATGCACTGCCAGGTAAAAACTTTTTGTTCATCGTGTTCTCGGAACCACAAATCAATCGAATGCACAGCACCGCAAACATATTTAAAGTTTGCAAACTGCAGTGGAGCACACAGGTCTACTGATACATCATGCGTAAGCTGTTAAGAATATATTGAGAAATTGAGATAAGGCAAAAAATTTCGTCACATCATCGCAATCATAATCACTCTGCAAAACTGGCTTTTGTGAATCGGCCGAGAACCAACAATGTCAAATTCACCATGGAAGATTTTCCACCACTACAACATAAGAGTAGCAATGTTGCTCCTCGTAATAACTCTCACCAATTTGTATTACATCAAAACCATAAGATTGTCAAAGCTCGCTCAGATGTCCCACCAATTGTAACACCATCTACTAGCGCAATTGCATTTAGCTCCGAGAATAACTGTAGCAGTAACTTACCTTTTTTTTTGACGAAATTTCTTCTCTTCTCAATTATATTTTGTCAAAATTAAGTTCTTGTCGTTCTAAATCAGAACAATTTAATGTAATTACCACTCTTGCAGTGAAATATCGTTATTCTATAAGTTAACACACTGAACATTCACTCCACTTGAAGAGATGACCAGCAAAGAATACGTGAAATTCAATGCATCCATAAACAACCAGACCATCTGGGAGCAATAAAATAGTTACCCAAAATTTGAGTATCGGAATGGAACAGAAAAATATGTGCATCATCCCAAAACCAAAGCATCCCTCATCAATATCAAACAATAGAACAAAGAACTGGTGGAATATAAATACTCCCTTCAACAGTGAAGGAATCAATACCAACTGGACAACCGGGACGGAACAACCCGAGAGATAAACCATGCCCTAATTTTAATTTTAAATAACTAGTCATGTTTATTATAATTGTTATAATTTTAGAAACAATGTCAGAGCATAAGTTAGGCTCCCTATGTGCCAACAAATTTTTTATATTCATATTATCCTTAAGTTTTCCAATTGTATATATTTAAATCAATCGCGTCGCAGCAGTTTAACATCCAAGTCACTTTTTATATTTGTATATACATATGTATATCTATAATGTGTTAGATTAAATTTTTTTTTAAATAAAGTTTTGTTTTATAATAAAATTCCGCTAAATAAATTAATTTATGTAATGGAATAAACCCAAAAATTATCATTTGGAATGCTACCAGCATTCAAAATAAAAATCATGAATTATTTGATTTTATGAAATATAACAAAATTAACGGAAACGTGGCTTAAAAATGATAATAACTTTGCAAATCATAATTATGCTATATATTTTATAGGCAATATTTGAAAGGGGATGGGATTGCTATTTTAATAAAAAGCAAAATAGCCAAAATCCTTCAACGCTTGACTTTTATGTTTCAAATAATGCATATCGTTTTTCGCAGCCAGTAACACTTAATACGTTAAGTTCCAATCACTTGCCAGTCTGTACTTTCTTTCAGAATTCTGTAAGGCAAAATAATCTGATTCCTGTCAGTTATAACTATTCTGCTGCAAACTGGAATCGATACAGTTCATATGCTTCTGAAAATTTAAACCAAAGTATATTATTATCGGTCGACTGTATTACTTCGTCTGATCAGATCGACGGCCTCATAGATTCTTTTATGGAAGTGGTAATCAGTGCGGCTGAAATATCTTTTCCTAAGACCCAATCTTTTCATTCAAATCAACTTATTTTGCCCGTATCTATATTAAGGTTAATTAGTTTTCGAAATACAGAAAGAAGAAAATGGATTCGATTTAGACTTGATATTTTTAAGAAATAGATATATTCAAAAATAAGAATTGGGATAACCTCTTAACTAGTTTTGATAAGGGTCTTAAACATTTTTGGAAGGTTTCGAAAATAATCAAAAAAAAGCTCAATTATTCCGCCTCTTCGAGTTAACGACAAAGTTCTTGTTACTGAAGAAGTGGAAAAGGTTACATCACTGGCTGACGCTTTTTCCCAAAATCATACAGTATCATCTCATCTTAGTGATGTTGATACTGAAAAGATTGTAAATGATAAGCTTATTAAGCTCAATTCCTTACCAAGTAACGTCAATAGAAACAACTTTTTCAAAAATAGTACAGTTAAGGAATTAATTAAACAAATGAAATCCAAAAAATCTTCTGGGCTTGATGGTATGAGCAACCTATTACATAAAGCCTTACCTTCAACTTAAAAAAAAGTTTACTGTATATGCGGGCATTGTAAAGTCGTCACTGATTGATATTGTGAGCGGTGTTCTACAGGTCTCTGTGCTGGAACCAATACTTTACAATGTGTATATGAAACTGACTTCTGATAAACATATTGCCACAACAATAAACAAAACAAATCTTGTAATACGAATTTTATACCCTTTTATTAATCGCAAATCAGGTCTTAGCATATGTACATAAAATGAAATGCTGATATTCAAAACTATTTTCCTGCCTTTACTCACTCATTGTGCTCCAGTGTTGTTTGACTGTGCTGGGACCCATTTAAATAAAATGCACGACTGGTTCGCACGAACTTGCTCTTATGTAAGCGACTAAAAATTTCAAAAATGAATGTTATTAGAGAAAAACTGTTCATAAGCATAAAATTAATTTTTTAACAGACTAAAACAGTAGTAGTTGGAGCTATAAATAGGGTGCCATGTAATTCAAGCAAATATTAGCTTATGCAAGAACAAAAATTATGAGTCTGTACCGGTTTCTTAAAAAATAAGCTTTTATATTTTATTTTTTAAAATAAAATATTTTTAAGAGAAAATTATTGAGCCTTTTCTGAGGCATCGAATTTTCCAAAAAAAAAAAATTGTTTTGAAAAATTCAATAAATATTTTTTTTAAAGTTTTGAAGTGCAATGTTTTTCAAACTTTTTAGAAGCTTCTCTATAAAGAATTTCATTAAAATCCGTTATGTCGATAATGATAAATTCCAAATTTGAATAGTATCTTGATTTCAATTTTTTTTTATTAAATTATAGATCGTAAACATTAATCAAAAGAAACAAATCTAAGCAAAATTCTCGGAACCGTTTTCGGGATAAATACGATTTTCAGAAACCATTTTTAAGATTTGTATGGAGGGTACCGTTTTTTTAGGTAAAATAAATTTACATATATTAAGAAACATTAATTTTTCAAGTTTTAAAAAATCGAGAATGGGGATTTTGAAATATTGAGTTTTGAAAAAAAAAATTTGAATTTTTTTTTCAAAAACCCAGAAATCCAAATTAGGCTGTAGTCAAAAGACAGACAGACAGAATTTCGAGACCCACTTTTTTAGTCTTCGCTGTCATCGTTATGTCAACTTTGATCAAAATCTCGAGTTTAATTTTTTTACCGAATGCCTAACTTGCCTTTTAGTACCTATAAGTATCAAGTAAAAAGATGCAGAGTGCAAAATAAATTATGTACATATTAAAATTAATGCTATATGTATTTGCCATGGCATTTTTCAAAGCAAATTAAGCTTGTACTACTACATAAACTACAGGACAACTTTTTTTTTTATAATTAGCACACACTCAAAGGTTTTTTGTGTACCCTTAATATGTCAGAGCCACAGTGTGACATTAGGAAAAAAGGGAGGGGTTAGAAAGGAGGTGTCGGTGTACATGGGTTTTGAATTCTTGAACATTGCAATGACAAGGAAAGACAGAGCGTGGTAAAGAATTCCATATTCGCGTAGTACGGCTAAAAAATGAAGCTCTGTACTTCACAGTACGACCGGAGTTGGGCTCGAGGGTAAACTGATGGCATTCCTAGAAGTGCGAGTATTACGGTTGAATTGTTTAAGGGGAGGAATGCAACTGACTATTTCACTAGAGCAAAGTCCGTTAAAATAACGGTAAAAAAGGGTGAGGCAAGAAACATTACGACGATGTTGGAGTGACGTAAATGAGCCAATGATGTCATTCTCACCAATCATTTTAAAAGCTCTTCTTTGAATACTGTCCAAGAGACTTAAGTAAGTTACTGATAATGAGCTTTTTCTAAATCTCTTAAGTTTGATATATTTTTGTACATGTATCGGATTTGGGTTTATGTACAATTTTAGGTTTTAAGTATTATGTAAAGGCTTTTCTTTTTTAAGTTATATTCATTTTAGTATTAATAATATTGAAGTTGTAAAGAATTTATTTTTCTATATCTCTTAAGCAAACACACATATAAATGTAGTAAATAAATAAATAATTACTGAAATGAGTTTACGTACAATATATGTATTTGTGTGCATGCAAGTGAATTTTATACATATACATGAAGGCATTGGTATGTGGAGGCGGAGGGCTATTATATTTTGTACTAAGGGTTGCAAAGGAAGAGACTCATTGGTAGAGATAATTAGGCCTATTCGGCGAGATCTTTTATTCTTCTATTCTGTTATTCTGTTATGAATTTCCATACAGAAGTTTGAGCTGTCAACAAATCTTTTATGAATTATAATTTTGGTATATCTGTTATAAAATCTGCTAAAAAACTTCTATGAACTGTCAAACGTTCGAACATAGAAACAATCTTTTACGAATAGCATTTTTGGTATTCAGCATGCCAAAATCTGTTATGAAATCTGTTAAAAATCATAAAAGAATAAAAGACAAACTTCTGTGACTTTTATCATAAAATATTTCAATAAGTACACAAGTGCATCAAGTAAAAATGAATTTATCTTTTATTTCGTCAACGAAATGTTCTTAAAACGAGATAAATGAAAGAAAATATATTAAAACACATATCATATAAACATATAAGTAGAGTATGGCCATGGTATTCCGAGAAACATATGAGGTAAAATCGTGTTCCATGGTATGGATACCAATGGTGTGTAAGGGTTTACTTTTTTGTTCGTCATCCATTTTAATTATGTATGTCAGATGAAATATTTTAGATAATGACAGCTGATAATGATAACAGATTTAGTTCAGTTTCATAACAGATCTTGTTTTCGAAGTGGCATAACAGACTTTTATAAAAGTTCGAACCTCTGAATACCAATCATAAAAGATCTTTTAACGTGGAAATCTTTTATGATACATAAAAGCAGAATATCAGATGTGGCAGAATAGGCCTAAATGTCTTTCAATCGGAAATGCTGGTTTCGATATACTAAGAATTTACACTTTAAATATTCTTCTAATTGACATTTTATTACATACAAAAGAATATAAAATTATTTATCACAAAGTTATACAGCAAAATAAAACTATGAATATTAAATTTACTCTTTTCAAATATTATTTGTTTTAAAAGAAACTTCTTCACTTCTAATAAAGAAGTTAATCTTAAACTGAAACTAAGAGACAATTGGCGAGAAGCATACCGCTGAGATGTTTTATGTGTCCTGCTTACGATTCATGTTGTTTTTGTTATTTAATATATGAAGTGTTTCAAGGGTATAACGCTTCGAACTATGTTCTTCACTTTGAAGAATTTGAATACCTTCAAAATCCGGACGATTGCCAAATTCGATAACACAATTAGCGAAGGCTCTTTTGGCAGGGTTGTTGGTGTTGATGTCAGATCTATGATTTGACATACGCTGATGCAGAAATTGTTTCGTCGTGCCAATACAGCATTCATTGCAGAATTCACCAGTCTTATACTTGTAGTCTTGTCCCTACGTATGATAAGACGTATGATAAGATGTGCCAATGTTTGGTTGGATTTAAACGCTAACCGAATATCTTGAACTTTTATGTTAACAACCTCTTTAAAGTCTTTAGTTAAATTAGGAACACATACAACACTTTTGAAGAAGCCATCAAGATTTCGGTGGCGTTATTGGCGGCGGGTTTTATGTTGGTTTTATTTTAGCAAGAAATTACGAATGAACTTGAAGTTTCCAAATGTCAGTCCATTATTTTCTCCCGTAAGCGATTAATCCTCCCAAATACGAGTATATTGCTTTCACGATGTTGTTATCTGCAACGAACACTGGGCAATAGGAGTGTATGCAGCGAGGCTAGGCATTACTCACAATGCTCACTGTCATAGCTGTGGGGACCAGCGGAAAAAAAACAGTCCTCCATTTCCTCTGCAAATACCCTGCTCTGGCACAGTGATTAGGAAGGGAATGTGTTGACAACATTGACGAACTTACGGAAATGAAGATCAAAGACTTGATCTCTTTTCTCAACGCGACGAAATGGCTCCAGGACGATCTTCGGCTGCTTCTGTGCCGTGGCTTCCGTTTAACTCCCTAGATCATGAGCTAGTGGGCTGAGTGCTTTGACGAAGGTTTTAGTTGCGGGAGGCTGGATGACCATTCAATCGGATTGGCTACTGTTATAGCACCAGTCGCATGAGTGTGGTGGTGCTGCTGAGTAAGTGAGTGATTTCCAGGTGATTGTCCAAAAGCAAACACAAAATAAGAAACCTACTTGATCCATATTTTTGAACTTAATCAAAACTAGATGACTCCATGAAAATGTCCACAATTTCTCATATCAATACCATCCACAGGTACGAGATATTGTATCAAAATGGCGTACTTCAGCGCTAATAGGGCCACAGGGATAGACTGCTGGTGGTTGCCATTTCAACCAACCTATGTACCTACCTCCTATTTCATCTGTTTCTTCACTCGGGTTCATAAAACGTTGGTTTAAGAGGTAGTCTCCCCCTCATTAAATAAAATATTTTTTGATATAATAAAGCATAAAAGAATTTGCATTATTATTTTCTAACTAGAACAGAATTATCCCCACTATTCAATTAAATATTTAGTCAAAAACAAGTGTAAATATCTTTTTCAGATAGGTATTTCTATAATATTTCTACGAAAATCTGCCCAAAGAATCTGCAGGCATCTGCTTAACCACTTAATACAATGAATTCTTTCCTGTACTTCACAATAATTGATTTTTAGCACCCTTCCAACATATACTAGCACATAAACATAAGTGGCATTTATGATCCAAACATCAAAGATAATAACAATATAAGTGGCGTCTATTCATAAAATTGCGAAGATTCCACAAATTCCAGATGGATTATTCAAAACGAAAATAAATGTTACGAAACACGATACAGTGGGGTTGTTTCAATTTTGTCGATGTCGAATTCAGTGATGTTTATGGTATGGATTCTGCTTAGACAATTTGAAAACTGCGCCCCACTTTTTTTTGGTTGCTTTTTATAAAGTTGGAAAAACTTCCATAAATACTCATGTAATAAATTTTTTGAAAAGTTGTCCGGCACAATGCTATCCAGCATGATGTCCGTCTATCTTGAAGAAAATAAGGATAGCTATTGTCCCTTATTAAAAACACAAAACGAAATATTAAATTAAATTTGCCAAAATATGTTAACTAAACAAAACCGCTAAATAAACAAAAGACAAACCTGGTGAAATAAATTTCCGGTGAAACATTAAATAAAAAAAAAATATAAATTTGGCGATGCAACAATTCGTATTGAATGGGGGGACCTACAAATTTCAGCCTTATCCGAGCGGCTAAGAAGAGCATCATTTTTCATGACAAGAGAAGCCCCCTCGCAAGTGGCAAGACGCCCCTAGTAAAAATATTTTTGCAGTTGATAAAAATAATGATAGTCCAGGGCACTAATCATTGTGCTAAGGGGAACAGTAATTTGCGTTAAAATTTTACAAGTTTTATTAACATAAGCACAAATAATTATATATGCATATAATTATAGATTTGTGTGATGCTAGCGACACGCCTCGTCTTTTTAAGAGAAACACTATTTATCTATTTAGCCAGATAACTTCTGGGCATGTGCCTTGCTACGCCCAAAGAACAAAAAACACATATTTTTAAGGCAAATGGGAAAGAATATTTCATTTTTACTTGCGACGCACGTATAGGACGTATATAAGGCAAGTTATGCATTCGTAAGAAAAATCGAACTCGAGATTTTGCTCATTACGATCATAGCGAAGACTAAAAACGTGGGTCTACGAATGTTGTCTTTCTGTCTGTCTGTCTGTTCAACTACAGCCTAAACGGCTCGGCCGATTTTCTTTAAACTTGATAGATATCACTTTCAATTTTTTCCCCCCACAGGTTTTTTTTCTTGTTTTTTTTAAGACCAAAAATAACGGTACCTGCCATACGAATTTTTTTCGAAATTTTACAAATATTTTTTTTTTCTCAAAAACTGTTCAACAGATTTTAAAAATAAAAATACAAAAAAAATTTATTTAGTTAAAGTTATTGAGGGTACCCCCCATGGAACCATTTAATTAATTTTTACGATCTTTAATTTAATAAAAAAAAATTTTAAATTAAGATAAATTACAGCTTGTACCTACCATAGAACCATTTTTCGAATTTTGAATTTCTCATTACACACATAACGGATCTTAATGAAATTTTTTATAGAGAAGCTTCTAAAAAGTCTAAAACACATTGCATTTAAAAACTTTAAAATAAATATTTTTTGAATTTTCGAAAAAAAAAATCTATTTTTTTTTTGAAAATTCGATATCTCCGAAACGGCTAAATATTATTTTTTTGTAAATTTAATTTTTATTCGAGCAATCAACAAATTGGCGAACCAAAATTTTTTCTCAAAAACCTTTTAAGAAGTTTGTATATAAAAGCTTTTTTTAAGAAACCAATACAACGACTTATGATTTTTGTTCTAGCATGAATTCATGTTTGCATAGCATTCTGTTTTTGTCTTACTTCTAAAAGAATTTAAAAAATTAATTTTATTTATTTCATCTTAAGGCCAGTGGAGTGAATTGTTTTTTTTTTTTTTATTTTGTTCAAACGTATGCATTTTTCGGTGTGCCAACTCGGAAGCCTTATGAAAAACATGAATTTTCCAAATGTAAGCCAGCAATAGCCATTGACGATTGTTACCTCTATTAAATTTGAAGGACAATTTTTAATGGTGATTCTAGTTCCACAATATAGGTCGGTTAAAATTCCGAATAGGCATCACCGGTTGTTCAACCTTCAATTTAAATACGTGTGGCGGCATTCCGGGTTGCTCTAAAAAAAAAATCAGTTGGCTAAATTGACGCCTTATTTTTCGGCAATAACTGTGTCGATCGATTTGTGTTTGACTGTTTCGCCAAGCCAATACGAATTTTTGTAGTTGGGTGTTAGACTTAAGAAAACCGTGTCGAAATCGTCTGGAATATTTACTTGCATTTCATAGATATTCGATCAATTGGAAATTTGCAATTTCTTTGTTTTGAGGATGTTTGGGAAGACGGTTGCTGCCACACCGTGATTTTTTCAAATCGGTTCCAAATTTATGATAATCTCAAGTATGCATTCAAAATCGGTCCAGATGTTTTGGAGTTCATAGATACATCGGCGGTAAATTTAAGTAGAATTAGAAGTTAAAACAACGATTTAGCAATTCGTATTCGAATATAGGAGTAGCATCATATTTTCTCTACCCTTTTATTAAAGTTAAAATCATTGAAAACCTATTTTATTTTTTTAGTATCGTGCTAACTTCATAATGACTCTTTGACATTTAAAAACATCAAAATAGGTCTGTTTACTTAATTTTTTGCATGAACTGCCATTACTTTAGGTGTTCAGAAGCAATTTATTAAGAAAATTAAGATACTAGTTAGAACAGGCTTAAAATTAAGAATGAGTAAGTTAGCTACTTTAAAGTTAGCAAATTTTTAAGTAATATCATACTAAAACCTTAATAATAGGCTGTTTAAAACTTTGCACCATTGATTTTTTATATAACTTTATGTGGAAAATATGACACAAAATTCCAAAAAAAATCGCTACCAAACTTCACGGAATCATCCGCTGAGTTGATCTGAAAATTGGCTGAAATTTCATCAAAATCAGACACCGTTCAGCCAATATACACATTCTTAAATCAGTTTTTATAGAAATACATAGATTTTCAAAAATATTTCTAGGTATATATTTTTGCATATTTTAAGAAGCTTTAAGCTTTAAGAAGCAGATTTAATCTATTTCTGCGAGATTTTATGGGCTAAAATACTATATCTAGAACTGTTTCAGTTCTGAAATCGTCAGCATATTGCAAGCTGAAGAAAGCGAAAGATGTAAACTGTTTCACCAACAGTTTTTATTGAAGGTTTCTACAACTACTCGTAAGTCATTTATAATCCTAAAACATCTACCACAACCAATCCTTCAACAAAATATCATAGATATCAAACGCACTAACAAATAAATACTAACGTGAAAAGCACTTAATAGAGAAAGTTAGCAGAATAGCATTGCTATGTACAAAATGGTACGTACTTTTCATTTGTTGTTTTTAATTTTTTTTTCTATATTCATATATTCAATCCGTCTTAAACTCGGTCTTGACAGTTGTCAGGGGGGTGCTTAAGTCAACCTTAGGTGGTCAACTTTGCGGGTTCAAATGGGTTTTACTTCCTCTGTCCCACTCAGGCAACTCAGTAGGCGAAGTTAAGTTTAAGGATATTTAAGAGTGTTCTCAAAATATTAAAAAAAAAAAAAAAACATAATCCTTTTAAAAACCAATTAATTGACATTGTTACCTATTACAAATTTTACTTATCTACTTAAGTCAACTACGTCTACCAGTCTACGGGCTTATTGATGAGCTCGTTTCAGGACTGAGTTTCGCTTTTTGTTGTTAACATAATAATCGACATATTTTAATTTAATAAAGATTCATGACCTTACAAGTATTGAAGTATTTGAGGATCCGCGAAAAGATATTCGAAATAATGCCCTCTGCTGGAGCTACACAGCAATCTCACAAGAGCACTCAGAAATGATGTCCTTGACACTAGGTTGTGATTGGTTTGTTGATGTACATCTTTTCTGTCAAGTACCCTCATAATAAGAAATCGAGAGGCTTAAAATTAGGAGATCGTGGGGGTCAGTGGACATCACTTTTTGACATTATTCGGCCGGCGAATATGTCTCGTAAAATACGTATCGTAGCATGACATAGTAAATTGTTATCGACCACTCTCTACGATTGTTATATGCCAACTGACAAATTTCATTCACAACAAAATGGCAACCAAATTAAATCGACCTGGGACATAAAACGGACACCTTAGACATGGAGAAGGCCCCCGACAGCGAATGGATGAAAGGGTACATTTTCAAGCTGATCAGACTGGTAAATATAACCAAAACTTTTATACAGATAGTCTATTTTGAACAGGCTCTTAAAAAAAATCAAAGAATACCACAGGGATCCAAACTAGAAACAATTATCTTTAGCGTTTATACTGCAGACCAACCATAGAAGACACCAGGAACGAGTACAAAATTGTACACCGATGACTCCATCGCATTTACAACGTTTCCATCACTAGAAATTTCACTTCCTAAGCAGCTAGACCACGGCACCAACCTTTGGAATTACTAGTTGTAATGGAATTTGAAGATCAATGCCAACAAAATGGAACTTGCTGCAGAGAATTGCAGATCGAAGTCAAAACATTATCAAACTACCAGACGGCACAATTATTGTTCACGCCAGTTTAACAAGCATGCTATGCATTTCTGAAACTCAAAAAATTTGACCTCGCATCTACTTCATTCTTATTGATAAGACAGACAAATGTTTCCATTACTCGAGTGCGTACATTGAATTTGGGACTTATCGTCTCGGCAAGCATCAGATGTCTTTGAGATGGCACCATATTTCTCAATTATATGCCTGAGCATTGCCATTATTTCTGATAGATTTTTAAAAACTCTGGAATTTATAACAACCTTATTTTTGATAGTAGAATTTGGATTTTAACAATTTTGTGTTCTAAAATTTGACATTTTGGATTAACTCTTCCTGCCATACAAATTTTTAATTAATTTCGTAGCTTTTAATAGAAGCGCAATGGGTCTGAATTTTGATTATTACTTGCGATATGTGTAGGCAGTAGGTACTATAGGGCAAGTTCTGCATTTGAAAAAAAATCGAACTCGAAAGTTTGATCAAAGTTGACATTACGATGATAGGGAAGGCGAATAAAGTGGTCGATAAGTCGATCTACAGCCTAAGCGACTGACTAGAGCTGTTCTCTTCAAACTCGGTACTTAAGAGTCTTCGGTGATCCTCTAGAGGGGAAACTGAAATTTTTTTTTTAGCTCCAAAACTAACGATACCCCCCATTACACCCTAATGCAAAATCTTATTTATGTCCAAAACGTCTCTAACGATTTTGATAACAAAAAATTAGTGTGGTATTATGGGCATTAGCTACATTTTGGTCAATACAAAGGTACCTGCCATAGAACCGTTTTTTTTTTTATTTTCGACTTTCTCATTAGCGGCTCTAACGATTTTAACCAATTTTTTTAAGCAGGAGCCTCCTTAAGTTTAAAAAATATTGTATATAAAAATATTCGAAAAAATATTTTTTGGGTTTTTTGAAAAAAAAAAAAACTCCAAATTTGATTTTTGAATTTTTTTTTCGATTATTTTTTGAAATTATTTTCTAAAAACTATATTACTAAATACTTAAAATTGGCATTCCAAATTGTGTTCTTGAAAATTTTTAAGGAAATTTCTTATATAAAAAATTACATACTTTAAAAATAAATCGATTTTTGAGCTTTATTTGCATAAATTCATACTTTTCTGGAAATCAGACGGCAATTTCATGCATTTGAACATTTTTATCTCATTAAATCCATGTTTTTTTATTTATAAAATGTATTTTAAATCAAAAGCACTTTTACATAAGAGCAAGTTCGTGCATTTTATTAAATACTTCGCAGTTATTCGAATCATTTTTAGTAAAACTTTTATTTGCCCTGATTTGGTTTCATATTTTTAAAATGATAGTTTTTGTAGAAGTTAAAAAAGAAACTCTTTCAAAAACATTACAAAAAAGTTGTTTTGTCCCACTGTCGTTCTCATCACTTCCAACGTTGTATCTCACAGCCTCCTTCAAGTTCTCATTTTCCGGAAAAAAAAATTATGTTTCCTGGCATGGAAAAAAAACTTGTTCTTATTTATTCTTCTGTTTTCCATTGCGAAGAAGATTTTGGCGTCTCACAGGCGGGCATCAATGGTGGCCACTGATTTTCGCTCCTTGAACGGAATGTGGTCTACAGAACGACGAATCGATGTCTTCAGGGGATGATTCGACTAACTCGGCGACGACGATAGCTGTTTTTTTTTTTTGTTTTGTTGTGAAATCGTCGGTAAGGCATTTAAGGACAAAGACTTGGAATTTTCTGCTCCTGCCAGATATGCGACCTTATCCGTTCCCGCACCATCTCACGTTAATGGAAAGTCTTAGAAATTCTTATCCCGTTGTGTTTGGTGTTCTGCTGTAGTTGTTGTCATTTTGTTCCATTTGTGTCCTTGGAATGCTTTTGAGTCAGCTCCTTGCTGTATCTATAGAGTGAATAACCGGAGCTGGACTGATGAAAGAATTCTATTTTCATGTTGTTTAGTTATGTAGAATGACATCATTGGGTTGCATTCATTATTTAAAAGCCACTTTTTTCATGCACTGAGGTCGACTTTGATGAGACGACGACGCACACGGAAGAGGAGTCACACCCAGATTATGCTTCCTTGGTTGTTCTTCCTTATAGCCGTCGTCATTGTCCTCATTCGCAATGACACTCCTTCCTTTCTCACAGAGCGTTATTATCATTGGTTTTTTTTATTGAAGTAAACAGTGGCGTCGATTAGCAACAGAATTTCTAGTGAAACAGGACACTTTGCGGAAATTTATTTCTACCAGGTTATAAAATTGATTTATATTGACTTGAGTTAGTAGGTACTTTGGTTGTCCTCGCCAAGTTAGCGAGCTGAGATTTATGGTTTTCTACAAAACGATTAAATGAGCCGTCAAGGCATCCGAATACAGATCAACTGAAAAAGCGTAACGAAAAAGCTATAGGATTTATGTTAGACTGTGGCAGTATACCTAATATTTATTTGGAACTCTTTGTGCCAGTTGAATTTAGATTTATTGGTCTTAATGGAAATTCTATTTCAATGTTCTTGGGTTGTAGGATATCATAAACCCTGTTTAAGGACTATGGATTTATTATTATTATTTAATTTAATGTAAGTACAAATAGAAAAAGAAGGTAGGTAGGAGGGAAGGTTGGCTGCATAGGCTATGCTCTCAAAGGTTAATTTTACAAACGGTTCTTAAATTTTATGGAATAATAAAAAAGATTTAAGAATATTTTTAAGATCTTCATTAAATGTTAAATAAAATAAAACAAACCTATTGATTTACTAAACACAACGATAACTTTATTAATATAAGAAACGTAGTTAAGAGTTAAAGAACACAAAAATGATTTTCCTGCGATGCGTTGAGATCAGAACAATGAAATTGAATCATTATATCTGTCAAATGAAAAAATAAGTTGTTCGGTTGGATGTAATGATTTTTGTGGGGTGACATGGAACGATGAATGAAGAATTCCAATACTAACATTCTTAACGTGACTGTAGACTGTACATCAAGGACCTCAAGGCACTTCCAGTGCTAAGGGCCGGCCAGCTAAACGTATAGTCAAAATGTCTACCTACATGTCCACAGTCCTAAAGAACTGAAGATGAATATTGTTGTTTATTAATGTTTCCCACATAAAGTGTTGTCTTATATTGCTATGTTTGGTGCAGTTATGAAATATAGTATTCAAAGCAAGTTTTTGAGCTCCAATGTTAAACCCCCACATCCTTCACAAGCGACTTGAATCCAAATTCTGTTATCAATGTTTACAGATAAATACATTTCCTTCCAGATTTTGTGAGGGTCATGCATTCTGCTTCTGTGGTAGAGAGTGCTAAAGTCAGGCGAGTATGAAGTCATACCCAGTATACGAATGAGTTTCATTCGGCTAATTGTCCCAATCTGCACCTACCATGCTTCTTTTTTACTGTTCTTCCTTGTGAATATCATTAAATTCGCTAAGCCACCCATGATTTTTATAAAATAATTTTTATAAAAAAAATTGATATGCAAATTGTTAGTTTTCAATAAAATACATTTTATAACGTAATTTAAAAATTTATTCATGTATCCGTTTACAAGATAATGAATTTTCAAAAAAAAAATTGTATTATTTTTTTTTAATCAAAAAACTATTTCTTGCGAAAAAATTTTTAGATTTTATATTTTTAAATGCATAAGAGCTTCTGTATAAAAATTTTGGTAAAAATAGTTAGAGCCGTTAATGAGAAATTCGAAAATCAAAAAAAAAAAATGTTCTATGACACGTAGCGTTAATAACATTTCCTCCCAAAATTTTTTTGTTACCAAAATTTAGTCCATAATATTACACCTATTTTTTTGTATCCAAATCGTTAGAGCCGTTTTCGAGATAAATAAGATTATGCATTACGGGTGAATGGGGGGTACCGTTAGTTTTAGAGCTAAAAACAAATCTCAATTTCTCCTCTAGGGAATCCCCTTAAGTACCGAGTTTGAAGAAAATGGGTCCAGTGGCTTAGGCTGCAGATCTAGGTACAGACAAACAGACATACAGACAGACAGACGGAATTGTTGGACCCACTTTATTCGTTTCCGCTATCATCGTAATGTCAACTTTGATTAAAATTTCGAGTTCGACTTTTTTTCCAAATGCAGAACTTGCCCTATAGTACCTATATCGCAAGTAAAAAATGAGAGAGTGAGTAGCAGTGTATGATGGGGATTGATAAATCTAAGCTCATCCAATTATAGCTTCTGGTCGATTTTGTTTGATCTCTCTTCTCTCTATGATGTGCTAAGCAATCGGTCGTTCAACAGACGGGATTTTGTATATTTTTTTAATAAGAGACAAAAAAAAGTATAAAGAAATTTAAAATTAAAACTATGTAGATGATTATAATCGCCGAATCATAAATGATAAATAAAATCAATAAACTTAAAATCCGAAGTTTAAAACAAAAGGTAACCGCGTACGTGAGTCCTCGAAAAATCGTGACGAGCACGCAGTGTTCAGCCCAGTTATGCCATAAAAGCAATACAAAAAAATAAATGTTGAACAGATACTAAAATCGGAGTACCAGTGCTTGATTAGGTGAGAGCTCATTATTTGGCCCACCAAAATCTCCATCCGTATCGCCGAATATACACCCGTAATAAAAAGTGCCACCTCCATAAGTCACTTGCCCTCGTACCTACATTTACATATGTGTGTTAAAAACAACCATTTATTTCCTTGTTTCTCGTCTCGATCGCGCTCAGATAAATTGCCTAAAACTCTATTTACGGAATAATCGCCCATCATCTATATACTCCACTAACTGATTCCTTTAAAGCGGCCGGCGTGATAAAGACCGTGAACAAAAAAAATCGTAGTATCTGACGTCACCTAAATATATGATACTTCGTAGCAGTCCACTTACTTGTGCAATGGTATCTACTCTTCATTGCCAATGTACATCATCAAATCCAAACTGCCATTTTACAGTGTGCCGAGGACAGCTTACCGCTCATCGATCGCGCGCCGCCGTTAGGAGCCGGTTCTGGTTAAATAATTAGGGACAGCTAAGGTTTAGTTTTAAGCGCATACTAAGTAATAAGTTCATAAAAAAGGGTGTTATACCCATGCAAAAAAAATGTTAATATACCTATTTATTTTCGTTTTCGAGAAAATATAAAGAAGAAAGAGAAATCGAAAAAAAATGGAGAGAAAAAAAATATAATTTATAAAAATCAATAATCCGATTAAAAACGCAATATAACATACAAGTTTATTCTTTAAAACGATAATTTAAGAGAAAATAAATGCGCGGTAAAATCCTCATTGGTTATGTAAATGTGTTGAGTGTTACCGTTTGTTATAGTTTTTTTTTTTTTTGTATTCTCTTCCCCAGCAATATTGTTGAACCACCTTGTGCACAACGTTGGGAGCATCATCAATTAACAGCTGGGTTGTTACTCGTACACTGGTAAGTGATTATATTGTACGTTCCCATTTCATACAGGTCATACAAAACAACATCATTAGAACGAAACGGGAATTATCCGATCGTAATTTATCGGTCATTTGTTGTCATCTAATTATATTTCTTGTTGTTGACGATATCAACATGAATACACGAAGACGACACCAAACTCCCATGCCATCGACACCATTAAGTAATATACTGCAAGCTCACGGGCGACAACCTCCAGCTATGCCATTGCACTAAAGCGCAAGGTCATCAAAATGCACACCTAATTTATTATTGTTTACGTTTTGCTTGTCTTCCGTTTATGAATTAAATTATTACTTAATAGGTCAAGAATATTATTGTATTATTGAGAAATATTGGAATTGATTGTATAAACAAAATAGGAAAATTAATGTACATATAAGCAAAATAGGTTAAAACTAATAAACTATTGTAATCAAAAAAGGTACTATAAATACTGGTACAATTTAAGTAATAAAGCAGAATAAGTTTGTAAATCAACAAAGGCGTTCTCACTTATTGAATCGAATCCCCCACCCGAGGTAAGATCGGTTCAATACAAACATTTTGGGGGCTCAACCAAAAAACCAAGCGTTCTTAGGGCTAACACTAAGAGATTAAATACAAATCAAATAAGCGATCTTAGGGCTAACACTAAGAGATTAAATACAAATCAAATAAGCGATCTTAGGGCTAACACTAAGAGATTAAATACAAATCAAATAAGCGTTCTTAGGGCTAACACTAAGAGGCGTTCTTAGGGCTGACACTAAGAAGTAAAATCAAGCAAGCGGTCTAAGTACTAAAACTAACATATCCAAGAATCCAGCATCAACACCTAGCAATCAAATCGAGCTACGATGGATAAACTCGTAGAAAAGCAGACAGAAACCGGAGAGGTTATTCAAAATCAACTAAAAAATTTCAAAAAATCACCAAAAATTCGACTGACCCAGGAATATCTCACAAAGCAACGCCAAGCTTTAAAAGAGCAATGGGACAAATTCGTACTAAACGATACCCTAATAAATGAGATATACAAGGATGAAAAACATAAATATCTAGACGAAGGGTATTTCGACCAGATTAACACGTCGTACGAAACGATGTTAAAACTGATAGAGGAAGCCCGTGCAGCAATCGCGGCTCAAGAAGAAAAGAAGAAAGATGAAACAGCAGGAAATAACAACGAGACAGATCTGCAAGCACAACGCTATAAACGGCAAACAAACAAGATATCAGTATTTATGCGTGTGTATAATAAGCTAAAGGAAGCGTTAACGGAGTCACTATCAACTCACATGTATGAGCAATACTTAAAGACACTGGAGCAGTACTGGCAGGATATTGTAAACATTCACGATGATATTATCGCAAATGCGGTATGCCCAGATGAATCCGAATATTTGAAGCAAGATCAGTACGCTGATATCGAGAGCATGTACCAGGAAATTGCTGTTGAAACTAAAGAAAAAACCAACAGAAAAGAAGAACATGGAAACATCCATAACGAGATCAAACTTGAGCGAATCAACATCCCAACATATGATGGACGTTACGAATCTTGGCCGTCATTTTACGACCTTTTCAAAACTTTGGTTCACAACAACAAATCGCTGAACTTGATACAAAAGATGCAATACCTGAAAACGCATCTGACAGAAGCACCAGGAAACGTCATACGACATTTGCAGGTCACAGGAGATAATTACATAACTGCCTGGCAACTAATAGAACAACGGTATAACAACAAGCGACTCATATATACATCATATATGCAAAAACTAATGAATCAACCATGTGCAACAATAGAATCAGCAACCTCATTAAAGAAATTACTGGATACAACTCAAGAATGTATGGCTGCGATAAAAAACTTGGGAATAGACACAACGAACTGGGGAACGTAAGTGGCATATATAATTCATCAAAAACTAGACAAAGAATCACAAAAACTATACGAGCAATCACTAACAAAACCTAGAGATATTCAAGAATTGGAACCGCTGTTGCAGTTCATTGAGAAGAGGTTTCAATCAATGGAAACAATGAATGACAACTCTTTTCGCAAGGAAGTCAAGCATAAGTTATACCAAACAAAAACGTACCATACAACCTTATTTCAAACCAAATGCGAGGCATGCAAGGGAGATCATCCATTATACAATTGCACAACGTTCTTAAGAAAAGGTATACACCAGAGAAATGAGTTTGCCAGAGAAAAGAAGTTATGCATAAACTGCTTAAAACCAGGCCATCTCACTTCCAATTGCTTATCACCTAGACGTTGTCAAAAATGTCATAGGAAGCACCACACTGCTGTACACCTTGAACAAAATTCCGAAATCCCGAGGCATGCAATGGCTGTCGAAAAAACAACACAACCTGGCAGAATGCAGGCTCACAACTGTACAACGGACAACAATGTTCTTCTTGCAACAGCTTTAATTAAAATAAGTGGACCTAACAACAACATACAATGTGTCAGAGCATTGATAGACCAAGGTTCGCAAGCATCGTTCATCACCGAAGATGTAGCAAACAAACTGCAACTACAAAAAACAAAGGTAGACGCAACAGTATCCGGCCTTGGCTCACACGAGGTATCCACTGTAAAGTATAAGGTGAACATCACTCTAAGCAGCAATCCAACCATCTGTACCACTGCATATGTCCTAAAAAATGTCACTAAAACACTACCATCCACACGCATAACAACGAATTGGGAGCATTTACAAAATTTAATACCAGCTGATCCTACGTACAACATTCCAGGTAAAATCGACATGATTGTGGGTGCAGAAGTAATTGCAGAAATACTCCAGGAAGGAGTCGTTAAGGGAAAGCCAGGCTCACCTATAGCCCAACAGACCATCTTTGGATGGATTATATCTGGAAATACTGGCAACAACACTCAACAACTATCATTATCATGTCATATCACACTAAATGATTTGGACAATCAAGTACGCAAGTTCTGGGAATCTGAAGAACTTGGAACAGTTATACAAGAAGCCCAAGCTAATGAATCAACATGCGAAGAATACTACAATCAAACAGTAGCACGTAACAAAGAAGGAAGGTACATTGTGAGGATACCTTTCGAAGTTCAACCAGAACACGAATTGGCAAACAATAATTCAAAGAAGAGAGCAGCAGCAAGATTATTACACATGGAAAAAATCTTTTCAAAAAATCAGAAACTAGCAGAAGATTATCGAACATTTATGAAAGAATATATCGACTTAGGACACATGAGCAAATGCAGGACAACCAATGAGCAAGGAGCATACTACTTACCACACCACGCTGTTAGTAATCCAAACAGCTCAACTACAAAATTAAGGGTAGTATTTGATGCCTCAGCAAAATCCCCTACCGAAATCAGTCTAAACCAACTAATGCATACAGGACCCAAAATACAAGAAGACCTCACTTCAATCCTTATACGATGGCGAAAACATAGAATTGTGTTCACAGCTGACATACAAAAGATGTACCGACAAATCTTAATAGACGTCTCAGATCGAAAATATCAACGCATTTTATGGAGGAACTCACCACAAGAAGACATCGTAGAATATGAACTTAACACTGTAACCTATGGAACTGCAGCAGCACCATACCTGGCAATAAGAACATTGAAACAGCTAGCAAAAGATGAAGGAAAAAATTATCCAAAAGCCGTACAAAGTTTATTATCAGACTTCTATGTAGATGACGTAATGTCAGGTGGAGATTCAATTGAGGAAGTTAGAGAACACAAAAAACAACTTACTGATCTACTTAAAACTGGGGGATTCCAATTACATAAATGGAACAGTAACATCAATAAGTTACTTGGAAAAGAAGTCCATTCAATGAGCAGTCTCAAGTTAGATAAGGAAGAATACGTAAAAACACTTGGGATTCAGTGGCATCCACTGAAAGACTACTTTTCGTTCGAAGTCAGGCCGTATGAATCAAAATCCATCTGGACAAAGAGGAATGTGCTATCAGAAATCGCCCGAATATTCGATCCATTGGGGTGGCTCGCACCAATCGTTCTACGAGCAAAATTACTGATGCAAGACATTTGGATGGAAGAAAAACTAGACTGGGATGATCCATTACCCTCTATACTGAAAACGAAATGGGAAGATTACAGGAGCGATCTCAACAGTATACAAAATATCCAAATAGAAAGATGGACAAAATATTCCCGCACGGTTAACAAGATTGAAATTCATGGATTTTGTGATGCATCCGAAAGAGCGTATGGAGCCACGGTATACATACGAATAATAGATAAAGATGACAAAGTTACAACAACCTTATTAACTTCCAAATCAAAAGTGACGCCAAACCAAAAGATACAAAAGCGCAAGAAGACTCTTACAATACCAAAACTTGAATTATGTGGAGCAGTTCTACTTGAAAATTTGCTGTGCAAGGTCCAAAAAGATCTGGATATCGAGAAAATAGATACATATGCATGGTGTGACTCCACAGTTGCCTTAGCTTGGATAAGCGCACCTCCAAATAAATGGAAAGCTTTTGTTTCACACAGAGTACAAGAAATCCAGAAATTGAACACAGGATACTCATGGAGACACGTTAAGTCAGAAGACAACCCTGCAGACTTAGCATCAAGAGGTACATCCCCAGGTTCTCTAAAGGAAGCATCAATTTGGTGGAGGGGACCAGTGTGGCTGCAATCAAACCAACCTTTGAAAATTCAACCAACTGCAAACCTTAGTACAGAACTGGAACTGAAGATCACGTCACATCATACCACCAAAGAAGAATCCTATCTACAAGACGACATCATTGCAAGATTTTCATCACTCACTCGATCAATCAGGGTGATAGCACTATGTTCCAGATACATCAAGATCATCAAAGGGAAGGTAAAAGCTCGAAGGTCTAACAAAGAAATACAAGAAGAAAAGAAAGCCTTACAAAAGCGAAATCTATTACCCGTAAAGATAAAAATAACACATCTTACGAGATTAAACACGGCTGAACTAAAGAACGCTCATATCAACATCATAAAAATAGCACAACAAGCACTTCAAGAAGAATACAAGATTCTACAAAAACAAGGCTCACTTCCGGGTAGAAGCAACATAGCCAACCTAAGTCCCTTCATTCAAGGAGGTATACTAAGGGTTGGAGGAAGACTGGAAAATTCACAACTATATCCAGACACAAAGCATCCTGCAATAATCCCACACAAATCACATTTGGCTAAGTTAATCATAGACTGGGCGCACAAAACAACACTCCATGGTGGAAATGATTTAACCATGACATGCATCCTAAGTAAATATTGGATTATAAAAGGAAGACGGGAAGTGAACAACTTCATTAAGAAGTGTGTTAAATGCCAACGGTTCAACATACGAAGCCAGATACAGTTAATGGGAAATCTACCTTCACCACGAGTTACTATATCAAGACCCTTTTCACATACCGGAGTGGACTATGCAGGACCTTTTATGATGAAGACAAGCAAAATTCGGAACTCGAAACTAACAAAAGGGTATATAGCAGTTTTCGTATGTTTAGCAACAAAAGCGTTTCACCTCGAAGCAGTATCTGACCTGTCCACCGACACATTTTTAGCCGCATTTGACAGAATGAGTTCGAGACGGGGACTGGTAAGTCATTTATACAGTGACAATGCCACAAACTTTGTAGGAGCCAGCACCAAAATCAAAAATCAGTACAGAAACCAAAACGAAGGGTTGACTGAGGCAATGTCGAACCAAGGAGTAACATGGCACTTCATACCACCAGCATCGCCACACTTCGGAGGACTCTGGGAAGTCGGAGTAAAATCAGTAAAACTCCACCTAAAAAAGACAATTGGTGATACTCATCTTACCTATGAAGAATTCGCAACTCTACTATCAAAAATAGAGGCATGTCTAAATTCCAGACCATTATGTCCAATGAGTGGTACTCGAGAAGATTTAGAATCGCTAACTCCAGCACATTTCCTGATTGGCTCAAATATGTTCTGCAGAGATACCGATAGCATCCTTAATATCAATGAGAACAGGCTGACACGATGGGAATACTTAAACAAACTAAACCAACAGTTCTGGAAGAGATGGTCATCGGAATATCTCACGAGATTACAGAAACGACCCAAATGGACGAACACATCAGATAACATTGCAGAAGGAGATCTGGTACTCATAAGGGAAGACAACGTAGCTCCTGCAAATTGGTGTATGGGAAGAGTTCAAACAACACACCCTGGAAAAGATGGATATGTTCGAGTTGTTACAATTAAGACGCCATCTGGATATTTAACGCGTCCCATAACTAAAATATCCAAATTAGCAACAGATAACCCAGTAAGAACTGAACGAAACCAGAATCAGAACGCAATAGAGCAGAATCCAAGAGTGGAAAATACACCAACAGATAAACTAGTAAGAACTGAACCAAACCAGAATCAGAACGCAATAGAGCAGAATCCAAGTGTTGAAAATACAGTTGATGGAAATCCAGTCGGAAATCAAAAAACGCAAAACCAACTAACTTGTCATCATCTCCAGTTTATAAAACCAAGAAAACCCATTAAAAAATTTAAAATACGGCCAACAACAATCCCTATTCGGCCTCCAATAGAGGAACTTATCAAACGACACCAAGCTAGAAAGAGAAGAAATGAAACCGTAGAAAATACTGAAACAAAAAGAAGAAGCCCAACCATTCCATCATTAATCATATCCATTGCACTGGCATCAATTGTATGGCCACTACCAGCACCAAGAACATCTGTTTAGCTTTGTATGCAGGGGGGAAAATGTTGACGATATCAACATGAATACACGAAGACGACACCAAACTCCCATGCCATCGACACCATTAAGTAATATACTGCAAGCTCACGGGCGACAACCTCCAGCTATGCCATTGCACTAAAGCGCAAGGTCATCAAAATGCACACCTAATTTATTATTGTTTACGTTTTGCTTGTCTTCCGTTTATGAATTAAATTATTACTTAATAGGTCAAGAATATTATTGTATTATTGAGAAATATTGGAATTGATTGTATAAACAAAATAGGAAAATTAATGTACATATAAGCAAAATAGGTTAAAACTAATAAACTATTGTAATCAAAAAAGGTACTATAAATACTGGTACAATTTAAGTAATAAAGCAGAATAAGTTTGTAAATCAACAAAGGCGTTCTCACTTATTGAATCGAATCCCCCACCCGAGGTAAGATCGGTTCAATACAAACACTTGTATTATATATTTTTTTTTCTCAATAAAGACCACGTTGGTCGAGATAATAAAGTTTATACGCGAATCAATGGAATGAAAACGAAACGAAATTTAAAGTAAGTAACATTTTTGATCATAATTTTATTTAAATGAATATAGTTTCTTTCTTGTTGAGTAAGTTCACTAGGGCGTATACGCATTATTCATTATTGTTATAATTTGACTGTTTTTTTTTTTATTTGTGTTTACTGGCTTTATAAAAAGAATTAAATTTTTTTTTTTGCTTAACTCCTACCTATAAATAGTATTGAACAAGCGTGTAGATTTATAGTACACGGACCATTACATCTCTAAGAACGTACACATGTATGAACTTAATCAAATGATTATTACGGTAAAGTTATAATTTCATAATAGTTAGTAAGAGTTATCTTGTAGATGATTCTTATAGTATTAGTTTTTGATCTTTTTTCTTTTTCTTTTCATTTTGGTTTGTGAATAAAATGTAAATAAACTGTTATAATCAGACTGAGAATTTTTTTTATGGATTCTTTAAATCAACCATTTTTTCATTGTAGAGATTTTATTTAGGAGGAACGATTTTATTACAAATGGACGAGGAAGGTAGTGAATTATGCGAAGTAGCAAATAAACGACTGTAAGATTTTTGAACTTCCGGGGATAGTGTCAAATTATTGGAGGTACACATTAGCAAGGTCGCATGACAATCAAGTCAAGCGAGGGCGTGATAAACTCAGGGGGTGAATACCAATGCACTCTCCCCTTACAAGCTCAGGGTCGTCTGGCTTACAATATTTTTGGACCTTGTTTCATAAAACAATACCTAGGAGTAACACCTTTCTAGAGGCATGATTTAACGTAACACCGTCGTAGTCCCTCAAGCAAGAACCACACCCGTCCGACGAGCTAGAACGTGTGACGCTAGCATGCCTTAGCTTAAGGGAACTCGACTACCGGACACCGCGATGACTGGGTCAGGCCCTAGGGTTCCTGTGACTTGGGGTCTTTAAGGTTAGTAAACGATGTAAGGGTACAAAACTGGCCGTAGAGATTTTGTTTCATACTTTAAATTGGACAACTCTCAATCGAGAAGAGATCGCAGCTTCTTCTATTGTCGTCATTTACCTCTTAATTGTTTTCGTTAAAGCGCCAACATCGGAGTTAAAACTGGTTTTCTATCCTCACAAAGATATTTAATAGCAAATGTTTTCTATAAAGTCTCGTTAAGTTATTTACCATTACTGGTGTTCCGAAAGATGAAGAGGACGCTATTCACATAGACAAATACAATAAGCATGGCTCTCCTTAACCACGAGCGTATACCCAAGTGTCAGAATTCGTTTGGATGTAATCCAAAACACTGTATAGTTCTTGGTTAAGTATTTCGAGCCAGCATCCTCCCACCTGACACAGACCGTAAAGTGCCTTCTTTGGTAAACACTCCTTGTTGGCTTCTTGAATTTCAGAAAGCATTCTTTTAGCTTGTTTGTTTTTGATCGAATTATTTTTCCGTTCCTAAGGATAAACTGAAGAGATTCCATCGTCATTTTAAGAATATTCATAAAGATCTTCGGTGAAAGTCGTGCATTCAATAAAGCAGCCGTGATATCGAATTGGTATAGTCATTTCGTGTTGGGACGTAATTGCTGTAACTAAACCAATTGAACTCTATTGGGAGACTAAGGCGAACCTTTTCTCAAAGTCCAAGCCTGATCGTTGAGCGAAACCTTTTGCTACGATTCTTACCTTACTTCGCTCTAGAGTTCTAGAGTGTTTGTTCCCAAGCACCACCAAATAAAAAAGCCAAACAAATTCTCTATTGACGCTATCGAAAGCCTTCTCAAAGTCAATGAATAGCAGGTAAAGTGGTGATCGATATTCGACGCACTGCTCAATTATGATCCTTAAAGTATTGATATGAGGATCCAGCGCGAAAACCTGCTTGTTCGGCATCGAGTGTGGCTTCTAGATGTGCCCTGATGCGTTCCAGTACTATTTTCGTTAATATTTTGGCAACGGCAGGCAGGACGCAAATGCCTCTCTAGTTTTCACACAGTGTTAGGTCTCCTTTTTACGGAGCTTGACTATCATTTTCTTTTTCCACTCATTCGGAAATCCTTCGGAGACCCAAGTTTTCTTTATGAGTGGATGCAGAAGTTCGCTCGAAATCGTTGGCGCCGCTTGTAGAAGCTCTGCAGGAATGTCATCAAGTCTTACTTGTTTGTTGCTTGAAAAAGTTATAAAAGTATCATATTTGGATAAATATCCGATCAATTCAAGATGCACTTCTTCAATTTTGTAGCCAGTTCTATGCCAGTCTAAACAGTAGAACAGTCACAGCTGCTATATATAGTGATATAACTAAGTCATTTGATACTGTGGATCATGATCTGTTACATATTTATCTTGAGAAACTAATTGGGCTTAGAGGCTTCATTATCAATTTTTTTTTTATATCTTAAGGGTAGAAGCAAAGTGTCAAAATAAAAGAGTCGTTCTGTGGCCCTTTAGGTATAACTATTGGCATTCTGCAAGGTCCTGTTTTCGTCCCATTTTATTCTTAATTTAGATACATAAACGAGTATAAATTCGATCTTTTAGCTTGAGTTAAAGGGTTCTGTAATAGGTTTTGCTGATGAAATTGGTTGTTCTTATTTGAATAATACCATTGAAGACTTAATAGCTATATTAATTACGATTTAGAGGTTCTAAGGCATTGGTTGCATAAGCTTGTCATAGGTGATAAAATTAATCTAATGTTCTTTAACGAAACATGCTTTTCTCTTTTCCCACCTAAATTCATATTCCCTAGTTTGGATTGTAAAAAATTGAAGTTTGCCCGAATGTATGCCCTTTATTGAAAAGTAACCTGAGTTTCAGTATGAATCTAATCTGCTCTTCTTAATGCTTTGGAATGGAACTTGAACGCACATAACTACTTCACAATTGAAAAAGTATCTTTTATGTACGACTTTTATTATGAAAACTTCTTGTAACTGTCTATTATAGCTTGGTTCAATCGAAGTTGCAATATGGGCTTGTTTGTTGGGGAGGTTCGTTTAACAATAATATACACGTTGTACAGAAACAAATTGTTAAGATTATCTGTTAGAAAAAACGGTGTGAGCATAGTTTTGAAGTTTTCTTAAGTGTAAAAATTATTCCACTTACATAATTACCCTTATTTTTATAAATTCTTAAAAAAAAAAAATAAGGTACAGCCGCCACTGGCTTTATCTGAAAATAAGGTTATCATTGTTCCAATTTCGTCGAGTACATCGGTTAAATATTCTGGGATGTTTTTTAATACGACCGTCGTATTACAGCCGTACATAAATAATTTGTTTTTAATATTCCAACTTTATTAAACATTTTTTTTTTTTTTTTTTTTTTTTTTTATAATTAGCACACACTCAAAGGTTTTTTGTTTACCCTTAATATGTCAGAGACACAGCGTGAGAATTAGGAAAAAAGGGAAGGGTTAGAAAGGAGGTGTCGGTGTACATTGGTTTTGAATTCTTGAACATTGCAATGACTGGGAAAGACAGAGCGTGGTATGGAATTCCACATTCGCGTAGTGCGGCTAAAAAACGAATCTCTGTACTTCACAGTACGACCGAAGTTGGGCTCGAGGGTAAATTGATGGGCATTCCTAGAAGTGCGAGTATTACGGTTGAATTGTTTAAGGGGAGGAATGCAACTGGCTATTTTACTAGAGCAAAGTCCGTTAAAATAACGGTAAAAAAGGGTGAGGCAAGAAACATTACGACGATGTTGGAGTGACGTAAATGAGCCAATTATGTTGTTGTCACCAATCATTTTAAAAGCTCTTCTTTGAATACTGTCCAAGAGACTTAAGTAAGTTACTGGAGCACCAGCCCATAGATGGGAGTTATACTCAAGTTTTGGACGTATTTAGGTTTTATAGATTGTAGCCAGATCAGAAGGAGAGAAGAATTTCTTGCACCGTCTCAGAAAACCCAAACATCTTGCGGCATTTTTGGCAACATCGCGTATGTGATCGTTCCACAAGAGGTGGTTCGTGATGCACATACCGAGAATATCGAGATGTTCAGTTTCGTTGATGCAAGTGCCACTCATAGATAGTGGCAAGGGGGGTATATCACGCTTTAACGATACAAGACAGCATTGAGTTTTCGAAGCATTAAATTCGACGCGGTTTCTTATTCCCCATTGTACAATGCTGTTTAGGTCATGATTTAATGAACTTATCATATTTTGTCGTTGCAGTTCCACATCCGAAGAGGAGGGATGTGAGTCTGAAAACGAATATGAAAAGCTAAGAGTACTATCGTCAGCGAAACAGTTAATTGGATTAGAAGTTACAGACAGGAGATCATTAATAAAAATGAGGAAGAGGGTTGGGGACAAAACGGAGCCCTGGGGCACACCAGCATTTATATTGTGGGTTTCAGACTTGAATCCGTCTAGTACAACTTGTATTGAACGGTTCGAAAGAAAATTTCTAATCCAAAGAAGTAGGGATTCGTCGATGCCGAAAGCACGAATTTTCGATAAAAGAGCAAGATGCCAGACTTTATCAAATGCCTTTGAAATATCAAGTGCAATAATCTTACTTTCTCCGAAACAATGTAAAGATTTCAAATCAGCTTTTTTAGTGCTAAGTCTTCTACTTGGCTGATTTATTTCAGTAGTATATAGAGTTTGTATTATAAAAACCTTCATATAATGTAAAGATTTGTTCCACTTTTCGGTTAGATAAACCATCAAATCACCAGTGGACCTATTGCTACGAAAGCCATACTGCCGGTCATTAAGAAGCTTCCGTTCTTCAAGATATTTCTTGAGCTGATAATTAATCAGCGTTTCCATGACCTTGGAAAGAAGGGACGTTAGTGCGATCGGTCGATAATTTTAGGGAGAAGAAGAGTCGCCTTTTTTGGAATCGGCTGAATAAATGCTGTTTTCCATCTACTCGGAACGAGACCAGAAGAATAGGATAGATGGAAAAGCTTACGCAGGGGTTTTGCTAGCGTGGAAGAACACCTCTTCAGAATAATAGCGGGGATACCATCCGGACCAGCGGATTTATGTATGTTGAGATCCTTCAAGACTCTTGCCACGGTACGAGTACGAAAAAAGATTTGTCCCATAGAATCACTAACGCGCTCAAGAATTGAGGGATTCATGACACTATCCGGCAAGGTGGAATTTGCGGCAAACTGCCTTACAAACAAGTTAGCTTTATCAATAGAGCTAACGAAAGGAGGTTCATTGACAACAAGCGTAGGAACCGAGGAAGAGGAAGAATTCCTCATAGTTTTTACAAATGACCAAAAATTCTTACTGCCTTTGGGACATTGCAGTATTTTTTGCCTTGATTTTTGATCATGTAAAAATTTGATCCGTCGAATATGGGCGTTACAGGCCTTCCTGGCTTGTTTGAACTTTTTCCGGTTTTCCTCAGTTGGGTTGGCTCTAAAACACCGGAAGTTTACCTCTTTTTCCTTGATAACCTCTTTACAGCTCAAATCAAACCATGATTTATCCTTGGGTCTGATACTTTTAACCCTATTTGGGATAAAATGTTTCATTCCCAAAAGAATTATGTTAGTTATCATATCTGCGCTGGAATCTACGTCACTATCGAGGAAGCATAGTGACCAGTTAAAGATCCTGAAAAAGTTATTCAAACCGTTCCAGTTGGCTTTCTCGTACTGCCATACGGTTCTTCTAGGAGCTCTTTCTCTAACTGGATTTGTTTGACATGAGAAATTTGCAGATATAACACTATGGTCAGATGTGCCTAGACGCGTCAATACACTTATTGTGTATTTATAAGGGTCAGAGGTAAGAAACAAGTCAAGAGTATTTTCTGCTCGGCCATTAACGTCCGATATTCGAGTAGGCTCGTTGACAAGCTGAGTAAGGTGGTTAAACTCAGCAAAAATCTCAACACACATTCCTTCGGGTGTTGTCTGGCCTGAATAGAGAAGCCAAGAAGAATTGTGAATACTGAAATCGCCCGTAATAACGATTTCAGTGCCAGGATATAGGGAAACAATTCTTTGGATGGAGTCGGAGCATCAAATTCGTTAGAAGTTGAAACTCTATCCAGATTTGGGCTTCTATAAAGAAAGCAATAGTGAATGATGTGCTTATTAATGGAAAATTTAAACCACATAAAATTGAAGAAGGAGTTGGTGCAGCGACCATATTGTGGTAAGAGCTGATAAGCAACATCATTCCTAATATATGTGGCGAGACCATGGTGGGAAAAGAATAATGGCACCAAGCTATACCCATGAATAAAGAATTCAGCAGGATCGGAATCCTCACCCACTTGGGTTTCACTCAGTGCCAAAACAGCTGGCCTGTTAGTTAAATAAGGGTTAAATAATGTATTGAAATTTAATATTTGATTGTATTAAAATTCAATAAATTTTGTTTTTATCCCGAAACTCTCGACTCAATGCTCAAAAAATACTTTTTAACTCGTACTTGAATTGAATATCGAGGTATTAATTTTGAACACATTAATATTAGATTTTAATACATATGTAGGTATTTATTTTGTCAAAAGTAAACTCCGTTAGTTTGTTTCAACACGTGGGCGTCGTCGGTCGGCAACATGGAGTTCCTAATGGAAAATTTAGTTGGGATTAACATTAAAGTGAAAAACGTGGAAAAAAAATACAATAATTTAAAAATCAGACGCATGAATCATCTGAATCCTTAATTGTTTCAAATGAAGATATCCTTCTTTCAAGTAAGTAATAAATTTAAGTGCCATATACATATTTATTTCCTTGAGAGTGCAAGCCGTGCTAATTTATTTAAAGTTTGTTTTTGTTTTAGTCTTGGAAAACGAAGAACCGGTGAACGGATTTACTTTGAAGGATCGAGACAGTGTGCTGATTCCAGTGGATTCCTTGTGCGATATAGTGCGGCAGTATTCAGGCTGTGCCTGCTTTCTTGTGGTTCTTGACACTGCTGATGGAGAGCCTCCTAATCAAATAAGCGAAAATTTGAAAAAAAACTAGAAGCAGCAATTGGGAGCTCTCATCTTTTATACAAAGAAGTAAGTAACTTTTTCAATAGTAAATTTGATGTACTTATATAAATAAAATTTTCCTTATTTTACAGGGATTAAAAGCACTTATAAAAACAAGCACAGCGGCATACATTTTGAATAAGTACGCTAAAGGATTCTTCTCGAAGGGCGTTAGGGACGGCGGGAGCTGAGTATCTGCTATTAATTTTCAATACTATGTGGGTTCAAAAGCAATCCAATCAAATCTTATAAATAGTATTGAAATTTAATAAATAGGTATTAGTTTTCAATACTATGTGGGTTCAAAGTAATCCAATGAAACCTTAAATAGTATTAAGATTTAATAATCTTGTATTACATTTAAACTCTCTTTGGGCTTAAAACGAGTAAAAAAATATTCAATTTAAATGAAAAAATATATGTTTTCAATATCCACCGTATTAAATTCTAATGTAAAATATAAATGCATTTAAAACCAATACAAGAAGTGATGAATTTTATTTTTTTGGTTTAAATACTAATACTAAGTGTGTTACTATTTAATAATACGAACTTGTTTTTTAATACAAAACAGTATTGAAATTCAATATGTCTTCTATTGAGTTTGAAAATCAAAGCATTACTTTTAAATTGGGGTGGCCGTGGCGCGATGGATGTGTGCTCGCCTGTGAACCTCATGATCACAGGTTCGATACCTGCCGTCGTCTATGTCGTTTTAATTCCATTAAAAACCTTCTAAAATTGTCATCAATGGGTTGCTGGTTTACTCATAACATGTTGTTCAGACATAACACTAACAACATGTAATTGAGTAACTAGTATGCCCAACAAGGATGAAAACGAATAAAATAATGTGAATTATAAACGACATAGAAATAAGACACGGCATTTCTCCGCTTTAGCTCAGCCGCCATCCCTGGAGATAAAAATATCTGAGACAACCACCAACAGTTTCAGAACATCGTGTCACACATCTTTCCTATCCTTCTTGCTCTTCATTAACTTCACGCCCGCGCTGCGTTGAAACATTTAAAGGGTAATTATAATCCCTTGAGCGCGGGTAGATTATATAACAAAAAAAAAAAAAATCAAAAACAACCTTAATCTACTTAAAAAACTTCACGTAGACACAAAATTACAAAGGGTGACCTATAATGCTACTTTCCCATATGAAAATCTTTTATTTCATATAAAAATATTTCATTAGTTAGTTAGTACCTATGTAAACTATCAACTATATCGCATGATAAATTGGTATCGTTTTATTCTCATTCGTCATTTAACTTCATTCTGTGTTATTTTCCGAAATCATAAACAATTTTTTAAAGCACTTATGTATATGTATACGTTTGTAACCCTGTTAATATAATTTTTTATAATAAATATATTTTCTTAAGAAACTTGCATCAAAATTGACAGCAATCGATAGATATACATGAAGCACTTTGTTCATTAACTAAATCTACCTTCACAACTAAGCTTCTCTTTCAGGGTCGCCTTCATAACAAAATGGTAAACAAAAATTGCACCACACTTACTTTACGAAAGAGGAACAATTTCTCGGTTAACCACTACAAATTATATTTTACAGCAATTTAAATAAATTGCACACTCATCAATCAGCAGTCATTGAGGCGATGATGGTGTGGCTCCACAAATACCCCTCCTTCATCTATCCATATTGGCAGCCCTATCCGTAAAGAATTCACTGTTATTTCTGAATCCACCATCGGAACAACAACACTTCAACCAACACACCGTCTCCCTATTACCTCGCGCTCTGCAGCACTCTAGTTTTCAGTTCGAATGACGACAATTTCCCTCCTGCCAATATAACTTTATGGCGCCGTCTAGACATCAAGTGTGAGACACAATTCCCACCCATCTAGCCCACCATCATGATGAGTCCTTGGGGCGTACAAAAAGTTAGACAATACAAAAACAGTGAGAGAACATTCAAGAAAAATTAAGGTCGAGGATTATGTATACTAAGCCATAGAAACACAGGAACACAAAAAATAGCAAACACACTGCAGGCAAACATACATAAGGACACCATTTCCCTTACGATGCACAGACACAAGGAACATTCTATTATGTCATAACACTAGTTGTTTTTAGATGCTGCCAGGACTAGGACCAACGATCAGGAATTGCAATAACAAACATAACAGAAACAAAAACAAAAACAGAAAGAAAATCAAAAGTCAAGCTGAAGGGATAACAGTGCGACACTATAAGCCCAATACAACGAGAACCCCATCGAAAAGAATGAGCAATTGATCCTAAGAGATACATAAAAGTACCTAAATAAAAAAAGGATTGAAAAAGTAAGGGATACGCGAGGACACATACATCCATACATGGTTGCTGTGCTGAGGGCTTATGTTTCCATTCCCTCTAGACCAATGTTTGTTTTCGAACCCCTTCCCATCTTTCTTAGAACTGAAACAACTCCGGATTCTATTATCTTCATACAGGATATTGTTTTTTTTTTTTCTTTCGGTACAGAAAACACTTCAATGGCTTTTTTGTGCTAAGAAAGAACAACCAAAACTACACTCAAGCGCAAGAAAGATATTGTCAAAGTTCTCATTTTGCTTTTTGCAAAATAAGTGAAATAAGATTTTATCATATATTTCAGAACTATGTATGTATTTAATTTCGAAAATGACTACAAATGACTTTGATAGAATTCCTGTTTGTAAATGAAGAAAATTATCGTTTAATTTTTAGTTAAATAAAAGGTGGGTAGGTCAAAATTTCAAGACTGGCCCTGCGGCCGAATCAACGTTGAAGTTCTTCGTTTTGATACCATAACTCCTTTGAACCTGGGAATGGAATTGGTATGTGGAATTGAGGATATATCCTCCCTGATAGAGTTCTAAATAGGATGAAATAGGTTTTGATGTGTCTTAATGTTGTTTGTTTATTTTAGCACAATCAGCAGGGATCGGATCACTCACTCTACTAGACCACCACCTGCTTCCGAAACCATCTACACGGTACCAAACTAGGCTGCTAGGCAGTTAACCAACATTTAGGTGGTTAAGCGGCAGGTAAACAGATCGAGTGATGATCCTGCGACTGTGCACCATTAACCCCCAATCCGTTAGCTCACGGTCTAAGGAATACAATGGAGGGCACGGTACAGAAGTAACTAAGGTTCGTCATTTCCTGGGTTGAGAAAAGAGAGCATCTTCAATTCCTAGATTTATTAAAAAATGCCTTTTCGAGTTATTGTGCTCTAATTTGACCAAAGCAGGGCGTTTGCAGAGGAAATGAATGACTGATTCCCTTTCCTGCTACGAGAGTGAATGTTGGGACGAACGTCTAGCTCCCTTGCATAGATACTTTTACAATTGATCAGTGTTCGCTACAGACAAAAATGATCATGGCTATGCCTGCTCATTAGAACTAGTGTACAAAGTTTATATTAGGTGAGTCAAATCTTCCTAGATATTTTGCATTAAGTTAAACTGTTTCACCTGCAGTTTGATTCGTTAAGAAAAATTGAGATAATATTGCCCTTCATAGCTGCAAGCGGTATATTTACTCTTTCCGCATGTGAGCAATGAAGGGGTGATTCTTGCCCGCCAGTTCGTCTGCCCGTGCATTCCCATCAATGGCACTGTCACCCGCACTGAGACTAGTTTTCAAGCTCGCAATCTCTGATAGCAACTGAAACTGATATCTAAGATTTTGTGCTGTGTATATTTGTTTCTTCAACAGCAACTAATTTAATGATCAAAACGGGACGAACTATTGCAACCCACGATTGAAAAGTGATCAATCATTTCGTTGCCCCAGTGTACGATATCAATATAATCCGTACAAAGTTGGACGAATAGATAAATTCCAAGATATTTTGCCCCCTTAGCATACTTGATAAGAAATACCCTAAATTGGTGAATTTTTAACTTTATCTATTGGTATTGTATTTTGCAATGCCACTTGTCATTATTACTCATAGCTATCAGGCTGGAGGTCTATTGTCAAATCGAGCCTTGTCAATCTAAAAAATATTTTTTTTTCATGGGTACTGAACATCTCTTCGAAGGAAGGCACAAAGTGCCTCTCATCTTACAAATTCGGATTTGGCAGAAAATCCTAAGTCTTTTCCATTCCTGTCGATTCATTCAAACCGCTTCCCTTATTTAAATGCCACTTAAGGTTTGATGGATCTTTGCGGTTATCGCTCATTTCAATTGAATTGTTTTCTACAAAAAATTAAATTACAAAACTACATGGACGAAGCTCAGCCAAAGCCATTAATTTTTGTTGTTGAGTAAATATATGTTAAGGGATGGCCGTGGCACGATGGTTGTGTGCTCGCCTGTCAACCTCATGATCACAGGTTCGATCCCTGCCGTCGTCTATGTCGCTTTAATTCCATTAAAACCTTCTAAAAATTGTCATCATAATGTAATGTAGTTGGCATAACACTAACAACATGTAACTAAGTTAAACTAGTATGACCAACAAGGATGAACACGAATAAAATATGTGAATTATAAGCGACATAGAAATAAGATACGGCATTTCTCCGCTTTAGCTCAGCCACCATCCCTGGAGATAAAAAATATCTGAGACAACCACCAACGGTCTCAGAACATCGTGCCACACATCTTTCCTATCCTTCTTTCTCTTCATTAACTTCACGCCCGCGCCGTGTTGAAACATTTAAAGGGTAATCATAATCCCTTGAGCGCGGGTAGATTATAAAAAAAAAAAACGTCATACGAGTATGGAAGTACCATTTCTAGAAACAAACGAATTTCTATTCTAAGAAATTCCAAAGAATGGTCTACAGTAATCCCCGCTTAGTTGCACCTCGCTTAATTGAACATCCCGCTTAATTGACCGAAAAAGTTGCATTGCAAAATTTCCCGTATTAGTAGCATAGCTTTTTAGATGGTTAATTAAACCCCGCTTAATTGAATTACTCGGTTAATTCAACTTTAAAATATGCACCCAAAAAAAAAATATATGGACATTTTTCGGATAATTGGACGTACAAAAAAATTATAATGAAACAAATATTAGAAATATTTTATTACTTAACCTACGTCTGAAGTGGTTTTTTAAAAGACAGGTATCATTCAAGATGAAGAGAAGCCGGAAAATGATATCGTGGTCATAGACAACATACTTAAGTGCAATGCTTAACAGACGCCGAAATTTTAAAAACGGTTTAAGAAAAAGAAGAAGTTGAAGCCATATTACCATCGACTTTCGAAATTCTTCAGGACATTGCAATTCTACGTTTATACTTCTTACCACTAAATAAATTTACAGTTGAGCTGAAAAACAAGAAAACATTGTTCAAAACAAAACAATCAATCAAAATCAAATCACAAATTTTTCCAAACCAATGTATGCAAATAACCATTATGAGCCTTTCGAGGTACATACCTACATACTATTGTATTTATTATTTTTTTTATCCTTTTCGAAGCTAAAAGTGACTTTTTTTTAAGAATAATTTATTTCTGTTTCATAGTTTTAATTATGTATGTATGTATGTATGTTTATTTTTTAAATAAAACGTGTTCAAATATTTTTGTGTGTGTATTCTTTTTCAGTTTTTTCAAGGTTTTCGTAAGTTGACAATGAAATGTTCATAGTAAATTTCTGGGATGAATATTTTAATTTTTAGTTGACCGACTCGTGCAATTATACGGGTTTCGTTTAATTGAACAGGTCGGTCAATTAAGCGGGGTTTCGTTAATTGAACCACCCGGATAATTGACCGAAAAATCTGACAAAATGGTCAGTGCAATTAAGCGGGGAATACTGTATTCACTATTTCATTTCTATATGTTTTGTCTTAAATACGTTTATTTTTAGTTTTATTCTTTCTTTTCTATAGAAATATAACAAACAGGACAGCAGTAAAAGTTTTAATTTTAACTAAAAATCAACACCTAATATCAACCTAATCTTGGACCGGGCCCTGTCATGTGAAACATTTTCCACCGATTACCTGAAAATATAAGTTAAAAGTAGTATGTATGCCCTTTCCACTCAACCTCAGATCATAGATCATATGTCATTCTTACTTAATGTAAGTGTTGGCTTCATCTCAGTATATTTATTTTGATTCAGTGGACTAGAATCATTTTTATCGTTTTCCCAAGATATTTCTGAAATTGCGAGTATTAGGGTAAGATAATCTCGACATAAATTAATTTTTTTAACTGTGTATGTAACTTGCCCAAATGAACACCTAATTACATCAGTGTACCATTTGAAATTGATATTCTAATATTTTTCCAGTTGCTTCTCCAATATAAATGTTTCCGTCTGATTGTAACAGTATGGTTTGACATTTTCCATTAATTTAATGCTTTCAATCTGAAACTTTTGAATATCTTCGATTTTGGGGTCAGTCAAGCTCCCTAAGTACTTCAGAAATGTTGATTTTGAATAGCTATGGTATCTGTTTGCAGAAGATCATTTGTGACACTTAAGGTTTTATAAATTTCTTTTCAATAACATTGATATTGTAATATTTTTGCTAGGTTCGTTAAATAAAACTTATTACACTTTTTAGTATTTCTTCTTTATTCACACTATTCAATTCAAAACAGTAAATCTCAATTTATAAACAACTCAAATACTTTTATTCAAATTTAAATCACAATACTTTTTCACACTTTCATAATCCAAAATCAACTGTGTCTCGCTCACCGTGAACACTCCCTTATATACTCAAATTAGTTGTTCTCGAAAGTTCTTGTCTTGGAATGTTCTAGATGGTTGGAATAAGGGGAAACACATTTGACATTGGAAAAGAGCTTTTTGTTTCTTCCATAAATTAGATATACAATTTTCCAACAGATGGCGCTGTAGTAGTATAAAGCTCTGTTCACAACAATATTATCATCCTTTGACAAGTTTATAAAAAACCCGTTCATCCAGTTCGTCTCTGAGACTTTTGTGATACCTAATAGACAAGCAGTTGGTATAATTTTGCTTTAAAATTCCAGCCCACACTATCGATTTGTTTCTTATGTATGTCCCATTTATCCAGTTAAAGAGAAGCATCCCATTAGGACCGGTTGCCAATACGAGAAAGCCAACTGGGATGGTCTGATTAACCTTTTCAGAATTTTTAAATGGTCACTACGTTTCCTCGATATTAGCGTTGATGTTAGAGCTGATATGATCACAGAAGTGATTTTTCTTGGGAACTAACTAGCAGAATTAAAGTATAAAACCTATAGAAAAGTCTGGGTTGGATACAAGCTGTAAAGAAGAAGAAGAATCAGGTTGAGAAAAGTAAGTTTCCGCTCTAACAAAGTCAACCCAACTAAGAAAAATCCGAAAAAGCATAAACAAGTCAGAAACCATTGCAACGCTGTTATAAAAAGAACTAAATTCTTACATGACCACAAATTAAGGAAAAAAATTCTGCAATGTCCCAAAGGGAGTACAAATTTCTGGTCATTTGTCAAGAACGTAAGAATTCAAGTCCATCTTCGCTTCTTACTCTCATCATCAACGACAACTAGATAACTAGCTCTTTAGATAAGGAAAATATACTTGCAGATCATTTTGCTCGTAGCTCTACGTTGCCTTATAACAACATCGCCCCTTCTGTACTTGAAAACGTAAATAATTCGATGAGGCGGTGTGGACACTCGTGCAGTTGCAATAACCCTACGAGATCTTGATATAAGTAAATCCGCTGGTCCTAATGGTATACCCCCGAATTCTTCTGAAGAGGTGCTCTTTATTGGTCACAAAACCATTGCGTAAGCGATGGAAAATCGCTCCTACTGTCCTGGAATCTTCCCAGCATTTGTCCAGCCTGTTTCAGCCTAAAAAAAGCGACTCATCCTCCCTTTGCTCCTTTCGACCAATTGCACTTACAAGGTCATGTAATCGCTGAGAAATCATCAGCTCAAGAAATATCTCGATGATCGAAAGCTTCTTAATGATCGGAAATACGGCTTTTGCAGCAATCGGCGATCTGATGGCATATCTCACCGAAGAGTGGCACAGATCTTTACATTGTTTTGAAAATAGTAAGATTATTGCGCTTGATATTTCTAAGTCATTTGATAGAGTTTGGCACCAGGGTCTCTTATCGAAAATGCGTGCGTTTGGTATTAACAAAACCCTAATTCATTGGATAAGAAATAACTTTTAGATCGTTCAATACATGGTTTCAAGTCTGATTTTACAAAATAAATGCTGGTACTCCCCAGGGCTTCGATTTGTCTTCGACTCTCTTTGTCATTTATATAATTGCTCTCTTTTTTGAAACTTCTAATCCACTTCATTGTTTTGCCGACGACTCTACTCTCAGCTTCTGATAGGCGTTCTCAAATTCACATCCATCTCCTTCGGAAATGGAATTGCAACTGTATCGTTCATTTAACTCCGCACTTTACAGCATTGTTAAATAGGGTATAAGAAATCGTGTGGAGGTTAATGCTTCGAAAACTCAATGCTTTGCCATTGTCTTTGAATGCCACTTGCATCAAAGAAGCCGAAAAACCCTCAGTACTCGGTATGTGTACTAACAACGATTTTCGTTGGAATAACCACATTATCAAGACCGCCAAAAATGCTGCTAAATGCGTAGGATTTCTATATCGATCTAAAAAAATGTTCATCCCCTCTGACCTGTCTAATCAATGAGGCATTAATATGCTCACAACTTGAGTAAGACTCACATCTTTGGGCAGGTGCAGCACAAACTTCTCTCCATTTATAGAATCCATAACATAGTGCTAAAATTTACGATAGTATAGGAAACTAAGCTATCATGGAATCATTGCCATATCTTGAACAAATTGGAATGTTTCATGTATATCCTTGTTTTATCACTTCTTTAACAAGCAATGCTAACTCGAAGAAGCTAGTTGCATTGCTTCACTCAATCAATTCATCCATGATACCCGTTTCGGTAGCTTTACATTTAAGCTTTATTGAAGAATTTCTTTTCGACTTCGCCCAAATTTACTAACATATAGGTAATGGGCCGCAAAAGAAAACAATATGAAGGTAAGATAACAGAAAGCGAAACAATAAAAAAAAACAATAACAAAAAGTAAAGTAACGATATGCGAAATAAAAATTTACGAATTGGTCTTGACGAAATAGAAAATTCAAAAAAAAAAAAAAATACCCCGAAAGATCTGTACTTATCAAAAACACATTTTTTTATAACTACTCTGTTGCATTTCTATTTCTATACCCTTCTTATAATATATGAAACAAACAAAATTAACTCTCTCTGTCTCCCTATAACTGTTTAGACCCCGAATTAGTTTTACACCATTTTATCCTTTAATTGCCTCATATTATCAAAGATCATCACCTGAGAACGGATCGTTTGATTTGGCAGATTTATTTTTTATGTTTTTGCTATTGTAAGGAAAAGGATTGCATCAAAGAAAATTTTTGAAAAATCTTTTTCGAGATCCTCTTTGCTCTAAATAAACATTTTTAGTTTTTAAAAACCAATATTTTATTTTTAAAAATTATGTAAAAAAGGGAAAAAAAGGGAATTTTATTGGATACTATTTGTTTTTTAAAATGTTATAAAATAAAAAACAAAGGTGGTGAGTTAAATTTTCACTGAAGTATTCTAAACAATGCAATGTAACGATCCAAATCGATTGAACCAAGAACCTGCCCGAGTCCTGTTTTGTTGATGTGATTTTTTGTGTGTGTTTGTATTCAGTATTTTTTTTTTTGTTCTATTGCTATACATGACATGTTGACCTATTTAGAAGATTCTCTCTTCTATTTAATTTCCTCTCCCTCATTACCTATTACTGAGTACTGCCTGACATGACGTTCTTTCTTTTTTGTTGTTTTGTTTGAATTTGAACATCCTTCGTCTTCATCATCTCTTATTAAGTCCAAGGCAACAACTAATTGAAATTAAATTCGCTTACAATTTTCTTTTTTTTTTACGTAATGTAATTGGAAGCCTTAAAGGCACCAATGATGATGGTTGTAAGGACAACCGACGACGTTACCAACGTTATGGACCGTGGGGTGAAGTGAGACAGAGCTAGCGATAGAGAGGGGGACGAGGAGAAAGAGGCATGGATCCTGATTTGTAATGACATTATGCTTTAATCCTTGTGACCTAAATTGTAACGAGGATGAATAGCGTGGCGTCTAAAATGAGTGAAAAGAGTGCAACGAGAAAATAATTCATAACAACAATTATAATTGATGCTAATGAAAATGAAAATTCCAATGACGCTGGTTGATTATGATGATGGTTTGAGGGTAACAGATATTGGGGTTGATGTGAAGGGCTTGATATGGAAGCTTTAAGGTTTGCTTAGATTATTGTGAGTTTTGACTATTGAAAGGTTGTGCTTGTAACTTGCCAAAATCATCTTACGTAGGTTTTCTCTACTTTAATGCAATTTTGAGTTTAGGTATCAGAAGTACATATATTGGTCAAGCAGTTACTATTTTTTACAAACTCTCTTATATGTATATATCGCACCCTCAGAATGAAAGTGACCGAACTCAAAATTCCCGTAACTTATGATTTCTTAACAAACTGACCTTAAAATGGGATCTCTACAGCCCTGTGGTGAAAAATATACCGAAAGATGACTAAGAAAGGGGCAGTCTATACATCGGTCACTTGAAATATGTGAGAGATACGTTCAACCTTACTCAAAACTATACTTTCTTGAAGACTTTATTGCTCATTTCCTTTTAAAGTTAGGTCACTTTAATTCTAGGGGTGCGATATGTATTTACTTCAAATGTATTTAAAATTCAGAATGAATTTTTTGATGAAGTATTTTATAGGTATTTACTTTTAAAACCAAACATGCGTGTCAAGCATGAATCCTATAGACCGAGATAGATATTTTCTATAGTTTGAAAAATTAATTCCAGGATTTGGAGAGTGTGTGGGTGTGAAAATCTATCAAACTGAAATATTTATTTTGATATAGTCCAAGCATATGGCACATGATTTAAGGGTACTTTTAAATACCGGATCTAATAAAACCAACTCCAAGACTATACGACTACCATACACAGTTATAGTTTATGTAGTTTTTTTATGAAATCAACAGATCAAATAAGAGGTTTTTGGACGAATTTAAATACACTACAGAGTAGAGATACCGCAAATATTCGGCCACTATTCGGCATTCGGCCTATTTTTTTGATATTCGGTATTCGGCCGAATAGTTCACAACATATTCGAAATCGATTACAGCTTCTGCAAATAACCTCTCCCTAATAAACTAGTACCAGGAGACGAGAGGGAGATTTCAGCAAATGTTGTCAAGTTGGGAAACAGTTTTTTATTTGCTGACCACCACTTGTAAGGGTCTGCCATCCGATCTTGGCGAAAAGTTCTTAAAAAAAAATCTATTTTGTTTTCAATGGCGGTTTTCTCAACATCATTTTGTCTATAGCACCTTCCTCAAAATATTCCCAGAAACTGTTGTGCCTCGTCAAAAGTCACGTAGGAGTTAGATACACAACACATCGTTTCGTTGGCCGAATTTTCGGTATTTTTTTTAGGTCCAAAACTAACGGTACCCCCCATACACCCATAATGCATAATCTTATTTATCTCGAAAACGGCTCTAACGATTTTGATAAAAAAAAATAAGTTTGATATTATGTACATGGACGACATATTGGTCAAAAAAAATTTGGGGCGAAGTGTTATTAACGGTACCTGTCATAGAACCGTTTTTTTGATTTTCGACTTTCTCATTAACTGCTCTAAGGATTTTAACCAAAAATTTTCAGCAGGAGTCCCCTTAAGCTTAAAATAATATTGCTATATAAAAATATTCGAAAAAATATTTGTTGGTTTTTTTTTTTTTTTTTAAATCAATATCTTTAAAACCTATGAACGATTATTTTTTGAAATTATTTCCTAAAATCAATATTATTAAAATTCGCATCCCACATTTTTTTCTTGAAGAATTTTAAAGAAATTTCTTATATAAAAAATGTATTTAATAATAAAACGATTTCTTAAAGTTTGTTTACATACATTCATACTTTTCTAGAAATCAGACGGCAGTTTTATGCATTTGAACATTATTATCTCATTAAATCTATGTTTTATATTTATACCGGCTTTCTGGAAACCTTTTTCGTTTCACAGAAAACCGCCGTTGTTGAATATCAAACTAAACTTTTCTCTCTCACACACATTCACTGATTAGCAAGTTGGTGGGTGTCTTTCCAAAACTTACCGAATATTAATGGCCGAGTTCAGACTATTATTAGCTAAATTTTTCGAGAAAAACCAAAACGAATCAAATCGAGAAAAAGGCTTTTCCTAGGCATTCCCCCCTAGTTACAATTAAATACTCGCGAGTGTTTCGAAATGCGGAGCCATCTTTGCCAACTAAATAATAATGAGACGAAAGAGGAAATCATATTTTAAAACACGAACTATATTCCTAGTGGACCTTTTTGAAAAAGACGTATTAATATCTTTAGGAGAAGAATCTAACAGTTACTCTAATCCTTAGGGACCCTTACACTTACAAAAAGAATTTAGGTTATTTAATAGCTTAAGGAAAATTTAGGGCGTTGTGTTGTTTTGAGGATAGGTAAGAGTCCACTTGACTCGTTACCTCTTCAGCTCATCCGCTCCGCTGGCATTCGTTTTGTTCCATGTGACCGCCCGTTTACATATCAGAGTAATAATTGAACCTCGGGAACCATTCAACTCGAAACCTGTATTTGTCACTTTTGGAAAATGCTGACTTAGTACACCAATGGTTGATGGTACCATGGTTGCCCTCAACCTCGCTCGCCAGAATTTTGCAGCCGCAACCAAAGAAAAGAAGAAATTAAAACCAGTCATTATTGCGGTAAATTTTACCGTAACAAATCCAACGTGTACAAAAAATAGAATTTTATTATTAAGTATTTAAAAAATATTATAATTATTAGTATTTAAAAAACGATGTTTCAAAAACTACAATTCTGAAAAAGCTTGATAGCAAATTAAATCTATGATTTTATCCTAAGCAACTTGTAAATAAAATGCACGACTGGGTCGCACGAACTTGCTTTTATATAAACGACTAAGAATTTTAAAAATGAACGTTAGAGAAAATTTTTGATAAGCATAAAATAAATTTTTCAAATGACTAAAACAACTCGTTTAGTAGTTGGAGCTAAAAACAGGACGCCATGTGATTCAAGCAATTTTAGCTTATGCAAGAACAAAACTTGTAAGTCTGTACTGGTTTCTTAAAAAAATAAGCTTTTATATAAGAAAAAATAAATATTTTTAAGAAAAAATGTTAGTATGTCAATTTAAAGTTTTTATTATTGTTCGAATAAAAATTAGATTTACAAAAAAAAATATTAAGCCGTTTCAGAGATATCGAATTTTCCAAAAAAGTAGATTTTTTTTCAAAAATTCAAAAAATATTTTCCTTAAAGTTTTGAAATGCAATGTTATTTAAAACTTTAGGAGCTTCTCTATAAAAAAATTTCATTAAAATCCGTTATGTCGATAATGAGAAATTCTAAATTCGAAAAAATGGTTCTATGGTAGGTACAATCAGTAATATCTTGATTTCAATTTTTTTTATTAAATTATAGACCGTAAAAATTAATCAAACCAAACAAAAAATTTTTGCGAAAAACCCGGAACCGTTTTCGATTAAAATATGATTTTCGAAAACCATTTTTTAACATTTGTATGGAGGGTACCGTTATTTTTAGGTAAAATACATTTTTTTCTTACATCTTATAGATTGAATTCAGAAACTTTTATTTATAAAGTTTTAAAAAAATCAAACATGGGGTTTTTGAAATATTGAGTTTTGGAAAACAAAAAATTTAATTTTTTTCTTACATCAAAAAAAATAAAATGCACGACTGGATCGCACGAACTTGCTCTTATGTAAAAGTACTTTGGAATTTAAGATACATTTTATAAATATTAAACATGGATTTAATGAGATAATAATGTTCAAATGCATAAAATTGCCGTCTGGTTTCCGGAAAAGTATGAATTTATGCAAATAAACCTTAAAAAATCATTTTATTATTAAATAAATTTTTTATATAAGAAATTTCTCTAAAATTTTTCAAGAAAAAAATGTGGGATGCGAATTTTAAGTATTTAATAATATTGATTTTAGGAAATAATTTCAAAAAATAATCGTTCATAGGTTTTGAAGATATTGATTTAAATTTTTTTTTAAAACCCAATAAATATTTTTTAGAATATTTTTATATACAATATTATTTTAAACTTAAGGGGACTCCTGCTAAAAATTTTGGGTTAAAATCCTTAGAGCCGTTAATGAGAAAGTCGAAAATCAAAAAAAACGGGTGTATGGCAGGTACCCCTAATAAAATTTTGCCCCAAAATTTTTGTTGACCAAAATGTAGTCCATGTCCATAATATCGCACCTAATTTTTTTTATCAAAATCGTTAGAGCTGTTTTCGAGATAAATAAGATTTTGCATTACGGGTGTATGGGGGGTACCCTTAGTTTTGGAGCTAAAAAAAAAATTTCAATTTCTCCTCTAGGGAATCACCGAAGACCCTTAACTACCGAGTTTGAAGAAAATACCTCCTGTAGTTTAGGCTGTAGTTCGAGGTACAGACATACAGACATACAGACATACAGACAGACAGACGGAATTGACGGACCCACTTTTTTCGTCTTCGCTATCATCGTAATGTCAACTTTGATCAAAATCTCGAGTTCGATTTTTTTTCCAAATGCAGAACTTGCCCTATAGTACCTATATCGCAAGTAAAAAATTGGAAAATTTAAATACACAATAATATTCAAACTGCTGCATAAACAAATGATCAAAATCGGTTGTACCGTTTTTTGAGAAAAACCAAAGAAAATGATTCCAAGGGGGGAACCAAAAATAACCATTTTTTGGATTTTTTTTAACTATTTCCTAGCTTTAACTAAATGAAAACTTATTATTTTAAAAAAAAAAATCTGTGGGGCAGTTTTTGAGAAAAAAAAGATATTTATAAAATTTCGAAAAAAAACGTAAGACAGGTACCGTTTTTTCGGTCTTAAAAAAAAAGAAAAAAACGTGTGGGGGGAAAATTAAAAATACTGTCTTCCAAGTTTAAAGAAAATCGGCCAAGCCTCGTAGGCTGTAGTCGTAAAGAAAGTCAGACAGAATTGCGAGACCCACTTCTTTAGTCTTCGAGTTCGATTATATTTCGGACTATATTTTGGTCAAACAAAATTTTAAAAAAAGTTTTACTAACGGTACCGGTCATAGAACCGTTGTTTTTTATTTTCGACTATCTCATTAATGGCTCTAATGATTTTAACCAAAAATAATAAGTTTTAAATAATATTGTATATAAAAATATAAAAAAAAATTTTACGTTATAACGAAGGATTGTGATACATCTATTTTTTAAGCCCATTTTAAATTTGGTATGGTGTCTTACCAAATCTTTAAAATGAAAAGGTGTCCTCTAGGTGGAGAAATTAGTTTGGGTATTTAAGATTAACATTTTATTTGGATGTACTTGATGCATATTGAAAATATTGTTAGATATTTATTGATGTTTAGTCCAGCCTTAAAAAAATAAACTAAAAAACTTTTTGCCAAGTTTCTTTATAGAGTATCTAATAAGGTTTCCTTTTTGTAATTTTGTATGCTGGAAATTTCTGCAGACAGAAATTCAGCTAGGAAAAATTAAAATTACTTTCAACACACAAAAAATCAAAACAGAAAAGAATGAAAAATACAAACTCTCATCAAAAACTATCGAGTTAAATTTTTGGTCTCTTGATACAATTAATCAAATATTTAACATGGACATATTTCATAAATAGATTTTGTCCTTCCGTAATGAAGAAATCTCCTTCACACATTTTAAACAAAAGGAGCAAGAACTAGAAACCTGATTCTTGTTTTGTATTTTGTATTAACCACAACAAACGTTTGTACTTTTATTTTCCCATCGTGGTGACAACGCGTTGGTCGTTAGAACGTAAACATATAGCTATAAGTTCATGGTACACAATTACGATATATAGTATATCCCTTCTCAAGGATCTATATGAAAAATAGCTATTATTATATTTTTTCCTTCAGCAACCATCTAGCGCGAAGACAAAGGGTGGATTTATTTTTGTTGTTCGCTCAATTTGTTACCAACGCCGCCGCCGGCAAGCATCGCATAAGGGCGAGTCCTTGAGGATATTTATTGACTTTGGCAACAATAATAAAGCTATTGATAATTCAAAATAACAAGACGAAGAGTTTTGTACGCCCACGCTCTGTGCTGATGTCTTTAAATTGTTGTTAAAGTTTTGTAAAGAAAAAAGAAAACCAGTTTTCACTCTACAAGAGAGAGAAACAAATCTTCGTCGAAAAAGACCATATAACTATTGAACCCTATTGAATTAAATCTGTTCGAAATTTAACGAGGCACATGTGCCAAGTTACAATTCATCCACAGAAAGTAATTGTTTGGTGTTGATTGTGCATCAATGGGATCATCGGTCTTCTTTGAAAACGCCTAATAAGATTCAAGTTAACCATGTATGGATTCTTAAATTTCTGAGGGTATGAACTCGTACTAAAAGTGGGAAAAATGTGGGGTCTTCAATCTAAGCCGCGATGGTACCGATCCTCACGTATGGTTCGATTGTATATAATATCAATAAACTGGAGAAGGTACAAAGAACTGCTAGCGTTGGCACCATAGAGCTCTAAGCTCTTGCCCAACTGATGCCTTAATCGTTTTTCTGTACCTTTTTCACTTGATTTACCCATTTAACAACTAGTATCTTGCATTGCATTAAGACTAAAGGAATCGAATTTTTGGATTGCCAGACCGTATGGTCACAGTTGATTCCAATAGAGATTTTTAATACTCCCGTTGACTATTGCACCTCTAAAATAGGCACCAGTAAGTATTTTAAAGTTTTTTTCCTGTGGCGAACCCTAGTATCTCATGCTTAAGCTAAAACTAATTTTGTTTTAACTATACTGAAAAATAATAATGAAGTGTACTTTATTAGCAAATGCGGGAAGGCTGATAGACATTGTTTTAACTTTCTTCTCGTTGCTGGCCTCGACACTTTATTAAATAAAGTGGACTTTAGTATTGTATAATCGATAATCATTTATTTGGAAGTTGTCTCAAGCTACTCCGCTAAAACCCCCACATTCCCATCAAGAAAGGACTGGGAATAGGCGGACGAGCTAACCAAGCAAGGATCAGACCTTCATATCTCACTTACGGAAAGAGTCATATTTTTTTTTTTTTTTTTTTATAATTCATTCGCGCTATAGGGTATTTGAAGAGACTCTTATAATGTTAAACACAGTCCGGGGAATGGGAAAATTATGGAGGGGAGAGAAAGGAGTTGACGATGAACATTGGTTTTGAATGTTTGAAAATTGAAACGGCGAGGGAAAACTGTGCCGAGTAAGTTATTCCATAATCGTGTTGTGTGCCAAAAAACGAATCTCTATATTTGACGGTACGACCAAAGTTATGCTCAAGGGTGAACTGATGAGCATTCCTAGCGAAGCGGGTATCACGGGTGAATTGATAAAGGGGAGGAATGCAACTGGCTACTTCGAGTGATCATTGCTTGTGAAAGAAGCGATAAAACAGGGAAATACATGACACATTCCGACGGTGTTCAAGAGATGGGAATGAATCCATGATAGCTCTGTTTCCAATCAGTTTTAACACTCTGTTCTGAATTTTATCCAATAAATGGAGAGAAGATTGAGCAGCGCTTGCCCAAAGGTGTGAGTTATACTCGAGTTTTGGACGTATAAACGCCTTATAAATGGTAGCCAAATCAGAGGGCGTGAAAAATGTCTTACATCGATATAGAAATCCTAAGCATTTAGCAGCATTCTTGGCGGTCTAGAGTACGTGATCATTCCAACGAAGATCGTCGTTAACACACATACCGAGTACTCAGAGCTTTTCGGTTTCTTCGATGCAAGTGCCATTTAAGGACAATGGCATAGGGGGTATATTTTGCTTTAACGACAATAGACAGCATTGAGTTTTCGAAGCATTAAACTCCACACGGTTTTTTTTACCCCATTTAACAATGCTGTAAAGATCGGAGTTTAATGAGCTTATCATACGATACCTTTGCAATTCCACTTCCAAAGGAGATGGACGTGAATTTGGGAACGAGTATGAAAAGCTGAGAGTTAGAGTCGTTGGCAAAACAATAAAGTGGAATAGAAGTTTCAGACGAGAGATCATTTATAAAAATGAGGAAGAGAGTCGGAGACAAAACGGAGCGCTGGGGAACACCAGCATTTATTTTGTGAAGATCAGACTTAAAACCATACATTACAACATGTCATGAACGATCTAGAAGGTAGTTTCTAATCCAAGGAATAAGGGTTTCGTTTATGCCAAACGCACGCGTTTTCGATAAGAGAGCCTGGTGCCAAACTCTATCAAATGCCTTATAAATATCAAGCGCAATAATCTTACTTTCTTGAAAACAATGTAAAGATATTCCATTTGAATTTGAAGGGCAATATTCTCTAAATTTTTCTTAGCGAATCAAACCGTGCGTAGGTGGAGCAGTTTAACTAACTGATTTATGTCTAGTCAGATTTAGCCAATAGAAGATCATGCAGCGAAGCAAGGCATTCCTCACAACACTCACTGTCATAGCTATGGGAACCAACGGGACAAGGACGAACTTCGGTTACTTCTGTGCCGTACCCTCCCTTTGACTCATATAGATCCCGAGCTAGCGGACTGAGGGCTTTGACGGAGGTTTACGGTGCCCCAATAAGGTTGGATACTGTTTCAGCACCAGTCTACAAGCTGCCTAGCTTGGCACAGTGTAGATGGTCTCGGATAAGTGTGACTAAAAAACATGTCACTGTCATAGCTATGGGAACCAACGGGACAAGGATGAACTTCGGTTACTTCTGTGCCGTACCCTCCCTTTGACTCATATAGATCCCGAGCTAGCGGACTGAGGGCTTTGACGGAGGTTTACGGTGCCCCAATAAGGTTGGATACTGTTTCAGCACCAGTCAACAAGCTGCCTTAGCTTGGCACAGTGTAGATGGTCTCGGATAAGTGTGACTAAAAAACATAATTTTTGTTTCAGGGGTACGAATTTACAAATTCTCCAAGGGATCTTCTTATCTAAGTCGAAACTCAATTGTAGGTATCTTCCATTCCTGCCGATAGTATTCTTGATCTTAACGGCAAAAATCAAACACCCGATATCTTTTCAGTTTTAAAATCGGATTGCACCATCATGTTTGCGATCTATACTTGACGACTGCTATCCAAACTTGTGCCAATATACGAGTATACACAGCCATAATATTTCCACACCCAGCGCAATGAGCTGAGTGGATTCAACTCAGGTTGTGCACTGTGAACTGAATTTAGGTCGTAACATCGAAAACTTGTAAGCAGAAATAGTTGGGAGTTGAAAGTCACCAGTCCCTATCTCAAACATTAAAAAAATAAATATACCTACATACATAGATATTGCTATCGGTTGAAGAATTTAAAGGAAGAAGCATTTAAGAATTAACGCAAAATAAGTATGCATTATAAATTTCTTCTGACACATACTAAAATGAATCTAGTATTTACTAAAAGCATATCCGGTTAGTATAAACATATTTTAAAGCTTAAGAACTGCAGAATTATTATAAATTTTATCTTCTGCTTCCGTTTTCTGCATCTCTCCGCGGTTTCCTGACAAAAGCTTTCTTAATTTTTGATATATTTCTCACCATACTCGTTATAGCAAAAAAAAAATATTCCTCTATACTTATTACTGTATAGGAGTTCGTCTTAACATAGGAACAAGAGCGAAAAAAAAAAACGAAACTTTAATTTAATAGTTTTGTAGAATTAGATAATTTCTAAGCTAAAAATTAAAGAGAAGTCCAAAAGTTGTGGTGAATACAATTTTTTAGAAGTTTTGCATTACAAATTTAAGTTAAACGTTAGAAATAGACGAGTGGTTTAAAGAATGCACCATAAAACACAAGATTTCTGCCGAAACTCCACCTCTTTTTTGGATGAATACTTCTTATGGTGTTCCTGCCTAAAATGCAATTTAAAGAGTAATGGGAACCTAAGAACGTGTGTGTCCTGGGAATAATATTTGAACAACCAAAATATCCAAAGGGCCCACAGTTTCTCATTTGAGATTGAATAGATCCTTCATTTTTTATTGCTCGTAATTTCTAAATTTCGTAGTTTTCATGTCATGTCGTCGTCATCATCATCTTCAACGCAGCGCACTGCTTCTTCAGTATTCATTGGATATTAAAATTTGAACGACCATCTTTGTTCAAGGACGACGAAAAGGATAAAGTTTTATCTAAAAGTTTTTCCTTTAAGTTATACATTGAAAGTTTTCAGTTTCTTAAAGTTATTTTTTCTTTTCTCAGTTTGGATCGCGGACAACACTACCATCAGTATTCGTTGTTGTCGGGTGGACAGGATTGGAAACCAAAATCATGTTTACTATCCTGGCTATTGAAGAAAGGTTCTGATAATTACGAAAGAAATCATAGAGAAAAGTTCAATACAGAAAAGCAAACAAACAAAAAACCGACCATCTAACGAGAGAGAGAAGATGTAAGTTTTTTTCTACGATTATCTAGTTTTATTTTTTATATTTTATTTTCGTCCTTTCGAGGACACGATTTGCAAAACTTTTTCTTGTTTTTTGTTTTTGTTGTTCAACTTTTCACAGTTTTTCTCCTTGTTTGCATTCAGTTTTTACTCTTTTTTTCATTTTATTATTAGCCTGTGCTTTTTACTGGTGAGGAATTTATTTTTATTTTATTTTTTGATAGATATTTTTGATTTAATCAATTTCGAATAACTTGGTAATTGCTATAGAAAAGTTTAATTCAATTCTCTTTTGTTTAACTTGAGGATTTTATTTCGGATTTTGGAAAATTTTGTGGAATATAAGTTACAATGGAAGGATTTTTCTATTTTTTTTTTCTGATTCCGAAAAAAGTTTTGTATACTTGATGTAGGTAGTATGCTCTATGGATTTGATGGTTATAATTTGTGTTTTCAAATTTATTAATAAATTGGATTTTCTTTTTTTATGGTTTGTGACAGGAAGTTATTGTTCCTAGTTGGTTATTGGATTTATTTGGAATAAGTAAAATTCATAAGCAAGACAAGAGATACATTTCAGGAATCGTAGTTGATACCGTTCATTGAAATTGACGTTTTAGTGAAGTTTTGAGTAAGTTTCTTGAAACTTTATGAAATATATTTGCAAGTGAAAGCATTCAGTCCTGCATTTGATCGAAGAAAGTCTTCGATTGAAAGCGTATTCATATAACTAAAGTACAAGCATATAAAACAAAAGTAGGTTTTAAGAATTTTTATGTATCTTTATTTCAACATTTCCATCGATTTTAATGAAATTGATCACATACTTGCGACGAAGACCAAAAAAGTGGGTCTCGCAATTCTGTCTTTTCGACTATAGCTAAACGGCTCGACCGATTTTCTTCAAACTTGGTAGATATAGGTTTTAATTTCCCCCCCCCCCCCCCCCGGATATTTTTTTTCTTTTTTTTTAAGACCAAAAATAACGGTACCTGCCATACGAATTTTTTTCAAGATTTTATAAATATTTTCTTTTCTCAAAAACTGTCCCACAGATTAAAAAACAAAAAAAACTAAAAATTTCATTTCGTTAAACCTAGGTAATGGTTGAAAAAAAAATTACAAAAAATTATTAAAAATTAAACCATTTTTTTTGTTTTTGATTTTCTCAAATACACTATTGTCTATTCAAATTTTCAAAACATTTTTTTTTTTTGGATTTTTAAAAAAAATTACAAATTTTTTTTTAAAACTTGGTAAATAAAAGTTTCTTAAAATAATCTACAAGATATGAGAAAAAGAATTTATTTTACCTAAAATAACGGTACCCTCCATACAAATGTTAAAAAATAATTTTCGAAAATTTTCGCTTAATTTTTTTTTCTTTCGATTAATTTTTAAGATCTATAATTTAATCAAAAAAAAATGAAAACAAGATATTACTGACTGTACCTACCATAGAATGATTTTTTAAAATTTCTCATTATCGGCATAACGGATTTCAATGAAAATTTTTAGAGAGAAGCTTCTAAAAAGTTTAAAAAACATTGCATTTCAAAACTTTAAAAAAATATTATTTTAATTTTTGAAAAATAAAAACATTTTTTGTTTTTGGAAAATTCAATACATATCTCTAAAACGGCTCAATATTTTTTTGTAAATTTAATTTTTATTCGAACAATAATAAAAACTTTAAATTGGTGTACCAGAATTTTTTCTTAAAAATGTTTTAAAATTTGTTTATATAAAAGCTTATTTTTTTAAGAAACCACTACAAGGACTTATAATTTTTGTTCTTGCATAAGCCTATATTTGCTTGAATCACATGACATCCTTTTTTTACCTCCAACTACTAAAGAAGTTGTTTTAGTCATTTAAAAAATTAATTTTATGCTTATGAACAGTTTTTCTCAAATAACATTCATTTTTGAAATTCTTAGTCTACTTCATGGGAGCAAGTTCGTGCGACCCAGTCGTGCATTTTGTTTTTATTATATCAATTCTAGCTCGAACTCAATAGTAACTCAATAATAATAAATATGGTTGATATTATTTTCATTTCAAAATAGTCTGTAAATATATACTTAGTTATCATACAAAACCGTTAACACAGGGTGTGAAAACTTAATTTCCTTTTTGAAATGCTGCACGCCCTTAAAGATGTAGGGATAGTATCGGGGCGGGAGTGGTTTCACTCAACAACGTTTCATCGTCTGATTAAAATATCGTGTATACGGATATAGAACAACAGTTCAGAAACCATAATAATTGAGTGAACGAGCACTTATGGCGGCCAAAAACAAAGATGTCGATGATCTCAATGCAACCATTCAGAATTTTCTTTCCAGATAGTTGTTTTCTTACACAGTTACAAACCAGGATGACGTAGTCAACTATTTCACAGAGTTTTTAAATTCCCTGGACTCACAATTTACAACTAAAAGTCTGATCAGTTGTGATTATTCTGCGTAACATTAATTAACCTCGACTGTGCAATGGAACGAGAGCTAATGAATAACGTCATCGAGGCCCAGATCATCAAGGAAAAATACGAGTATAAAGGAGAGGATGTCCTGATCCCACGTTTAACGATGATTCAAACGGATTTCCCATTCGGTTTTAAGCGTCTACAATATCCTATCCGTCTGGCCTTTGCGATGACATAAAATATAGTTCATCAGAAAGCCCAAAATTGCTTACGTACATATATAACTGTGTTAATGTAGATAGATAAAAATTTTGTATTAAGTTTCGACCATATTTTTCAAAAATATATGTATATAGATGATGTAAAATTCTTTCTTAGAGAATAACTGTCGAAAACTATGTTCCTCGAACCTACTTTGAATATGAGAATGTCCGGTAATTCGTGTGCCATACTTTGGGATGTGATTCTTGGTCATATTCTAAGAAAAAAATTGTTCTACAGTAAAGTCGGATTTTCAACTTTGACATCACTTTTTGACGATTTAAAAAAAAAGGTAACTTTGGTGTACCCTGACCCATGTTAAGGTCAATTTCTCTTACACTATACTAACGGTACGGACTTCATTTTAGATTTTTTTTGGAGAAATACTAACCTTTAAAACTACGTTTAAATTGAACTGATATGTTTTAAGGGTTGCCAGGAATTCAATTTTAAATGGTGTTCAGTTTTTCTTGCCCGAGCAAAATTTTGACTTTCAGGTCACTTTTTTTAAAAAAATGCTTAATAAACATAAACAGCCGTATTAATAAAAAACGCTTTTTCCACCCATATTCCATGGTTTTGCTAAACCGTGAATTAGGAGTTAAGCCATTACTTAAATATTTACATTAATAAAAACGAAATGTTCGAGGAATAGTTGAGTGACGTTTATCAAAAATCCCTTAAGAAAATCTACTACAACAAGTAAGCCATCTATTTTTTATATTCTGTGTCTGCCTAAATTGATTGTCATTTGCTTGTGTTTTATGTCGTTTTTATTTGGTAATCCGGAATCCCAACTGAATACTTTTTTTGATTCTGGTGATTCTGAAGTTTTTTGTGATTGTACATGTGAGACATCAAATATGGAGAATATAAAATAATGAAAATCAAGAATTATGTTATGAATATGTTTCGCACAATTAGGATACAAAAAATCACAGCTGTGGAGTTTGACGTTTAGATATATGAATGTGTGGGTGCTTCTGGTTTCGATTCTGAATTCAAATCCAGAAGCAAATTTCTCTTCTTTTCAGAATCAGAACTGTCATTTTTTTCCAAGTGAACACTTTTAGAAGAGTCCAGAAGGCTTGCCGGTATTTTATGTATATATACGGGTATCTTGCGTGCTTTCAAGGCTGTGACAATTGACAAACTATCTCCCTTACTTTTAAATTCACGTCACAAGCTGCCTATGTACGGAGGGTAAAAAGATAAGGAAGCAAAATTAAAAACATGTTTGGATTTATATTTATATAATTTTTATTAAGCTGTCTTAATTTACTTCACATTCACATACATATTAGTATTGACCGCTTTCTCCTGCCTGTTTTTTTAATCATAATATGGGTGCTGTGAAATGCTCCTATGACTTGTCTAAATCCACTTATGACCTTAAATCCTTTCGTATTTGTCATTTTTTTAAACTGCTTGGCTTTCAAAGCAAAATGAATTGACAAATCGTGAAGACACGCACTTCGCACTTTGGTTTAATTTTTTTGATAAAACAAAACAAGTTTGACAATTTTATTTCTTATTCCTTCGCTAAACTACCTACGTTGGTAGTTAAGCATAATCATAGTAAACGTCACTTAGCAGAAAATTTGTTTAATTAATGAAATTTCCCACTTAGTCCAGGACTTAACGATAAACCACCACTAAACTATCTTAATTAATATGGGTGAAACAGCCTTATTTACTACGAGCCCAAACGCAAAATAGTTGGACTACCTATGATAAAAAACAAAAATCTTCTGATTCTTAAATTCCATCGGAAATAAAATCAATATTTTGGTATTTTTCTTAAGATATATTTATTTTGAATAGGAATAAGTAACAAAAATAAAATGACTTCAATTAAATAACGGTATAGAGCAATCTTACAAAATAAAATAACGATTTAAACATTTTTTTAAGTGCAAAATAGTTGGCCTATGGGTCTTAATTTTTATTTTACCATGGTGTTACGTCGCCTTTGGCCTTGATAACTGCTTCTATGCGTCGTGGCATTGTGTCAACTAATTTTTGACATTCTTCGGTGCCAAAAGATTCCCAAATATTTATGATTTTAGCTTTAAGGTCTTGAAGAGGTCCGGCATGGTTCTTTTCGCGGTTTTTGTTTCATTTTATGCCAGACAGTTTCGATTGGTGAAAGGTCAGGGCTGCTGGAACGCCATTCTAGTATAAGAATAGCTTCAGCAGATAGCCACGCCATTTTAGACCTTGCTGTATGCCAAGAAGCTCCATCCTGTTGGAAAATATAGTCTCGATCACTAGCTTGAAGTCGTGGTATTGATGGGAAAAGCTCATTTTTCAGAATGTCCCATGTACCTGGCAGCATTGACACTTCCATTTACAAAATGAAAATTGCCCAAACCCCGTCCCGACATGCATCCCCATATCATTAGAGATGCTGGAAACTTGACGGTTTTTTTAAGGCAATCTTTGTGAAAAACCTCTTGAATTTCTAATGACTCGTTTTCGTTCGTCGCCCACGCAAACTTCAAACCTGGACTCATCACTCCAAATAACGGACCGCCATTGACTTAAAGTCCAGTTTTTACGTTGTTTGGCCCACTCTAGCCGCTTTTTCTTTTGTTTAGGTGTTAAAAGTGGTTTTTCTTTGGCCTATATTTTTAACGAATTAAAATTGCTCTAATTTAAATAAATCTAAAACCTTATAAAATTTGTATCCAATTTTTTTCACAGTCCGTTTGCAAGTGTCGACCGAAACACTTTTTTTTTATTCTTTCCCTCGATTGAACAGTTATTGCAGCGGCCGTTTGACGTCGATTTTCTTTTATTATTTTTTTTTTAAACTCGGCAATCTCGAGGTTTTGCAATTGGTGGGCGTCCCGTTTTTTACCGATCTTCACATTTCCACTATTTTTGAACTTTGAGATAATGTTACGAATTGATGAGCGCGGTAAATTGAATTGTTTTGCGATTTTATAGCTCGATAATCCCGTTTCGAAGGCTTTATTTATGGATTCCCTAAGGTCTCTTGATAATGCAACGCCACGCACCATGGTTGACATTAAATTGTTGCTGGCTTGCATAAAACAAGAGATCAATAAACATCAAAACAAGTGCATGTCATTTTTTTAATAACGGTTAACCGAAAATCTATTTAAATCTTCATAGGCCAACTATTTTGCATCCCAGAGAGAGTAGCCCAACTATTATGCTCTATCTTTGTTTGAGGGAATGCAAACTGGAGCCATATGTGCTTTCTCGAATTTAGTTCTGTTTGGTCTAATTTACTTATTAAACTTATTACATCGACAAAAAAAAATTAAAAAACAACTGCTTGGGAACCAGAAAATATAGGCACATAAAAAATGTTAATTCATTAATTGATGAGTAGGCCAACTATTTTGCGTTTGGGTCGTAACTCGTTTTATCGACGGAGTAAAGTTACTTCGACTTTACAATGGCTCTAATCCTGAAAACCTTATTTATAATGAAAATGCACGGGGAATAGCGGTGGAATAAGCTCAAACTGATTCAAAGGAGGCTTAAGGCCGTTTTAGTATCTAAATGTCATTTTGAGATCATCTTGCGAAATTTACAAAAAGGAGTGTAAGCAATTTTTTTTCGTTTCTTACTAAGACAAAAAGGATAGATATTTTGCATAAATTATTTATATTTTCCAAACGCTCTAACAGTTGTACAATATTGGGAACGCAATGTGGTTTGGTTGGTACATTCATTTATTGGATTTGAACTTTATACAATCCAATTTTAAATGTATCCAATTTCCAATATGCATACAATGATAATAAAATGAATAATAATGGAAATCAGCTGGGGTTTGCTTTACGTGTATAATAACCAGAGTTTTAGATTGGTGGCTTTTTTTCCAGTATATTGGACATAAGGAAGGCGTAGCTAAAACGGCTTAGAAAATATATTATAAATAACGATTTGTTTGACGTGGCGTAAACCCGAAGTAAGTGCTTCGGCTCGGTTTAACTATTCCGCGGTTGAACCCAGTATTAGTGAAAAATAATAAATAAGGCTGAAAGTTTTCTTATTTTTACCTGATGAATAAAACAATAATAAAAAAACTCATTAATAAATGCACCCAAAAACCCATACATTTTATGATACTTGAGAAAATCTAAAACAGGTAAAATAAAAAAGAAATGATTTTTTGCCCTTAGGTGTATGCAAAGGGTTTGAATAAAACAATAATTTGTGTAGTTTTAAGTAGTTTTTCATTTTATGTACGAGTACATTCAAATACAGTCATAATAAGTCCTCAAAGTGCCCTCCTGCGTTTTGAATGCATGCTAGAGCTCGTTTTTGGATTTCATTTTGAATGTTTATTCTCGATAACTCTTGCCGTACCTTCGGAAATACGTTGTTCTAATTCAGTTAAAGTTGTTATTTCAGATGAGTAAACGAATTCTTTCATTCGTCCTCATACAAAAAAATCCAGTACAGTGAGATCGGGAGATCTTGCAGGCCAGTGAATTGGTCCGTTTCTGCCTATCCATCGATCACCGTATTCTTCATCCAGCCAATCCTTAACTTTTCACGACCATAGTGGGCCGGAGCACCATCTTGTTGGAAATATGATGAAGCTAGTTGAAGCAGTGGACTATTGTCGAATAGGTCTGGTAGATTATTTTATAAAAACTCCAAATAGTTAGTAGAATTAAGTCGGAGTGGTAATTTAAAAGGCCCGATTAATATACAGTCAAAATCGGTTATAACGACATCGGTAATGACGAAATATCGGTTATTGCGAACTAATCTTTAAGTCCCGACCAATGTTCATGCAAATTGTACTAACCAAATATCGGTTTTAACGATATCGCCTATAACGAACTATCACTTATAACGAACAGTTTTAAATTGAAAATTAAAAAATCTATCGTTTATAACGAATATTAAAAAAAAAATAAGTAGATAGACATTGGAAATTTCGTGCATTTCAAATAATAAATTATGGGTATTTCCCTTTTTGTTGTTTTATTTTAACGCGAATTTCGCATTCTGTTTCTGAGAGGAACTGTGATAGTCATATTTTATATAAAGAAAGGATAAGTGTGTTAGTTTTTTTTTCAAAATGAGTTTAAAACGTAGTTTTTACGATTAAAGAAAAATCTGCAATAATTTCAAGGCTGGAAGCTTCTGATTCCAATAAAAGTTTGGTAGCAGAGATTTCTGTATCGGCTTTGACAATCTACCATTTTCAAAGACCGAGATAAAATAAAGAAGAATTTCGAAGAATGCAACTTAAAAATAAAAAAAGTTCGATGCAGTCACCATCCCGACATAGATGATGATTTTCTCAAGTGGTTCAAAGCCCAATGAAACTTTAATAAAGAACAAAAAATGGAAAATCGGTTATAACGAAACACCGGATATAACGAACAAATTCTTCAGTCCTGTCGAGTTCGTTATAACCGATTTTAACTGTATTTCCAATTACACCTACCCACATATTGACAGTGAAACTGATCCAGTGTCGTCTGTTAGGAAAAGTTCCTGGTATATTCGTTGTGCTCTTTTTGAATTTCCATTGCACAACCCATAAACGTCTGCGTATTCTTCTCTCGTAAATGAAGGTATTCCAAAAAGCGCTGTCTAACTGTTTTCCTGACTTAACTTGATAATCTGATGAATGAATTTGTTTTTCTATTGTTTTATACCACTTATTTAGTTTACTTATCTTTTAAACATTCATGCCCCAAATTTAACTCCCCCTGAGAAGGTGTAAGGTAATTAGGGTTTTGACAGCAAGTCAAGTAGGCATAAGTACACTTTTAACCCTTTTCATGAGGGCACAGTCTTAAAAACTACCTGAAAACTATCAATTCTTAAAAAACCGCTCCAAGTACTGCAATAAAAGAAGGTAAAAAAGCCAAAATTTAATTTTTTACCTGTTAGATTTTCCCAAGTATCATAAGATGTATGGGTTTTTGGGTGCACTTATTACTGAGTTTTTTGTTATTATTGTTTTGTTCATCAGGTAAAAATAAGAAAACCTTATGTTTATTTTTGAAAAACTTGACCTGAAAGTCAAAATTTTGCTCGGGCAAGAAAAGTTAGGCACCAAAGTTAGGCTTTTTTTTAAATTGTCAAAAAGTTATGCCAAAGTTAAAAATCAGACTTTACTGTAGAACAATTTTTTTCTTAGAATATGACCAAGAATCACATCCCAAAGTATGGCACACGAATTACCGGACACCCTGTATAAAGTTTTTATGTAGTTTAAGTTTAGTTTTAGTTTATTTTAAGTAGTTTAAGTTGGTTTAAGTAGTTTTTAATTAGTTTTACTTTAGTTTGTAAGTTTTATGTAAAAAACATAAAAAGTTAAAGAATCCGAGTTTTTTTAAATTTTCTCGAGAAAACAAAAAAAAAAAATAGATATAGTTTCAACTTTTAATTAAAAATAGTTTTTTAGGCCCAAAGGTATTAGAATTAAGATATAGTTTAGCTTAGAGCGCCCTCATAGGGCCAGTAAGTAAGTTTTAGGATATAGGATAAGTAGGCTAGTTTTTATGAATTTTTTTCTAGCTTTAAGATAGTTTTAAGATTGAAGAAAAAATAAAATGAATTTAAAAAAAAAAAAAAAACACCCTGTATAAGTGTATAGTATCCATCGAGATATGGAATCTAAAACGAAAGCTTGCATTTGTCTTAACTGTTCATTTATCGGCAAACAGAATTCCAGAGAAGACTTTTCTTTTATCTATTGGTTAAATTTAATTTTTCCTAAAGATGTACTTGGACCCCAAATGACCAAATCCTGGATTCGGCGTTGTAGTAAGCCAGTATTTCTTATTTACCAAAATACAGATATAATTTCTTTTGATTTTTTCTTTCAAAAAATCCTTTACATTTTGGAAATATAAACAAGTATTTAACGAACTCACCCGTTATCAACTTTAATTTTAAAATTTTAAAAATGATTACATCTACTTAAGTTTTTGTTTTTTCAAAGCTGTTCCAACCATTTTACACTTCCACCAACAAAAAAGCCCATTCGTAAGTATTTGCCTTTTGTATCTCAAGACAATACCAATATGCAAATGTATGAGCAATTATTATACCAAGTGTTTTACTTAAAAAAAAAGAATACAAATTCGTTGTTTGCAAAATAAGTGTTTACAGTTGGATGACACCGCATTCTGTAATTGGCTATGTTCAGTAATTCCTATCCACTCTCGGGGATTAATGAGCATACCAGCAGAACATTGATGTTAATATACTACGTCCCGTCTTTAATGGCAACAAAGTCGCACACATACACATACACACACCATTACAATTGCTTCATGTTTCCATTGTTCTTGAGCGCGAGCTTTCGTTAAACGAAAGATTCAAATGAGATAAATGCAAGCAGCGCGATGGGGCTGACAAGGGACTGAATTGCATTTCTTTCCGCTGCACTTGACTTATTAAGAGTCCTGCAAACTGCACTTAACTATCTTAACTAGGACAAGGGGAGGAGGGAGAAGGGGAATCAGCGAAACGAAGGAAAACAAAAAAAGTACCAAAGCCACCGAAGCTGTTCTGCAGTTCCTTTAATGAAGAGGCACTGATGAGGATGACGCCAAAAGCAGTTAAGCGCGCGTGTTGAAGGTGGGCTGCCCCATTATATCCTTCCACAGCTGAAAAGAGATGAGTGCTTAGTGTATACATCAGCGCCCTCTATACACCAAGTCAGTGCCAACACTCATGCCTTGGAGGAATAGTAATCAAAAGCAATTTAGTCCTGCCAGGCACACTTAGGAGTTAGGAGTTAGTTTTTCCACCAGTTCATGAATGAGTTTCTCATTTCATTTTTATTTCTGTTTGCTTCCTATTCACATCCCTCAGGCGTTTGGACTGCCAAGATGAAGAAGCCCAACAAGAAGAAAAAGAAATAATTTCACTTAAGCGTTTAAGTAGATAATCTACAAGGATATTGCAGTTCCTTTGTTTTGCAAGTCACTTCTGGTTAGAATGGGCAAAATAGTGTAGAAGTGCTGTAGGTGTTGTGCATCAGAGGGTTTCTGGAGCGAAGGAAATTGATTTGCTAAACGAAGTATCATATTGTGTGCATTATGAAAACAGTAATGAAAAGGGTGAACTAAATAACTGAACAAAGAGGATTTTAATCAACAAATAACTAAATAGAATGTATCTAAGGACATTTCCTTCTTAACCTGGAAATGAGGAAATCGATCAGAGAAATTATTAATAGCTGAGCATTAAATTTAAGTTCCCGTTCGAGCGAGAATGAAATATGTCAAGTGATTAAGTTTAACAATTTGCAAATATTTATTGAGCGAGAATAATTGTATTAGAATTAAAAGAAGTTTGCCGGGTAATGGTTCGGAAAATATAGCGATTCAAGTTGTTTCTAAAACAAAAATAATTTCTTTTATGTTTGAATCATTGATATTCCACATAAAAATGAATGCATATAACTCAGCTCACTGACTTAAATTAGAGCGAATGCTGGGGAGCATGTTGCCTTGCCTGTCGTTTTGCCTGTAGTAATTATTTTGAGATTTGTGGATGACCAATGGACAACAAACTTGGTATGTTCCAAGTGTTTTGTATAAAAGCAATTTTGTAATGCATGAAGACACATCGGTAGTTAGTAAGGAGAATTTTATGGAGAAATGCGATTGATTTTGTGAATGATTGCTACTTCATCACTTTTAGATTTTTATTTTAATGCCCATCTAGCGGTAGAAAGTTTAAACAGATGAATCGAATCAAAACTAACTTCAATATATTATGTAACCGGCATATCTGATATTTTGTAACGGAACCGGTGCTAGGTTAGACCTCTCCTTCTCTGTACACCATTACAATTATATTCTTCAGGAAGATGAAGCTGATTCTGGCAGCAGGAAGTATAGGGTCTTCAGATATTGGCAGTGAGGCATGCTAGCTGAAGCACGTCCTAGCTCGTCGCACGGTTAGGTGGTCTTGCCACCGTAGCACTGGACTATGTTTCGAATTGGTTTTTATGCCGAGAGAGTGAAACAAGATCGGATTCAAAAATAATTGTGAAACTCGAATTCGTCAAAGAGGGGTAGGGTTAGTCCAAGGTGTTGTAGACTCGCCGGAACCGGATACGACCATTGCTACTGCATGCTTCATGATTGAAGAAGTTAAACATTTTGAAACCAGATACAAAAATCTCTTCTCACAGAAATCGCAGTAAGAAAATCATATCGTATCAAAGAACAAAGTGATTATTCCGAATTTCTAATTATATTAAACTAGGGCTGATGAAAAATATTCTAAGAACTTTGAAATGAATCCAGATGACATGCTTGAAGTCAAAAGATACTAAACTATTAAAAAAAAATTGTTGGTGCAACAGCTCGAAGAGAACCAGGACCTAGTGACTTACAACTTTCAACCATTTCTTTGTGCGTGTTGCCAGGAATGGAGGGGACCTACAATTTTCTGCTGATTCCACACGGCTAATGACCAGCACTTTTCATAACATGAGATACTCTTAGAGGATTTGTCAATTCCTCGTAAGAGGTAGTACAAACTGAACAAAACTTTTTTTTGCAGCGGCTGAGACAGTCCATCGCACTAATCATAATGCCAAGGGTTAATAAAGGGTGGTTAAATTATATGGGCCGATGTTGAATGTGAACCACACCTAAACGTCAAGTTTTTTCTGCATTTCATTTGACATTTCTCAATTTCAGACTAACTCAATTTGAACCATGGAAAGATACACAATCGAGCAATGCGTTAAAGTTATTCAGGCTTACATATTATGAAAATGGGCGTTCAAATCAAAATCCATATCGTGCACTTCGTGATTTTATCGGTCAATTTAATCGTCCAAATGTGCGTAAATCGGAAAAATCGTGCAAAAATTTGAGCAAACCGGGTCTGTAGGAGATGTGAAAACACCAGTACATGCTCGTACAGCTCGTACTGCAGAAAATATTGCTGCTGTTCGCGATAGTGTGGCTGAAGAGCCGTTCAACATGGTAAGTGATTTTTGTGTTGTGTTTACCAATATTCGTGGGCTTAGAAGGAATTTCTTTGACTTGTACGCCCATTCTGTTAAGTACATACCAGCTGTTTTGGTACTAGGTGAAACACTGGTTGGTGCAAATACTGATCTTTCAGGATTTCACCTTCCTGGCTATAACCTAATGCCTTTACTCTTTCGCCATCACGGCCTTTTAGTCTACGTTAGACATGATGTTGCTTGCCAGAGTCTTCCTCAATACGGACATTGTTCTAATACGAACTTTAATTTCATGTGGCTTGCGCACATCATCCATTATTGTTTCATTTATAGGAGTCCGAATCTGGACAGCAATTCAACTCTTAATGTGTTTGATGCGCTGTCTGATTCCATTTCCCGAATTGTTTCCCTATACCCTCACACTGCAGTCGTTATTGCGGGCGACTTCAATGTACACAATTCAAATTGGCTCCGCCATTCAGGACAGACAACACCCGAAGGAAGATATGTTGAGATCTTTGGTGAGCACCTTACTCAGCTGGTAGATGGGCAAAACGCTCACACTCTAGATTTGTTTCTTACTTCTAACCCTGATGAGTATACCATAACGGTAAAATCTCCATTCGGCACTTCGGACCATTGTGTAAGATCAGCTAATTTCTCGTGTCCCATTCATGCAGTTAAAGAGAAGCATCCAACTAGGACCGTTTGGCAATACAAGAAAGGCAACTGGGACGGTCTGAATAACTTTTATAGAACTTTTAATTGGGCACTGTGTTCCCTCGATAGTGACGTTGATGCCAGTTCTGATATGATCACAGAAGTGATTTTTCTTGGGATGCATACGTTTATTCCTAACAGAATTAAGAGTATAAAGTCTAAAGAAAAGTCTTGGCCCAATACAAGCTGTAAAGAAGCTATCAGGTTGAGAGAAGTAAGTTTCCGCTCTTATAAAGCCAACCCAACTGAGGAAAATCGGATATAAACAAATCTGCTGGTCCTGATGGTATACCCCTCATTCTTCTGAAGAGGTGTCTGGTCAAACCGGCAAAACCATTGCGTAAGCTTTTCCATCGCTCCTGCTGTTCTGGAATCTTCCCTAGAAGATGGAAAACAGCATTTGTCCAGCCTGTTCCTAAAAAAGGTGACCCTTAATCCCTCTCGTCCTATCGACCAATCGCACTTACGTCCCTTCTTTCCAAGGTCATGGAATCGCTGATAAATCATCAGCTCAAGAAATATCTCGAAGATCGAAAGCTTCTTAATGACCGGCAATACGGCTTTCGCAGCAATCGTTCCACTGGTGATCTGATGGCATATCTCACGAAGAGTGGAACAGATCTTTACATTGTTTTGGAGAAACTAAGATTATTGCGCTTGATATTTCTAAGGCATTTGATAGAGTTTGGCACCAGGCTCTCTTATTGAAAATGCGTGCGTTTGGCATCAACGTAACCCTTATTCCTTGGATTAGAAATTACCTTCTAGATCGTTCAATACATGTTGTATTGGACGGTTTTAAGTCCGATCTTCAAAAAATAAATGCTGGTGCTCCCCAGGACTCCGTTTTGTCTCCGACTCTCTTTCTCATTTTTATAAATGATCTCTTGTCTGAAACTTCTAATCCACTTTATTGTTTTGCCGACGACTCTACTCTCATCTTTTCGTACTCAGCTTTACGTCCATCTCCTTCGGAAGTGGAATTGCAACGGTATCGTATGATAAGCTCATTAAACTCCGATCTTTACAGCATTGTTAAATAGGTTTAAAAAAAACCGTGTGGAGTTTAATGCTTCGAAAACTCAATGCTGTCTATTGTCGTTGAAGCATAATGTTCCCCTTATGCCATTATCCTTGAATGGCACTTGCATCGAAGAAACCGAAAAGCTCTCAGTACTCGGTATGTGTGTTAACGACGATCTTCGTTGGAACGATCACATACTCTAGACCGTCAAGAATGCTGCTAAATGCTTAGGATTTCTATATCGATGTAAGAAATTTTTCTCCCCTTCTGATCTGGTTACCATTTATAAGGCGTTTATACGTCCAAAAATCGAGTATAACTCACACCTTTGGGCAGGCGCTGCTCAATCTTCTCTCCATTTATTGGATAGAATTTAAAACAGAGCGTTAAAACTGATTGAAAACAGAGCTATCATGGATTCATTCCCATATCTTGAACACCGTCGGAATGTTTCATGTATTTCCCTATTTTATCGCTTCTTTTACAAGCAATGCTCACTCAAAGTAGCCAGTTGCATTCCTCCCCTTTATCAATTCACCCGTGATACCCGCTTCGCTAGGAATGCTCATCAGTTCACCCTTGAGCCTAACTTTGGTCGTACATTCAAATATAGAGATTCGTTTTTTAGTCGCACAACACGATTATGGAATAACTTACCCGGCACAGTTTTCCCCTCGCCATTTCAATTTGCAAACATTCAAAACCAATGTTCATCGACACCTCCTTTCTCTCCCCTCCAAATTTCCCCCTCGCCTGTGCTGTGTTTAAAACATTATATAGGTAAGGGTCTCTTAACAAACCCTTGAGCGCGAGTCAATTATATATAAAAAAAAATTCTTTTTGTTATCTCACTTGACATATCCAACATGAATTGCATCATCAATATTTTTTAAATATAATTTAAATATTATTTCTGTATCCACATAATATTTAATATTTACTTGACAGGAGCAAACGTTGAAATAAAATTCAAAAATTATTTCTTTTTACATAAAAATACAAATAATAAAATTTCTCTATTACATTGTAGCTGTTTCAATATTATTCTACTTTAAGTATTCGATATTAAACCTTCATGAAGTAAGAACTTGGCGTACTTTTAGATCTCAGTACTTTTCACGGCTGACTTGTTACACAAAGGTTTTTTGGACTGATCTCACTCCTTTTTGCAAAGATTTTAATACTTTGCCATGTCGAAATCTCGAAAGATAGGAAAGATGGAAGGGTAGACTTTACCTACTAAAATCAACTTAGTTTATATGTAGCTTCCTTTTTCTTTTGGTATATTTTCTTTTTGTTATTGGTTATTTTGATTTGCGCTTCAATTGTTTCTTCTTGTCCTGGCAAGATACCTAAAACTAACATACCTACCTTAATTACAAATACTAGTACCTACGTCCGCTCAAATGACGGTAGCTCACCAATAAATAGCCTAATTAGTGGTTTGATTTTAGTTTACATTACAGTTAAGAGTTTTTATTTATGTAAACTCATAGTTTTTTTTGAGGTATGCAAACATTGACTTATTATATATGGACTGCTAGTTGTGTATAATTCTCATACAAAATTTGCAACCAAAATGGTCCAACGGATACAATCGAAACTAGCCCTCGTGCCGACACTAGTGGCAAAAATAAACAACATATTTAACGCCATCTGTTGTTCTACTAGTGCCAACAGAAATGTTTACTCATAGAAACTAAGGACATCTATTGACATTGCTTTGAAGAAACGGTGCTAGTCTATGGTTAGAGAAATAATCGGCTGAGAATAGTGCTAAGGGATCTCGAAAAAAAATCCCCTTTAAAATATTTTATGAATCATTTTGGTTTACTTAATGATTTTATGTCCGCGCAGGTGCATATAATTATATGTTACACAAAATAGCGAACTCGTTTTAGGCAATCGTTTAGTTTGTGTCAAAACACAAACTTTTTAGGTGCTCGAACCAAGCAGTTGAGAAACTAAAAATTGAATGTGCGCGCCTAGCCTTACAGTTCTAGTTTAAGATAAGGTGCGTTTTATTTTCACAAATCTATCTGGATCCGGATCTGGATTAAGTTTTAACATGTATTACAAAAACAATTTGGGATCCTGTTTTCTATCGGGATCTATTTCAAAGATCCAAAAATCAGTTATTACACTGGCGAGTAGATGGCTTTTTATGGCAAGGTAGTGTAAGCTATAATGTAAAGAAAAAAAACAAGACATAATTTAAAATTTACAAACCCAAGGATAAAAAGAGACGGACTTATAACACTGCTGTCACTAAGATCCGTATCGTTTTATTTTCAAGGGAAGATCCAGATCCGGATCCAGATAGATTTGTGAATAATAAAACGCACCTATTATATAAATTGAAACTTCCAGCATGTCCATATTTCTAAGCTAATATAAACTGAAATGTTAGTTGGGTAAGATCCGTATCGTTTTATTTTCAAGGGATGATCCAGATCCGGATCCTGTTTTCTATCGGGATCTATTTCAAAGATCCAAAAATCAGTTATTACACAGGCGAGTAGATGGCTTTTTATGGTAAGGTAGTGTAAAGCTATAGTGTAAAGAAAAAAAACAAGAAATAATTGAAAATTTACAAACCCAAGGATAAAAAGAGACGGACTTATAACACTGCAGCCACTAAGATCCGCATCGTTTTATTTTCAAAGGAAGATCCAAATCCGGATCCAGATAGATTTGTGAATAATAAAAGCACCTAAAGAAAGTTTTTTGTAAATTTGATACAAATTGTAGGATTGGTTTTTCTCTAAAGTGAGTTGTTAATTTAAGTCAAAATTAGGATTTATTTGCATAACTAATTTTTTTGCAAATATTTTCGCTCTAGCCAAAAAGATCTTAGCTTATCTCTTGATTTCTAGTATAAAAATTAAAATTATTTGTAAAAGTGAAACTAATTGCTTTAATAAAAGTATTTTTACAAACAATAATAATATTTGTTAATAGATAATACAAGTATATGCAACGAAAACTGTGTTGCAGTATATATTTATACGTTGAAAACAAAAATGAAAAAGGGAAAATTAAAAAGGGAAATTTTCAGATTTGGCAATTGGACTATTTGCACATTAGCCCCTTTAGCACTGGTTCCATTTCATAGTACTCAAATTTTCCGTCAGTGTCGGCACGAGGGCTAGTGTCGTTTGTTAATCCGTTGGACCATTCTGTAATCAGCTACTAGCAGTCCATATCTAGTATGTCAATGTATGCAAATGTTTTCTTTTTTCATTCATGTTAACATAATGTTGTGAACAGAGCTTTATACTACTACAGCGCCATCTGTTGGAAAACTGCATATCTAATTTATGGAAGAAACAAAAAGCTCTTTTCCAATGTCAAATGTATTTCCCCTTATTCCAAACATCTAGAACATTCCAAGACAAGAACTTTCGAGAACAACTAATTTGAGTATATAAGGGAGTGTTCACGGTGAGCGAGAGACAGTTGATTTTGGATTATGAAAGTGTGCAAAAGTATTGCTTATTGGATTGTGTTATTAAACAAGTGTGATTTTAATTTGAATAAAGTATTTGAGTTGATTATAAATTGAGATTTATTGTTGTGATTTGGAAAGTAAAAATAAAGAAGAAATATTAGAAAGAGTAATAAGTTTTATTTAACGAACCTAGCAAAAATATTACATTGGTGTCAGAAAAGTGGAATAAAACTTATTGTGCAGTGAAGTGTGCGGAAAAAAAAAATAATAATAAAAAAAAAAAAAAAAAATGAGCAAGTTATTGAAAGAGCTCAACTGTAATGAGCTGAAAAGTGAATTAGGCAAGCGAGAACTTTCTAGAGCAGGATCGAAAAATGAGCTTGTTCTGCGTTTGGCCGAATATTTGAAACAACAAAATGAAGACCCGGACATTTTCGTCTTTGAAGCTGACGCTGAGGAAGCAGACGTAAGTAAAAATGTAGATGTTTCAAATATGATTAGTCTTCTGCTTCAACGTTTCGAAGAGCAACGAAATGCACAAAAGAAAGAACAAAAGAATGTTCTCGAACGTCTCGAAGAGCAACGAAATGAACAAAACGAACGTTTCAATGAACACAAAAACGAACAAAAGAATGTTCTCTAACGTCTCGAAGAACAACGAAATGAACAGAAAAATGAACAAAAGAATATTCTCGAACACCTTGACAAACAGCATAGCGAACAAAAAGACCTTCTCGAAGAACAGAGAAACATGCTAGAAGGCAAGCTTGTTAAAATCGAGAATAATGTGTCTGCACTTGATGAACGTGTTTCATTGCTATAGAATCAAGTCGACAACAAAATGGAGACGTTTTCAAAAGAGCTAGATCGCATTCGAAATATAAAGATTCGGGAAAGTTCTGGAGAAACCTTGAGGAAAAAGGAGATGCAACCTCCAACCTTTGATGGACAAACTTCTTGGTCTATATACAAGAAGCAATTCGAGGCAGCCTCCACAACAAATGGCTGGGATGAGGCTGACAAGTATATAGCCTTAACTCTTGCTCTTAGAGGAGCAGCTGCTGAGTTGTTGCAAACCATACCAGTAGATAAGAGTGGCGACTTCAATTCCTTGGTTTTGGCTATAGACAAACGCTTTGGTAACAGCCACATGAAAGAAGTCTTCAAAGTGCAACTCAATTCCAGAGTTCAGAAGAGGGGCGAAACTCTACAACAACTGCAAGCGGACATTGAAAGGCTTGTTCATCTTGCATATCCAGATGTTGGAGAGGAAATTTGTAACCAGTTCGCAGTTGAGGCATTTGTTCGCGCCATTTCCGACATACATCTTCAAAGGGCCGTGCGAACTGCTGGAAAACGAACGCTTTCTGAAACATTAGCGTTTGCCTTGACAATGGAAGCGGCAGAACAAGCTTCTCACGGAGTACATCGACTAAGAGAAGCCATCATCGAAGAATGCTCATGCCAAAGAACTGATGTCCAAAGGAACCAACGAAACGGACTTGCAAAGTGCTGGAATTGCAACAAGACCGGACATTTACAGCGTCAATGTCGCTTACCACCAAGAAGAGCTTGTCAACATTGTGGACACGGAGTTTCAAACTCAGAACAAGGTAACAATAACACCAGTGTTACTTCCCGAACAGTTTCCCAACAAGTAAGAAATAACTTCGAGGGGCAGAAGCGAGTTTCTGGTATCGATGGCCCCAGAAACACCATCCAAGTCTCCCAAACTAAACGAGACAACAAAAGTCTGACTGTCGAGGCAACTTTAAATGGCAACAAACGTGTGGTCACCATCGACACCGGTGCCACCGCCTCCATTGTGCGTCAAGACCTAGTGCACCTGAATTGGCTACACAACACCAATACCTACCGTCTGAGAACTGCCACAGGAGAAGCAAGTAGGGTTTATGGTGAAGTCCGACTTAGAATTCGAATTGCAGATCTAGAATTCTCACACAAATTTTTGGTGGCAGATATATGTGACGAATGCATCATAGGCATGGACTTCATGAAAGAACATCGTGTAATTTTGGATATTGGCAAACAGGTACTCAAATACCAGAATACAGAGATTCCAATGAACTATGGGCACGAAGGAACAACAACTCTAAGGACTGTCATCAAAGAAGACGTGATTATTCCAACTTCTTCTGAGGTATTCGTTTGGACAAAATTAGAAGGTGAGTGTGGACGCCATCGATATCTAATGGTGGAACCAGGCTCAGATTGTTCTTCCCAAAACGTCATCATTGGGAAGACACTTGTGGCTCCGAAGAACAATATGGTCCCCGTACGGATACTCAACACCAAACCGTACGATGTAAAGTTAGTGAAAGGAGAAGTTATCGGTAAGTGCGAATCTGTCGCAGCCATAACACAAATTACGGCGAAACACCGAAAAAGACATTAGACCCTAAGGAGCTCAATACCATCAAGGCAAAGATACTCCATTCATCTAACCTAGACCAACATCAGGTTAAAATGGCAGAAAGCCTTCTGAACGAGTATGCTGACATTTTCGCTTCACCAAACGGAAAATATGGAAGGACACAAATGGTGCAGCATCGAATAAATACCGGAGATGCAAGACCCATTCGTCAGCCCGCAAGACGTCTGTCACTGGCCAAACAAGGTGAAGCTGAGGAAATGATTACCACCATGAAGAAGGATGGTTTGATTGAAAACTCCAAGAGTCCTTGGGCGTCACCAGTGGTCCTAGTCAAAAAGAAGGACGGAAGTACACGGTTTTGTGTTGACTACCGAAGGTTGAATGACGTAACCAAGAAAGACAGCTACCCCCTGCCAAGAATTAGTGACACCTTAGATGCGATGGAAGGAGCACACTGGTTTTCAACACTGGACTTGAAAAGTGGATATTGGCAAGTTGAAATTCACCCTGAAGATCGAGAAAAGACAGCGTTCTCCACAGGTAATGGGCTCTGGCAGTTTAAGGTGATGCCGTTTGGTCTTTGCAACGCTCCGGCAACATTTGAGCGTTTGATGGAGTGCGTCCTTCAAGGTCTGACGTGGAAAACTTGTCTTGTCTACTTGGATGATGTTATCGTTTACGGAAAGACATACGACCAACACTGTGAGAACCTAAAGGGTGTGTTCCAGAGACTTCGAGAGGCTAACCTTAAACTGAACCCAGAAAAATGTGCACTGTTCCAGACTGAAGTAAAGTATTTGGGACATATCATCTCGTCCCAAGGAGTCAAGACCGATCCTGAAAAAGTTGACACCGTCAAAAATTGGCCAACACCACAGGACAAACATCAACTACGAAGTTTTCTTGGTCTTGCTACTTATTACAGACGTTTTGTTAAGAACTTTGCCGGAATTGCGAAGAGTTTGCATCAGCTTACGGAAAAGAACAAGCAGTTTAGATGGTCAGGTGAGTGTGAAAAAGCCTTCCAAGAACTGAAATACCGTCTATGCAATGCTCCGGTGCTGATCTATCCGACTCCAGGCAAGCCTTTTATCATCGATGCTGATGCAAGCAACGTGGGAGTCGGCGCTGTTCTGTCACAAGTGCACAATGGCGAAGAAAAGGTTGTCGCTTATTTCAGCAAAGTACTGTCGAAGACCGAAAGAAACTACTGTGTGACCAGAAAAGAACTCTTGGCACTCATCTTGGCAACGAAACACTTCCATAAATACATCTATGGACAGAAGTTTCTTCTACGAACCGATCATGGTGCTCTTAACTGGTTGTTGAACTTCAAGAACCCAGAAGGACAAGTCGCAAGGTGGATAGAAAGACTGCAGACTTATGATTACGAAATTCAACACCGAAGGGGAAAGCTGCACTCAAATGCCGACGCACTATCCCGAAGACCTTGTAAAATAGATTGCAAGCATTGCAGGCGACAAGAAGAAAAGGAATCCATCAACATTCTTCGAATAAGGGCTGACCCCATTTGTGGATGGAGCAATGAAGAAATAAGATCTGCTCAACAAGAAGACCCCGACATTGAACCTCTTCTGACATGGAAGGAACATGAAGAAAAACCCGCATGGAATGACATTTCCGATAGGAGTCCAGTTTTAAAGGCCTATTGGGCACAATGGGACTCACTTCATGTGCAAGAAGGTGTTCTTCGGCGAAAATGGGAGTCCGCTGATGGTAAATCCTATGTGATGCAGCTTGTGTTACCTCAATCGAAAATCAAAGAGGTTCTTCGAGAGATGCATGATGGACCTTCAGGAGGCCATTTGGGAGTCAATAAGACTTTAGAAAAGGTGAGGCAACGATTCTACTGGTTGCATGCAAGAGACGACGTTGAAAAGTGGTGCCGAAATTGTGACGCTTGTGCTGCAACCAAAGGACCCGGTAGAAAACTGCAAGGAAAAATGATGCAATATAATGTCGGCTCACCGTTTGAAAGGATTGCTGTTGATGTGGCTGGCCCATTTCCGGAAACGAATGCTGGAAACAAATACATTCTGGTGGTAATGGATTATTTCAGCAAATGGCCTGAGGCATACGCTATTCCGAACCAAGAAGCCAAGACCGTGGCCGACCAGATTGTGTCTAACTGGGTAAGCAGGTTTGGTGTGCCTATGGAACTTCATTCCGACCAAGGAAGGAACTTCGAGTCGAACATATTCCAAGAGGTCTGCGCGTTCCTTGGCATTAAGAAAACGAGAACCACACCACTTCACCCGCAATCTGATGGAATGGTCGAGAGATTCAACAGGACCTTAAAAGAACACCTCACTAAAGTCGTAGGCGACTACCAAAGAAACTGGGATAGGCACATACCACTATTTTTGATGCCCTACCGAAGTGCAATACATAGCTCAACAGGACAAACGCCATCCGAAATCCTGTTTGGAAGAAGCATACGGCTGCCTAGTGAGATAAGGTTTGGACATCCATCACAAGAGTCTAAGGAAACAAGGGATTACGTGAGTGACCTACAAGAGAGGCTAATCGACATCCACGAAAGGACCAGGACTAGAATGAGCGCTTACAGCGATCGAATGAAGACAAGGTACGACACAAGAGCAAACACAACAGGATTCCAAGTAGGAGATCGTGTATGGCTGTATAATCCACATCGTCAAAAGGGATTGTCTCCGAAGCTTCAACAAAACTGGGAAGGCCCTTATACTGTCGTCACGAAAATCAATGATGTCGTTTACCGAATTCAAAGAGGGTCAAGAGGAAAGTTAAAAGTTGTGCATAGCGATCGACTGCACCGATACAGTGGCGAATCTGGAGATAGAATTGTTCGGGACGAACAATCCTAAGAAGGGGGCAATGTTGTGAACAGAGCTTTATACTACTACAGCGCCATCTGTTGGAAAACTGCATATCTAATTTATGGAAGAAACAAAAAGCTCTTTTCCAATGTCAAATGTATTTCCCCTTATTCCAAACATCTAGAACATTCCAAGACAAGAACTTTCGAGAACAACTAATTTGAGTATATAAGGGAGTGTTCACGGTGAGCGAGAGACAGTTGATTTTGGATTATGAAAGTGTGCAAAAGTATTGCTTATTGCATTGTGTTATTAAACAAGTGTGATTTTAATTTGAATAAAGTATTTGAGTTGATTATAAATTGAGATTTATTGTTGTGATTTGGAAAGTAAAAATAAAGAAGAAATATTAGAAAGAGTAATAAGTTTTATTTAACGAACATAGCAAAAATATTACAATAACATAGAGTACCAAATCGAGCACTCTAAGTCTAAGAAAAGTCATGAATTTTCAAAATGCATGTATAGTTTCAAAATGACAATAAAAAGACACTTCGAATGAAAAATCTTAGATTTTCTATTTCTCGCTTTGAATGTACATTAACCCATTAGCTGCCACTGTACTCAATTGAGTACAGTATTTTGTTAAATTTCAACTGGATTTTTTTTTAAAGTGGGCTTTGATTTAATTTCTTTGGATTGGAAAGCAATTATTGACATGTACTTTGATACTGGCAGTGAATTTTTCGAGATTTAAAAGCATTTTCAAGGTTTTTCATGAACTTTTGTGTCGAGCATTTCTTGTTTGAAGCAATTTGGTGACTTTGCGAGAGTAAAATGTTAGTAAAAATTTAATTTTTTGAATAACATTTGAATAATGGATTCTATTCTTTAGATTTTGTATCTAGAAAAACATTGCGTATAAATTACAAACAAACATTTTTTTCTTCTGCATAGTAGGTCGTAAATAAAAGTGGTGAACTCAATTGAGTACACTGGTCAAAACCATGTTAAATTTTTTTCTCACTGGATTTGCAGAGAAATGTCTTTTTCAACTATAAACTGAAGTAGCTTTTATGGCAGGCGTTTTCCCAACCTCTACATGGCTCTTGAAGATATTCCAGATGATGGAAATGAAATAAATTTAGTGGTTATTCTACCAGTTGTTGATATCCAATGACCAGCCATGACCTTATGGCTACTTTACGCATAAAAGGATTTAGTGCAACAGGTACGATTCGGAACAATAGAATGAAAAAATGTCCACTAAAATCCATGAAAATGGTAATGAAAGCAAATTTTGGTTACTTTCATCACAAATTTGGCAAAAATAATAATATCTTGTTAGCTCGTTGTAAAGATAATGCTGTTGTAACCATTGCAACAAACTACGACAACTTGAAACCACTAGGAAAAGTCAAGAGATGTTCATCAACAGAAAAAGAAATAGTTGTCATTCCTCAGCCAAAGCCTCTAGTGGTGGTGTCGACCTTCATGACCAATTTATGAACAACTACCTCATAAAAATAGAGGGTACAAAATTGTGGTGGCTATTATTCACACCCATGCTAAACTCAATGGTGGTGAATGCTTGGGAACTCCATTGCCTGAAAAACAAAGAAAACCGGAAACTCCTTTCATTTGTTAGAACCATAGGAAGAACTTATTTAAGCTCAGAATAAGCCAAATGTACTAGAAAGTGTTGTTCGCAGCAACGGAGAACATTTCCTCAAAAAAATAAAAAATCAACTACGGTGCCACATTTGTCACAACAGGGTTCGATAGATTTGTGAACGGTGTCAAACCACTATTTGCATCGAAAAAGAATGCTTTAAAATTTTTCATAATTATTAAGAGTATGTACCTATATCTGGCCAGTGTACTCAATTGGGTACACCCCGCTAATTACCACACTTTACCAAATTTCATCGTTTTACAGCAGTCGAAAGTGCTCCATTGAACCAACACCAATTCGGAGAAAGTGGGCGGATACCACGCCCCCTGAATGGAAAATTTCAAATTTTCGATTTTTTCCACTGCTTGCATGACAAGACCTACCGTTCTGAAAAATTAAAAGATTCTACGATGTCGGGAAGTGCTCCATAATTTTGATGATCTGCCAGTCAGTCAGTCAGTTACGGTTTTTGTGATTTTTGAGGCTTTATATCTCAGGAACCGCTTATGCTAGAAAATTTGGTGAGGCGCCTGTGCCTGACTAGCTTAGCAAATATTCGGAATTTTAAGTTTCTGACTTCATTGGTACTGAAGATAGGAGGGGATCAAAAATCGCCTGAGTTTGTTCCTGTAAAAAGGGTGTAGTGCCAGAACTTGGCTGGGCACTACCATGCCCTTTGATAATAATTGATTTAACCAAAAGGTGCAAGACATTCTTTCTCATCTGTTTGCAAGACCATTAATTAAATAGTTTGCGTAAACAAATGACAGCATATCAATTTTTATTTGTTTTTTTCTAATACAAATTATGATTATGGTTATGAAAAAAAAAAATGACTCTGTAAACGACCTTGAAATACTAGCATTTTTTTGGGTTTCAACTAAATTATTGAACTCAAAAAATAGATTGATTTGTCATGTGAGCCTCTTCTTACATTCATAAATTATTATATCCGAGTTTAAAATTTAGTTTTAATAAAAATAAAAAAAAAATCCAACTGCATTCAGTTTCAATTTGCCATTTGCTAGTTTACTTCGACATTGGTCATGTCTCAACTCAAAATATTTACCCTCCTATTCGCATATGTACACAAATGTATCTTACTACTTCTACACAAACCCAACCAAAGCATAGAAAATTACGGATTATACTCTTTGCTTTCTCAAGAGCTGACAAGCCACTAACAAGACCGCACTCTACCCTTATCCTCTTGCCAAAACCATCCGCCTTGCCATCATCACCGCACCAAAAGGAGACGTGACTAATAAAAAAGTTTGTCAAAGACACCTTGACAAGTGAGATAGTACGTATATAACAAGCATCTTCCTTTCCTTCCTCTTTAATTCCAGACAGAGTGTTTTGTTGGTACGTGCAGGCAAGCCCAAGAGTGTGGTATATGTTTCTTCCGCTCCCTATTGAAAATAACCAAGGTACATTCATCATTAATCCACATCCTGCATCCAACATCCTTCCTCTGTTTTGTGATAGGTATGCCCAAGCGAGTGTCATTGCTTGTCGAACAAGGTATTTTACTAACGCCCTACCATGCCCACTCTCCGCCCTCGCTCCAACACAGCCACCGCTAAAGGAATATTTCAGTCACGAACTGTTTCACATTCAGTCGCTGGAAAATGAAAGAAAATCTTCTACAATTCCAATTAATTCAACCAGAATTCCATACCCTCTAAACTAAAGCTCCCATCCCCAAGGGCATACGCGGAAAAAAACTGACGTAAGTATTAGGCTATTCAAAAAGACTCAATGTAGTACATGAAGATGTATTTTAAGTTCATCTTAAAGTGATGCCGTGGTTTCCACGCTATTATAGAACCTTTAGAGAAATTTTTGTCAGCTGATATTGCGATGAAATCCGCAAATCTTTTTGATGGATGGATTGTTTGGCTACGAGAAAACATTAATGAAAAAAGCGAATTATGTTATTGACGAGAATATCATTATCCAGAAAAATTTTGGACAGCACTGTGATTACCTCCTCATTATAGTTAATAGACGTTTTTAAATTTTATTTATTCTTGACTTAAAGCCAAATAATATCTGCAACTTTTAAGACCCAACAAAATTGAATATTAGACCATCAAGACGAAACGTTTAGGGTATTTTTAATTTGGCTTCCAATGTTAGTTCAGTAAAAATAGCTTTTGAGAAGGAAAACATCGGTAACATGCTGATATTGGTAACGGGGCTCTTTATGAACTGAGAGAGTTCCTTATCGGTAAAATTAACACTGGGTCAGTTACATGCGTTCAAAGATTATGAAAACAGGTTTTTTGATATTTTTTTAAGACGTGTCTTTTAGATAACAGTTTTGCTCTACAAACTTGAAGGTGAGGCTCTTTTATAAGAAAATACCCATACACATTTTTTTCTTAGCATTTAGCGTTTAATAGTTACAGCAATTCAAAGCATAAAGCATCTTTAGTAATTTTGCAAGGATTTTCTTTCACATCACCTAGAGGTTAAGTGCCAGGTGCTTCTTTCTGTATGTGGTATCACCTAATCCACTGAGTTAAGCAAACAAAATGTAGCTCATATAATTATTACTAATAAGTGTCTGAAAGAGTCAGCGAAAAAAAAAATTAATTTTCTGATTTAATGGTACCATTAATGTACTCTTCACATGGATCAATTTGAACAGAGCTTGTACATGGCTGTCGATGACATTGACAACAAACTATGGTCCAATTTAATGTCAGTTTTTGACAACCATAATAAAATCCGCAACATTTACTTTAATTACAACATATTATTTTTGAGCTGAATTCTCTGCACATTATTACTTAATGCTAATCGGTAACTTTCAAGATTAGAACTATCTCTTTCAGGGCAAGTTTCAACTTGATATAGTATAGTACCTTCTATGAAGGTGTTGTTGAGAGCAGCAGTAGATATTGCAGGAAAAGCAGATAACTGTACTGCTTTATTGAGGTTGGTCAATCTTGCAAACGAGGAACAACTTAGGGCATCGTTACTTCCATCTTTCGCAGGTGCTTTATAAAATGCTAGAAGTAGACGTTTACTATTTTGAAAGACAAAATATTGGGGGGGGGGGGAGGGAATTACCTCTGGCTAAGGCTTCGGAATATTTTATGCGGTCGTCACATTTTCCAAATAGCTTGAAGAATTTTAACTTTCTTTTGTTGAAGAGGGCAGAAGTCGAACCACAACATTTTAAGAAAGTGGGTTTGAATACAATATAAATTAGTTTCAAATTTAACTTAAGCTGGGTTTCGAAAGTAAAATCTTTTTGTACTGGGGAGCCAAGAACTGTCGGAAAAATGTTGTTGTGAAGTTGATACCGTCATTGATGCATCGAGCAAAATATCAGCTGATGACAAGGCTGAAGATCCCCATTGTTTGCATATTTTTATTTCTGTACCTCGACCTACATCCAAACCACTGAAACAATTTTCTTCAAACTTGGTACTGAAAGGTCTTTGCTGATTTTCTGGAGAAAAAAATTTTGCTTAGCTCCAAAACTAAAAGTCTGAATTATCTCAAAAACCGACTCTAACGATTACGGTCTAGTGAATTGATCTAGTAAACAAAATGCACTACTGGATCGCAAGGACGTGCTCTTTTCTTTAATAAAAGTAGAATTTTAAAAATGAATGTATACATCTTTTAGATATTACTAACAAACTGCAAATAGTCAAGTTCCAAAAATATTAACCTTGTGGTTTTCTAAATATTAAGTTTAAAAAAGTTAATACGTTAATAACGCTTTTTCTTTATTCAATGCCAGAAAGTAGCAGTGTCCTAATAAAATTATTTTGTAAAATGTTGGGACAGTAACCCAACATCTAGATAGTTTGTTAATCACAAAATAAAAGATATTTTCGATGATTACAAAATCTTTTATTTAAGGAAAATTTATTTAGAATTAGAGAATTATAATTAATTTTTTACATTTTTGTAGTACATACTTACATTTTATCTAGACACTTCTACTTTCTGGTATTGAATAAAAGAAAAAGCATAATAAACTTTAATTAAAATGTTTTTTTTTATAATTAGCACACACTCAAAGGTTTTTTGTATACCCTTAATATGTCAGAGACACAGCCTCAGCATTAGGAAAAAAGGCAGGGGTTAGAAAGGATGTGTCGGTGTACATTGGTTTTGAATTCTTTAACATTGCAATGACTGGGAAAGACAGAGCGTGGTAAGGAATTCCACATTCCCGTAGTACGGCTAAAAAACGAATCTCTGTACTTCACAGTACGACCGAAGTTGGGCTCGAGGGTAAATTGATGGGCATTCCTAGAAGTGCGAGTATTACGGTTGAATTGTTTAAGGGGAGGAATGCAACTGGCTATTTCACTGGAGCAAAGTCCGTTAAAATAACGTTAAAAAAGGGTGAAGCAAGAAACATTACGACGATCTTGGAGTGTCGTAAATGAGCCAATGATGTTATTGTCACCAATCATTTTAAAAGCTCTTCTTTGAATATTGTCCAAGAGACTTAAGTAAGTTACTGGAGCACCAGCCCATAGATGGGAGTTATACTCAAGTTTTGGACGTATATAGGTTTTATAGATTGTAGCCAGATCAGGAGAGACGAATTTCTTGCACCGTCTCAGAAAACCCAAACATCTTGCGGCATTTTTGGCAACATCGCGTATGTGATCGTTCCACAAGAGGTGGTTCGTGATGCACATACCGAGAATATACAGATGTTCAGTTTCGTTGATGCAAGTGCCACTCATAGATAGTGGCAAGGGGGGTATATCACGCTTTAACGATACAAGACAGCATTGAGGTTTTGAAGCATTAAATTCGACGCGGTTTCTTATTCCCCATTGTACAGTGCTATTTAGGTCGTGATTTAATGAACTTATCACATTTTGTCGTTGCAGTTCCACATCCGAAGAGGAGGGATGTGAGTCTGAAAACGAATATAAAAAGCTAAGAGTACTATCGTTAGCGAAACAATTAATTGGATTAGAAGTTACAGACAGGAGATGATTAATAAAAATGAGGAAGAGGGTTGGGGACAAAACGGAGCCCTGGGGCACACCAGCATTTATATTGTGAGTTTCAGACTTGAATCCGTCTAGTAGAACTTGTATTGAACGGTTCGAAAGAAAATTTCTAATCCAAAGAAGTAGGGATTCGTCGATGCCGAAAGCATGAATTTTCGATAAAAGAGCAAGATGCCAGACTTTATCAAATGCCTTTGAAATATCAAGTGCAATAATCTTACTTTCTCCGAAACAATGTAATGATTTGTTCCACTTTTTGGTTAGATAAACCATCAAATCACCAGTGCTACGAAAGCCATACTGCCGGTCATTAAGAAGCTTTCGTTCTTCAAGATATTTCTAGTGCTGATAATTAATCAGCGTTTCCATGACCTTAGGAAGAAGGGACGTTAGTGCGATCGGTCGATAATTTGAGGGAGAAGAAGAGTCGCCTTTTTTTGGAATCGGCTGAACAAATGCTGTTTTCCTTCTACTCGGAACGAGCCCAGAAGAATAGGATAGATGGCAAAGCTCACGCAGGGGTTTTGCTAGCGTGAAAAAACACCTCTTCAGAATAATAGCGGGGATACCATCCGGACCAGCGGATTTATGTATGTTGAGATCCTTCAAGACTCTTGCCACGGTACGAGTACGAAAAAAGATTTGTCCCACAGAATCACTAACGCGCTCAAGAATTGGGGGATTCATGACACTATCCGGCAAGGTGGAATTTGCGGCGAACTGCCTTACAAACAAGTTAGCTTTATCAATAGAGCTAACGAAAGGAGGTTCATTGACAACAAGCGTAGGAACCGAGGAAGAGGAAGAATTCCTCATAGTTTTTACAAATGACCAAAAATTCTTACTGCCTTTGGGACATTGCAGTATTTTTTGCCTTGATTTTTGATCATTTAAAATTCGGTCCGTCGAATATGGGCGTTGCAGGCCTTCCTGGCTTGATTGAACTTTTTCCGGTTTTCCTCAGTTGGGTTGGCTCTAAAACACCGGAAGCTTACCTCTTTTTCCTTGATAACCTCTTTACAGCTCAAATCAAACCATGATTTATCCTTGGGTCTGATACTTTTAACCTTATTCGGGATAAAATGTTTCATTCCCAAAAGAATTATGTTAGTTATCATATCTGCGCTGGAATCTACGTCACTATCGAGGATAGTGACCAGTTAAAGATCCTGAAAAAGTTATTCAAACCGTTCCAGTTGGCTTTCTCGTACTGCCATACGGTTCTTCTAGGAGCTCTTTCTCTAACTGGATTTGTTTGACATGAGAAATTTGCAGATATAACACTATGGTCAGATGTGCCTAGACGCGTCAATACACTTATTGTGTATTTATAAGGGTCAGAGGTAAGAAACAAGTCAAGAGTATTTTCTGCTCGGCCATTAACGTCCGATATTCGAGTAGGCTCGTTGACAAGCTGAGTAAGGTGGTTAAACTCAGCAAAAATCTCAACACACATTCCTTCGGGTGTTGTCTGGCCTGAATAGAGAAGCCAAGAAGAATTGTGAATACTGAAATCGCCCGTAATAACGATTTCAGTGCCAGGATATAGGGAAACAATTCTTTGGATGGAGTCGGAGCATCAAATTCGTTAGAAGTTGAAACTCTAGATTTGGGCTTCGATAAAGAAAGCAATAGTGAATGATGTGCATATTAATGGAAAATTTAAACCACATAAAATTGATGAAGGAGTTTTTGCAGCGACCATATTGTGGTAAGAGCTGATATGCAGCATCATTCCTAATATACATATATGGCGAGACCATGGGAAAAGAATAATGGCACCAAGCTATACCCATGAATAAAGAATTCAGCAGGATCGGAATCCTCACCTACTTGGGTTTAACTCAGTGCCAAAACAGCTGGCCTGTTAGAAACAGTGTGGATATACGCAGCCAGAAAATTCGCTCTCAGCCCACGAATATTACAATAATCAACTCTAAAATTACCAGCCATTGCAATATAACAAAAAAACTAAAACCAAAACAGGCGAAATCTAAGAGAAAAATCACTGCATAAGATTAATTAAAAAGCCTTCTCAATGCAACATCACTAAAAGTGTTATGCCTTTAGTAGTGACGTTGAATTGATCCGAACCCTAACAATCAAACAGTAATCCTCTATACATCTGTTATCGTATGACCTAGCAAATGCAAACACATGAGAGAGCTTATATAAGCTCAGCACAATGCATGCACCCACGAAGCCTCACTACTGTAGAAAAAAAAGGAAGGGAAGGAAAGCTTACAAGGGCTGAGTTCAGCTATACTATAATACATTCTGTTCAACAAAAATTGTCAATACAGGGAAGATAGGATGTTTGCCTCTCACTCTGGTTTCATTGGCTTGCATAAGTGTGTCGCCTTTTAAGGCTCTCACAGGGTTTCCCTAATTTAAATTATAAATCGCCAACACTCAAAATACTCAACTTCATAAAATTTGTTCTCAAAAGCTTTTTTTAAACTTAATAAACTTAATACAAGATGTGAGAAAAAAAATTTAATTTTACATAAAAAATAAAGTTACCCACCATACAAATATTAAATAAAATGCACGACTGGATCGCACGAACTTGCTCTTATGTAAAAGTACTTTGGAATTTAAGATACATTTTATAAATATAAAACATGGATTTAATGAGATAATAATGTTCAAATGCATAAAATTGCCGTCTGGTTTCCGGAAAAGTATGAATTTATGCAAATAAACCTTAAAAAATCATTTTATTATTAAATAAATTTTTTATATAAGAAATTTCTTTAAAATTTTTCAAGAAAAAAATGTGGGATGCGAATTTAAAGTATTTAATAATATTGGTTTTAGGAAATAATTTCAAAAAATAATCGTTCATAGGTTTTGAAGATATTGATTTAAATTTTTTTTTAAAAATCCAATAAATATTTTTTAGAATATTTTTATATACAATATTATTTTAAACTTAAGGGGACTCCTGCTAAAAGTTTTGGGTTAAAATCCTTAGAGCCATTAATGAGAAAGTCGAAAATCAAAAAAACGGGTCTATGGCAGGTACCCCTAATAAGATTTTGCCCCAAAATTTTTGTTGACCAAAATGTTGTCCATGTCCATAATATCACACCTAATTTTTTTTATCAAAATCGTTAGAGCCGTTTTCGAGATAAATAAGATTATGCATTATGGGTGTATGGGGGGTACCCTTAGTTTTGGAGCTAAAAAAAAAATTTCAATTTCTCCTCTAGGGAATCACCGAAGACTCTTAACTACCGAGATTGAAAGAAATAGGTCCAGTGGTTTAGGCTGTAGTGAGAGATACAGACATACAGACACACTGAAACATGTTTTTTGTGTACTAACTTTTCCTTAAAATTTTTATAAAAAAAAATTATATGCAATTTGTTAGTATTTAATAAAATACATTTTAAAACGTAATTTAAAAATTTAATCGTGTATCGGTTTTCAAGATATTGAATTTTCAAAAAAAAAATTGTATTATTTTTTTAAAAATCCAAAAACTATTTTTTCGAAAAAATTTTTAGTTTATATTTTTTCAAATGCAAAGCAGCTCCTGCACAAAAATTTTGGTTAAAATCGTTAGAGCCGTTGGTGAGAAATTCGAAAATCAAAAAAACCGTTCTATGACAGGTACCCCTAATAACATTTCCCCCCAAATTTTTTTTTGACCAAAATATAGTCCATGTCCATAATATCACACTTAATTTTTTTTATCAAAATCGTTAGAGCCGTTTTCGAGATAAATAAGATTTTGTATTACGGGTGTACGGGGGGTACCCTTAGTTTTGGAGCTAAAAAAAAAATTTCAATTTCTCCTCTAGGGAATCACCGAAGACCCTTAACTACCGAGTTTGAAGAAAATACCTCCGGTAGTTTAGGCTGTAGTTCGAGGTACAGACATACAGACATACAGACATGCAGACATACAGACGGAATTGTCGGACCCACTTTTTTCGTCTTCGCTATCATCGTAATGTCAACTTTGATCAAAATCTCGAGTTCGATTTTTTTTCCAAATGCAGAACTTGCCCTATAGTACCTATATCGCAAGTAAAAATGCTTTCTCTGGAAAACGGTCCCAAGAATTTCGATAAAATTGTTTTATTTTCGATCAATTTTTACGATTTATAATTTAATAAAAGAAAAATTTAATTTAGGATATTCCTTACTGTACCAACCATAGAACCATATTTCCAAATTTTGAATTTCTCACTATCGACATAACCGATTTTAATGAAGTTTTGTATAAGAGAAGCTTCTTAAATGTTTGAAAAACATTATATTTCAAAATTGAAAAAAAATATTTTTTGAAATTTGCAAAAAAAAAAAAAATTATTTTTTTTGGCAAATTCGATATCTCAAAAAAAAAATTGTATTCGTGCAATAATAAAAACTTTGAGTTGGCGTACCAAATTTTTTTTTCTAAAAATGTTTTAAGAATTTTGTATACTCGTATAAAAGCTTATTTTCTTAAGAAACTACAAGGACTTATAATAGTTGTTCTTGCATAAACTAGTATTTGCTTGGATCACATGGCATTTAGTTTTCAGCTCCAACTACTAAAGGAGTTGTTTTAGTCATTTAAAAAATAAATTTTATGATTATGAATAGTTCCTCTCTAATAACATTCATTTTTGAAATTTTTAGTCTGTTACATAAGAAGAAGTTCGTGCGACTCAGTCGTGCATTTAAGACCCGTTTTTTTCGATATACATAGTTTAAATTATTTTAAACAAAAATTTCAATTTCTCCTCTAGGGAATACTTAAGTACTACTTTGAAGAAAACTGTTTCAGCGGTTTTGGATGAAGTTCGAGGTACAGACACAAAGGCATTCAGACAGACACAAACGGAATTGGCGGGCCTTTTTTTCGTGTTCTCTATCATCGTTGTCAACTTTCATCAAAATCTCGAGTTCGATTTTTTTTTCAAATGCAGAACTTGCCCTATAGTACCTATACCGCGAGTAAAAAGTGTGAGTGTGAACCAACTTATACAAGGCGCCCATTAATTCATATGCAGATACATTCAACAAAGTCGAATTGAAATCATTCCAATCACTCGAAAATAATGTATTTTACTCAGATTTCGCATAGTTCACCCTGGGTTAAATTCTAGTTTCTAGTTTGCTATAAATGAACAATAGTTCCTTTTCTTTGCACACTCGTGTGCCAATTAAGTGAAACCATTTTGTCCTTAGCAAGATATACCGCCTGCCGGCACCGTGAATATTCACTTCTAAGTGGAATTATATTCCTATCAGTGTTCTCAGTTCTTGCTCCTTCTGATTGATATTTTTGGCAGAGCCTTTTCCCCTTGGGTAAGCCTTTGGCTGGAATTAGATTGCTAGCGTTTTGTTTCTGGTTCACTTCTTCTTAGTGAATATTAAAGACTGATTCGTCTCCTGTAGCTGTAGATTTTTCATATACGAAATACCATAGAATAAATTTGAATGGAATTGTAAGCCATTATTTTGTTGAATAAAAAGTAAATGGTGAGAATTCTTTCCTTCTTTACCCGAGTTTATTTGTTTTTCCAGGATTACCTTGCACTAGCTCAGCTGAAATTAGTCCCAAAAAAAAATTAATCACAATAACTTGAAAATGTAGTATCCCCAAAAAAATGTAAGCCTTCAAAACTCTTCAATCTTTGTATTAGTTTTTCAGGCGCATGGGCGATAAGTTAACATTCTGTGCGGCCTGAGGCAACAAGTCTCTAGGGTCTCTTTACTCACCTATTTAATATATTCTAAATAAATAAATAAATTTTGTGGTGCAACAGCTCGAAGTGAACCAGGACCTAGTGACTTACAACTCTCAACCATTCCTGTGTGCTTGTTACCAGGAACAGAGGGGACCTACAATTTTGCCGATTCCGAACGTCTAATGAGCAGCACTTTCCATGACAAGAGATTATACTCTTAGAGGTTTTGTCAATTTCTCGCAAGACACAGTACACCCCTGAAAAACTGCTTTGCAGCGGCTGAGAATCGAATTCGAGACCTTCCGCATGATTGTCAACGCACTAACCATTATGCCAAAGGGTACAACTACAGAATCTTCAATTGTGTTTCATATTTCGTCTTTCATTAATTATCAATTCGGCAGTCTTTAGGTTTTCCAGATAATACTTACACCGCGATCAATGGACAATATATGACAATATCAATGGACCATATAAGATATTTGTGTAAATTAGAAAACGTTTTGAACTTGGCAATAGATTTTTGTTTAAGTCAAAAAATCCGAGTTTTGAAAAATGAATCTGATGTAAGATCCATCAATGATGTAAAATCAGTGCATTTAAATGCAATTGGGCACTGAAAAAAAGACTGTCTACGGGGACTTTGATGTCTTTAAGATTCAGAAAAGATGATTAATATTTTGTAGGTCCAATTAGGTCTTGTAACAGTTTTGTTTGTGCGGCCATTTGTGGAGTAGACGTGTACTGATTATATTTCAATTTACATTGAGAATTTAACATGTGTGCTGAACAGAGAATGTATATAAATAATACGTAACTATGGAACAGATATATTGAAGTGTGTGATGACCACATAAGTATTTAAAACTTGCTCGCTGCTATCCAAATATGAGAAATTTTGTTCATCACAAGTAATGATTATTTTCTAAAGAAAAAGCAACTTGTATTGAGTCCATTAAGTACCTTCTAAGTACAAGATTCGCTTGAACAAACTGTTTTCGTCACAGCATGGTGTAGAAAATTTAGTTTCAACTCATTCGTGTCCTGCAGCAGTATTTTTACCCAAGAGATACCTGGCCCAGGAAACGCATCCTAACTTCCAGTTCAATGTAATCCAAATAAAATTATTTATCGCATTAAGGTTTACCAGATATATCCTTCATAAATTATGGAGTATCTTCAAAAAAAAAAAAAAATAAATAATTCTACCAATAACATTTATAAATCATTTCGTTTCTGCCAATTTTCTCATTAACACAACAACTAATTTTTGTCATATTCTCTATATAATTGGCGGCCTGTGCCGGCCATGTTATTTTGGGTGAGATCTGTCAAATCACAAGAAGCACTTTCAAATGATAAAACACTCATTTGCTCGTTTGTACAAGCCTTGCCCGTGTTGCGCCCACATAACGGTAGTCATATTGGCCCTTCACAGTGAGCTCTTCAACCTTTGGTCACCAAATTTTAGACGACCGGTTCGATAATCAATCAGCTTACGTTTATACGTCAAAGGAAAGTAAGATTGGCGTGAACGTATGTATACAGTAGAACACTATGCAGTTCATTCCTCGCACAAGAACTCGTCATTTAACAGACTTCAACTAGGCAAATTTTGTGTTGAGACTTGGGCCTCACTCTTGTACATAGATTGTAGACTACGTCATTTCTTCGCTGACTGGGCGTTTCGAAAAGGACCCCAACTTTGGCCGAAAAATCATCTTTAGCGGCGAGTCGCAGTTTTGTGTGAATGGCTGCACTAACAACAAAATTGTTATACAGGGTGATTTGCATAAGGTGTGACAAAAAGCTAGGGCGTGTAGGTTGGACTTAGACAAGAAAAAAATCGTATGGGAGGGGGGGGTCTATTTCCCCCCGTTTAGGCGGGAGGGGCAATTTAAAAAAAAAATCACTTAAAACAGAAAAAAAATTATTAAAAAATAACGGTGATACCTACAGAGTAATGCTATAGCATTTTGAAAAGCCAGAAATACATTCTTTAATTTTGTTTTTAAATAAAGTTGTTCCAGTGAATAGTTTTTGAAAAATTAATTTTCAAAATCAAAATTTTGAAAAAAAAAAAAATGAAAAAATTTTTTTTAAACAATTTTTTTTTTTCAAAATTTTACGTAATTAAGTACTATTTTTGTATTCAATATTAAATGCTCTTATTAATTTTTGATCAAACACAAAAAACCGGATGTCAAAATGTTTTTTAGTTTTTGCGAAAATCAAAAATAACAAAAACTACTTTTGTTCTAAGAAAAGCCTTTTATTTTAGTTTTTATACGTCTTTGGATTCTTAGGTGAATTTGCGATTGAAAGGATTAACTTTCTTTTTACTATTTTTTACTTGCGATATAGGTACTATAGGGCAAGTTCTGCATTTGGAAAAAAAATCGAACTCGAGATTTTGATCAAAGTTGACATTACGATGATAGCGAAGACGAAAAAAGTGGGTCCGACAATTCCGTCTGTCTGTCTGTATGTCTGTATGTCTGTATGTCTGTACCTCGAACTACAGCCTAAACTACCGGAGGTATTTTCTTCAAACTCGGTAGTTAAGGGTCTTCGGTGATTCCCTAGAGGAGAAATTGAAATTTTTTTTTTAGCTTCAAAACTAAGGGTACCCCCCGTACACCCGTAATACAAAATATTATTTATCTCGAAAACGGCTCTAACGATTTTGATAAAAAAAATTAAGTGTGATATTATGGACGTGGACTATATTTTGGTGAAAAAAAAATTTGGGGGGAAATGTTATTAGGGGTACCTGTCATAGAACGGTTTTTTTGATTTTCAAATTTCTCACCAACGGTTCTAACGATTTTAACCAACATTTTTATGCAGGAGCTGCTTTGCATTTGAAAAAATATAAACTAAAAATTTTTTCGAAAAAATAGTTTTTGGATTTTTAAAAAAATAATACGATTTTTTTTTTGAAAATTCAATATCTTGAAAACCGATACACGATTAAATTTTTAAATTATGTTTTAAAATGTATTTTATTAAATACTAACAATTTGCATATCAATTTTTTTTATAAAAATTTTAAGGAAAATTTAGTACACAAAAAACATGTTTCAGTGTGTCTGTATGTCTGTACCTCTCACTACAGCCTAAACCACTGGACCTATTTCTTTCAATCTCGGTAGTTAAGAGTCTTCGGTGATTCCCTAGAGGAGAAATTGAAATTTTTTTTTTAGCTCCAAAACTAAGGGTACCCCCCATACACCCGTAATGCAAAATCTTATTTATCTCGAAAACGGCTCTAACGATTTTGATAAACATAAAATGCACGACTGGGTCGCACGAACTTGCTCCTATGTAAAAGACTAAGAATTTCAAAAATGAATGTTATTAGAGAAGGTTAAGTTATATGTTAAGTTAAAGGTAAGAATAGGATGCCATGTGATTCAGGCAAATATAGATTTATGCAAGAACAAAAATTATATGTCTTTGTAGTGGTTTCTTAAAAAATAAGGTTTTATATAAGAAAATTTTAAAACATTTTTAAGAATAAATGTTGGTACGCCAATTTGAAGTTTTTATTATTGTATGAATAAAAATTAAATTTACAAAAAAAGTATTGAGCCGTTTTCGAGTAATTGAATTTTCAAAAAACAAAAAATTGATTTTTTTTTTCAAAATTCAAAAAAATATTTTTCTTAAAGTTTTGAAATGCAATGTTTTTTTAAACTTTTTAGAAGCTTCCCTCTACGAAATTTCATTAAAATCCGTTATGCTAATAATGAGAAATTCAAAATTCTAAAAAATCGTTCTATGGTAGGTACAGTCAGTAATATCTTGTTTTCAAAATTTTTTTTATTAAATTACAGATACTAAAAAATAATAGAAAGAAAAAAAATTTAAGCGAAATTCTCGGAACCGTTTTCGAGAAAAATACGATTTTCGAAAACCATTTTTTAACATTTGTATGGAAGGTACCGTTATTTTTAGGTAAAATTAATTTACTTTTCTTACATCTTGTAGGTTATTTTTCCAAACTTTTATTTATCAAGTTTTGAAAAAATCGAGCATGGGGTTTTCGAAATATTGAGTTTTCAAAAAAAAATTTTGAAACTTTTTTTAAAAATCCAAAAAAATTGTTTTGGAAAATTTGAATACACAATAATATTCAAACTGCTGGGAAGCTTTAGCATAAAAAAAATGATCAAAATCGGTAGTACCGTTTTTGAGAAAATCAAAAACAAAAAAAATGGTCCCAAGGGGGGTACCAAAACCACTCATTTTTTTAAAAATTTTTTTCGACCATTATCTAGGTTTAACTAAATTAAATTTTTTGAATTTTTTTTAAGAAAATCGCAGGGACAGTTTTTGAGAAAAAAAAATATTTATAAAATTTCGGAAAAAAATCGTATGGCAGGTACCGTTATTTTTGGTCATAAAAAATCAAATCAAAAAACATCCGGGGGTAAAAAATCAAAACCCATATCTACCAAGTTTGAAGAAAATCGGCCGAGCCGTTTAGCTGTAATCGAACAGACAGACAGACAGACAGACAGACAGACAGACAGACAGACAGACAGACAGACAGACAGACAGACAGACAGACAGACAGACAGACAGACAGACAGACAGACAGACAGACAGAATTGCCAGACCCACTTTTTTCGTCTTCGCTATCATCGTAATGTCAACTTTGATCAAAAAAAGCTTTAAAGCTGGAATATGAAAAAACTGTTAACAAAATAACTAACGCAAATTTTGTGATGTGTGATGACAATTTGCATAAAAATTCATATTCGCTAAGCAACGAAAACACTCAAAATATACGAGTATTTGATAAAAACAATAACGGAATTAATCCCTTTCATACAAGAGTGAACCTAAGTTCCTCTCATTCTTTCTGTGTTAATGCCAGCAATGCTGCAGGCATAAATATAAATCTCTCTAATCCAGATAAAAAACCTGATAACTCTCAAACAAGTAGAGAGAAAAACTCAATCGACAATCAAGGCCAAGCCATGGAAGAAGAAAATGATGATGCCGCAGTGCAAAGCGAGTGGACAACAGTGATAAGAAATCTCAAACGTTCTGCAAATGATTTCATACCTAACTCAGGGAAAAAACTTAAAAATACGACGAACGACTCATCTCTTAATTCACATGAGTACGGAAACCTTTCAAACAACGTTAATGATCCTTTGTTAAGTCTGGGTTCATCTCTGCCAAATCCATCGATTATAAATAATAAACCTAATAATGTAACTAATGTTAAGTCTACTAATAATACTGACCAATGTATTGTAAAAAATATATCATTTTGCCCACCAATATTTATTTTTGGGGCTAACTGTGAACTTTTAAGTGATGTTGTTGCACTCGCAGCTACTGAATGCAAAATTTCTGATCTAAAACATAAATTTGTAAATATTGGGTATAAAAAAACGAAGGTCTATGTTAATAATTCTGATGTACATACATACATTGATTAAGGTAGGGGGGCCAAATAAGGCCCTGTTCCCAATAAGGCCCACTTATCAGAAAACACAGAAACGAACAAATAACGGGACTTTTTTTGCTTTGCATATTTAAACCATGTCTACAAGAACACCTACAAAGGAAAAAAAGCCAGCTGCGCGATTAATGTCTTGACCTACAGTTCAATGAAGTTCGTCTGGGGGTGAAGAACTACCAAATTATAAAAAAGTAGTATGTTTTGTGTTCTTTTTTAACAAATTTAAACCAAATAAGTACCTATTTTTGATTTTTCCCGTATAATATATAATATTTTGAGTAAATTACAACATTTGCTTGTAAAAATGTTTGATCGTTAGTTTTAAATAATTTTTTTTTTTTAAGTCTTGCATGTTCCTAATAAGGCCCACAAAAATAAGGGATGGGCCTTATTGGGCACACACAAATTTGCTTTTAATTTATTGATTTTTATGTTATATTTTTAATGTGTTTCAGACCAAATGCCAACTTTCCCCAAAAAAAGATCTTCTAATAGGACAGTAACCAACATAAAAAAAAGCGTTGCAGGTTAAAGAATATTTTAGTTTTATTTTTTTTTACGAAGAAGTGAAGTTTAAATTTTTTTATTTAAGTTTTTTGCTAAAATTAAGTTTTTTTTTTTTAATTTGTGTTTTTTGTTAAACTGAAGAGACTATTTTCTTATGCAATAAATTTGAAACAAAATGTTTGTGTTTTTTGTGTTTTTACTTGCGAAATTCTTAAGAAAACTAAGTGGGCCTTTTTAAGACCCCATGGGCCTTATTAAGAACGACGTAAGCTTTTTTAAATGTCAAAAAAATATACTTTTCAATTTAATGAAAACAATAAAATCTATGTTTTCATGTAGATAAAATGACAAAGAATCATAACCTTTTTAGTTTACTCGGATACTCCCAAAAACCTAGCAGATATTTCGAAAAATCCGTTAGGTGGGCCTTATTTGGCCCCCCTACCTTATAGAAAAAATACGTGGAACTGGCATTGGCGCGTTTTCGTTCTCTCCGAAAGAAAGTAAACGCGTTACTATCTTGTTGAAGGGTCTCGATGGAGGCACTCCTGTAGAGAAGGTTAAACAGGCTTTAATTGCGGCTTCTCCCAACCTTAAAATTTATAAAATTTCACCATTTTCCACGGCTAGAACTAAAGAGCAGAATTTTAAATTGAACATTTTTTCGGTCCAATTAGACCCAGTTTAATCTACCAAAGATCTTACATGCATTAGGTACTTACTTTTTCAACGCATATATTGGGAAAAACCACATGGCAAGTCTGTTATACGTTGTTTCCGATGTCAGAGATTTGGACATTCTGGAGAATGTTGTGCATATGGGAGCAGATGCATGCTCTGTGGAGAATCACATGATTCAAAAGCTTGTATCGAATCTGTTAAAAATCTTCAAGAATCTAATAAAGAGATTCCAACTCCAAAATGTGTAAACTGTGACCAAGGAGGTCACGCAGCTAGTTAGGTGGGTTGTCCCGCGTATCTTAAATATAAAAATAAAAAAGATTCTCTAGCTCAGAGAATAAAACAAGTTGCTCATGCAAATAGAATGTTGGTGCATGATAATATAAACAGTTTTACAACCACAAATGTTTCTTTTGCCGAAATGGCAAAAACATCTCTAAAGCCATCCCAGCCCCGCCAGGCAAAGGCGAATGGTGTTTCAAATGTTATAAATCCACCAACAGGTGAACTTAATAACTTCTTAAATGAAGCAAAAAACCTTTTCAATTTATCATTTCAAGATCTTTTGGTAAAAATACGTCAGTTTTGGCCTAAATACCAAGCACTACAAACTAAAGAAGAGAAAATGTTCGCATATCTCGACTTTGTTGCTTCTATAGTAGTATGATGGATCAAACTAAAATAAAAATAATATCAGCTAATTATAATTCAATTATCTCTCATGACAGAAGATTGGCACTCGTTAACTTGCTCAACCAAAAAAAAAACACAAATTTGTTTCATATCTGAAACAAGATTAAATTCTAGACATAAGCCTATCTTTAATGGCTATAATATAATACGAAATGATTCTGGGAGAGGCACTGCAATCATCTTAGATAAAAAATACAAGTATAGTGTAGTAAATTTTCCAAGTGAAATACTTTCTGTAGCCTTAGGTACATTAACCTGCAACAATGCTGGTTTTACAGAAAAAATTCTTATTGGAAGTATATATATTCCGTCTAAAGCTGGTGAACCATTAAATAGGGAATTACAAAGATTTTACGCTTTTATTGAAAAATTTGATGCAGTTATAACCGGAGGGGATTTTAACGCGCGTCACACTGAATGGGGTGATTCTAAGAGTAACCAAAATGGAAACGTTCTTCACAATTGGTTCTTTAATGGTCCTTATTTGGGCTTAGATATAGTTTCTCCATTTAGCCCCACATTTCCAAGATCCTCATCAGTTTTAGATTATTTCTTTATTTCATCCACTATGTCATATGCGCATCCTTCCATATGTTCCACTTTTCCCACAATTGCGGACCATTACGGCATTTCACTTGAATTCAATTTTACTAATTTCAGCCCGCTGCTGCAACCTCCAGAAACATATGTTAGCTTTAAAAATACCAATTGGGAAACTTTCAGGTATGATCTGCATAACCGTGTTTCTCAAATTAATATCCTGAATGAAAGAAACGCACCCAACTTTGATATAGATTACCTCATAAGTGAAATAAATGAAAAAATTACATCAAGTATTGAAAACAACTCTGAAATATGTCACACAAAGAGCGTAAAATACCATAACATATCTGATTATACTAAGCAACTACTAAAACTACGAAATATATGGTTACGACAGTTAAAGAGACTTTTCCATCGATATCTCAATAGGGTAAATTCGGAATACCAACAATTGAACTCTAGAATCCAGTGTTTAAATAAAATTATTAAAGATAGGGTTCGATTAGAAATGAACGAAAGTTTTAAACAAAAGTTGGAGAGTATTAGACCTTCCCCTCAAGCATTTAGACAAATCGATAAGATAACAGGTAGAACATTTTTCGGCACGGACATTCGCAGAGATGTGCTTAGCAATGACGGCAACGCTTTAGAAAATGCAGACCAAAAACTGGAAGCATTTAAAAACTTTTATTCGGAATTGTACTCTGAGAATACACCAACTTATGATTTATCCCTTGCAAATGAAGTTACACTTAAAGTCTTTGAGTTCTGTCAGACACAAACAGACCAACATTTAAAGACATTTTCATTGGTTAACACAACAACAAATCAAAATGAATTGCCCTTTACAACTGCAACTGTTATTAATCAATTTAGACTTAGTATTAACAATAAAAACAGCTGGAGTTGACAAAATATCCAATTTTATCTTAAAAAGGTGCCCCCACTCCCTTGACGTAGCTCTGACATCTATATTTAACCATTGCATAAACAATGGTTACTTTCCGAAAATGTGGAAAGTGGCAAAACTTGTCCCTATAGCAAAAACGAAAAACGCAAAAGATATTAAGGATTTTCGCCCAGTTTATTTACTTTCAAATATTGGAAAGCTTTACGAAAGAGTTTTAGTTGAACACATCAACAAAATATGCGATGATTTAAATGTTATTCCCAATAACCAATTTGGATTTAAAAAAAGTCACTCTACGGAACATGCGTTTTTGGTTTTACACAACAAAGTTACACAAAACTTAAGAAATAAAAAAGTTACACTGTGCCTTGATGTAGATCTCGAAAAGGCTTTTGATAATGTTTGGCATAAGGGCTTAATATTCAAACTTTTTTCTCTAGGTTTTCCAAGTTGGCTTACCAGAGTTATACAAAGTTTTCTAGAGGACAGATTTACCTCAGTTTATATAGGATCAGAATTTTCTGAACAAATTGCTGTTCTCTCGGGCATAGCTCAAGGATCGATACTGGGTCCAACATTATTTAACATTTTCTTTCATGATTTCCCTTTTACAGATTTTATGATTCAGGAACCATGTGGTTTGCTGTATGCAGACAATACTAGTATCCTTGCAAGTGACAAAAAACCAAGCATTGCCCTTTGCAAAATAAAAGAAAAAATTCCTATCTTAGAAAGTTATTTTAAAAGATGGGGTTTAAAAATAAACCCAGAAAAATGCAATCTTACTTGTTTTAGAAACTCAAGTGGAAGGGGCATTAGCTAGCTGTGAAAGAAAGCAAAGCTTTATCTTTACAAATAAACGCGCATAGCGTCCCTCTAAGAACTGAATCCAAAATATTGGGTATAAATTTTCACAATAGATTTGTCTTTAATAAACATGCTAGAAAATCTCTGATGAGAGTAAAAATGGTCACATCCAATTTGAAACCTTTATTGAGCTCCAAACATATGCCTGGAAGCACAAAAATTTTAATGTACAAAACTCTTTTAAGACCCATATTAACATATGGGTTTGGTATCTGGTTTTCGATTTCTCCAACTGTTGCTAAAGAGCTTGAGAATTTTGAAAGAAAAATTTTAAGATTTTGTAGTGGAAAGTTTCGAAAACGGAATAAAATAAAATGCACGACTGGATCGCACGAACTTGCTCTTATGTAAAAGTACTTTGGAATTTAAGATACATTTTTAAAATATAAAACATGGATTATTTAATGAGATAATAATGTTCAAATGCATAAAATTGCCGTCTGGTTTCCGGAAAAGTATGAATTTATGCAAATAAACCTTAAAAAATCATTTTATTATTAAATAAATTTTTTATATAAGAAATTTCTCTCAAATTTTTCAAGAAAAAAATGTGGGATGCGAATTTTAAGTATTAAATAATATTGATTTTAGGAAATAATTTCAAAAAATAATCGTTCATAGGTTTTGAAGATATTGATTAAAATTTTTTTTTTAAACCAAAAAATATTTTTTAGAATATTTTAATATACAATATTATTTTAAACTTAAGGGGACTCCTGCTAAAAATTTTGGGTTAAAATCCTTAGAGCCGTTAATGAGAAAGTCGAAAATCAAAAAAACGGGTCTATGGCAGGTACCCCTAATAACATTTCCCCCCAAATTGTTTTTTCATCAAAATATAGTCCTAGTCCATAATATCACACCTAATTTTTTTATCAAAATCGTTAGAGCCGTTTTCGAGATAAATAAGATTTTGCATTACGGGTGTAGGGGGGGTACCCTTAGTTTTAGAGCTAAAAAAAAATTTCAATTTTTCCTCTAGGGAATCACCGAAGACTCTTAACTACCGAGATTGAAAGAAATAGGTCCAGTGGTTTAGGCTGTAGTGAGAGGTACAGACATACAGACACACTGAAACATGTTTTTTGTGTACTAAATTTTCCTTAAAATTTTTATAAAAAAAATTGATATGCAAATTGTCAGTATTTAATAAAATACTTTTTAAAACGTAATTTAAAAATTTAATCGTGTATCGGTTTTCAAGATATTGAATTTTCAAAAAAAAAATTGTATTATTTTTTTAAAAATCGAAAAACTATTTTTTCGAAAAAAATTTTAGTTTATATTTTTTCAAATGCAAAGCAGCTCCTGCATAAAAATTTTGGTTAAAATCGTTAGAGCCGTTGGTGAGAAATTCGAAAATCAAAAAAACCGTTCTATGACAGGTACCCCTAATAACATTTCCCCCCAAATTTTTTTTTCATCAAAATTTAGTCCTAGTCCATAATATCACACCTAATTTTTTTTATCAAAATCGTTAGAGCCGTTTTCGAGATAAATAAGATTTTGCATTACGGGTGTATGGGGGGTACCCTTAGTTTTGAAGCTAAAAAAAAAATTTCAATTTCTCCTCTAGGGAATCACCGAAGAACGTTAACTACCGAGTTTGAAGAAAATACCTCCAGTAGTTTAGGCTGTAGTGAGAGGTACAGACATACAGACATACAGACATACAGACAGACAGACGGAATTGTCGGACCCACTTTTTTCGTCTTCGCTATCATCGTAATGTCAACTTTGATCAAAATCTCGAGTTCGATTTTTTTTCCAAATGCAGAACTTGCCCTATAGTACCTACATATATCGCAAGTAAAATGGTTCCCAAACAAAACTCTGTATGAAGCCACAACACTAACACCTTTGAATGTGTATCAAATCGACCTTTTATTGAAAAGACTTCAAAACTGTCGTTCACATTCTAATCCTTTAGTAAGAGCCGTGTTTGATTCTAATAGCAATGATAGTATTAATGATAATTATTACCTTTCTCCTGTTAACCTTTTGCACAGCGCATCTCTAACCCATTTGAGACCAGATACAAACAGAGAACTGACTGTGCCATTTTATGACAAGGCTCTACCCGGCAATCTAAGAGGATAAATTGATTTTTGACTAAAAGTACATAATGGTATATAGACCGACGTTTAACTTATTTATCTTTTTTTGTTCCTATAGCGATATATAATTCAATAATGAGATAGAGAAAAGCTACGTTTATGTACTCATACTTGATGGGTGTTTTCATCGAAAATAATTCCAGATGACTTCACCCAATGTATATAAAGTATAAACACTTTTAAATGAAATTAAAACTCATTGTAGAGTTTTTGTTTTTGTCTTGTATTTGTTTTTTTTAGCTTAAGTTTTAGGTATAAGTTATATTTTTATAAAATTAGTTATAAGTGCTCTTTAGAAGCTAAGCTGATAGTATGCCGGTAGCAAGTGTACGCATTCAAAAAATGATTTACTATAGTTAAAATTCCTATTGTCATTTTCAAATTTATATAAAAATCTATTTATCTCTAAAACTATCCAAACTAGACATACCTCTAAAAGTCGGCTGCTGTATTTAGACGTAAGATCAAACAAATGTACTGTTTTTAAAATGTCTTAATAAAGCTGAATTGAATTGAATTGAATTGAATTGAATTGATGCCGTAAGGTGAACATTACACATTCAAGCGATCGAATTCGGCCGGATTTATCCGGAAGAGTTATTGCAAATTTAAACACTCGGATCCATGCCACTGTATGAAGCCGAGGCGGGCATTTGAACTGTGCCATATTCCATACATAATGGCATGCAAATAAAAAAAAGAAGCCTTTTAATACTTCCCACACAGCTTGATTTTTTTTCATTTCCCTAATTGAAAAAAAACCTTTATATTAAGTTTGCCAATAATTTCTTCGAAAAATATGGTAATTAATTATTAATTAAGCAAAATCAATAATATTTTTAAATTATCCAAGATCCAAGTCAACAGAAAATTCATTACTTACGTAAATAACTGCTAATGACTTTTTCGATTAAATATTGAATTCTTTCTCAACCGTCACATTCGTGAGTGACTCTTTTTCTTGTATAGATAATTTCATTATTTTTTTTCATTTTTTCCCAAACCTCCTCTCAGTCACCCCACGCCAACTTTCTATTTTGTTCTCGAAGCCTCATAAAACATTCTGAATTTTTTTTAATGAAAGTCATTCGGAGAAAAATTAAAAAATATATTCCACATACGCCACCGATATCCAGATCGTCGTGACACATCTGTTGCATACATTTATTGCTTTTTGAATTATTTGTTTTTCATATAGTTTTCCGAGAAGCCATATTACGCCATAAAAATTAAATTCAATCCGAATTTTTAAATATCACTCTGCACCGCGTCCAAGGGTGGTGTGCATACTAACAAGAATACAAACAAAAAATATCCTTGCATAGCTAAAACTCTTCACCTACACTAAATTGCCAACGGAGGAGCTGTTGAAATGTCTCCCACATCATCAATTTTTCTACAAAACTAAAAGGATAAAACGTTAACAAAACATTTTGTCCTTCAGCTTGGAAAAGGATAATACAAAATAGCTGCTCCATTCATCTCTACTTCACTACACCGCGACGCATAGCTAAATTTGCACTTGGGAATACAATGATTCTCAGTGTACTACCCTCCTCAGTTATCTGTCCCTACTGTCTGCTAAAATGCACAACTAACTCCCTTGGTGTGAGTGTGTAACTGCAACAGCAAAACAACAAAAGAAAAATAAGCCAATGTAAACATAGAAAACGGATAACAACTAAAAGTGCCTAAGGGCCTGCTTTGGCTGTTGTCACAAGGGTATAGCGAAAACCGAACACAAATAAAAGCGCAGTCTTCACTGAAATACTCGTAGTTTTCTAAAATTTAATTTCCGACGCAAGAGCGCGCAAAATATTAAATCGCACACTTCCCAAGGACACTCCGAAATGTCCTTGTACTACTCTAGTGCCAAGTTTAGCATGAAGTCAAAACTCTCGAACCAACAAGAACAACAACATGGACGTTGATAAATATCAACTTGGCATTTGTAAATTGAATTCTTTGGCATTGCTTCTACTAAAACAGGACTTGCAACTGCTTCCGACGCTATGACTATGAAAGGGCTGTTCCTATTTAAATCAATTTTCATCGTTTCTTATTTTCAAGTGAAAAAACTAACTCGTTGTTCTTGATGTTAAAATGATTCAATAAAACAAGGAGACATTTACCTCGTTACGCGTGTTTTATGAACTCAAAATGCTTGACGTTGGGTTAATATCACTCTTTCTACCTTTCTACTACTTCAGTCCTTCAATTTTACAGAGGAAGATATTTCATTGAGAGAATTGAAAAAGTTAAATTGGCAAAACGGGAAGAACTTTAAAAACAAAAAGTTGAAAATATTTTTTTACTCTTCCATCTCACCGGCATTCAATTCTCTGTTCAATAGAGCCCTCGTTCTGCAAAGGATGTAAGTTAATTACTTGCCTGCTTCTCGGGAAGTCCATCAGCTACTTCTTTTAAATGACTGCCCCAGTCTAATATTAAGTTGCAAAAAGTAAGATCGCACTAAATTACCTGGAATGAAAGAAAAAAAATGAAAAAAAGGTAAGAAGTTGTTTTGCTATCAGGGGCCAACAAAGAAATGTTCATACAAAAAAAATGATTATGAAGAAAAATGTTATCAGGAGGATAATGGCAGTGGAAATGGACTGCGAAGGGACGTGAATTATATCCGTTTTCGAAGGATACTTTTTTAATATTCCCCCGGATAGTCATGAAGCAGAACCGCACGAAAGATTGTTAGTAATAAATAGATGAGGGCTTTCAGGAGTGGCCTTTTCTTCCTTCACCTTCCCGTTTGTGTGTCAATCTTCCATCCTAGTATTTTTATTTCTTCCTTCCTTTTTGTGTGTTTGATGGCTTTATTTTTACTTATACTCGTTTAAATAATTTAATAGACTTGATGAAATGGAACACGCTCTTATTTATATGTTGGTATCTTTCTAAAAAAAAGTTTAAAGTTGTGACTTAGGAATGCTTTTTAAGGTAACTGGGGAGAGATTGATGGGACAGTGTTTATTTGGACGTGGAAAATATGGTTAGGAACTGTGGCCATTTCAATCAAGTCAATGATGCTTTTCCCTGAAATGGGAATGAATGCCTTTAATATTTGTATACCACCTGTAATTAAGATTTCAGTTGCCATTAAAACGTTTCCGGTGGAGAATATTTTCTTCTTTTTGTTTTGAACTTAGAATGTTTTGAAAATGTTTTATTTATGAATCATAAATTGAGTGAATGGGGAGTGTATTCAATTTATTTTAAGTCTTTTGTTCAACTCATGTTTGCAGTTCGGTATCAAATGACTCAACCAAAATGACCTTCGGAATAATTAAAATACTAATTTTAATATTTTAATATTTTTCGTTGCCTTGAAATGTGCACCGCCTTTGCGTCTTGTGTCCCAAAACTAATGGAAATAACACTCACGGGATTTATTTTGTCTTGCTTTTATAACATGCATTAATGTTTTAATCTTAAAATCTTCGATCCTCTTTTTAGATCATACATTTGATATTAAGAGTATTTGAGATATAGTATGTATGTTACGAGTAAAACGTATTAACCCGAGGAACCTAAATGAATTTTAATAACTAATAAAAAAGTCTTCTATTAAAATTTTTAACAATTAATTTTTCAAAACTAATTTGAAAATGAAAAAGGGTTTAGAATAGTTTTGGAGAAATTTTCAGAAAACTGAATTTCACCCCATTTAAGCCCCCAAGGAAACTTTAGTCCTGACTCGTATTTCAAATCAAGGAAATGCTTAAGACATACAAATAAAGCTCTTCGCCAAAATTCAGTTTTGTCCGAATTTTTTCGAAATTATGTTCATAACCCCATATTAATAAAGATGGTTTACTAGAAGTTTATCGTTAAATCCTGGACTAAATGCTAAGTGACGTTAGTAACCATGATTTAGCTAAACCACCGAAGAAGGTAGCTTAGCGAAGGAATAAGAAATAGAAATGTCGAACTCGTTTTGTTATATCAAATAAAATGCACGACTGGAGCACGAACTTGCTCCTATGTAATAGAAAAGGAATTTCAAAAACTGATAGTTTTAAAGAAAACTGTTCATAAGGATAAAATGAATTTTTTAAATTCTTTTAGTAGTAAGAGATTAAAACAGAATGCTATGCAAATATGAATTTATGCAAGAACAAAAATTATAAGTCGTTGTAGTGGTTCCTTAAAAAATACACTTTTATGTATAAAATTTTTAAAACATTCTTAAGAAAAAATGTTGGTACGCCAACCTTAACATCTTATTACTGCAAGAATAAGAGTCTAATTTCCAAAAAAAAATACTAAGCCGTTCTTGAGATATCGAATTTTACAAAGAAAAAAAAAATAACATTTTTTTCTAAAAATTGAAAAAATATTGTTTTTTAAGTTTTGAGATGCAATATTTTTTAAACTTTTCAGGAGCTTCTTTATAAAAAATTTCAATAAAATCCGTTATGCCGATAATGAGAAATTCAAAATTCGAAAAAATCGTTCTATGGTAGGTATAGTCAGTAATATCTAGATTTCAATTTTTTTTTCATTAAATTATATATCGTAAAAATTAATCAGAAGAAAAAAAAAATTTGCAAAATTCTCGGAACCGTTTTCGAGAAAAATACGATTTTCGAAAACCATTTTTAAAATTTATATGGAAGGTACCGTTAGTTTAAGATAAAACAAATTTTTTTTTCTCAAATCTTGTAGACTATGTTTAGAAACTTTTATTTGTTAAGTTCGAAAAAAAATCAATCGATCTTGGGGTTTTCGAAATATTGAGTTTCCAAAAAAAATTGAAATTTTTTTTTAAAAATCCAAAAAATTAAAAATTGAAAATTTGAATGTGTAATAATATTCAAACTTTGGAGGAGCTTTAGCATAAAAAAAATTATTTAAATCGGCTGTACCGCTTTCGAGAAAATCAAAAACCAAAAAAAAGGACCCCAGGGGGTCTACCAAAAATAACAATTTTTTTCTAGATTTAACCAAATGAAATTTTTCAAATTGTTTTTAAAAAATTCTGTGGGACAGTTTTTGAAAAAAAAAATATTTATAAAATTTTGAAAAAAAAATCGTATGGCAGGTACCGTTATTTTTGGTCCTAAAAAAAGAAAAACACGTGTGGGAGGAAAATTAAAACCCATATCTACCAAGTTTGAAGAAAATCGGCCGAGCCGTTTAGGCTGTAGTCGAACAGACAGACAGAGAGACAGACAGACAGAATTGCGAGACCCACTTTTTTCGTCTTCGCTATCATCGTAATGTCAACTTTGATCGAAATCTCGAGTTTAATTTTTTTTACGAATGCATAACTTGCCTTATAGTACCTATAAGTCGCAAGTAAAAATTAAACGAAAATGACAAGTTTCCAAAATAATTTTGAAAAGAAATAATAATAATAGCTAATACCTTTGTATATAATACCTTTGTATATAAAACTTATAGTACTATCAAGAAGACGAAATATTGTGGCGACATCTTAGGGCTAAGGACTGCAATTGCTAGATTTGTCTTTGCCAAATTTAATAATAAAATATTCTCTTTTTTACTACTTGTTTTGTATGTTATCCTACTCTCCACTGTAAAAGCGTGCGCTAATTTTTGCGCCACCACCAGGCTAGCGTTCGCAATGCAAAATCACGCTCCATGATAATACTATATGGGTTATACATATATACAAAGCTAATACTAATAATAATGGCTCATAGATTTAACGATTTCATAAACCGTCTGGATTTGCTAGATAATCCCAATTCTTGATAAGAAGACCAACAATTTATAAGCCCCGATATGATCCAATGGAAGCTCTAAGTGAAGAGGAATTCCGAAAAAAAATATAGGTTTTTTTAGACATAAAAGGTTGACATATTGCTGGGGATTTAGATGTTTTGGCTTCTATTCGATGTATATAAACACAATTTTAAATAAAATTACTGATTTAAGATAAGATTAAAGACGATCGTGGTGATATCCACCAGCATTGAGCATCGTGTCTTCACGAGTTGCCAAAGCATTTGCTCTTAAAACAAAGCAATTTAATAAAATGCCGCAACTCCCGAGCAAATAAGAACTACGAAAGGATTTAAGGGCATACGTGTACCCGTATTTGGATAGACAAAAACAGGCTGGAGAAAACGGTCAATACTATGTGAATAGGAAAGAGTACAAAGGGGAAAGGCAGCTTACTAAAAATTATATAATGTAAATATAAATCCAAACATGTTTTTAGTTGTATCTCCTTATCTTTTTATCCTCAGTATATATTCAGTTTGTGATGCCAATTTAAAAGTAAGGAACATAGCTTGTCACAGGCGTGAAAGCACGCATGATTCCCGTATACCTATATTAAAAGACCGACAATACTACACAAGCAAATGACGATCAATTTAGGTAGACACAGAATATAAAACAGAGGTGGCTTACTTGTTGTAGTAGATTTTTGATAAACATCACTTAACTATTCCTCGAAAATTTCGTTTTTTCTTATATGAAAATTTAAATCAAGACTTATGTAACTCCTATTCCATTGTTTAGTAAGACCGTAGAATATACTAGGTGGAATAAGCACTTTTTATCAATATGGGTGTTAAAAAATAAAGTAGATACCAATTATTTTTCAAAATATTGAAAAAAAATTTAAATATGTATATTTCAATCAAAATTTTCGAATGCAAACTTTAATAGAGCAACAAATAAGCTTGAGCATAAAAAAATAAGAATGCGAAGAGAACAATAACGTTCTTTGCAAGTCGCCTAGGTTCTTGGAAAAAAATATATTCTGCATTCTTTCCCAGTTTCACAGTAGGAGTTTAAACTTAAGCTTAGCTAAACCTGAACTGGAGTTTAAATTTGAAGTTCAACTCGTCCGGTTTCACAGTCTAATCTGAACTTCAGTTCATTGAACGTAGTTTAAGTAAATTGCTTTCTCTTTCTATCTGAATCAAAGAAAAAACAATCAAGAGAAGTTTGCTTTGTTACAATTGTGACCTGTGACAGGAACCAAAATAAAAAAAAAAAGAAAATAAATAATCACCCGTATTCTGAAACTCGTATTTATGACTCGTATTCGAATATAGTCGTATGTTGGTATTCCAGAAGTCGTACATTCGACTTCACTTGTACTAATATCGGAAAACGCAAAACATCGCATACGACTATTCGTATTTCATCGTTATTCCGAATCTCGTATTCGATTTACTTGAAGTCGTATTTGTGTACTTTTTTACTCGTATTAAATTTTCTAGACGAGACTTGTTTTTTTTTTTCGATAAAAATGGACAAAAAGTTAATGTAAGTACATTGGTACCTCTTGGCAAAATGGTTAGGCGTTAAACTGTCATGCGGAAGGTCTGGAGTTCGATTCTCAGCCGCAGCAAAAAGTTTTTCAGGAGTGTAATGCCTCTTGCAACGAATTGACAAATCCTCTAAGAGTATATCTCTTGTCTTGGAAAGTGCTGCACATTTGCCGTTCGGAATCGGCAGAAAATTACAACCATATGCTAGAGCAAATTTGAGAAGTACATTGCTAACATTTTAAATTTAAATTGTTAATCCCCAAGGATCAAACATTGGAGTTTTTCAGCCTCCTCCTGTAATCGACACGATAAATACTGAAGATGAAACTGACATAGTCCAAGAATATAACGAGTGTTCACAAGCCAGTAACACCACTTAGACCGAGAGCCCAAAGCAATTTTTGGGTGTGATTGATAACAAAAAATAATTAGCATAATTAGATAGGCCTTTTATAGATAGTTATTTACAAATGTGAAAGTCTTGCATACTCTCTTCTTAGTGCAAGAAGTAGCCTATTCTTATCGCGTCTGGCAGGCAGAAGGCTGTCTGTAAAACGTCTTGGACCTCGATATTTTCAATCGGGGGCTTAACTCTACATTTTGGCAAGGTTTTTATCACAATTATTTGGACTTGGAAAGAACTGCATACTTAATGCACTATTGCTTTCTTGCAAGACTTTTGCTTTCTTGCAAGACTTTCACATTTGTAAATAACTATAAAAGGCCTATCTAATTATGCTAATTATTTTTTCTTATCAATCACACCCAAAAATTGCTTAGTCTAACTCGTACAAACAAAAAACAAAAAGAAAAAACAAATAAAATAGAAGAAGAGCCACTTCAAATCAATGGAGCTCATCAGAATTTCATTATAAATAAAATAATTTAATTGAAAAAACAACAAATGACTTTTTCAATTCAAATTTATTGATTTTGACAATTACCTACGGGCGACAATATACGTTGTTTTTTTAAGCTTCTCGTACGCAACGTATACGACTTGAAGAATAACGATTTTGATACGAGACGAGTTCGTGTTCGACTACGAGTACGAGACAAAATACGAGTTGTGGAATATGGGTGAATATTTTCAAATGTTTGAAGAATTTTTGAACTGAGGTTTAAACGACAGAATAACTTAATCTACAGAATGAACTCTGTTCAAGGTTTAAAGGACACTGTGAAACCACATTTATTGTTGAACTGAAGCTTAAGCCAAACGTGGGGTTTAAACTTCCACTGTAAAACTGTGGGTAAGAGTATATACGGCTACTTGAAACTTTAAAGATTTTATATACACTTCGCTTCAAATGAATGAACGGTCTGCTCAAACTTATAAAGGGTAGTTGTAATCTCTTTAGTGGACGATCAAAATATACAAAACGGTACGTTGTCCATTTTTTCGGAACATTGTGCGTTTATCAATTATTTAATAATGCTTTTCATCAAAGTGCGAGCATTTAGGAAAGTTGGAGAGTAATTAAAAGGAGATACCCATTCATTGGTTTTAAATGTCTAAATATGGTAATGGGAGGGAAACATTGAATTGCGTAAGACATTTCACATTCGTGTAGTGCAGCTAGGAAAGAAACTATGTCCGAAGTTGGACTCTGTATTCTGATGAAGCGTAAGTATTAAGCTAAGTGTACACGATTGGTAGATCTTACAATATTGTCAGATCTGTCAGTGAAAAACATGCTTACAATGTCTTACAATCGTGTAGTCTTACAATTAATTGTCAGAAAATTTGTCTGACAATTAATTGTTAGATCATTGTCTGACAATTAATTGTAAGAAACCTGACAATCGTGTGTACGCTAGCTGACAATCGTGTAATCTTCCAATTAATTGTCAGAAAATGTATCTGACAATTAATTGTAAGACGGTAAATTGTAAGGTATTTGATAATCGTGTACACACACAATTTATTGTCAGGCCTGCCAATTTTTATCGTTGTCTGACGTTTCTGACAATGAAGAAATTGTAAGATGTTCGTTTTTTAGCATCATACAATTTTTTCATTGTCAGAAAATTTGCAGCCAAGGTTTAATTGTCAGTTTCCATAACCAACAAAAACTGACAATTAATTGTGTGTGTACACGGTTGGTAGAAAATCTACCAATCTCTTACAATTAATTGGTAGGTATTAAACGGACTATCTGAAAATGAATTGTCAGCCAACTTCTGACAATTAATTGTAAGAGATTGGTAGATTTTGTACCAACCGTGTACACACACAACTTATTTGTCAGCTTATTGGTAGATAATTGTCAGACATTGTAAGATCTTACAATATTGTAAGATCTACCAATCGTGTACACTTAGCTTTATGGTTGAAGAGTTTAAGAGGAGGAATTTAGCTGGCTATTTTACTAGTTATGTCAACTAACATTTTTAGCTCTCAAGTCGGTTATTAGAGCACCTGGTAAAATCTGGAAATTTATTTATTTATTTATTTGGATCGACCTAATAAGTACAAATATTTTTCTTAAAATTAAGGAATTAAGGATAGATGCGTTAGCTTATAAATTAAAAAATGTTCTTTTGAAAGCAATATCAGAAAATTTAATTAATAAATTTTGATTTACATTTTACAACTTCAACATATATATTATTTAAAGGAGAAATTCGCTCGTTGTTAGTACAAAAGTGCGTTAAATTATATAGGATCATGAAGAACTCTCAAATGACGTTTCGGAACATTAAAATTTATGATTATTATACTCAAGTTTTGGACGAATATGGGCTTTGCAGATTATAACCAGATCAGAAGGAGTAAGAAATTTCTTGGTTGGAGAAGGGAAACTTAAACACTTAGCAGCGTTTTTGGCTACTTCGAATATTTGGTCAAGGTGGTCTGTGATGCACATACCAAGAACTAAATAATAATATTCTGCTTTCCCAATGCAAGTATCGCTCATGATGGATAGCAGCATTGGGGATGGATTCAGCTTCAACGTCAGGAGATAGTATTGTGTTCTTGAAGCATTATCGAATCTGGCAATGAAGATGAGACGTACTGTCGTCAGAATAATATTGAGCGGTCCGAAAGGTTATTTCTAATCTAACGAAGAAAAGATTAATCAATACCAAATGACCGCATTTTCAATAAAATAGCTTAGTGCTAATCTCTATCAAATGTTTTAGAAATATAAAGTGCAATAATCTTGCTTTCTCTAAACGATGTAAAAATTTGTGAAACTGTTCGATAAACCATCAGATCACAAGTGCACCTATTACTATCAAAGCTAAAATGCCAGCCATTGAGCTGCTTTCGTTTTCAAATATACATATAACAATTGCCCTTTTTTAGGGACAGACTGGAAAAATGCCATTTTCCATTTAGAAGGAGACCAGTAGAGTAGAAAAGATGGCTGAATAGCTTAAGCAAGAGTAGAAGAACACCTCTTAAGATCAATGGGAGGAATATTATCTGGGTCAGCGGATTTGTGTATATCGAGAACTTTCAGTACTCTTCTAACTGTATTGTATCAAAGGATATCTGTTCCATAAAATCGTTTGCGATCTTAAGTACAGCAAGAGTCATGAAACTTCCTGGGAGCATCGAATTAACAGAAAATTCTTCTGCAAACAAATTGCTACTTCCAACTTTACGCATAATGACGTTTTTCTTTTTCGGTTCAGACTAGAGCTCAAGTTGTCAAAAAATAAATTGTGTTTGCTTTTAGTTCAGTGTTTTTTTTTTTGTTCTGAGCGTGTTCAGAGTTCGCTTTATGAGTCCCCTGTTCAGCTATATTCTGAACTAAAAAAAAAAATGTGCTGCACAGTTTCCATACAAATGTTTGCACTAATCATCCCCAAATATTCAATAAGGTTTAGGTCAGGTGAGTACCGCATTTAAACAATTTTACATTTTGTTCCTCTATTAAATTTATTTGCGCCGTGGGGATGGGGCGTTGTCCTGGTGAGATGTCCAATTTAGGATCCGTCCAACAATGTCCGAAATCTTCTACTTATTTTCGTCATTTTTGAGGATTGGAACTCGCGCTTCAAGGAATGTCCATCAGTTTACCCTTGACTCTTGAGCCCAACTTCGTACGTGCAGTTAAATTCAGAGATTCTTTCTTTAGCCGCACCACACGAATGTGGAATACTTTACCCGTGCTAAAACATTTTTAGTGTAGTAATAATCCCTTTAGTGCGTGAATTATAAAAAAGGTTACGGTACGGTTACGGTATGCTCCACATACCACAATAACGCCTTTTGGACTATAACTCAGTTCTAGAATTAAATGTTTTCTCATCTGAACAATCCACTTAACGCCATTAATTTTTACTTCTTAATTTTTAGAATATAGGTACTATAGGGCAAGTTCTGCATTTGAAAAAAAAAATCGATCTCGAGATTTTGAACAAAGTTTACATTACGATGATAGCGAAGACGAATAAAGTGGGTCCCACAATTCCGTCTGTCTGTCTGTATGTCTGTACCTCTCCATACAGTCTACAGCCCTCCCTACAGCCTAGGCCAATCTCGGTGGTTAAGGGTCTTCGGTGATTCCCTAGAGGGGAAAATGAAATTGTGTTCTTAGCTCTAACGGTACCCGCCATACACCCGTAATGCAAAATCTTATTTATCTCCAAAACGGCTCCAATGATTTTAACCAAAAATTTCCAACCGGAGCCCCCTTAAGTTTAAAATAATACTGTATATAAAAACATTCCTAAAAATATTTTTTGGGATTTTTGAAAAACAAAATTCCAAGTTTTTTTTTTAAATCAATATCTTTAAAAAGTGTGAACGATTATTTTTTGAAATTATTTCCCAAAATCTATACTACTAAATACTTAAAATTGGCATCCCAAATTTTGTTCTCGGAAAATTTTAAAGTCATTTTTTATATTAAAAATTACTTTAATAATAAAACAATTTTTAAACTTTGTTTGCATAAATTCATACTTTTCCGGAAATCAGACGGCGATTCCATGAACATTTTAATCTCAATAAATCCATGTTTTATATTTATAAATGTAGTTCATGCGATCCAGTCGTCCAGAGTCTAGAAAATTCAAAGTGCAAAACTTTCCGTTGCTCGTTAAGTGGTTGTTTCTTTTGAAGTTTCATTCGTTTAAGATGGTTGGACTGTTAGGATTAGGACTGTTAAAACCCTTGCAATAACACTGACATTCCGTTTTATTTTTGACGGCGAGTCACAAAAATTGCAAGCAAATCCTAAGATTGTTCTGCCATCAACGGCTGTTATTGCCGTTTGTTCACCTTCTTTCTTTCAATTTTGAAAGCTTCAGGAGCACGTCCGGTTAGTCGTTGTTCTCTAAGTAAATGGATTTTACCTTTTTCAACAGAATTTAGAGATTTTTATAAACTCAATTTTCTTTGATTTTCAGTTAAACTATTGAATTTCACTTAACATACTTAATTGCTGATCTTATGACCTCGTGTCTATTAATTGACGCAAAAAATTTCTGCATTTTCCCGTAAGGTACTTTTTCTATTATTCTTTCTCATTTTTTTTTTTTTGTTCAATTTTTCTATTATTCTTTCTTATTTCTTTTTTATTCAAATAAAAAAACATTTTTATTTTATTTTAATATGCAATATTAGTAAATCTTTCAAGGATCTTCTTTGTATAAATTTTGATCGAAATTGGCCGATCGGCCGTTATCGAAAAAAACACCTTAATATCAGCTATTGAAAAATGTTTTTCTTAACAAAATTTATACATACATATACAGTCGTGTGAAAAATAATAGGTGTGTGCTAAAAAATCTTCAAAAACGCCTATAAAAACTGTAAATTTAAACACAGACGCGTGAAATTAACACAATTTCTTTATTTGTATCCAGTTATAAATTACTAGCCGACCCGTACTCGCGTTGCTTCGCAAATTGTAACTACGAATATTTTCTTAGTATTAATAGGTATTAGCATATGAAAACATTTCTCAATGAGACTGAGCATATTTGCTACAATAATATTAATTTTAGTTTATATGTATAACATACCGTATCGAATTAGATTCTCTTTCAAACTTGAAAAAAAAGAGCTTTTTCATGTTTGTGCATATTATAAATATAACAATATAGAAAATAATAAAATTTATTTCAAATAAACGGGTTGACTACTTTCTGAGATCATTCAACCCAAACTTTAAAATCTTTCGCTTTTATAAAATACATGTGCACGGCACTGTAGTCAATTGGATGTCCTTTTTCGTCACCCAAAATGCTATTGAGTGTATTCAAGTAACTTAAAAAATAAAATGCACGACTGGCTCTTATGTAAAAGTACTTTGGAATTTAAAATACCCCCATTTTATAAATATAAAACATGGATTTAATGAGATAAAAATGTCCAAATGTATGGAATTGCCGTCTGATTAATCTTTTTAATATTTAAGTAATTTTTTATATGACAAATTCCCTTAACATTTTTCGAGAACAAAATTTGGGATGCCAAATTTTAAGTATTAGGTAGTATAGATTTTAGAAATAGTTTTTTCTTTCCAATATCTTTATATACAATATTATTTTAAACTTAAGGGGGCTCCTGTTGAAAATTTTTGGTTAAAATCATTAGAGCCGTTGATGAGAAAGTCAAGAAATCAAAAAACGGTTCTATGACAGGTACCGTTAATAAAATTTTGCCAGAAAATTTTTTTTGACCAAAATGTAGTCTATGTCCAATGTCCATAATATCACACCTAATTTTTTTTATCAAAATCGTTAGAACCGTTTCGAGATAAATAAGATTATGCATTACGGGTGTATGGGGGGAACCGTTAGTTTTGGAGCTAAAAAAAAATTTCAAGTTCTCCTCTAGGGATTCACCGAAGACCCTTAAGTACCGAGTTTGAAGAAAATAGCTCCAGTGGCTTAAGCTCTAGATCGAGGTACAGACATACGGACATACAGGCATACAGACAAACAGACGGAATCGTCGGACACACTTTATTCGTCTTCGCTATCATCGTAATGTCAACTTTGATCAAAATCTCGAGTTCCAGATGCAGAACTTGCCCTATAGTTAGTCTTAGTACCTATTACTAATAGGTACTCTATAACCTATATCGCAAGTAAAAAGAGCCAACCTCACATTGCTCAGCGATGTGACGATAGAATTAGAGAAACAAAAAAAATGTGTGTGTGTCGGTTAGTTAGATAAACTATACAAATACAATACAGAAAAATTGAATATGTAGGTAGGTAGGTAGGTAAGAGAAAAAACGTAACTATTGAATGGAACAGATATTAAGAGAGAAAGAGCATGGGAAGAAAAGAAAATTAAAAATTTTGGAATGATAATGAAATGAAACAAAGCAGCGACCTTTCGATTGTGATGAAATCTAATTCCTGGATAAAATAAATTCAAAAAGTTTATAATTTTATAATTTGTTTTTATTTATTTCTCAGGTTGTATGTGTAACTAAGAAGTGATTTTGGGCTTAAAATTTGCGCAACAATATTGACTTAATGAAGCAATGCTAATCTTTGTCGATTATTGTATAGGTTTTAAGATATGAGTGGTTGTATAAGTCAACTAATGAAAAGAAATGGACAAAAAATGTAAAATTCATAATATTTAAGTTTGACAAATTATTAATGAAAAAAAATAATAGCCATAAACACTCTTATAACAATATAAAAAATAATAAAATTTATTTCAAATGAATCGGTTGCCTACTTTCTGAGATCGTGCGAATCAAACTTTAAAATGGTTTCGCTTTTATATAATAGTATAGATATAAACCAAAAATGTAACAAAAAAGTTCCGTTTGATCCACAGACGAATTTTAAGAATTTTTTGCTGTGCAAAAAAATAGGTATAAGAACTTGAACCTGGAAATTATCTGAAAATAAACGAAAATCTATGGAATTTTCGAGGATTTTCTTAATGTATAATGTGCTTCATACTTAATATTTTGTTCCAAATCCATTATTATTAAGAACACTTTGACACCTTTTTGGCATGGAGTCCACTAACTTTTGACACCTGTCAATAGGAATAGACTCCCAAGCTTTTTTTACTGATTGCCATAGTTCATCTTTCGAGGTATGTTTTTTTTTGGCCCAGAGCCCTCTTCACATCACTCCACAAGTTCTCTATTAGATTTAGATCTGGGAACTGAGCCGGTCACTCTAAAACTTCGATGTTATTCTTATTCCTCACAAACCACGTCTTTGCTGCTTTCTAGGTATGCTTAGGGTCATTATCTTGTTGGAATGACCACCCAAGGTGCATTTCTTCCTCAGCATACCCTACTAAATTCAGAATCTCCTTAATCCAGAATATTGGCCCAACACCAAACCAGAAAAGCATCCCCATACCATCACATTTCCGCCGCCATGTTTGATAGTTTTAACGGTGTATTGTGGTGAAAACTCTTTTAGTTTTGGTCTTCTTACAAACTTTTTACCACCATCTGCACCAAATAAATTTATTTTTGACTCGTCAGATCATAAGATATTCCGCCATTTTTCTTTGTTCCATAGAAGATGCTGCTGCGCAAAGTATTTCCGTCTTTGTCTAAACAATGGGCATTTCCTCGGCCTTCTAGAGGGCAGTTTGTATTCCAGCAACCTTCTCCTAATTGTTGAGGTGTTTAAATCCAGGTTTAGCTCCTTTTTTATTTGGGTTGAACTAATAAATGGGTTGGTCTTAACAGCCCTTGTAATCTGTCGATCTGCGGTTTTGGTAGTTTTTCTTGGCCTTCCTCGGGTTTCTGGGTGGCTGGTCCATTTTAAAGCATTCGTAACCATGTTTTGGGAACAACCAACTTGTCTCGCGATTTTTGTATTGGTATTTCCTTCACTTCGAAGCTTTTTGATAACTTCTCTTATCTGATGAGAACAATGTCGTTTACGACCCATTTTCACTTGTTCTATAATAATTTAAAAATAGTTAAAATAATTAATACGAATAAACAAATGATCAGCAAACTAATAACTTACTGCTCTTGACCTAAAACAACGAATGAGAGTGCAACGGCTGGATGCACGTGAAACAGCAATAAGGCGATACAAGAGCATGTCACATATTTTATGTGTCATTTTAGTAGCACTTGTTTCACTCTTTCTTGAGGAAATTAAAACCTTTTCAACCTGTGCAATGTTGCACCTATTATTTTGCACACCACTGTATACACTGAACCAAAAAGGTACATGATTCGAAGGAAAAACTGCATGTTTTTAAAGAAAAACTTCATTAAAAACGCGCCAAGAATCGCGTTCATTAAAAAAAAAGAAACCCTGAACATACGTTTTATGAATTTGTTCCTACGACTATAAAAGGTTCTTAAAATTATTGATTCCTGCATTAAATTAATGATTGGAAGTCATTAAAAAATTCTCTCGATAATTCACAAAACATATGAACTATTTCATTCGATGTAAGTAAGTAAACATGAAATTAATAATTTTTTGCTTTAATTTCATGTATTTTGTCATTCAATGTTACTATATTTTTCATTTATTTTATGACCTTCTGACATAAATTGAAGGAATAGATTCACTGTTTTAATGTAAAAAATCATGAAAATCATGTTTGTTGTTCTTAAAAAGTATGAGTAATTTCAGACAATGTATATAAAAATTCATGGAATTCATGAGGTTTTTCATTAATTTTATGAAATCGGTCTGTGTTTTAAATGATTTTTTTCATTAGTTTAAAAACTCTGACACTTGTTCTAGGAAAAGTTTCCTAAGATGTATGACGTTTTTCATTGATTAAATGAATGATAGTTTTATTTTTAATGATTTTAATCATTTGCTTGCAATAATTGTAAGAAAAGTTTCTTTTTTAATAATGAAACAATCATTAATTTAATGCAACTTTTCTTATATTAGTATGAATCTTTTCATTAGTTTTATGTAAGAAATTATGGAACCTAAGCTATTTTTCATAAAACTAATGAAATTTTCTTTTTTTTTCCAATGATTTCTATTCGTGTTAAGAGAAAATAATTATACGTGCACGTCCACCTGAAATACAAAATCCCCGATGACAAATTATTTTCAAGAAAATGGTATACCTGAAAACTTAAAGAAAAGAAAAATATTTAGAAATAGAACAATTATTTATTGAATATATTTTTGAATATCAAATTCTTGCGTACAACATATAAATAAAATATACAGGGTGTCCGACAGTCGGAAAAACATTTCGTGAAAAATTATATCGGGCGAATAATATTCTACCCAGACACCACATTAATTTCACTGCAGCATTATCTAAAACAAAAATAAAAATAAAAAGTCAATTAATCAAGGATATTAAACGTGGTTTCCTTAAAGTAATCATTAAAACAAAAGCAATTTTGGCAATCAAAAATGATAGGTTTAATGTTATCGTTTAATGTGTTTTGAAATAAATGAACTAAGAAAAATAAAATTACCACTTTGACATCTGCTTTATCTATTTTTTTCAGCATTGCCCTCATCTCCTTGTCCCTTATAAATGCTTTTCTTGTAGCAAAAATTGGTTAAGTCGGATGGCTTGATTTGTCCATCTGCTGAAAATCCCTGGGCGATTTCCAATTAATACCAAAATCCATTTTTATCTAGAAAAATTAAATAATATTATATAATATTTATGAAAAATATTCGCTACCTATAGACTAAATACTTACAAATTTTATAAATCAAGTAGTTGAATAAATTTAACGTCGTCCACAATGCGCAACACTTTGAAAAATGTATAAATATTTTTAAAATAAACTTGGGAAAGAAAACTTTTTGGGAACTTTGTAAAATCACGTTTTAACACTGGTAATATCAAACAAGAAATGAACTCTTGATATGATATTACAAGTATATTGCATAAAGTAACCGCAAAGTTTATGACATATTTCCTACTATTAAAGAGTCAGTCATACAAAACATGAAAATGTTCCTTTTTTTATGAATAAGTTCTTAAAACACCAGACTACAGCCATAGGTGTATAACTGTAATATTTTGCACTTTAAAGAAATATTCCATAAATTGCAAGTAATGAGCTTGCAGTTTATGAAAAAATTCCTACGATTCAGGAATAAATTCTTTCACAATAGTGAACAAACAAACTGTTCCTAAAATTTAAGTGTTAGTCATGCAAAATATGAAAGTGATCTTATTTTTTATGAATTAGTTCTTAAATCACCGGGTTTCTACAACGGGACTTTCATAGCCGCATTAAATTGGTTTTCTTTTTAAACAATTATATTATGTCTTTATTGAAGTTAATATTTTCTAATACGCATTTAATAGTATTACATTCACAAATGAAGGAAGTGATTTTTAACAACATGTTTGATGAATGCTTACGCTGATTCACAATCCGTCGATTATTTATCTAGCCATATTTGTCAAACATTTTTTTTGAGAATATTAGCCCGCCTATTTTTGCATGCATTAAATGAATGGATTCAAGCATTTAAAGCAATTTTTCTTAAAATGTCCGTTACTCATGCATTGAAAAATATGTTGCATGTAACAAATGAAAAGTTACATAAATTTTAAGTAATCTTTCATACAGCTTCATATTAAATTTTGTATGAATTGTTCATATTTCAAATGTAAAGTTTCCTGCTTGGAATTCGCAACAAAAAAATATTTAGGAATGTGATTTCATGCATTTTATGATATTTTGCATGTAAAAAATGTATAGTTTCAAGAATTTAAAGTAATTTTTCATAAAATTTCAGTTGCTCATGTTGATGAATGTGGTTTCATATAATTAGTCACTTTGTTCCTACAATAAAAGAACAGTTTCAAGCATTTTAAGAAATTTTTCATAAAACTTTACAATAAAATTTGTATGAACTGTTCATAATTTAAATGTAAAATATCATAATCTGATTTTCCAACAACAATTCTATTGCTTTGGATTTTATGAATGGTTTTTCATGAAAATCATGACTTGGTCTTAAAACAAAAGTTAATCTTTATGAATTCGTGCATTATTCATATGAATATTCTTTAAAAATTAATGATTTTGGCTGAATGATCGCCATTCATAAAAAGAATGTACAAAAATTTTTTCAGTGTAGTACGCACAATTCTTCTCAACTCCAGACTTTTTTTTGTCGTACTAAAAATTCAATTAATAAAGATTTTAAAGACCCAATTATGAAGAAAATCATTTGGGTCGTTTAGGATGTAGGTTAAGGTTTTAATTTCAAGTTTGATTAAAGTTTTGAGTTCGATTTTTTAACGAAATCGAAAATTGCTGTAACGTATACGCCCTGCCCTCCCTGACAAAACTCTGTTCTTATAGTGGTGGGACCTTTTGCTTAATTCATATCACGCCCAATAGAAGTATTTACTCAGGAGATAAGATCACTCAATCGAGTAAATTTAGTTGCCCTTAAAGCTTTCAATACAATATTAATATTTCATTTACCAACCGCCTTCAGTGACATTTTATAAACTCACGTAAGTCATTTATTTTCCTATTTATCGCAAAAAATGAATCCAGTTTAAATTGACAATTTTAAAATTCAATCTCATATCGAAGAAATCCTATATCTCATCATTAAATATACCTTTCCTGCACCATTTTTTGTTTGTATATCTTTTTTCACATATTCCGAAAGGGAATTATTCTGCAATATCCTATGAATTTTAAATGAAAGAATATCCTATCCCCTAGACGCAGACCTACATATCCCAGAAATGTTAGGGCTCGTTACAGAGTTTTCAGATAAGGCAAATAAATGTATTTATTCAAATTATAGAGAACCTTTTACACGCCAACCAATGTGGCTGTGAATAATATTTCTGCATTGAGTTATATTGAAAACTTTTACAGTAGGGTAAATGGAAATAAAAATAATAAAATTATTTTAAAATAAATAATCGGGAATAATTCACCATTTATTAAATTATTTAAATGAGTTTTACTATGGTGAAATATGTCTGAATAATCAATACTCGTCAGATCGAATAGGAATATTTTAAATCATTAGTACAAAAAATACCTTCAGATCTTGTGAATATTTATAAATAATATTTTTAAAAATTATGTTTGTTCTTAAGTGGGCTCAAGGTCAATTTTTGGTTATTATTTTTTATTTTGAATGTTATGACGTTTCAGATGTGAAGAAACGAAGCATTTAAAAATATTTTTGTTAATAATAAGAAAAAAAAAAAAAAAAGTTAAAGAAAACGAGGCGTGGTAGTTGGTTAATTTCTAGAAAACAGCCAGACCCTCATTGCAAAACTTCCAAGACTTCAAAAATATGAAAAGTTGGCATCGCATTGGACGTTAAGCAAATATAAAAGAACCGTAGCAGCAGCTTTATTTATAAATTAATGTTTGTATGTAGGAAGGTATATACAGCATATTTTTAACATTAATCTAAAAATAATTGATTACCAATTTATTTAATAAAAGATATACAGTTTAAGCCATAATTTCAAAAACATTATTAATCCATTGCCTTTATATCTAATTTAAAAAGAATATATTTTTTTTCGGAATACCTTACATGAAAAATTATTTTTAAAAAAATAAATCGGTGCGGCCAGTAAAGAGAAAGTCGAAAATCAATAAATAAATCAATAATTTGCTTAACCAAACTGTAGACCATTTTACTAAAATTATTAACCTTCCTATACTCGCGTATAATCGCGACAAATCATTAATTCTTTGTTTTCTTGAAAAATATAATCCTTGCCCCCCTGAAGTTTTCAGTAGCTTCCTAAATATGTGTTCTCCATCGTTTAGCTGCAAGCGCATATGCCGAGTAGACGTGTTCTTTTTTTGTGAGTTTTCGTTCCCTCAGACCGACGCACAGTGGGGCACCTTGTATGGGAGACCGGAAAAAACTCAATTAAAACTGAACTACTGAACCAATTTTCATGAAATTTGCAGGAAAGGTAGCCAATAGCAAGACAAATCTACACCAATGACCACCCATTGCCACGCCCACTCATACAAAAATGACATTAAAAAAAACTGAAAACCAGTTTTTGTTTTTTTGGATATTTAACCTAGATCACGGAGAAACACCAAATTTTACCGAAAAATCAATGATTTTTTTTTTGAAATATATACATAAATTCAATATATATATATATAAAATACATATATATATATACAAACAAATCAATTCAAATAAACAAAAAAGAAATTAGATTCATAGCAATCAAACCCAAACTTTTCCATCAATTAGCGGGACATTCTATCATATCATTCTATCTCTGTGTGAGACAAGTGAAATTAAAGAAAAGAGAGGCTTCAAATAACCGGTTTTACTGTATTCCGAAAGTTGTAAATAATGTCAAAAAAGTGGGTTAATGAAAAAAACATTTATTTCAATAGGTAAATGTGCAATGCAGGTTTCAAATATAAAGTCCTGATGCCAACAGCGACATACAAAGAGAAAATAATATGTAGTTCCTTTGATCGATCTGATCTTTCTAAATGTATTTTGGTATATGCTGAATGTGAATGTGAAATCCATTTTGCCTAAACACCCCAAAATGTTTGACTAAATTGCGAAAAACTTTAAAATTGTGCGTTTTTTTAATGTTTTTTGCAATTTAATCAACAATTTTGAGTTGTTTCGCAAAACGGACTTCACGCTCAGATGCAACATACCAAAATACATTTAGAAAGATTTGTCTGGCGAAAAGAGCTGTGCATTTTTTTTTTGTTGCCCTATTTTTTTTTTTGCATTTTTGGGTGACTTTTTCAGGTTGGAATTGCTTTAAAAACCAAATACGGACGTCTTCGGGTGAGATTTTTTTTGAAAACTATTGCTGAGATTCAACGCTATCTAATAAAACCTATCCGCCAACAGAGGCAAACAGAGGAAGTAGTTAAAACTTTATGTGAACTTAAAAAGTCACTAAAATTGAATGTTTTCTTGTCAAAAAAATCTTATCAAATTCTTTTTCGCTAAACTAATGTACCATATTGTTTGTCTATTTATTTTAAGCCTATTTACAAAAAAAATGGTTTCAAACCTTGAAATTTTAGGGTAAATGGATCATTTTAAAACTACGCATATTTTTATCAGTTTTCACTATTTTTCAACTTTGAGCGAAAATCTCCAGGCCCACAAATTTTTTTTTGAAAAACAGTTTTCATTTCCTGATTCTTCAACTAATTTACTGTTAGAAACACGTGCAATATCAAAATAAATCCTACATCCGAAATATGGGTTTTTTCCGCTGTTTCCCCACTGTGCGACGCACAGTGGATTGACTCCATACATTTAGACGTGAAAAATTCTAATGTTCTTGGAAAATATCTGTCTCCATCTATAATGTTCATAAATGTAGAAAAGTATTCTATTCTATTGCACTGTTTAAGTCTTTAAAAATTTCGAACACCTCTAGTCAATTTTTATGTTTTAGAATAAACCGTTCCAGCCGACTTCCAATTTAAATCAAAATTGGCTGATTTTGAACTGATGATTCTCTTAAGCTTAGCAGTATTTTAACAGTTTCTTGGTTCTGATGAATAAAACTAGTTCGAAATATGTTATAAAAGTATTTTTGTCGGAGTCGATTTGGAATTCGAAAACCAAACTTAAAAAAAATCCTTCCTTGCGACGCAGAAATCTTTTCCTAAAAAGAGGGCAAAAAAAGGGCTTTCCAAATCTTTGCGAGGTTTATCACATATATTTCCAGAAAGTAGACGTCCATCGCTATCCAAAACACATAATTTATTTTTAAAGCAACCTTAGGCACATATTTAGATTTTCCAAAAAATACACGTTAAAAACATTTTTTTTTTGTTTTTGAATAACACAATTTTTTATTCAACAAACAAACTTTAAGACAATTTCAATACAGATTTATAAAAGTAAATACCTTCACGAGAAACTGCAATTATTTTTTTTCAATTTCACTTAAAATTGTAATTTTAACAATTATTTTTCTAAAAAACTTAAACGCACCAGATCAAAAAAAGACTTTTCACTTTCAAGTTTGGAGGTCATTTATTCCATGCTAAACTGGTTTAAAGAAGAAAAAAAAGGTGTTTTCAGACTAAATAGTTATCCGTTATAGATAAGAAATAGAATTTTTTAGAATTTTAGACATTGACTTTTTCACGTCTAATTGTGTGGGGTCGATCCACTGTGCGACGCGAGTATAAGTCCAGATTGCTTCGATTTACGAAAATATGAAGATTGAATCTTTTTTATACTATTTTTTTTTTTTTTGTTAAATAAAATATTTTTTTTTATTATTTAAGTTAAGGTCCAAAAAAAATTTAACTTTTTGAGAGGTTAGTCTGAAAGGGTATTGCTTCCAAATAAAGTAATAATTCCTATATTTTCTTATTTGTTTTATTCAATTATATTATTTTCTTAAAAATAAATGGCAGAACTACTTAAGAGAAAAGATATTCAAGAAAATACAGACGAAATAAAGTCTCGGTCTGAGAGACCGTGCGTGAGTATATGTGTGTTGTCAAAACGCGCGAGTATAGGAAGGTTAAAGACATTTTTGAATTAAATACGATTTTTCTTAAAAATTACTAACTCTAGATTATGTTACTTTTAGAACTAAAGAAAAAAATTAGAGACAAATTAGATAAACAGAGAAACGAAACGGCGGGATTAGCTTTTTTCTGTTCTCTATTACAGTAAAACCCGCTTAAGAGAAACGGTAAATTGTCACAGTCTTTCTTTCACTTAAGCGGGTTTTTCACTTAAACGAACCCCGCTTAAGTGAAAAATAATTTCACTTAAGCGAAGTTCGGATATAAGTGAAAAAAAGTTTCACTTAAGCGGATTTAAAAATTCCATTAAACGGAGATTTAATGCTAGAAACAATATTTTTTTTATCTTTTGGACTTGCCTTGAAAGAAGTGAAATAAAACAACGATTAAATAACACGCCCGCGCTGTGTTCAAACATTTAAAGAGTAATCATAATCCCTTGAGCGCGTGTAGATTATAAAAAAAAAATGAAAAATATTAAAAATTAACTGAAAATGTGTTTCAGTTATCCGGGTTTTTCGCTTAAGCGAGTTTCACTTAAGCGTGTTTTAACGGAAATTGGTCGGAAAATACTTGGGGATGAAAAATTTGTTTCAGGTAAGCGGTTTTTTTTCTTAAGCAGGTTTCTCTTAAGCGGGTCTTACTGTATAGTAAAATGTAAAGTTTGATTGAAATTTCGAGTACAATTTTTTTTTTACTAATGCAAAGCTTGTCCTCAAAACCGTAACGTAATTATAGAATAAAAAAGGCAAATACAAAGTGCGGCATCATAACTTTCATTGTTTCAAAACATAGGCGGGAAACGCATGTTCCAACGTAATGGCGACTGACAGGGCAAACTTTAAAACAACCTCCATCGGTATGAAATAGTCTGCAAGAAATTATTATTGTATTTACATTATGTAAATATTTATACTCATAGAATTAATTATTGTTCAAAATTAAGACCTTTAAGGACTTCATATTTGATTGAATATTAAAGATTGCATATGATATTTACTTATACACGAAAATATTATTTATATTCGTCAAATCCACATCAAAACATTTCTGAAATTTGGTTTTGTGTTTCCCGAACAGAAAAGAGATTTAAGACTGAACGCGATTTAAGTTTGAAAAGAAAATTCAAATAACATTCAATTAACAGAGTTTTAAGATTCGCCAGTGGGTGAATTTCAAAAACACTAATATTGTATACTTTAAGCTCAAGACTCTATCTTGACACTGGAGTAACAATATAAGAAGACAAAGCAAATACATATCTTCTTGAAATAAATCTAGTTTTGTGTTTTCAGTTTTACACAGTTTATTTGAAAAATTTCAACCACACGAGTGAGAGTAATATATTAAGGCGAAAACACAAATACAAGAAAGCAGGCATGGCAGTAGAGGCAAGAAAGAAAGTCCTGACAACAAAATCGGTCAAAATATCTACCCACAAAATGTCATTGCTTTCTTGGCAAATTGCGTGATGCTATGGGATGATATGGTGCAACCACGTTGAGCCGAAAAGCAATAGAATAAAGATATAGTTTAACTTAGAGCTCGCGTATAGGACCAGTAAGTAAATTGTACGCTAGTTTCTTATGAATTTTTGTCTAGCTTTACGATAGTTATATGAGTATAAAAAAAATAAAATAAAATGCACGACTGGATCGACGTACTTGCTCTTATGTAAAAGTTCCTTGGAATTTGAAAATTGTTTATAAAAAAATATAAAACATGGATTTAATAAGGTAAGAATGATGAACTGATATGAATTTATGCAAACAAAGTTTAAAATCGTTTTTTGTTAAATACATTTTCTATATACAAAATTTCTTCAAAATTTTTCAAGAAAATTTGAGATGCCAATTTTAAATATTTAGTAATAAAGATTAAAGGAAATAATTTCAAAAATAATCGTTCACACGTTTTTAAGACATTGGTTCTCCAAAAAAAATTTGGAATTTTATATTTTCAAAATCGAAACAATTTTTTCTTGGAATAATTTTATATAGGTACAATATTATTTTAAATTCAAAGGAGCTCCTGTACAAAAATATTGGTCAAAATCGTTAGAGCCATTACTGAAAAAATCGAAACCAAAAAAACAGTTCTATGACAGGTACCGTTAATAATATTTTTTCCCTAAATTTTGTTGGACTAAAATGTAGTCCATGGCCATAATATCATTTAATTTTTACTTGCGACTTATAATAGGTCTTATTGCATCTATAAGTCGCAAGTTATGCATTTCTAAAAAAATCGAACTCGAGATTTCGATCAAAGTTGACATTACGATGATAGAGAACGCGAAAAAGGGGGGTCTCGCAATTCTGTCTGTCTGTCCGTCTGTCTGACTTTTCGACGGCTCGGCCGATTTTCTTTAAAGTTGCTGGATATTATTTTTAAATTTTTCCCCCCACACGTTTTTTTTTTTTCAGACAAAAAAAGACCGTGTCTGCCATACGTTTTTTTCAAAATTTTCCAAATATATTTTTTGCTTCTCAAAAACTGTTCGACAGACTTTCCTTAAAAAACTTTAGTTAAAGCTATAGCTACAATAATAAAGACTTAATATTCGCGTACCAAAATATTTTTTTTAAAAATGTTTTGAATATTTTGTATATAAAAGCTTATCTTTTTTTAAGAAACCGCTACAACGACTTATAATTTTTGTTCTTGCATAAATTCATATATGCTTAAGAAATCACATGGCATTCTGTTTTTATCTCTTAGTAATAAAAGAGTTTACAAAAATAACCTTATGCTTATAAATAGTTTTCTCTAATATCATTCATTTTTAAAATTCCAGTCGTGCATTTTATTTTTATCAAAATTGTTAGAGCCGTTTTCGGTATAAATAACATTTTGTATAACGGCTGTATGGCAGGTACCGTTAGTTTTGGTGCTAAAAATAAATTTAATTTCTCCTCTAGGGATTCACCGAAGACCCCTAATTACCGTCGTAATTTTTCGTGATCTGTTAGATAAATTAGTTCTCTTGTTATTTTAAACTGGTCGTGATTTCATTCACAGTTTGTTAAATAAATTAGGACCCCAGTTTTTGTTGTCATTTGTAGGGGTTTATTCGTTGTGATTTTAAAACTGCGATTTTAAAAATTAATTTTTTTTTGAGAATGTGAATTGAACGCATTTAGGGCACCCACACAGTAATTAACAAAGCGTTGATTGATTGTGATTGTGAATAATAGTTCGCAGGTTGGAAATGATTGTGTAACAGTTACTGGTTGCATCCTCAAGTCAAAACCATAAAGGCAGCTAAATTTTAATTAAAAAAAAAAAACGATAATTTTGAAAACGAGAGATAAAAACTGCGAATCGCATCCAACGAAGCTTCTTATAGGCGCCCTAGTCAAAGTCAAAGTGCGAAATATTCTGAGCTTCAGAAGTATCCCTTGGCGCAACGCTAAGTGCGTAGAACAATCATGCCGGAAGTCTGGGTTTGAACCCAGGATGTTCAACTTCGAATGTATTTTTAGCAGATATGTATGTATCATCAAGTAAGTGAAACATTCAGCAAGAATATCGTTTGTCATGTGAAGTGCCTCTCATCTTATTTGTTCGAACTTGGCAGAGAATTTTAGGTGTCCTGTATTCTTGCTGACTTACAACTAGCACACAGGAATAGTTTGGGTGCGCAGGTCAAGGATTGTAGCGCCACCAATCTATTTATTTATGTATATAATCCAAGTTTCCAAGTTAACTCCCTATCCCTACACACTATTTTAAGAAATTTTTAATCAAGTTAACTCTGGATTAAGTGAAGGGATGTTTTAAATAAAGTAAAATATAAATAAAAGATATAGCAATACATAAACATTAATCATTAATTTAAATGCAAAACCAGCTCTATTTGGTTTATGTTAGAGCTAATTCAGAACATTTTGAAAAATTTGTAGTTCACAGTCTTTTACTCAATGAATGAAATTGGGCAAATTTTAATGATCTTTAAAATTTGATATATAGTATTAAAACAACAAATAAAATATTTTTGTTTTAGGCAAAAATTAAAGTTTTATTGTTATTTTACCCTTTATTTAAGAAAAAAAAACTTAATATCACAACTTAATCTTATCTATACATAATGGGCCGTACCGACAATCAAAATAAGAGACAACTTTAATATTTGAGCGAAATGGACCATTATTTAAAGAGCTCTAAAAAGTAAACCATACATGTTATGAACTTAATATTTATGTGAACTCTAAATCATGAACCATTTATTGTACGGAACCTAAAAAATAAAATGCAGCATATATGGTCAGTTTCATTTCGCTGAAATATTTAAGTCGTCTCTTAATTTGATTGTTGGTAAGGCCTAGTGTAAATACTAGATACGCGACGCGTTGCGGAGTGTTTTTAGGCCATCTTCGGGCGATTAACTTTTTGTTTCGATGTTGCTGCTTTTAAATTCAAGCTTACCTGTCTCATGTTGTGTTCATGTACATATTATGAAAGAAAGGTAAACGTTTTTACTAAAACATTCAAAATAAAACTTAATATTAAAAAATTCTATTCTTATGCTAGCTACAGACGAGGCAATCGTTGCAGCAAACGTGTTTCGTTTGTTCACTACACACGTGGCAACTGTTGCCGCAACCACAGTACTGTTGGAGCAACCGACCGAAAATATTAAAACTTTTTGATATTTTTGGCAACGGTTGCAGCAACACAAAATCAATTGGCAACATAGCTACACACGAAGCAAACGGGTACTTCAACATGACTGTGTTGCTGCAACGGTTGCCTCGTGTGTAGCTAGCATTATAATTACTTTGTTATTACTTCGTTCGTTCGTTCGTTGAAAAATATGTAGCTCCCAGAAGTGAAATTTAATTCCTTACTTACTCGAGTGGAAAATTAATAAAAGACGAAAAATGACTTATAACCTTAAAAATCTGGGTCATAAAGCCTCCAATCGTTTATCCTCCTTTTCACACGCAATTCCCATTAAATGAGGTTGTGATTTTCAAGAGTATTAAATCCCATACTGATGAGACAACTCTGCTCCACCACAAGCAGACACATCATCTGATTTATCGTGACTTGAATAAATTTACCCGCCATTTTCTCGTGATTTTGGCGTAATTAAAACTTGTCTTAGCTTCTATATGCCATCATTCATTTAGGATATTCTCACTTGAAAAGTGTCAAACGTGATGGCAGTCACTGAACTGTAATCCTCTGTATTTTCACTTTCCTTGTGCCTCTATATATGCGTATATATGTATAATTTTCTCTCTTTTGATTTAGAGAGATACCTTTAATCCCTGTCAGAGCACAATTTTTCTGTGCGGGAAAGTCCTCTTTATATTTGCCTGATTATGAATGCAAAGAAGATTTCCTCCAAACTGTCACATCCGCATCCATGCGAAAGATAATTTGCTCAAAAATGTAAATGAAAAGTTACAACAGCGAAGAACTACTATACACATTCCTCGCACTCAATCAACCCTCCGCAATAAAACAGAAACCAGTGCCAGTCTTCACATTGTCGATAACAAAAAAATGTCAAATGATTTAGGTGATCTTCTGATATGGACGCAGTATAGATATCCCTTATTTTGAAATCAAATTTATATTCAGAAGAAAAATTAGATCTTGGACAGGGGAGGACGCGATGAGAATTTCATAAAATAATTTCACGTTCCATTTATCACTGAAATGAGATATCGATTGCGATATGGAAAAATAACTCTCAAAAAAATAAAAATCGCGGAAGGAACATATTTTAAACTCGCAAACACAAACTGAGAAGGGCCGGATTTAACTGGTAGAGCCCACCAGGTATCTTAAATCTTGAAAAATTCATCCACCATCTGTGCTTTGTTTAAAGAAAATTCCTTTCTTGTTTAATGTTTCATCACTTTTTAAAGCAGTTCCACAAGACACCATCCTGTCTTTAAAATACAACATTTAATTTTTATGCTCTGATTTGGTCCCTGGCAGATCTGTTATTTAATGCTTCTCTACTAAATTTCCATGTCCATTTTTGATGGCAAATATACTGCTCTAAGGGGCCAAAGTGTATCTCGATTCTACAATGAAAATGTTTGAATTAGAAAAATTGGAACTGTGTAATTCTATATCAAGCTGTTATAATAGAAAATCGAACAATTTTAGTACTTCCAAATATTTTTTGTTATATTCGGAAATTTTGTTCCACGTAATTCTAAACTCAAACTCGATATCAAATGTGCTTGCGAGCAGTGAGATTAAAGGAAATTTTATTATATTTTATTTATTTAAAAGTTTGTCAGTCCGAGGTACACAAAACCAACCGTAAAGCATGGAGTTGGCAGCATAATACTATGGAGTTGTTTTACTTGATACAGATTTGGTCCAATATTTCTTTAAGATGGTATAATGACAAAAGAGTAGTATGTGGACAATACTGCAGACTATTTTGCTGCCGTGGGCCGATCAAAATTTGCCTCTTAAATGGCGTTTCCAACAGCATAGCGACTCCAAGCACACTACAAAGTCGACAAAGCTCTGGTTGCAAAGAAATAAAATATACGTTTCGGAGTTGTCTTATAAGACACCGGACCTTAATCCTACTAAGAACCTCTGGAATGAGCTGAAGATTGATGTTAATAAAAAAAATTCTTCCATCAGAGCTAATTTCTGGAGACTTGTCCAAGAAATTTGTTATTCGATTCCCCAAGAAAAGTGCCAAAATTAATACACTCTTTGCCGATGAACGCATGCAGTTGATAAATGACAATCGTTATCAGAATGTCTTGTTTTTTGTTATTTAAATAAGGTACTGCTATTTTTATGTTCAGCTTGTGGAAACGCTTGGTTTCCAAGAAATCTTGCATAAAACATATTAACAAAATACTTAGACATTTTTGAATATTTGCCTAATTTCAGTAGGTACTACCTTTGGATATATGTATAACCTATAGTATTATCATGGAGCGTGATTTTGTATTGCGAACGCTAGCCTGGTGGTGGCGCAGAAATTAGCGCACGCTTTTACAGTTGAGAGTAGGATAATATACAAAACAAGCAGTAAATAAAATGCATGACTGGGTCGCACGAACTTGCTCCTTTGTAAAAAACTAGGAATTTTAAAAACGAATTTTATTAGAGAAAACTGTTCATAAGGATAAAATTAATTTTTAAATTCTTTTAGTAGTAAGAGATAAAAACAGAATGCTATCCAACTATGAATTTATGCAAGAACAAAAATTATGAGTCGTTGTAGTGGTTTCTTAAAAAAAAGCTTTTATATACAAACTTTTTTAAAGCTTTTTAAGAAAAAATTTAGGCACGTCAATTTAAAGTTTTTATTATTGTTCGAATAAAAATTAAATTTACAAAAATAAATATTGACCCGTTTCGGAGATATCGAATTTTCAAAAAAAAAAAGAAAAAATACTTAGATTTTTTTTTTTTTTCAAAAATTCAAAAAATATTTATTTTAAAGTTTTGAAATGCAATATGTTTAGGCTTTTTAGAAGCTTCTCTATAAAAATTTTCATAAAGATCCGTTATGTGGATAATGAGAAATTCAAAGTTCGAAAAAATGGTTCTATGGTAGGTACAAGCTGTAATATCTTAATTTCAATTTTTTTTATTAAATTAAAGATCGTACAAATTAATTACAAGAAAAAAAATTTTATCAAAATTCTAGGCACCGTTTTCGAGAAAAATACGATTTTGAAAACCATTTTTTTAATTTTTTAGCATTTGTATGGTAGGTACCTTTATTTTTAGGTAAAATAAATTTTTTTCTCACATTGTGTAATTTATATTGAGAAACTTTTATTTATTAAGTTTAAAAAAAATCTAGCGTGGGGTTTTCGAAATATTGAGTTTTGAAAAAAAAATTTGAAGTTTTTTTTTAAAATCCAAAAAAATATTTTTTTTTTGAAATTTGAGTACACAATTCTATTTATGTTTTTTGGGAGCTTAAGCAAGAAAAAAATGATCAAAATCGGTTGAACTGTTTTTGAGAAAATAAAAAAAAAAAAATGGTTCCATGTGGGGTACCCTCAATAACCATTTTTCGGAAATTTTTTTTCAACCAGTAGGTACCTAGATTTAATTAAATGAAATTTTTCTGTATTTTTATTTTTAAAATCTGTCGAACAGTTTTTGAGGAAAAAAATGTTTTTAAAATTTCGAAAAAAATTCGTATGGCAGGTACCGTTATTTTTGGTCTTAAAAAAAAAGAAAAAACGTGTGGGGAGGAAAAATTAAAAATTATATCTACCAAGTTTAAAGAAAATCGGCCCAGCCGTTTAGCCTGTAGTCGAACAGACAGACAGACAGAATTGCGAGATCCACTTTTTTAGTCTTCGCTATCATCGTGATGTCAACTTTGATCGAAATCTCGAGTTCGATTTATTTACGAATGCATAACTTGCCTTATAGTACCTATAAGTCGCAAGTAAAAAGGGAATATTCTATTATTAAATTTAGTAAAGACAAATCTAGCAATTGCAGTCCCTAGACTTAAGATGTCGCCACAATCTTACGTCTTCTTGATAGTACTATAAGTTTTATATACAAAGGTACTACATAAAACATTATGTTTTGCTATTATTTTCGCCATGGCTGTAGATATGTAAGATCAGCTCAGAAAGTGTTTTTCAGATAGTCGAAATAGTTTTTAGTAAAAGCGCTTTTATATGGACCTCCACCTTTCAAGTTTATCTTAAAAACTAAGCAGGTTTTACATGTGTTGATTTTTGTCTTGTGAAAATGTAAATTGGACTGACCCAAGGTGAGATAGGTATAAAAAAGTACCGATATGCACAAATATAGCCTTAAAAAGAATCGATATATGTACTTAAGATTGCAAGTTTAGGTTTTAAAAACAAAATTTAAATGTCAGAATTAATTTTCGTATCAATTATTTTTAAATAAGGCTACAATTTCATATTAGACAGTAAATTGAGTATTCCGTAAGTTTATGAAAAACGTAACAAATGTACAAAGTCTCTCCTATTATATATAAAAGTGGTTTTCTATGTTTGTTGATGTATGAAACTTCTATGTATCTTGATGTTACTAGAGATACGATAAAATTGATCTAAATTTTTAAAATAATCCGAATCTTAAAAAAAAATCTATTTGGTTTGCTTCCAAAAGTTATAATCACCTATATTCTGAAACTCGTATTTATAACTCGTATTCGACTACAGTCGTATGTTGTTAGGAGTCGAACATCCGACTTCAGTTGTACTAATATTGGGAAACGAAAAACATCGCATACGACTGTTTCTACGACTCGACTGTAGTCGAATACGAGTCAGAAATACGAGTTTCAGAATATGGGTGAATGAGTTCTAACGCTTCTACTTTCAAGATTAAGTTATTTAAACAAAGCCTTAATATTAAGCTTATTAACATTGATATATATATATACAAATTATTATAATGGGTGATTGAGTCGTATGTATCGTGTGATTCGAAAAGTTATTTGGTCATACGGCAAAACCGGCCATTATTTACAACTTTATATTTTACACTCAAGAGTTTCATTTAAATCGTAAGCAAAATATAGCATGACCACTCACGACTCAGTTTAACAAAAATACTTTGGAATGAGCTTAAGAGACAAGTTCCGATTAAGCCTAATTTTTATAGAGGGAAAGCCTAGGGCAGGTGAGTTCATCCGCAAAGTAAAGTTGTAATGCTTTCTTTATTTAAATTGAATTTAAAAAACTTTGTATTTTATTAAGGATTACTCATATAAGAGCCACCAAAGACCGATCAATAAATTATGAAATGGGATTTAAAACATTTGTAAGCCTAAGTTCTTTACAAAAACAAAGTAAAATAGTAGAAAACTGATTGAGATTAATTTTAAGTTGTTTAAATTTGCGTTTCAATTGCTAAAGTAATAGAAATTTGAGAAATTAATTAATTAATTGATCGTAAACGAATTTTTTGTTGAATTCGTGACATTTATCTTTCAAAAAATTTTCTACAATTTTGTATAGTTCTTGTAAAGAACTTAGGCTTAAAAATATATTTTTAAGAACAAAAGGTATGTTCTTTTATTCGTCAGCCATTGGTTGCTCTCATGTGAATAGTCCTTAAGTCTTATCTATTCCAGACATTTTATGTCATTGAGATTAAGGGCCTCATTATGAATAGCGAATTTCCGTTAATAAGGTATTATAGTAAGCGAGCTTCCACATTCTCTTCAAAAATCAATGCTGCCAAAAATTATTCCATTAAAATAACACATGTTAAATGTCAAACAAAGGAAAAAAGCGTTCATTATTGTGAAATTGTATTCTTTCAGATTCTGTTTTGTGTTCTTCGGTTGTGATTTTGTAAATTAAAAAAAAAACAATAATATGACAATACTCGTTCTCCGATACATTTGAATTCTTCAGACGTTCTTGAGATATTCGTTTCCAAAAATGTGATTCAATTGCTATTGAATGTCTTTAGTTTTGTACAATATACATATATTTTTGGCTCATAGAAAGAGAACTTCACTTCTTGACACCAAACTATTGGCAACCAGCGAAGAAAATTAACAGCCAGGTTCAGACGTAGCAGGTCGTCCCTACCCTAAGCCTCTAGCTATAAGAAGGAAGAAAGTAGTCTGGCAGTACCCGTTACATTTTCTGTATAAAAGTTTAGCTTGTAGTCCAATTAAGCCTATTCAAAAAGATTGAAAAATTGTAACATCAAAATTCTAATGCCGGCCTTTGTTTCGGCTTATGTAAAGGATTCAGTTCTATTGCAAATTGTTCCCAATATTTGTTTATTTTTTTGATGATCAAAATGCTCCTATGCCTTTAGCTATATCAGGATTCTTTTCCATTAACTCCACAAGATTCGCAATCTGATTTATCTTTAGTTCTTGAAAAATCAAATTATTATTTTCGTTTATTTAAAAAAAAAAACAATTTATTTGCAAAACTATCTTTTTCGTTTAGTGTTAGTCATTATTTCCAAAATAAAAATTAATAGAAATGCACTTCAATTTTCAAACCGCCCCACAGTGTTGCGAGCCCATGCAAAAGTTTATCAAAAATACTTCCGCAGAAAATTTTTAAAGTTTTATTTTTTTCTGTTTGTTAAAATGATGTGTGAATATAGAAAAGTGACTATTTTGATTGATGTATACATTTTCTAAATAATTTGCCGCCAATCTGTATTAACATTTTTATCTTCTGTGATTTCTATTAAAAGTGTAAGTAGTTTGTATGCTTAATAAACATTGCTATTTACTTTCTATTGTTTTTTTTACTTAGGAGTAAAATTGTAAGTAACAAAAAAGAGCTCTCCAGATTGGTCGAGCTGATGAAGAGAGCCCAAAACAAATAAAACTTCTTTCAAAACGACCGACACTGCGGGTTGTGCCACACCAATGTGGAAGTCATTCCCAACGTTCAACGCTCCTTGTGCAAGGAATTTTGAGGTAGCTGCAAGTTAAGTTATGTTCGGGATGGATTGTTGTCTTTTTTCGTTTATATCTATAAATATATTAAGGAATGCTTCTTCGGAAAGTCTACAGTTTTATATGAAAATTAAAAAAAAAGATCGAATTATCTGCATACATTTGTTCTTCTAAACCAAATGGACTGGAAGCATCGCGTAATTTTCTTCGAATGTTCGCTTGCTCCGAAGTATTTTCTTCTTCAACATCTTATTCATCTAAAAAAAGTTCTATAGTAGACATTACACAATTAAATAATTTGCACGATCCGAACAAAATAATTTTATCATCAACGAGTTTCTGGTTGGCTAACCATGTGATAACAAAATAATATTTTGGAAACTATAATACCAATTTTATCAATTGAACCATTCATAATAGATCTTAAATCTGAAGAACGTTCACAATTCATCAAAAATTTTGATTTTCGACAAGGATAATACCGATTCATTAATTTTATTCTGCAAGTTTTGAAATAATATCTCAAAATTATGAACATGTTTTGACATGTTTTTTTTTAAATCTTATTTGAATTCTAAATTTATTAATTTTTGTTTTCAAAACAAAGAAATATTGATAACTCACCCATATTTTTATAAATTTAAAATTTTTATCTTAAAATGTGCCCAATAACAATAAATTACACTAGATAAAAATTTAACAATTATGAAAACCTTACTAAAATATAAAAAATCACTCTGTCAAAATTCATATAAATTCGTTAAAGTTTTCTCATTCACTCACGAACTCATGTTTGGGAGTGAATTGTATGTACATTATAGAAGTTATCTCTATAAAAGTACCGTTTTAGCATGAGCTGACATAACATAATTATGAATCAATACTAAAAATATGCATATCTGAATTTTTTTTTGATTTTTCACAAAGGGACAAAACACTGTGCGCTCTGCCGTTATAACTAAATAATTGTAAATTGTTTTGATTGGATTTCACACTTTGAGCGGTTAGATTACCGAAAATTGGATATTCGCTATTCGAGTTCACAAGGTTCTAAGTTCGGTTCGCTTGCTATTGATAATAAAGCCCACATTTTCATATATGCATTGTACATAGAGAAGGAGGTTGTACAATAGGGTGTGTCACTTTTGTATGGCCGCAAAAAAGTACTCTTATTTTTAAATGTAATAGTGCTCAAAAGTTGTATTAGGGTCTGAGGTTTAAGAACATGTAAAAAAAAAATAAGATATCGTTCGTCTTTGGCTAGCTCAAATCGGTTGAAGTTGAAAAAAAAAATTTAATTTACAGTAATTTTTTTTTTTTTTTTTACGTATACGATTTTACATAAAAAAATTATTTTTCTTCCTTCTTTTATTATTTAATAGCTTCTTTATCAAGTGTTTAATTTAACCAAATATAATTTTAAAAGTGTTTCCTTGCAATTATCTTTGACTTGAAAGCCTAAAAATATTTTATATAATTTTTTTGTATCCACACGGTGCAATTTAAAACAAAACACATATTTCAAAAATCTCGAAAAATCAAATTTTTTTGGATTTCATCCTATTTTTGAGCGAGGCAAGGATATTAATTAAAATGAAAATTGTAAATGCAGGATTTAATTTTGATAAGCAATGCAACTTTTAAAAGCTATTACTATTGTACAATGTACTTAAATATGTACAGAAGGACCGCGAAACGATCTAAGCAAGCTCAAAATATTTGTATTGATTAAATCTGAAAAATAAAATAACTTAAATTTTAAGTATACGTGCGTTCCATTGGGGGTTTATTCTTATACATTTGTCGAATTCTGTAAGCTTTTCATATTCTGCAATTGAATTGAAAACGGTTTTGGATCTATTTGGAAGACAAAAATTACAATCATCATCAGTTTGGCATTTATTAGAGCTTTCAATTAATGGTAAATTCAGGACAGTCATGTACATATACCATAAATACCAATTAAGACCTTAAGAAAAACATGCGAATGGCTTAAAAAACATGATTCATTTCTTTATTCGAATTTTAAACGAGTATTCGTATACGAGCAAATGGTTGACCTTACCCGGCCACGGATGATTGTTGCCGCTCGAAGACTGTTCCCGGTGGAGAACAATTTCTTTTAAGTTTTGAGTGTCAGGCTTCAATGGCGCACTCAAATATGGGCGTACTTGCTCCACAAAAATCAACAAAAGTAAGACTGTGAAATAAATATGATTTATTTTTTTTTTAATTGTCAATATGAATTAAAATGTTATTATGACAACTCATCGCATTCCATTTAATTTGTCAGCCAGAATTGATCGAACAGAACATGGGTCCAGAGTGCTTTTTTAAAAAAGCTTGATTTCTAATAGGTTTTCATTTTGTTTCTAAAATTTAATTCTTTTCAATATCTAAGAGAAACACATGAAAATTCGTTTCATTCGTTCTACTAAAAGAATTTCTTCCGGAACTTTCAAACCACACTTCTCCCAACTTTGTATATACTCGTAGCACTAACAATAATGCAGCCAACGCCTATACTCTGTTCTACAAAAATTATAAGTACAGGCCTTATGGGAGAGCTTTTTCCTCACTACACTGCCTTGGGAAAAATGCTACTTAAAAAAAAGCAATTCACTGATTTTCATCAAAGAATTATTGTTGTAATTCTTCGCAAAAAATTGTGATACTATCAATAGGATCGTGTGGCGGCGGCGGCGTACGCTTGTTATCTACACATCAAATAAACAGAGTTACCATTATCATTCTCAATTACAAGCAAGGATCTTTTTCAGTGGATTATACAGGGTGTCCGGTAATTCGTCAGCCATACTTTGGGATGTGATTTTTGGTGATATTCTAAGAAAAAAATTGTTCTACAGTAAAGTCTGATTTTCAACTTTGACCTCACTTTTTGGCTAACTTTGGTTTACCCTGACCCATTTTAAGGTCAATTTCTCTGTCAATACTAGTAGTAGGGACCTCATTTTGGACTTTTTTTTAGAAGAAATACTAACCTTTAAAAATATGTTTAAATTGAGCTGATGTATTTTTAGGGTTGCCAGATATTCAATTTTAAATGGTGTTCAATTTTTCTTGCCTCAGCAAAATTTTGACTTTTAGGTCAATTTTCAAGTCAAGTTTTCTTATTTTTACCTGATGAACAAAACAATAATAAAAAAAAAACTCATTTATAAGTGCACCAAAAAAACAATACATATTATGATACTTGGAAAAATCTAAAACAGGTAAAAATAAAAAAAAAATAATTTTTTGGCCTGAGGTACCTATAAAGGGTTTGAATAAAACAATATTTTGTATAGTTTAAAGTAATTTTTTATTTTATGTACACAAATAGAGTCATAATAAGTCCTCAAAGTGCCCTCCTGTGTTTTGAATGCATGCTAGAGCCGTTTTTGGATTTCATTTTGAGTGTTTATTCTCGATAATATTCTTGCCTTACTTTTAGTGATCCTTCCGAAATACGTTGTTCTAATTCAGTTAAAGTTCTTATTTCAGATGAGTAAACAGCTTGTTTCATTCGTCCCCATGTAAACAAATCCAGTACAGTGAGATCGGGAGATCGTGCAGGCCAGTGAATTGGTCTATTTCTGATTATCCTTCGATAACCGTGTTCTTCATCTAGCCAATCGGTTACTTTACGACCATATTGGGCCGGAGCACCATATTGTTGGTACTATGATGAAACTAGTTGAAGCAGTGGAACTTCCTCCAATAGGTCTGATAGATTTTTTTGTAAAAACTCCAGATAGTTTGTAGAATTAAGTCGGGTGGTAATTTGAAAGGCCCGATTAATTTATTTCCAATTACACCTGCCAACATATTGACACTGAAACTAATCCAGTTTCTCGAAGCCTTCGAAAGGTACTCGTATTTCCAAAAACTTTTCGAGAAGGAAGTCGTCTGTTAGGATAAAGTGCCTGGTATCTTCGTTGTGCCCTTCTTAAAATTCCACTGCACAACCCATAAACTAATAAAATGTCTGAGTATTCTTCTCTCGTAAATGAAGGCATTTCAAAAACCCCTCTTATCCAACTGTAATCGTGACTTAACTTGATAATATGATGAATGAATTTGTTTTTCTATTCTTTTATACCACTTATTTAATTAATTTACCCATTAAACATTTATACCCCCAATTTAACTCTCCCTGAGAAGAGGTAAGGTAATTAGGGTTTTGACCACAAGTTAAGTAGGCAAAAGTACACTTTTAACCGTTTTGATGAGTGCAGAGTCTTAAAAATTACCTAAAAACTATAAATTTTCGAAAAACTACTCCAATTGTCAAGTGCTGCAATAATAGTAGGTAAAAAACCCAAAATTCAATTTTTTGCCTGTTTTAGATTTTCCCAAGTATAATAATACGAGTATGTATAGGTTTTTTGGTGCACTTATAAATGAGTGTTTTTTATTATTGTTTTGTTCATCAGGTAAAAATAAGAATACTTTATGTTTATTACGCATTTTTTGAAAAAAATTGACCTCAAAGTCAAAATCAAGAATCACATCCCAAATTATGGCAGACGAATTACCGGACACCCTGTATTAAGGAGCTTTTGTTTTTTGAAGCTTTTGAGAACAAATTTTATCAAGTTGAGTATGATGATTGATGAGTGTTGGCGATTTAAAATGTAAACTAAGGAGAGCTTTAAAAGGCGACGCACTTATGCAAGTCAATGAAACCAGAGTGAGAGGCAAACGTTCTATCTTCCCTCTACTGACAATTTTTATTGAACAGAGTATACAATGTGTTGTTTATCCACTTGATCTGAATAAAAAAACGGAAAGATGTCTTCTGTTACATTCACAGTTGATCGTTCCTTCCTTTGGAGCAATTCGCTAAGCTGCTCTGGAACTTCAAATTAATTTATAATCTTTTAATGGAAAATTAATTCTAATCGTTTTTCGAAAATGTAGAAATAGTGCTACGTATTTACTTGATCTTACTGATCAAACGTTGACTGCTGTGAACAAGGTTCATTTCCAACATTTTTAGATCATCAAAAATAGCCCAGTAACGGTGAGAAATGTACAGTTTTAAAAACATTTTTTCATGCCAAATTCCACCAACACGCAACTTAGAAAATAACTAGTTTAGCACAATGATTAGCTACCATAGTAATATTTGTAAAAAAAATACCGTAAGATTTACCAGAGGACAGAAGTTATAAAAAAAGTCTTTCAAAAGCAATAATTCGTACAACAGGAATTATTATTTAGACCCATAGCCACGAGTGGCACAGCGAGCCCTCGACCGAAACGGGCCCTAAAGTCAGTTACATCTTTTTCCGCCCCCTGCAACTGAGGATTCTCATATGCGAATCCATTGCGAAGCGCATAATTCGTTTTCACTTAAAAATTGTATATTTCATTTGAGCAACACATATTTTTAAACGTATTTTTTGTTGCAAGACATTCTGAGGAAAACGGCAAGAAAAATCTGTTGAAATTGAATTTTCTTATTTGAGAAAGAAAGTCAGTCTCATATATTCCTTGTGCTAGTAAGAGGTTATATGAAAACAGGATAGTGCAGCAGCAACACCAGGAGCAGTTATATACATATATAAATAAACCTTAACACAGCAAAAAAAATTGTACCTATTTTTTTTCATGTTTGCTGTTAAATAAAAATATAATTTTGTTGCATTTCCAGCGTTGCAGTGAGTTTAGTTCCCTGGGAGCTGGGACTTTTTAAGGAACAAAAAAACAAGATTGGAAGTTTCTCTGGAGGAAGCCATTTTCTTGGTAGGTTCGTAGTATGGCATTTTTTATTATTTTTATACTAACTGCTGTATGCTGGTTGTATTGCATTTTTCTTGTCTTGAATTGTAGGGAAAGAGGATATATGAGTTGTGTAGCCGTTTATCCTATTTTGCAGGAAAGCAGGAGTACACACATAAATCATTTTGAAATAGAATTTCCTTCGTTTTATTTTCTTAAGTAGAAAATGGGCAGGCTTTTCTACTTTGGGGCTTAGATTTGAAGAGGGTTGTGACGGGGACTGAGATAAAAGGGAAACGGAAGTAATAAAAATCTCCGAATGCTTTGACTGGATTTATTATTTCTTTTTCATAATTTTTTTGCTGACTGTAATTGATAGTTTCTTAAGAAATAAAGTTACGGACATATGGTGAAACTTAATTGTATTACTTTTTATCTGCATTGCGTTTGATTGATGAATTTAAATGAAAATATTTTGATTAGATATAGAACTTAAGTTTATACCAATAACCGAACAAATAAATACTCGTACAGCTTGATTTGACTTGAAAAATAAGTCTTATATATGAGCTATAATTTTATTTCTAACACTTCTGCTGGAAGAAATCAGTTCTATGTTTATACAATCATAGAAAATATCTGTAAAGCTAAAATACATCGGGGTATGAGTTTACTTAGCCCAATGATCATTAGGAACATTGTAATATCTTAGGTTACTCATCATAAAACCGTGTTTCTTTTTAATTTTTAGAGTATACCATTTTCTTTTATCAAGCATGTCCTAGTTTGAATGGTAACTCGACTTCCACGAATTCGATGCGCTGTTTGACTCTATCCAGAGTATTGTTTATAATTATCCGCACAGTGAAATCGTTGTTTTGGGCGATTTCAATGTACAAAATTTTTCGTGGCTGCGTTATTAGCCCGGTCAAAATAGACATTCAAGGTTACATTAATTCGCACAAAGCTGAAAATTGGCATGAATGGTGAGAACACTATTACAAACAATTTGTCAAAAGTCCCCATCGATTCGACGTGTGCAAAAAAAATTATTCAAGGTCAAATGTTGCAAATTTCGGTTTTTTGCATTTTTCAGCTGAACGGCAAGTTTTATCATAAGATAGGTGAGACAAAAATTATTCATCATGCAATTATCTAAAGAAATTGTCTTAACACTTTTTCTCCTAAGAATCACCATTTTGGAGATATAGCGAATCAAAAAGTTGAAAAAAAATTATTCAAGGTCAAATGTTGCAAAAATCGTTTTTTTGCATTTTTCAGCTGAACGGCAAGTTTTATCATAAGATAGGTGAGACAAAAATTATTCATCATGCAATTATCTAAAGAAATTGTCTTAACACTTTTTCTCCTAAGAATCACCATTTTGGAGATATAGCGAATCAAAAAGTTGAAAAAAAATTATTCAAGGTCAAATGTTGCAAAAATCGTTTTTTTTGCATTTTTCAGCTGAACGGCAAGTTTTATCATAAGATAGGTGAGACAAAAATTATTCATCATGCAATTATCTATAGAAATCGTCTTAACACTTTTTCTCCTAAGAATCACCATTTTGGAGATATAGCGAAGCAAAAAGTTGAAAAAAAATTATTCAAGGTCAAATGTTGCAAAAATCGTTTTTTTTGCATTTTTCAGCTGAACGGCAAGTTTTATCATAAGATAGGTGAGACAAAAATTATTCATCATGCAATTATCTATAGAAATCGTCTTAACACTTTTTCTCCTAAGAATCACCATTTTGGAGATGCAGCGATGTTGAAAAATTTGTGTTCTTCATAATATGTATGTCAATTACCGTTATATATGTACATTACACAACGGTAATACAAGTAAAAATATTAGTTTTCGTGGCGTATAGATACATATTATACAATTCTAAAGCCAGATATACACTGTTCAAATGCATGACAAGCACGCGCAAGTGTATTGGTGAAAAAATCACACGTATAGATTGGATTTAGGATTAAAGCAAAATGAAAATCTTTTGAGTTTCTTTCAATCTAGCGTCCTGCATTGAAGTAGTGTATATGCAAGATTGATGATTGACCATGCATTTATTGGTTCATTTGCGTATAGTTCGTTGAAGAGATGAGAACACAGTACAACATAAGCACTGATTGAAATATTAAAATAGTAAACAAAAAATGTATGATGAAATGGACAGACAAAATAAAACAAATTACCTACTCGGATAAAATTGAAAAAATCTCAAAGACGTTCTTATATTCACAATTTCGCCGAAAAAAAACTCACAAAGCGCAACGTCCTCTCACCACACCGTCCATGTTAAAATAAAAGATTGAAGACTCATGCTTGGTGTGTGTATATGCAACTTTAATCCGAATTTTCGAATACACTTGCACAATGTATATTTGGCTTAAGAATATAAACTCGAAAGAAAACCCAGTCCCTCATTTTATGTGACCGTACGGCCTTGAGCAGCATCTGTCTGCGACGCTCGTATACCAGCTCCGTTTCTAAGGGCCCAAACAAAATAGTATTAGTCCCAAGCGTTCCTTCGTAGTAAGAACAAGTAGTTATTGCAAACAGAATTTGTGCAGTTTCTTGTTTGTAAGAGAAATGTATCAATTTTGCTTTATTTGTAGTAAACATTTGGCGGAAAAAGTACACTCGGAAGAGTACCATTACCGTAGTTAAAAGACGTCACGAACAAGAACAAGCTGGTACATCAATAATAAGTCCTCCTCGTACTAGAGCACGCGTAAATGAATCAGTTTTTTGTTTAGGTTACGTTACCTTAGGTTAAGGTGGCTGCTGACCGGAAAAGCCAAAACACTTAGACCAATATTTGGTCCGTTGTGATACTACAGGTTTTCAAAAATCAATCTTACTCGTTAAACCATTAACAATGAAGCATTTGAGACAGTGAATGTCAGAATTGTTTTTTGTTTAAAAGAGTGCTGTTTATTCTGTGGCAATGAATTGAATAAAGCGTTTGAAATGAAAAAAAGCACTGCAATATCGGCGTCAAATTTGTAATGTAATTAGGTGCTTAGATAAGTTTTGGTACTTATCTTTTGTAAAAAATACTCATAATCGCTTTCGTCATTTCCAATAGTAGTATTTTTCAATTAGATACAAAATTTTCAACTCAATAGGACCACAATAGATCGTTGAATAGGCCTACCGGGAAAGCCACCTTTAAAAAAACGCGCCAAGTGTACTACTTCACGGGTGGCGCGGAACCGTGTGCATATTATGAAGAATACAACTTTTTCAACTTTTTGCTTCGCTATATCTCCAAAATGGTGATTCTTATGAGAAAAAGTGTTAAGACAATTTCTATAGATAATTGCATGATGAATAATTTTTGTCTCACCTATTTTATGATGAAACTTGCCGATCAGCTGAAAAATGCAAAAAACCGATTTTTGCAACATTTGACCTTGAATAATTTTTTTTCAACTTTTTGCTTCGCTATATTTCCAAAATGGTGATTCTTAGGAGAAAAAGTGTTAAGACAATTTCTTTAGATAATTGCATGATGAATAACTTTTGTCTCACCTATCTTATGATAAAACTTGCCGTTCAGCTGAAAAATGCAAAAAACCGATTTTTGCAACATTTGACCTTGAATAATTTTTTTTGCACACGTCGGATCGATGGGGACTTTTGACAAATTGTTTGTAATAGTGTTCTCAACATTCATGCCAATTTTCAGCTTTGTGCGAATTAATGTAACCTTACCCTTATTTTTGAAGCTAATTTGACTGGGCTATATGCTGACCAGGCAACCTCACAACGAAGATATGACGAGATTTTTACTGAGTTAAAGAACTTTACTCAACTCGTGGATGAGCCAACTTAGATTCCTGGCGTTGGTCAAGAAACTAAAGCCTAGTGTTTCTTACCTCTGACCCTAATAAATAGACTATAATTACATAATAGCACATTAGACCATTGCACTAAGGAGCATTTAGCCTCAAAAGCGGACAAAAGTCCAAAAATTAAAATACTGTGGATACCAGTGGCGTGGCGTCCATATAACACGATTCCTATCGTCTTCCCTTTTAGAAAATCCACAAATAACACAATCTACCAAAAAAACATCGAATAAGTTTAAGTTATCCATTCTGCCTCTCGTTTGTATCATATACTTTATCCAAACACATTCCACAATCCACAACCAACATTAATCAAGAGAGTCACAAAAATACTCTGACGTAAACTTTTCAATCACCGTCTTATTTATTTGTTTTATATCCCTTTCTTCCCCAAGCATTGTGTTTCGGATCCTCTTTGTTCAACATCCGCAAAAAATAAGACGCTACATTTCGTCTTATAAAATTTTCGATGTATACCAGTAGGAGTTGGAATTATTTGTATTTTATTCTCCCTTTAGCAATTAGCATTGCATTTCAGTAGGAAAATAATACATTGCAGGAGTTCAGGGGCCTATTTCACAAATCATACATTACATACAATGTATGATTTTGACAGTTTTGATGTATCATTTCTGTTTCACAGAATTTTTGTATGACCACTGTCATACAACATCGTAATCGACTGGAATATTTCCAATGAGATTCTGTAATTTGATGTAATGTATGATAATCAATTTATTGTAATAATGTATGTAATGTATGTGATGTATGATCTGTGAAACAGGCCCCAGGTGCTCGCCTTTTTTCAAGCTTGTGTAAGAAATAAGACGGTGTTCTTCGACTTATTTGTTTTTTTTTTTTAATATGTCATATAAATATAAATGTGGCATGTGGGTATTGTTGATTCTTGATTTTGAATTTGATGTTGATGTACATGCTGATGTAAAATGCTTTCATTTTTCTCTCTCGTGATAGTTTATAATATACACCATTGATATTCTTGCAAATTTACTGTGATAATTTTAAATTATGAAATAAATCATGGTAGAATATATGGCAATTTGTCAGCAGTGTAAATTTAGCTGAATGAAGAACACTTCTGTGTCAAATAAAATGCATTTGCTTTTTTTTAATAGGAATTTCAATTTAGATTGAATTGGCATTCAATAAAAGACTGTGTTGCACAGGTTCAATAACATCAAATAAATCTAGTGTTTTGAAAAGCCAATTTGAACTTAATTAAAAATAGTGAAAAGTTAGATGTTAAAGTGAAGATTTAATTCCTTTTATTATCCACTATATTGATAAAAAAAAATTGGCTTCTTAATTTTAGTGCAGTTCTATATTTTGTTTTGTGTCTTTGATAAATGTAGATTGCTGTTTAACAGATTACCTATCGGAGAAACCAAATAATTTTAGTAAGGATAGTTGATAGTTTATATTTTATCCTTTTTTCCTTTAAACACCAGGGATTTCGATCCTAGATCGAAATTTTTTGTTTAGTGTGCCAAATCTGAAATAATTAAAACAGAAATCATAGAAGCCCGGTTCGTGTCGATTATGATCGACGAAACATCAGATTTGAGTCATAGGGGACAACTGAGTGCCATATTTCGGTTCTTGTCAGAGAATGGAATACAAGAAAGATATATTGTATTTTTTAATGTTTAGGGCGAGTCTTAATGCAGATGAGTTGTCCCATCATATATTCAATATTCTTGGCACATATGATTGCAAGGAAAAATTAATAGAACATTCCTAGAAAGGTGCCTCAGTTATGTCCGACGAAGGGGGTGGTGTCTAAAAGGAGGTGCTTTTTTATTATGTTTTAAGCTCATTGTTGATTGAAATATTAATGTCTTTGAAGTATAAAAAATATAGATACACATTTTTTGCTAAGTCAATGTGGAATGCATTTGTAGATACCATGTACCTACTAGAAATGTTGTTTTTAAGGTTCTAAGATTTTTTTTTCATTTTTACAGGTGACAAAATTTTATAACGTCTTCCCATTTAAAATTATCCACGCCACGCCACTGGTGGATACCGTCCTAATTTTCCTAGGATGTAGTCAACACATTGTTCTATCAGACATACGGTTTTTAAATGAGTCATACCTCCGCCACTTCCCCCTGCAGGTAGTCGAAAGATAGACTTTTTTCTGTTCATGAATAATTTTGTGGAAAATTCCGTTTTTTTTTTAAGTTTAGTGTGTACAAGATATGTATAAAAGTGGATTGCAAAAAAAAAAGTGATAGATCTTGGAGGATAGGGTATATACTTAATTTATATGTCTTATTTGTTACATTTTGTTAAATATTTTTTAATTTTCTGGTGCAAACATTGACATCACCACATAAAAAAAATAATTTTCGTTTGTGTTTTTTTTACAAGTGAGTGTTTTTGTTTATGTTCCAAAGGTGGTCGAGTTAAATTTCTTATATCCTAATAAAATATAGATATTATAGATATTGTAACTGTAAAAATATTCCCCCCCCCCTTTCCCCCTAAAAATTAAAAAAAAATTTAAATGACAAGTTTTTTCTTCAATAATTTGGCTTTCTTGTGGTGTTTTGTTTCCTTTTTGACAGCAAATATGATTAAGATACCTCGGCAAAGATTATTTATGTTTTTTAAATAAAGTACAGCAAGAAATTTAAGTTATAAAGTGACATTTATGGAACAAAAGCTTCGAAAAATGATGAAATGTCCCCAAAATTAATTTCTAACAATAAACCACGATTTAAAGCATTTCAACATTGAAATATTTTCCTTTTTGTTCATGTTATCTTATTTTTTTAAGTTTATGTTAAGTTAACAATGATCCTTTCAAAATATAATTAATTTTTTACGCACACATGTGTTTTAAGCTATTTCCAATTAAAAAATCGCTTAAAATAATTTTGTCCGGTTTTTGAGGCTAAATGCTCCTTAGTGCATTGCGCAATATCTGCTAATGTCTCGTGGAAACAAAACCCTTATTTTTTCAGGCTTTAACATGGTTACTTTAATATTAACGCAGGCTTGAGTATAGATAATATTACAAATCTAATTCTTTTCGGAATGAAAAAGTTTATCCCGAAGAGAAAAAAATCTAAAAGTGAACTCATGGTTTGATTCGAGCTGTAAAGAGGTTATTAGGGTCAGAGGAATAAGTTTCGGATATGTTATTGAGGAAAACCGGAATAAGCCCAAACAAGCTATAAACATTTGTTATGATCATATTCAACGAACCATGCAAAAGCATGACCAAAGGCAAAAACTACTACATTATATAAAGCTTCTAATTACCAGTATGAGTTTCGTAGCTATAGGTCCCACTAGTGATCTGGGGCCTATTTCACAAATCATACATTACATACAATGTATGATTTTGACAGGTTTGATGTATCATTTCTGTTTCACAGAATTGTTGTATGACCACTGTCATACAACATTGTAATCAACTGGAATATTTCCAATGAGATTCTGTAATTTGATGTAATGTATGATAATCAATTTATTGTAATGATGTATGTAATGTATGTGATGTATGATCTGTGAAACAGGCCCCTGATGGTATATCTCACCTGGCTTAAATCTTTGCATCGTTTTGCAGAAAGTTAGATTATTGCACTTGATATTTTTAAAGGGATAGAGTTTGGCATCAAGGTCTCTTATTGGCAATGCATGCATTTGGTATTAATGAATCTCTTCTTCGTTGTATTAGAAACTTCCTGTCAAACAACTCAATACAGATTGTGTTGAACGGTTTTGAATTTGAAATTCATAAAATAAAATCTGCCAATAAAATAAAAACAAAAAACAAAACAAACAGAAGGCCGACATCTTCACTGAGAATCTTGCGAAGGTCTTTAAGTTCTTTATAATCTACACGCGCTTAAGGGATTATGATTACCCTTTAAATGTTTCAACATAGCGCGGGCGTGAAGTTAAGGAAGAGAAAGAAGGATAGGAAAGATGTGTGGCACGTTGTTCTGAGACTGAAGGTGGTTATCTCAGATTTTTTTATCTCCAGGGATGGCGGCTGAAATAATGCGGAGAAATTCTGTGTCTTAGTTTTATGTCCCTTATGATCCGCATTATTTTATTCGTTTTCATATTTTTATTTTAGCTTAAGGCATCGCGCCACGGCCAGTTTGTTGATAGAAGCAACGAGTGTGAAATTTCCATTGTCACGCTCAGGTTGCTCAGGTTTTGAAAGAAATGCCTTAAATAGCATTCGAAAAACTACGCATGCCTTAAGCTTAGATATGTGGCACATAATTGTAAAGTTACAGAAATCATTCTTATACTTAACGAAGGTAAGCCATACTGAAAGAAATAACATCTTGCAGACCTACATATATCGGGTAGAATGAAATGCAATTGAAGAAGAATACTAATCCGGAACCATCAGTCTGAATTTAGAAATAAACCATCAAAGATAAGCCAAGTACATCGAATTACGGATGTTGTAAAAAAGCACTTGAAAAAAATCAAGTATTTTCAGCTCTATTCTTAGATGTTGCTCAAGCCTTTGGTACTTGATATATTCTCGTGGACATCAACGCTATCATTGTCACCTTTTCTAACGATACTGCGATATTGGTGCCTGATAAATCCGTTATGAAGGCTACAGAAAAACTAAAAAATGGAGTCGATAAAGTTAGAGATTGGACTCAACGATGGCGTATCAAATTAAACGAAACAAAATAAGTGTATATAAAATTTACAAACAAAAAACTAAATGTTACAATTCTTTATCAACGGTAAGAAACTAGGTATAGCTTTACTACAAGAAGGTCGGTCAGCAGGGGTACTCCACAAGGTGGAATCCTATCCTCATTCAATAGAATATGATTGTTAATGAGCTTATTAGCATAGAAAAAGAGGGATTAAAAGTGATTGCATACGCTGACGATATTGCCCTTACCGTATCGGGAAAGCATCCTCAAATTCTAATAGAACTCTTACAAACTGCTCTAAACAAGCAACTCAAATGGGCAGAACGTTATGGACTAGGTGTTAACCCCCACAAGACTGAACTAGTCCTCTTCACAAGGAAATACAAAATTCCACAACTAGATCCTCCATCGATCAAAAGTGTTCCACTTACTTTCTCAGCTGAAGCTAAATACCTGGGTCTTATTTTAGATAAAAAGTTAATTTGGAAACAGGAAAAAGTACAAAAACAAGCCACAGTAGCTCCACAATTCACTCACTGGCTATATACTGCGGTCATTAGACCAATACTCACTTATGGGGTGGATGGCCTTAGATAAAGCTACTAATCACGATAAACTAAGCAAAGTGCAGCATTCAGCGTGTATGTGCATATGCGGAGCCCTCGCTCCACACCTTCTGCTGAATTAGACACACTCTTCAACCTCATACCCCTCAATATTTACAGCAAACAAATGGCCGCGAGCACAGCCGTACGTCTCAAAGCTATCTCTCAATGGACCAATAACTCTATTGGCCACACCATCATTCTGAACTTATTCGGAACATTCCCAAGTCACTCCGACTACACCACTCCCTTCTTGGTTTTCGGTGAAAACTTTGAAGTCACCATTCCCTGAAGGTCAGTTTGGGAGGAAGGGGCTTTGATAGAAAATGAATCAGTACATTTTTGTACAGATGGATTGATTCAAGAAATTCCTTATGTTTGCATTTATGATCGCATGTATGTACATATATACAACCTAAATCCTTGAAGCTATTTTCTTTAAGCTCGGAAATTAAAGGTTTCGGTGATTTGATAAATTGAGATTTTTACTTAGCTCCAAAATCAACAATACCTGCCATACAGCCATTGTACAAAATCATATATAGCTCAAAAATAACTTTAAGGATTAAAAGAAAAATCATGTGTAGATACTAGCCGCGTTTTATTATCGCCAAAAATCAGTATAAATTAACCCTCTAAAATAAAACGATACGGATCATAGTGAAAGTTGTGTTGTATGCTCACCTCTCTCAAGCTTATGTTTGCTGATTTTTTCAATTTTTTGTTGGCTTTTTTCTTTACATTGTAGTTCACACTATCTTACCATAAAAAGCCATCTACCCGCCAGAGTTAGAACTAATTTTTGGATCTATGAAATGGATCCAGATAGGATCCCAAATTATTTTTGTAATACATGTTAAAAATTAATCCAGATCCGGATCCACATAGATCCGTAGATAATAAAACGCACCTACTATTGTAGGTTTGGTCTACATGGTTGTCAAAAAAAAATTAACAAAAACTGTTAAAGTTGAGCCCAAAGTCAAACAATTAGAATAGGCAGGAAAAACGGAACATGCCAGAAACTGGATATCTCAAAACCGAGATAGGATATCATATATCATATATATCATACATCATACAAAGGGCGGTATTTTTTCTAAAAATAAAGGCCTAAGTGAAGTATCTATCATTATTACTAATAGCGCAATTAGCGTTAACATGTGTCAGAGTACACCAAAAAAGGCCTTTTCTTAAATCCCCGATATATGACATATAAGAATTGGAGATAGGCCCTTACTGTAGAACGATTTTTTTCTTAGAATATACCCAAGAACTACCTACGCCCTAAAATATTATGCACGAACTAAGGGACCCTGTGTAAGAGTACGAGTATATAGAGTCGGCATTTCATTTTAATACGGGTGTATTTTTTATTAACATTTATGCATTTAACGCCAAATAGTGTACCCGTTTCCATTTATCTTAAATCAATTATTATTATTAAATTGCTATTAGATTTTTTCATCAATAATTGCTCTGACTCAATGTATTATTAACCCAGCAGCCGTGTTAAGTTTGCGCGAGAATAAGGATGAATTTACATGGCGAGTTTTATCTTTTTCACAATTTAACCCATGTTACACTTGCATTAGAATCAAGAACACATAATTTCAAATCACTTGTCAAATATTCTTTTGTTTTGTTAAATCAATTAATTAAATGAAATGAATCATCTAATGAAATAAAAAGACCATTTATTTATTTAAGAAATATAATTCTTGATTCTTATTGAGTTTAGCAAAAAATTACCATAGTATTTTGAATGATTTGCCAGTTACTTAACTAAATTTTAATACATACTAATATCAAGACGTGCGATATAATGCCAGATTTCAACATGCGGTACTTTCGCAAAGTGACTAACATACGATTTAAGGCTAGTGATTTCGGAATGTAAAAATAGGACCGTATTAAAAAAAAATTATTAAAACGCATTTAAAAATTATGGCCGAGTCAATGTAGTCGATATGTGCTTAGACTTTCTCCATTTCATTCCACTTTGAGGTAGAGCTCACGTGGGTACCTTCTACGCCATTCGCCCTCCTCGCACACAGGAGTTGAAATGCTTTCTTAGAGAGTACCCAGCATCAGCTTTCTCTGTCTACTTTTCAAGCAACACTCTGTGTCGTAAAGCAGTACTGTCAGTATAATGATTTTGCAGAGTATTTCTTCAGTATTTAAACTCCACTAAAGGACTATTCACATGAGAGCGACCAACGACCGACAAATGAACGAACATTCGCAAATTTTGACATTTCGTTCACATGCATTTTTTTTTATTCGTCACGAATGGCGTTTAATTAGACAACCATCTTAGTTCCTTTTTGATTTTCGTTGCAGTGTGGATGGTATGTGGAACGCGAATAGTGTTTGACAGTTCGTAGCAATCATATTGCAATTCGCAACGACCAATTTATTTTCTCAAATTTCTCTCATTTTAGCAATTATAACGCAAATTTTAATATATTAACATTACATCAAACTGGATTTCTAGCATTTTGTAAAGTTTTTGTGAAGAATTTAGGCTTATATGTTTTAAATCCCATTTGTTTATTTATTCGTCGGTCGTTGGTCGCTCTCATGTAAATAATCCTTACGATAGATGAACTACTTCTACGATGCTGCTATCAATTATTTAGTTTTATTCTACAGACAGATGTTATTCTTTTTGATATCATCAACTTGTTTTTGTTCGCGCTCACTTTAGTTACAGTGAAGTGCTCTGATGGCAATATTGTCTAAAAACCCTAATAGTTGGACAGATTTGTTGAAAATAGTGCCCTCGACACCTTCTCCAATTCGAGATTGAACAAAACCATATGATAACGCATGTTCTTAAATGAAAATCCCTGTGCGTGTACATGGTTGTAAAAGTTTGGAGGAGATATTCCCTAGTTGAATATTGCACCGCATATTTTTAAATGTCACTCAATGTAGGTTAGGTTAGGTTAGGTAAAGGTGGCTGCTGACCGGAAAAGGCCAACACACTTTGACCAATATTTGGTCCGTTGTGATACCACAGGATTTCAAAAATCACCCTTACTCGTTAAACCATTTTGAGCTAACAATGAAGCGTTTGAGACAGTGAATGTCGGAATTATTTAGATCACTAGGATCGTTATAGTAATAGTCTCCCAAGTGGAGTCTACGTCTTTGTGCTAGGGCAGGACAAGAACATAGAAGGTGAGGAACTGACTCCTCTTCTTCATCCATGCAGCTTCTGCAAAAATCATTCGCAGGAACTCCAAGACGTAAAGCATGTCTTCCTATTAGGCAGTGTGCAGTAAGGACACAGTGAGCGTTTAGCATCAAACAATGGCCAAATTAGTTCAGTAGACTGGCAAGTTGGGGTGCTGGTCCATCTGTGGTTAGCTTTCTTTATGGTATCATGCTTTAGCATAAGTTTACAAGTAGCTAGGGGTATACCGATGTTAGATTTGCTATCCAACAAAGGTAAGATTGTTCCGTTTTTTGCAAGTTCGTCGGCTTTACAATTTCCTGGAATGTCTCTATGCCCTGGCACCCATATAAGGTGAATGTTTAACTGTTTTCACATCTCCACCAGAGATGATCGACAATTTTGGATTGTTAGTGAGTTAATGGAGACAGAGTCCAGTGGCTTTATGGCAGCTTGACTGTCTGAGAAAATACGTATATCAGTAGTCGATATAACGTTTTCTTTTAGCCAAGAGAGGACTTCTTTTATTGCTAGAAGCTCTGCCTGGAACACGCTACAGTGATTGGGAAGATGAAAAGATAGACAAAGATTTAATCTTTCGGAGTATACGTCTCCAGCGACCCCGTCATCGGTTTTAGATCTATCTGTGAAGAAATGAATCGCTTCGTCTACCAACAGTGACTCATTTTCCCAGGTGGACCTGGAAGGGATGGAAACTTGAAAGTTTTTATTAAATTTTGGATGAAGGGTGGTGTTACTAGTAGGGATCTGAACGAGTTGAGTATAGTGGAGGGGCCAATATCGTTAATGATCCACTGCGAGAAGGCTTTAAGCCGAATGGCTGTGCTAGCGGCCGATTGTTTACTAAAGATATCTAGCGGTATGAGATAAAACAGAAAATCAAGTGCAGCCGAGGGAGTTGAGCGGAGAGCTCCTCCCATGATTGAGCAGGCTGTTCGTTGGACTTTGCTAAGCTTATCGCGGTTTGTTGCTGTTTCCAGCGCAGTCCACCATACTGTCACTCCATATGTAAGTATCGGTCTAATGACTGAGATGTATAGCCAGTGTTGTAGACCCCATTTGTTACCTACGGATTTTTTGCAAGGGAATAGAGCTTTGTTGGCTTTGTAGATTCTCTCTTGGATATTGGGCTTCCAGCTTAATTTCTTGTCCAAAATAAGACCCAGATATTTTGCTTTGTCTGAAAATTTAAGCGGTATACCTTTGATGTGGGGAGGGTCTATGTGTGGGATTTTATATTTCCTGGTAAATAGGACAAGTTCAGCTTTGTGGGGGTTGACACCGAGTCCACATTGATCTGCCCAGGTAGTAAGCTTGTTTAAGGCACTTTGTAGGAGTTCCTTCAGAGTGTTAGGATGCTTACCAGATATAGCTATCGCAACATCGTCCGCATAGGCAATCACCCTGTGCCCCTCCCTTTCTAGAATCATTAGTAGTTCATTTACGACTAGGTTTCAGTGGAGAGGAGAAAGGACACCGCCTTGCGGCGTACCTCTACTGATAATTCTTCGAGTAGTAAAATCGCCCAATCGTTCAATGTAGGTCGATCAGATTTCTTTGGATCCCTAGTCCAGCCATAGTCATATAGAGGTCCTGATGATGAAGTTTATGGAATAAAAATAATTGGTCATTTTAGAATTTTTCTCAGAGTGAATATTTATTTTTGCTTTATATCCGACCTATTGGACCGAAAGCAAAACAGGTATTTGGCAATTTCAAAATTGCCGCATTCCACATGAGGCGGTCAAAGTGCGTTATATAGTATAGTAGATAGTTCTTATAGCCTTTTTTTAGTTGGGGACTATGCACGCAGCTCTGCTGGTAAGAAGATTCTGGGGCCTTGTTGTTCTTAAAATTTTGTAAAGCTAAGCTTGTCTCTTCTGAACTGGAACTGGTTCCTTATTGAGATAATGGCCATTTAACAGCTATTTGAAATCATGCTTGCATCTATAGAACTACAATCCCTGTGTGGTTCTTTGACTGGGTTTTCTTTGTTTTAGAGCCTTTGTTCTGGTCTTAAAATCAACAGCCATTTGCTTGGCTTTTCGATCGTGAGACCGTTTGGCCTCCTTGAGATGAGAGGCTACGTAAACCTTTTCTTGCTACGCAGGATCTTCTTTTTCTTGCACAGTACCCTCCTCTTGCGGATCTTGTTTTGCGTTGCAATATAAATTTATATACCCAGATTAATAAAAGCGTTTTAGTGGCGGTTTATCTATAAGTCCTGGATTAAGTGCAAAAAAGTGTATAATTATTCGAGTGCTGTTTTCGATTCGGATTTTCCAGTTCATTTTTGTTCACTTTCTAACTTAATGAACAAACATATACCTATGTATATGTATGTACAGGTATTTTACTATTTACTGATAACTCTCCACAATGTTCTGATTTTAGAATTCGTTTATCAATTTATTTTTACCATAACCACAACTGTGTATTTCAATAACAAAAGGAAAACTGTTATGCAAACTAAAAACTATACTTTTCCGTTCCGACTTGTTAAGCTTTTTGCAATAAAAATGCTTGTCCTCCGAAAAGTAATGCAAAAAAAAAACAACCCGATTCCCCAGCTTATAGTCCGTTTGCATTTTTGTTGTCAGTTCCCTCAATCTAGGTAGATGTAGGGTTGGTACAATAGAATAGCACACAAACCGCAACCCTCCTCCTATTCCCATATCTATACCACTTGCTCTATAAATCTGTGAAAGTCACCTTCCGTGTGCTCCTACTTACCTTCGTGTCAACTATACCACCATAACCAACCACCACCCTACAGAAAAACTTCACTGATAATGCACATAATTCACCGTTATTTAGGGCCAAACGTTCATTATTCACCCCGAGGACCCGCATCATCTTCCTAAGGCACACACGCTCCGGCTTCATATATTTTTGTTCTTAGTTTTCCCATAAAAAAGGTGAATTCATAATTTTTCTACTGTCCTCCCTACACAACGTCATCATAGGGATTGAGGTTGAGGTTTGACAGAAGAGCGGAACCGGGGCTAAATCCCTGCACCATTTTTTTTTTTAATTTTAGTGTGAAAAGTATAAAAAATCACAAAATGGTGTCATCTGCACCAAGTCACAGTTAGAGATATGTACATGCATACAATACGAATACAAAGAAGTCATGTGTTGGTGATTCCAATGGAGGAGTGGGTGTAGCGTGAGTTGCCCTGCTCCCAGTCACGTGGCTCTTCATCATTTTAAACAAAAGGCTTCCGAAACAAAGGAACAAATGAGAACAGAATGAAAGAACGCAAAATAAAACAAAATACCAAACGAAAAAAAACAACCAGGACCGCTCACTTGTTGTTTATTCTTTAAAATTTTCATGGAAATGGGATAAGGAATGAGTGATGTGGACGCTGCACTGGAACACTGGAGGGTACTTCACTCATAAAATCCACAAAGAACCTTACAGAAAATAAAACCAAAAATGCGGAACTACAACATACTCGTACTAGATATTGGTTTTCTCAAAAAGTTTACATCAACCAAAGAGCTTACATCGCTCCAGTGTGCCACTAATTGCCTGTAGAATGTACAAAATAAACCGCTTTTTGTTAGTTTTTCATCCTTTTTGTAAAATGATGAGCAGTGTAATCGAGTTTCGCTTTGACGGTATATCATGGGCTGATTTATTGCTAAGAAGCTTTTGCGGAACTCCAACTTACCTGACATAAGACCTCACAAAGCCTTCTATGGTTATATCAGTACAGTACAAACTCGAAATTAAATCAGTTGCAATAACCGAGGTTGTTGCACTTACTTTGTTAAATTTTTTTAAATAAAAAATTATAGTTGAAATGGCTCATTTTTTTAGAGATAACGACAATGTTATAAAAAAAAACATTATTGAAACCAAAACAAATTGTTATTGTCGAACACATTTTTGTTTAACAAGAAATCGAAACATAGGAAACATGTAAACACAAGAAGTTGCACTAATCGTTTTGAAAAGTAGCACTTAGAGTCAAGACGTGCTACGACTTTGGTGTTGCTAAAAACTAGCAATTGCGCTAATCGAAGGTTGCGTTAACCGAGTTCGACTGTGTATGCAATTTGGTTTAAAGAAATCATTTAAAATAAATATTTTCTCGCAGAAAAAAAATAATTTGTTTGTTGTTTTCATTTTCGATTTCTTATTTATTTATTATTATTTCATATGTTTAATAAATCATTTTTTTTTAGATAAAAATGTTCAAATGCATAAAATTGCGGTCTGATTTCTAGAAAAGTATGAATTCATGCAAACAAAGTATAAAAACCGTTTTAATATTCTTTAAAAATTTTCAAAAAAAAAAATTGGGTTGCAAATTTTAACTACATATTTAAAGATTTAAGGAAATAATTTCAAAAAATAATCGCATACACGAAGATAATAGCCCAAAATTTTAAAGAGTTCTCGTTTAAGCAATAAAACCGGCTCTACTTAACACAGTCGTTTAGCTTGGAGACTTTGTCTAACTTTTTCATAATTTTAATCATGTTAGACAACTCTTCTAACTAATGTGGGTTTTACAACAGAACCTAAGCGAATTTGCGTTGAACAACCCTTAATTTGACAGATACATAACTCACACAACTACAAAAACACAACAAAAAAGTAAAAAGAAGATACAACTTCAAACCAAATAATTTTTCGTCGAAAAAAGTACATTTAATACACTACCTCGGACAGATTTTGATTGTTTATAAGGCCAGCCGCGCACTAGCAACTTTTAGTTGCGAAACTGCTTGGTTCGAGCAACTAAAAAGTTTGTGTTTTGACACAAACTAAACGATTGCCTAAAATAAGTTCGCCATTTTATTGACCATATAATTATCTGCAAATTCACGGACATTCAACCAAACAGTTCATCTGTTTTCTATAAGTAACCAAACAGTTTCGCAACTAAAAGTTGCTAGTGCGCGGCTAGCCTAAAAGTTATCTACATTATTTTAGATGGAAATAAAGTATAAATCGCAAATTCACAGCATAAAAAACTTAATTTGGTGTTGTAAGGTGCAGATTCATTTAGCTATATACTCGTCTCGGCGGCGCGCGTGCATACATAAGATATGTTTGTACATTTGTATATACAGATTTTTTAATTGTAGAGCACTTTCGTACGATTGTTTCGAATTTATAATATTCAGTGATTCAGTCTATTTACAAAGAACATCTTTAAAAAATCTAATAAAACATCAGTAAACATTTTTTCTTCCCTTTGCTTTGGTATGAAATGACCATTGTCAATATGGATAAAGTATACTTTTAAAAGATAAACTAGCTATTTGCTGCTGTTAAAGTAAGACGAGCTCTTTAACGTTAAAGTATAGTTTATGTCCTTTAAAATTAACAAAAAGTCGGTTCTCGTTTTATACTCAATATTTAGAGTCGACTCCCATTCTAAAATTGATTTTAGAGTGGGTTTTAAATGTTTAAAATTTTGCGCCAATGATTTAAAAAAAAAATTGAATTTTTTTTCAAGAAACCCAACAAATATATTTTCGAATATTTTTAAATAAAATATTATTTTAAATTTAAAAAAAAAATTGGTTAAGATCGTCAGAGTCCTTAATAGAAAGTCGGAAATAAAAAAAAAAAAACGCTTCTATGACGTTAAAACCATTTTTTCCTAAAATTTTGTTTGACCGAAATGTAGTCCATGCCCATGATAGCCCATCTAATTTTTTTTTTAATCAAAATCGTTAGAGCCGTTTTCGAGATATATAAGATTTTGTATTATGGTAGTATAGGGGGTACCGTTAGTTTTGGAGCTTAAAAAAAATCAATTTCTCCTCTAGCCAATCACCGAAGACCCTTAAGTACCGAGCTCGGAGAAAATAGCTCCAGTAGCTTAGGCGAGATCGATTTTTGTTTCCAAATGCAGAACTTGCCCTAAAAAATTTGAAACTAAAATATTACTGACTGTACCTAACCTATCATAGAGCCATTTTTTCAAATTTCTCATTGTCTGTATAATGGGTCTTAATGAAATTTTTTACAGAGAAGCTCCTTAAAAGTTTGAAAAATATTGCATTTCAAAACTTAAGAAAAAAATATGTTCTAAGATTTTGAAACAAATTGTTAAATATAGAAAGTTTTCGACTATTTAAGCATGGACAATTTATGAAATTCCAATAAATTTAAACTAGTAATTTTATTTTGAATTATGACTCTTAAATTTATAAATTAAATTCTCAGGTTTATCGGCAACCATGTTTTTCTTTTTATTTTAGACAACAGCTTTGAAACTAAATGAAATATCTACCAATTATACCGATATCGTATCCGTGTTTTAAGGGCCAATTTATGGCTGGTAAATCGTTATTTTATAATTTATATCTTCGAAGCATTTATACCAGGAAAAGTTATCCGACCACATATTTATTTGTTTGATATTTGTTTCATTTTCCAAAATATTCTTATTCAAATCTAAGTCCAATGTTAAAAAACGGTAATACAATTAAATAATATAAGAAATAAGATTTAAAGAGTCATTTAAGTATGCATATTTTTGATTTTGACATCATTTTGTGATATTCTATATGCATACGTATACATATGTTTATGTAATATCTAACAGACTGCTTGTTTTTGATTAAAAAAATCAATGGGGCTATCTGATTGTTAAAGAATCTAGTTATTTTATTCTTCTGAATGTTAACTGACTTCTTAAGTTGTTATTAAAAAAATACAAAGTTCCAATATTATCTCTGCAGAGAATCTAGAAGAGTATTTAAGGGAGAGGAGTTTGAAGAAAATCAATTTATTCATACCTTAGATTCAGATCTATAAATAAATTATATGACATTGCGATTGCGACTCGTAGAGAGCGTAAGCCTTTCAAAGCGCTAAACTTCACCTTGTGCGAGAAAGTCTCGACCATAAAGGAGCAGCCTATCCACAGTTCTGCGGCTGCCACGGTATATTAGCGGAATCGCCATTTTATCCTGGATCACCACTTGACTGGATGAGGCAACGTTGAACCATACCGGGCACCCATAAGCAATTATCAGGCGGATGAGGAACATGTAGCAAATTACATTCACCCTGCTATAAAGCCGGCTGCTATTAAGCAACCGTTTCATCGGGGCAAAAGCTGCCCTAACCCTGCTAAGAGCAGCTTTTATATGTCTGTCGAAATACAAATACTGATCCAAACAGATGCCAAGGGACATACTTAAATTCACTTTTACTAGCCAGTGGATGTCCATGTGGCCCTAAAATCACCAACTTGCGCCAGTTCTTTCTCGTATCCCCTGGGGTTCCAGCCAGCGGAGTTTTAGATTTCTGAACTACCTTTTAGTTTTGTTCCATTGATTATCAGAGACTAGTTTAGACACGGCATGCATTGGATCATGTCCTGCCCTCAAATATGATCTTGTTGTCCTCCGCCCATTACGACAGAGCTCTATTAATAACTTTTTCGAAAACCTTACTGATACTCAGTAGAAGGCTTATCGACCGGAAATTCGCTGAATTGGAGTTGTCTTTCACTTTTTCGGAAAGGTATGAACCACAGTTGTCTTCTATCTCACTGGATAATGTGTATTATTCAATGTTTTGTTAAACAGTGTGGTGTAAATGTCCACTGACTCCGAAGTTAGCTGTCGTAGTACCACGTTGGATATACCTCGACTAATGCTGACTTCTTTTTCTTCAATGATTCGAAGATGAGCTGGAGCTCCACCTTCATAACTAACAGATGATCATCATTAAACCCGGTGAAACCGCGGTTCTCAGTTGAATGTGCTATTACGAAAGGGTTAGTACAGAAACAGGTACTCAGATCTTTGATGAAGGATGAATCAAATTCAAAAGCAACCAGGTATGTATATACCTACATATGTACATATACCTAAGTAAAATATCTAACTGAAATTATGATATAAATCAAAGTTCCAACTCTATGGATCGAAATAAATTTTAATATGTATTTCACTGCCTTCATGAATATCTCTCTTACTTTCCTTCCGCGTTTCAATCTCGCCTTAAAATTCAACTTCACTCCATTTCTATATCAGAGATCCTTGTGACAGCTGTATAGAAACAAATCGAAACATAAGGTAAAATGAAGCCAGGTGACATTTACAAATCACAGATTTTCCTACACAACCCCCGTCAGCACACAAATAAAACTTACCTTCTTTTATTTATAGCATCACAAGGATGAATATAAAGTATGAGACTGTATTCTGTGCGAACTGCACTATAATTCATCTAAAACTGTAAACGAAGGACTAATCAATAAAAGTGTCATATCCTGAAGCACCAGCATAACTCAAAATTGTCCACCTTTTTGCTGTCGCCCTTGTTTTTGCCCGCTTGTTCTTTTATGTCCAGTGCCAGTCTCCAGTTGTCGTCTTAACTGAAGCGAATTTTGAGCGTTGACCATCATCGCCACCATTCGTCCGTCGTACACCATTGACAATCTGAAATATTTTACATTTGCGATTGGGGGTTTGGCGTTGATGGATGCCAAAGACATAAACCTATTCAACCGAGCGTAATGACAACACATTGTTCTGTTCTCCACACATGTCTTCTTGTCACTGCTCTGCTATTCAACCTCAAACCTTCAACCGCAAACCAAACCACCGCATAATTCCTCTATCTTTCAAAACAAAACCTGTAGGTATGACGAATAGGAAAAAATAAACTGCAGAGACTTGCTGATGGGGTAGGTTATCTGAGGTGATCAGCAAACACTTTTGAGACAAAATCAAAAAAAAAATGCTGTTGCCTGATTTCCGTTCAGTAGCATTTTATCTACATTTGTATGTAGTATATGTTTAACTATCCGGGCTTTTCTTTTGGCCATTCAATTATTTTTTCTATGCATTGTCGGTGGTACACATTCCGAAATAGTCAATATTAAGGTATCCTACATTTTGTACATATGTATTTATGTAGTTGTTCTGTTAACTTGTTGTGGATAGCATCTGTACTATTTATTTTTAAGCCTTTACCTCATTAAGAAAATGTTATAATAAACAAACAAAACTAATAAACAAATTTCTTAGTTTTCTTCGATACAGTCGGTTCTTGCATGATTCCAGATTTGAACTATTTGACAGGAATGTACTGATGACACAAGATCTGAAAGTATTTTCAAAACGAAAGTATTCATTTATAGAATTTTCGATTAAATTAATAACCGAAGAGTGTAAAATCAAAACTCTTCTTTTACAATTTCTTTTTAAATGACTTAAGTATGGGAAAATATTTTCTGTGAGGAGCAGATCAGAGGCCACATCTACATACTTATTAATTCAAAACTGAACAAAACTAACCTATTCCCATAGTTGTTCTCGTTTAAAAACTGATTTTTTTTCATAACTACAATATTTCACTCGGTCGTTAAAATCAAAACTCTTATATTCCTGATATTTAAATTTTTATTTAAATCATTTTCTTTTTTAACGAAGTGGTCATTTTCTAAGCTTTTGAATTGCAGTGACATTAAAAATGTCAACAATCTACTTCTACAATTTGTGTTCTTACTGTTCAGTGTTGCAACAGCTATTTTGAAGAAGGATTCTTAACAACAATATTATATTTTAATGTTATAAACATTGAATAAACCACCATTAGATATCTAATGGAGTCTTCTGGTTCTGAATATGTAAAAGAAATTGAAATCGGAAAAGGTGAACGAAAATTCCTATTTATCGTGGTCATGTTTTTTCTTGTTATCCTTCAAAAACTTTTAATTTTTATCTAAAAACCGAAACTTTAATGTTTGTTAAGTTTAGTTTGTTTGTTAAGTTTTTTTTTTTTAGATCTCTTCTATTACAAAATAGGTCAAATCAAAAGTCTTTTATTCCAACAATAGTTAAAACTGCTCTTTAACTTGTGTACTAACTATCCAATATATTACGCATTATCTTAAGTGGTTTTAATACTGATGAAATTCAACAATAATATACAAAAATTCAGGCGGTCGGCCATCAGACGAATAGGGGGAACAACATGTAGCATACGAAAACATGCACGTGCCGTAACTATTCGGTACTGGTGGAAGTGTGATCATAGCCTCTCCGCGGCGGCCGCTAGAAACAAGCCTTTTAAAAAAGGTTTGGCTAATATGATCAGGCTGGTTCCTCAGGTTGGCGACAGGTTAATTCCCTGTCCCGTAAAACTTCAAGAATTTCGAGAACGACAACAAGCCTCGGAAACGGACTGATCTCACGACGACAACCCACGCAAAGAAAAAGGAAAAATGATTTACGAATTTTCTTATGGAACGTACGATCGCTCTATAGAGCTCGAGCTGCTCAGCAGCTAGCCGATGCCCTGTCAAAGTATAAAGCTGACATAACAGCTCTTCAAGAAATCAGATGGACAGGGAATGGTGTTTTACAGAAGAAAGAATATGACATATACTACAGCTGTCATACAAAACACCATGTGCTCGGGGTAGGCTTCCTAGTCAGCGAAAAAATGAAGTCTACTATCATCGGCTTTAACGATATAAGCGAAAGGCTATGCACCCTTCGCGTGTGAGGTAAATTTACGAACATCAGCCTCATTAACGTTCACGGACCTACGGAGGAGTCCTCAGACGAAGAAAAAGAGACTTACCACGAACAAGTCGAGAGGGCCCTCAATGCCTGTCCAAGGTATGATGTTAAAATCATCCTTGGGGATTTGAACGCAAAAATAGGTCGGGAGCCGGTATTCAGGCATTACGCAGGCACCCATAGTTTGCATGAGAACACTAATGACAATGGACTTCGAGTCTTAGAATTGGCAGCATCGAAAAACATGGTCGTTGCGAGTACCAGGTTCCCGCGTAAAGATATCTACAAAGCCACCTGGGTATCACCTGATGGAGTCACTCGTAACCAAATAGACCACGTGTTGATAGACCGTCGCCACTACTCGAACTTGATGACGGTACGAACGTACCGAGGTGCCAATATCGACTCGGATCACTATCTTGTTGGTATGGTTTTCCGAGGGCGGATTGCCTTGCGAAGACGCATTGCATCCGCCGATCAGGTTCGAATCAACACGGCTGCCCTGCGCAATGAAAACACCAGTAACACCTTTGGTAATGCGTTAGGACTCGCCCTAGAATCACTTGATTTAGGGAGAGTAAGTCCTGGAGCCAGTATGCTGGGCGTAAATGAGAACTGGACACGCCTTAAGAATATTGTCATTAGTACTGCCAACTCCATCTTAGGCAGCAGTCGTAAAAATCGGAACGACTGGTTTGATGATGAATGTAAGCTAGCGACTGAACGTAAGAATGTTGCGTACCGAGCAATGCAACAATCTCATAGAACGCGGGCACACGAAGAGGAATATAAAGAGCTCAGAAGAATAGAAAAACGGCTACACAGACAAAAAAAATCAGCCTGGGAGAAGAACCTAATCTGTGAAATAGAAAATAGCCGAGAGCGAGGTCCGCACCAGGCGCGGAAGTTCTACCAATCCGTCCGAAACATGACGCAGTACACACCACGCTGCACATACTGCAAGGACGGAGAGGGAAATCTGATCACCGATCCTGAAAGCATACTGGAGCGATGGGAAGTGTACTTTAATGAATTGCTAAATGGTCAGCTCACTACAGAAGAGGAGGCTCCACTACTTCAAGAAGAATACCCTATGTTGCCGCAACCAAGCATAGAAGAGGTTGAGAAGGCTATAGGCCGGCTTAAACAGAACAAATCCCCGGGAGCCGATGGCATACCAGCCGAATTATTTCATCACGGCGGGCCAGCCTTACGTCAAGCAATTCATGATATTATAGTGCACGTATGGGAGCAGGAAGAAATGCCAGAAGACTGGCGAAAAGGCATAATATGCCCCATACATAAGAAGGGAGATGTCACAACGTGCAGCAATTATAGAGGTATCACGTTGTTGAGTACCGCCTATAAGATACTCTCCTCTATCCTACAAGACCGGATAACCCCATACGCTAAAACCGTCATCGGACAATATCAGTGTGGTTTCATTCCAGGCAAATCAACAACTGATCAGATCATAGTCGTCAGGCAGGCACATATGTTAACAGTTTTCTAAGGCAATAGTAACGCTGAAGGTAGCACCTAAATAAAATATCAGCAAATAACCCCCCAACTTTAATGATTATAAATGAAATAAAAACCCAAATTCGGGAGTTTATTTAATATTAAAACCCACTTCCGTACCCTGTGAAGTTATTTTTCGATAATCATATAATCTACATTTTGATACCTAATGATTCCTATGTTTGCCTAAAACAAGGTTGTACTACAACTTTGTGATTGTCATTCCACAAGGTTCGATACTTGAGACATTTTTCTTTGAATGTAGGTACATAAATTACCTAACTTTTAGGTATCAACCAATTTTAATAAACCACTCATTTTCGCTTAAAAGCTTTCACTTGTATACCCCACAATGTGGGGATGTGGTCAACCTGTCTAGTTTGAGGCATAAGTCGGCCTTTGACCATACCTTCTTGAATATAATAAGTGCCGTGTTGCAATACGAATACAAAAGTTATATTCTTTTTCATGTGATGCTGATTTTACTTGCGACATTGTAGGTAAGGTATACTATATTATAACAAGTTAAGTTATGCATTCGTAAAAAATCGAAGTAAAAATTTTGATCATACTTCACATTTCCATGAAAAAAGTGGGTCGCGCAATTCTGTTCGCCTCTCTTTTCGACTTCATCGTAAACGGATCGGCCGATTTTATTTAAACTTGGTAGATAGCATTTTTTTAATTTTCCCCCCACCACAAAAATTCTTCCACAGAATAAAGAAAAAATTCACAAAATTTCAGTTGGTTAAAGCCAGATAATGCTTTGAAAAGATTTCAGAAAAAAAAGTTATTAATGGTACCCTCCTCCATTTACGGTACAATCGATTCTGATCATTTTGTTTTATGCTTAAGCTCCCCAAAAGTTTGGATAGCATTTTTGCATTCTAATTTTCAAAAACTATTTTGGTTTTTATTTAATTTTTTTTAACCTAATTTTTCGCAAATCCGATTTTCTTAAAACTTGACAGATAAAAGTTTTTTAAAACTATCTACAAGATGTGAGAAAAAAAAATATCTTATCTACAAATAACGGTACCCACCATACATCTGTTAAGATATAGTTTTCGAAAATCGTATTTTCCTCGAAAACGGCACTTAGAATGAATTTTGATAAAGTTTTACTTTGATTTAATAGATATTACTCACTGCACCTACCATAGAGCCATTTTTTCAAACTTTGAATTTATCATTATCGGCATAACGGATTTCAATGAAACTTTTCATAGAAAAGCTTCTAAGAGCTTGAAAAACATTGCATATCAAGACTGAAAAAAAAATATTTTTTGAATTTTTGAAAAAAAAAAAAAATTAATAATAATAATTTAAAGCTGGCGTTCCAAAACTTATTAAAGCTTATGTTTTTAAAACGCTAGAACGATTAATAGTTTTTCTTACATAAACTAATATTTGCCTGAGAAATCACATGGCATCCTGTTCTTAGCTCCAACTATACTAAAAGAGTTGTTTGTTATTTAAAAAAAAATAAATATTCTATGGTTATGAATATTTTTCTCTAGTAACATTGGCGCAAAACTTTAAACAGCTCATTATTAACGTATTAGTATGATACTACTTAACAATTTGCTAACTTTAAAGCAGTCTGCTAGCTCATTCTTAATTGTAACCATTTTCTAACTAGTATCGTACTTAGGCAATTTTCTTAATAAATTGCTTCTGAACACACCTAAAACAATGACAGTTCGTACAAACAACTAAGTAAAAAGACCTTTTATACTAAACCTTGATACTAAAAAAATAAAATAGGTATTCGATTATTTTAACTTTAATAAAAGTCAAATCGTTGTTTTAACCTAGTTTCATACTAAGGCTGCTTTAACATATAATACTAAATTAACTAGAATTTTTTGCCATTCATTATAAAATGTTAAGCCTTTTACATACGAGCAAGTTCGTGCGACAACACAACAACAAGAAGTTTAATAAGGCCTATTCGGCGAGATCTTTTATTCTTCTATTCTGTTATGAATTTCCATACAAAAGTTTGAGCTGTCAACAAATGAATTTTATGAATTATAATTTTGGTATTCGGCATGCTAAAATCTGTAATAAAATCTGCTCATAAAACTTTTATGAACTGTTAAACGTTCGAACATAAAACAAATCTTTTACGAATAGCATTTTTGGTATTCAGCATGCAAAAATCTGTTATGAAATCTGTTAAAAATCATAAAAGAATAAAAGACAAACTTCTGTGACTTTTATCATAAAAGATTTCAATAAGTACACAGGTGCATCAAGTAAAAATGAACATTTATCTTTTATTTCGTCAACGAAATGTTCTTATAAGGAGACAAATGAAAGAAAATGTATTAAACCTCATATCATATGAACATATCAGTAGAGTATGGCCATGGTATTCCCAGAAACATATGAGGTAAAATCGTGTTCCATGGTATTGATACCAATAGTGTGTAAGGCTAGGCGCGCACATTCAATTTTTAGTTTCGCAACTGCTTGGTTCGAGCAACTAAAAAGTTTGTGTTTTGACACAAACTAAACGATTGCCTCAAATGAGTTCGCTGTTTTGTGTTACATAGGCCAAGATTTGCAAAGTAAAACGCTTGCAAAGCAGATATAGAAAATCAGAATACGCATATGTAAGAGAATTGCGCAAGAAATGTTTGACATTTGCACAAATGCCTCTGCATTTCAAATAGTTCATCTGTTTTCTATAAGCAACCAAACAGTTGTGCAACTAAAAATTGAATGTGCGCGCCTAGCCTTAGAGTTTACTTTTTTGTTCGTCATCCATTTTTATTATGTCAGATGAAATATTTTACATAATCGCAGCTGATTATGATAACAGATTTAGTTCAGTTTCATAACAGATCTCGTTTTAGAAGTAGCATAACAGACTTTTATAAAAGTTCGAACATCTGAATACCAATCATAAAAGATCTTTTAAGGTGGAAATCTTTTATGATTCATAACAGAAAATCTATAGCAGAATAACAGATGTGGCAGAATAGGCCTAATTATCGAAAACTCTTTGAAAATAATGATTTATTGGTTAATCCAGCATTTTTTCAAAATAAATATTTTAGTTTGATAAATTTTCATATCACCTTGTATTAATATCTACTATAGCTATCTATTATTTTGAAATGTCTATCCACCCTGAACAGGGGCGAACGCAGGTAGGGGTTTTAGGGGTTCAACCCCCCCCCCCCCAAAAAAAAACAAAGTGTTATTTTCGTGCCATAAATTTTTCTGCTAGTGTTGTTTTTTTTTACGACTTATACATAGGTACTATAAGGCAAATAATGCATTCGTAAAAAAAATCGAACTTAAGATTTTTATCAAAGTTGACATTACGATGATAGCGAAGACGAAAAATGTGGGTCCCAAACTTCTATCTGTCTGTCTGTTGACTACGGTCTAAAAGGCTGGGCCGATTTTCGTTAAATTTGGTAAATATCGTTTTGAATTTTCTTCTCCCACACGTTTTTTTTTTTCCTTTTCTTTTAAAGACCTAAAATAACGGTACCTGCCATACGATTTTTTTCGAAATCTTATAAATATTTTTTTCTCAAAAACTGTCCCACAGAATTTTGAAAAAAAAATTCATAATAATCATTTCGTCATTTTAGGTAATTTTTGAAATAAATTTTCCAAAAAATGGTTATTCTAGGAACCATTTTTTGATTGGTTTTTGATTTTCTCGAAAAAAGTAAAACAGATTTTAATCATTATGAAGCTCATCCACGGTTTAAATATTATTGCGTAAAAAAATTTTAAAAGTTTTGTTTTTTGATTCTTAAAATTTTTTAAACTTGGTAAATAAAAGTTTCTTAATATAATCTACAAGATCTGAGAAAAAAAATTTGTTTTACCTAAAAATAAAGGTACAAATAAATATAAATATATATATAAATATAAAAATACAAACGTAAAAAATGGTTTTCGAAAATCGTATTTTTCTCAAAAACGGCTCCGAGAATTATGCGTACCAAATTTTTTTTCAAAATATGTTTTAAAAATTTTGTATACAAAAGCTTTTTTTTTTAAGAAACCACTAAAACGAATTACAATTTTGTTCTTGCATAAACTAATATTTGCTCAAATCACATGGCATCCTGTGTTTAGCTCCAACTACTAAAGGAGTTTTAGTTATTTAAAAAATGAATTTATGCTTTTTTCTAATAACATTAATTTTTGAAATTCTTAGTCTTTTACATAAGAGCAAGTTTGTGCGACCCAGTCGTGCATTTTATTTTATGTGTCTTCGTATTTTAACGCAACTGCCTTAATTTGAATTGATAATTAACAAATAGACACGAAGCGAACAGCAATTGCATTTTTGATAATTTACATTATGTATGGGGCAGAAAACGGACTAACGGAGCAAGTTCGAGTTATTGATGGCTCCAAGGTCGGAGTATGTTGAACTGCAGCAATAGAAAAGACTCCCTCATTTCGTTTGTGAGAAAGTTACAGTTACAAATGAGTAGCACATAGCACCCTCTGAGAGCGTTTTGGTCATAATTATGTAGTATAGTTAACCTAAGTACCAATTAAGTGTTGCTGGTGTCCTTGTGTTTTCGTATAACTCTTTTTCCTATGATCGCAAAAGTACAACAAGTTATAACTTCACGTATTAATACATGCCGGATTTAGTTTTGCAGATTTGGACCACTAGGCGAACCTAGAACTTATTATAACTCTATTGCTAGGAACACTTATGGAATCACTTACACTTTTTTTCTTCTTGTTGCATTAATGATATTTTACGAACCATCACAGGGCCCGTAATAAAAGTTTATGTCTAAGAATTAATTCCGGAATAAAAATGCCCAAATGGTAAGCACCAAAAACGCCCTCGTAGTGAATATTTTCCAACTTTTGGTAACATTATTCAAATTTACCAAATAGGTATCCGTTGCAACATCTTTATGATGTTTTGTTTTTGCGATTAGTTGTATGAAATTGTTCCGACAGGTCCTATCCCTGAGAGCAAATATTATTTACTTATAACATATTTATGTTAATAACAATAAAGAATATGTAATTAACACGTGCCTACAATATAGTAATAAAATAATATATTTATGAAAATCTCATATTTTTTTGAAAACTCCCCGAAATCATTTTCTGCGTCCGCCCCTGACCCTGAACAATTTTGAAATGTTAAACGCTTTGCAAGCATTCGAGAAGAGCCACTCCTTTGTAAGGCTAATTCCTGATGAAATTATAATAAACCAACGTTCTCCATTGCGTTAAAAGGTTGAAGCTGTCGTTAGGTCATATTTATTGACATCAGATTACTTATTCATTTATAGAATCTAAAACTGTATTTGTATTTGGACACAAAATTGGTGTACAAAAGAGAATTACTCATTTTTAATCCAACGTTTTTTTTTCTGTAAGGGATTTAATATCGATTCAACTTTTCCAACGCACATCAAAGCTAACAAATCCAACTCAAACAAAAAATGATGTGTCTAACTGAAAAGGAAGAGAATGGTTACATATCCCTGCTGAATGCATTTAGAAGTCCTGAAGGTTTTCATTTGTGGTGCTTTCAGAGCTTTTGTGAATTTCAATTAATACCCCTCTGCATAATCCTATATTCCCAGGCTTCACAAAGGATCAACAAAAATAACAATTTTACCACAGATAATTATATACAGATGTCGCATGCCCATAGAAAAAACTGACATATGAAAATGAAAATCTTCATTTGAAAGAGCTTTTAAGAAAGCTGTTTTCAATTTATTATTTTAAGATTATGTGAGAAGTGCTTTTTCTCTTTAAAATGTGTGCTCTCTGAATTCACGAATAAAATCTATTTCGTCTGTTGCTCTTGCGTATTCAACTCTGCGTTTGTATTCTTGTTTTTTTATTTTTAATACCGCCAGACCCTTTTTTTTAAATAGATTTGTTATGGACAGAAGAACACAAGATACCTACGATTTTCATAGAGGGATCTTGGCAAGAAAAAATTGTATTTTGTGTTTATGTGGGAATCTAAGGCAATTTTGTTCATAAAAAGGATACTTACTTAGATATTTTGTTGCATTTAGAAGCAAATTAGGAACTTATGTAGGTAGGTATTTCAAAGCCTTTGGATGGATTTGTGAAAATTATTCTCTATCTTTTAGGTAGGTATTTGTTCCTTACAATTCCCATACAAATTATTCTAATTTCGTTGCTCAATTTTGTCTATCAGATCCAAAAACAGACACAGTATTGTTTGTTACTCCTAGTCCTAGTTGCTATATACATAGATACATATGTACGTATTTTGCATTCAGGTTCATGAGGTTATGATGACACCTGCAGGCAGGAAGGTTGGTCTTATTTGATTTGGTGCGGTCTTTTGATGATGGCGAAAATAACGTGGTTGACTTTTTTTGGGTTTGATAAAAATAAAAAAAAAATCTGAAAAAAATAGTTAAATTAAAACTTCAATTTGAAGTAAGGCGACAAAGAAAAAGAAAATAATGTCCTAAGAAATTGTGGATACAGATTTTTTTACGGGTAGGGTACCTTTTTATTTTATACCACCTCCCTACTTAATTAAGAGGTTGTATGGTTGTGATAGGTTATAGGTAGGTATGTTTGTATGAAAAAACGCAACCAGAAGAATAACTGTAGGTACGAGAATATACATTGTACATACATACGTATAGTACATACAATTATTATGTACTATATTCTTCTTATTATTCATTTTTACAATTTAATATGGCCGGATTGGCGGGAAATTCAAATTTTAGACCAAATTTAAATAGGTAAGTAGTTCACAATAGTAAATTTTATTGTTTTAATTAATTCATTTTGATTTTTAAAATTGTTTGCATCGTCAAAACACCTTTACTGTAGCAGAAGTTAATTTATAAATGTTACGAATTGTCAAATGAAACAATTTATTACCTACTACAAATTTCAAAATTATTTCATTTCAGTATAAATAAGAAAACGTATTATGTACGAATATGTACATACGAAGGTAGGTACATAAGAACGGTTTTTCTGTTTTCTATTTTTTTTTTGTAAGTGAAAAAATAATGATAGTGTTAATAAAGAAAAAAGGAGCATTTTTTAGCTTTTCTGCTCTTAGCCTATTCCATATAAAATGTCTAAAGCATTTATACTGTTAATTGCGTATTTGTGACGTTAACAATCAAAACGGTGCTAAAGGCACTTTTTTCAAAATATGGAGTGTGGTATACCAAAATTTGCGTATCAAAGAGAGCTATAGAATGGTGGAAAAATTGTATTTCAAAACGGGCTGGTTCAGAAGTTATTACTATTTTAATGTTGAGTTAAGTATAAAAACGAGGCTATTTGTTATTTTTTAACAATCAAATATGGGTACTATTTTTCATACAATGCTTGTAATTTTCAAAACAGCTCTATTTTTCTCTAAATGAAATCAAATAGATAGAATTGTTTTTCAAAAGGAGCTAAATTGTTGAGCCTTATAAAAGGATCTTTAGTTTACCTATCGTATTCTTTGTTATCATTGTTAAAAAAGTTTTGATGAATTCCAATAAAAAGAACTTTTCCTTACTTAAATGTTCTCTTTTTTTTTAATTTTACAGGAATTTGAGAATCAAAATTTAAGAAACTTACTTTCAAAACGCGCTAAATATATTTTTAACAAACAAAACTGCCTAAAAAAAAAACATTTCACTAAAGGACGAAAATAAAAGGTCCCTTTAGAATTTTTTTTGGTCAATCTAATAAAAAAGACTTCTACAAATTTTACAAAATTTACTGCATTGAATTTTCTTAAATATTTTAGGAATTATAGGTTTCCACCCTTTTGCTCGGTTTCATGTTCATTTTTTTTAGCCTCTGTTTGATTGTTAACGTCACATTTGCTTAGTTCACCCACCCTTCATCCCATTTTACATTTATTATTTTTACAATCCATTTTTAGTTTTTCATAGATACTGTTTAATTCTTAAATTTTTCAAGCATTCACTAAGTTCTGTAGCTTCTTATTTGTATATTAAGGTTTTAAGTTTTTCTAACGTTCTTGTCATTTACAAATTTTTGAGAGAAAAATAATTACCAAGAAGTTGACTGTATATCAAGTCTGTGCGTACGGCATTTATTCTTATTGTCAAACCAATTTGTTCATTTTAGTTAGTTACTAAGTTAAAAAATAGGATTTCGCTAATTTTAAACGATTTTATCATCTTACTATCTCTAAACATTTTACTTAAGTTAAAATAACAAACTGTTTACTTTAACTTTTAGTAATTTACTAAATTAATATGAAATCTGTCATTTTCTTCAAACAAAATCTCTTGGCAATTTTAGAAGAGTTAAATTGTGTTTTTTTTATTTCGATTCGTGAGTAAATTGTTTTTAAAAGTAAATAAAATATTATAAAATGTTTTCGGAAAACGAAGATTTTGATATACTCGTACATACATATGTATGTATATGATTGAAGACCCAGCTTTATGGAGAATTTTACTCCAGAAATAGGTTTGACAAGATAGCAGATCAGTTTTAGTTGAAAAACTTAAAGAACCAAGATCGAATTATAAGCCGTAGGCTTCCGATTGCACCCGAATTTCAGGTACCTACTATTTACATTACACTTTCTTGGAAGAAGACTGGTGGTCCAATCCAAAGTGGCGAAATAATACAAAAAATATTTCGAAAAAAAATTGTCAAAAATAAACAAACAACAAAATTAATTTAAGGTTGTCCTTTTGACTTTTGAGTTTCCGACATTTCAAACTATTAGGTCTGTTCCCCAGATTTAGTTTAGTTTGGTTTATTAATTTTAACGAACTGTCATGATTTAAATGTGTTCAAATGCACCGTTTTTGATAAAAGGGAATGAGTCTATTACTAGTTAGTAAAACAAAAAAGGTTTAAAAATTTCGAAGAGTTAGTAAATTACTAAAATTTTAACAAATTGTTAACTAATAAAATGCTAAGCCCTTAATAAAATGTTGTTTAAAATGTTGCTCCTATGTTTCTACCATCACGTGTGAACGTTTGTTTCCTATTGATAAATCATATAGGTAATCAATTTATTTATCTAATAAAAGTGTGTGTTGGGCTTGCATAGGTATTCATTCAACTAAATGTTGTGAAAATTTGTGTAAAAGCTGAAATAATTCTCTTCTAATAGCAACTGATTCATTTATTGTCTGTACCGCCATTCCGACATTAATTTTTTTTTTTTTGAAAATCTGTATATATGTGCCAGTTTGTAAGCTTTGGGCATATTTTTTTTTTTTTTATTTTTTCATTGTTGAAGATAAATTCGATTACCTTTCAGCTAATAATTCCATCAGGTGGTTCTTAAAACAAAAACAAACTTTAATCAACGAAGGTATTATTATTATTATTATTTATTAGCTGTTCTGCCTTAATATTAAATTACATTTTCTTTTTCATTTTTCATTATATTTATATTAACATTTATATAAACTAAATTTATTTGTATTAACAAAATATTTAAAATAAATAAAATAAAAATACACTTATGCACGGGCAAAAGCCTCCCCCATTGATTTCCATTCATTTCTGTTGTGCGTTTTTTGAAACCAAAGTCTGTCGAAAGCATGTAACTCGTCTCTCCATCTTTTTGATTGACGTCCGACTCTTCTAGTACCACTAAGTGGTGTCCACTCCGTACATTCTTTTGACCACCTGTCATCTGACTTTCGCATAAAATGCCCTGCCCAATCCCATTTCAGCTTTCTTGTCTTCCAAACAACATCTTCGAATCCTGTCCAAGAGCGTATGTTGACGTTTCTTATTCGCTGAGATCTTCTTATTCTTAACATCGATCTTTCCATTGCCCTTTGAGTTGTTGAAAGCTTACTTTTGATCATAACGTTGTTCGTCCATGTTTGGGAACCATATGTTAAAACTGGTAAAACTGTTGAATCGAAAATGTATTTTTTGGTAGCGTTTGAAATATTCGAGTCCAACATAGGTTTCACTTCCCAAAATTGCCTCCATCCGTTTGTTATTCTTCGAGATATCTCTTTTTCCTCTCTTCTGTTAAATGAAACTAACTGTCCTAGATATATGAAGTCCTCTACATATTCTATTATTTCTCCATTTATATAAATAGGTGTTCTGGTTGTATTTGTCATGACTTTTGTTTTGTTTTCGTTTGCCTGAAGACCTGCCTTATAGCATTCGACAGTAAGTTCATTAATCAGCTTTTGAAGATCTTCAGGATTATTACTCATCAAAATAATATCATCAGCAAATCGCAAATTTGAAAGATATTTTCCATTGATTTTAATGCCAATGTGCTCCCAATCAAGTTTTCTAAAGCATTCTTCTAGGGTAGCTGCGAAGAAAGGTGGTGATATTGGGTCCCCTTGCTTAGTTCCACTTTGTAGCTTAAATGGTTCTCCAAAGATTTCTGTTTTTATTTGTGCAGTGGAAGAATCATAAATTTTTTTAAAAATTTTTACCCAGCGGTTACTAATGCCTTGGTTAAGTAGTGCATTCCACATGAAGTCCTGGTTAATTGTATCGAAAGCCTTTTTAAAATCAATAAAAATGAAATATACAGGTAGTCGGTATTCTCCACTTTTTTCGATGATTTGATTGACTGCCTGAAGGTGATCTGTAGTTGAGAAACCTGATCGAAATCCTGCTTGCTCCACCGGTTGGTGTTGCCCGAGGTCCACTTCTAGCCTTTTGAAGATACATTTTGCAAAGATTTTGTAGATGTTAGATATCAGACTAATTGGACGATAGTTGTTGATGTCATCTTTTTTCCCTTTCTTATGTAACAGGGTGATGTATGACTTTGTCCATTGGATAGGAATTTCTCCAGTAGCTATAACATCGTTAAAAATATCTTTAAGCCAAGCTGAAGAAGATTCAATTCCATACTTAAGGATTTCAGCCTCGATTCCATCACTTCCTTTACTTTTTTCATTCCCAAGTTCCATAATGGCCTTTTTTATTTCGCCTTGAAGAAAAGGTAAAATTTCTTCGGAATCTTCTTCTAATCTCTGTTCCATACTACTTCTGTTTTCATTTTGGCGATTATTTGAGTAGAGGTCCTTATAAAATTCTGTTGCTACTTCGTTTATTTGCTTTCTATTCCGGACTTGTTCGTTATTTTTTGAAACCCCTAAGACCCACTCCTTCTCCAATTTCAAGTTTTGTTTAACTTTTTTTATCGATTTTGTGGTTTTCAAGATATTTTTTATATTTTTTTCATTAAATTCTCTTATTTCCTGTTTGCTTCTTTTCTTTATCTCTTTCCTTAAGGTTCTTAGTTCCATTCTTTCATTTTGTGACATATTTTCAGTTTTCCTTAGAAATTCTCTTCTCTTTATCATATTTTGGGTAGCAGTTGATATTTTATTTTTGTTCGTGTTCTCGATACTCTTAAAGATATGTTTTGAAGCTATTAATTTCAAAGTTTTTTCGAATTGGTCATATTTTTGTTGAACCGTTCTATCACCGCTCGTTTCTTTCAAAATACGATGGCGGAGCTCCAATTCCTTGTTGTAGTTCGCAATTTGGATCGGACTGGGTTCTTTTTCCAGCACAACGTGTGTTTTCTTACAGTACCTCCTTGAATTATGATTAATCAGTAACTTGCCTCTTACTAACCTGTGATCTGAGTCGTATTCGAAATTATTTAAAACATCGACATCTTTAAAAAATGATTTTTTATTGGTGTGAATAAAATCGATTTGGTTCTTATGCTTTCGATTCGGATGGATCCAAGGTATATGAAATACTAATAATATGTGCGTTTAGCGCAGGTACGACAGAGGGCTCATCAGTCAGATGCTGTCTGCCGTACCCTTTAACATCTTAGTGATGAGCCCACTGTCGTAACTGGGCGAAAGCACTTTGGAGTTAAGGTCGCTTGAACTTCAATTTAATTAAAAACTGATTTTATATTTTATTATTATAATAAATATTTCATTATTACACAACTTGAAAACCCAAAATATATATAAAAATATAAGTTAAGGATGTAAGTAAATATTATGTAAGTACACCGAAATTAAGGACGAAAAAAATATTGTCAAAACTTAAACCTACATAGTACATACCAACAAAACTTAAAAAAAAAACAATATATTTTTGAAAAACATGTCTACACTTAATGTTTCTCTAATAGGCATATAATATTTACATAGAATCAGGAGTATTTATATTTTAATATTTGCAGAAATATAGATCTCTTATACCAACTACTCAATTAAAAAACAAATACTTTTGATTACAAGTAGTACGAGTATTTGACTAATATGTAAAATTCAACCATATGAAAAAAATCATAAATAAATATATATTTATCTAGGGTTTAGTTAAAGGTATCTATAAAACTCGTTTTTGAAAATTGTAACTTCTGAAAAGCACAATCAATAATTATTTTGGTGCTATCATTAATTTTTTTCATTTTATTTGTACAATTATTTCTTCTGTGCCTGCATACCTTCCACATAAAATCAATTATTATATTTCAATAATTATTGGTATGTTATTCTTACGAGTATTTTAAATTTTCGGATTAGCCGCGTATATAACAGATATTTAGCAAGTGCAATATGCAATACTGTAATCACCTCGAACGTTTCTCCGGTATATACAAAAAAATTTAAAAGTTCGTATTTCGCTATAAAATAGTTCATAAAAAAAGATTAATGTTAAACTAATGTTAATGTTGTGAAAACACATAATAATTGATGATGGTGTTTAAAAAGTGAATAAAAAAAATAAGTTTAAATTTTCAATGATGAGTTTTAATGATAACCTACTTAGATTTGTCTGTATGTATGTATAGGTACATATAAAGTCTAAAGTCAAATTACGTATTTTTTTATCAAGATTTCTGTGTTAGACAAATGCCGTGATTTTTCTGTTAAATACGATACATTAAATTTTGATATATTTAAATAAAAGTGTGGGTATAATTAACACTTTATTATAACATTAAAACCTTTCTGTGTTATTTTATTTTAACTTTAGAAAATTCTTTCCTTGCTTAGAAACTTGAATGAAGACAATAATTATTTTTATTTATTTTTTATTCGTTCTTCTTATAAAAGCTATGAACAGTTCTAATTTAAGCAATGAAACCGGCTCTACTTAACGCAGTCGCTTAGCTTGGAGGCTTTGTCTAACTTTTTCATAATTTTAAACACTTTAGATAACTCTTCTAACTAATGTGGGTTTTACAACAGAACCTCAGCGAGTTTACGTTGAACAACCCTTAATTTGACAGATACATAACTCAAACACAACAACACAAATAAAAAAAATAAAAAGCCAACTTTAAACCAAATAATCACCGAAAAAAGTACACTTTATATACTACCTCGGTACAGAATTTGATTGTTTATGAATTATTTACATTATTTTAGATTTAATTAACAGCATACAAATCCAATTTTGTTTTTCCTAGGTGCAAATTCTTTTGGCTATACTCGTAACATCGTAACATACTCGTATGTATTGATGATCGTAGAGCACTTTTGCACGATTGTTTCGAATTTCTTATATTCAGTAATTGAGTCTATTTACAAAGCACATCTTTTAAAAAATCGAATGAAACAACAGTAAACATTTTTACTTCCATTTGTTTTGGTATGGAATAATCATTGTCAAAATGGATAAAGTACACTTCTAAAAGACTAGTTTATCTTTTATCTATTTGCTGCTGTTAAAGTTAGACGAGCTCTTTGACGTTAAAGTATAGTTTATGTCCTTTAAAATTAACAAAAAGTCGGTTCTCGCTTTATATACCTACAGTAATTAGAGCCGACTCCAATTCTAAAATTGATTTAGAGCAGGTTTTAAATATTTACAATTTTGCGCCTGTCTTTTATTTGTCTCACTCGTGACAGAAAAAAGACCCTGACTATTTTCAAAATACATAAAGGTGGTGTTTTTTTTTTTTCATTTCAGCAAAAATGAATTAGTAATAATAATATTAGTTCTAAGAAAGTCCATGTAGATTTTATAAGAAAAACTAAAAACTCTTGACTGTGGAATTACACTATAGAAAATTTCATAAAAATGTCCTGTACAAAAATTGAAATTCATTCACCCGTGCGCGGTGTGGGCTCTGTGTTGTCAAACTTACAAAAAAACACATGCACATTTTTCATAGAATACCGACCTACTCCATGGACATACACACACAAAGAAACAAATAACAACATGACGAACAGGTGTAAAGTATTAATAAAAAAAAACAAAGATTATAAATTAATATTACACAAATGATGGAGATATTAATAGAATATGTTCTATTTACCTAATGCCTTACCTTTTGCCTTTTTTCTGAACAAGAAAAAAGATATCCCAATAGGAAATTGCTTTTTTTTGGTAGATACTCGTATCTACATAATATTCCACATGAAAAACAGGTAGCCGCATTGTCTGCCAGTTTTATCTTTCTCGCGCATAATAAAAAAAGTCCTTAAACAGAAGAGAGAATATTACTCGTATGCCGTATATTGCTCTCTTTTTAATTCAGAAAAGCTTTCTTACGACGACTAAAGGATTCTCTTCTTCTTATAAAACTTCTTAAGAAAGCTTTTGTCTGCTCGAGATTGTCTGCTCGAGAAAATTTTCGATGACAGAATTTTGTATGGAGGTGAGACATCTGTATATAATTATCTGTGATTTTACCTTCGTCACGTTGAAATTTCAAATGCTTTATGTATACGAGTAGTTCCTTATTTGTCGTGTTCATTCCATTCAGAGTTTCGAACAAAAAGGATTAGTGCAATTAATTGAAAGCAATGCACAGTTCACAACTAAAAATCCTTCCTCTTTGATTGATATGCTTTGCTTACTTACAAATGTTCAATTTTGGTTTCAATCACAAATTCCATACTATTACCGTCATCGAACCTCAAATTAAATTCAAATATACTCACTCCTTTGGCATAACGAGCATTGATAGAAGCACACATCCGTTGGATACGGGTTGTTTTCGGTTGCAGTCACTGCTCTGCAATTAACCGACCCAATTTCGGTTGTCATAAGGAATTAGTTGGACTTTATTCGCTCCAGAAGTGTTTGCAACAGGATCAAGGTGCCCCGGGGTGATTTTTTCATTCATAAAAAAGAAGAAATGTATTATAACCCGGATGGTTTGAGCTTCACAACATAGCCATGGGGGAAAATGAGACATGGTTATTTAATTAAGCTCTAATTTATATACTTTTGCTCACCTGGGGTTATTGGTTTTCAAAGAAATTTAATAAGGGGATCAGAGCATTGCATGGCACAGATGCAGTTTTTATACAACTGGCGAACATTGAAAGGGGCTAATGGATTTAGTATAATACATTTACTTTTATCGAACCTTGTACTACTATATTAAGGATGTTTAAAATTAAATTTAAGTAAGGGATAGCATTTCCATAAGTGAATTCCAGTTAAAGCTGGGAGTTAGGGTCGAATGTTGTGTTTTCTATGGATTGGATTGGATTGATTTATTGAAGTCGATAGAATTCCAGAAATTAAATGTGGATTTAATCTAATTAAAGTTCTAATAAATTTGCTTGCACAATGAAAAATTATAATATGCAAAGAACGGAAAAATAGAACAACGCAGCCACACAATGAACACAGCCATTGAGATTCATATGTGTGTACATACAAGTATTAAACCATAAAACTTCCATTCTACTTTAGGTTTTATCGGCAGAAGATATTTGTTATTGGTGATAAATCATAATATTCTTCGGATAGCTTTCCCAAAAAAACACGGCTAATGAATTTTCGCCGAAGAATGACCACGAAAATATTCTAAAAAATAAAAGTAAAATAACATTATATTTTTCGCCCCGGAAAAAAACAATTTGAATGCGCAGTAAAATTAAAAAAAAAAATACATAAATAGTGTTACCGATGTTCTTCTCCTAATAACTTTCAAGGTAAGAATAGAAGAAACTGAGATAGTTTCAGAAGAGGCCTAATAGACGAATCCCATAGAAATAACCCAAATGTCATTCCCGGCGAAAACACAAATGTCATAAAAAACTGATAATACTTACCTTAACTATAGTTAAATGCGGACATTACACTGGCGTGTTAATACTCGTATGATAGATTTGTGGCATTATATTTATTCGTGGGATAGTTTTGTCGCATAAAATTTTTCTTGCCTAACATGTTATTTTGTGGCATTATACATTTTTCGCAAGATAACTTTAATTTATTTTTTTAAATTTTCTCGCATGATAGTTTTATCACATAATAGTTTCTTCGGTGATTGTTTTTTGTAATGAGAGTGTTCTCGTACTATTTTTTTTTTTTACTACTACTTTCTGTTGCGTGCTACTACTTCCTAGAGTTGGTACATTCCATTTCTACTTACATTCTACCACTTTTGATCTTATTTCTTCTACTTTCTACGACTTTCTTATACTTTTAACTACAACTACTTGTTTTCATGACACATTTTTACATAGTTTGGTAATTGCTTTTTTTCAATGGATTTTGACAGTTAATTGTGAAAGTTTGTGATACATTTTCAGTTGCCAAAAATGCCTAATATTATACCACTATCATTCTCCAAATAATGAAAAAAGGTGGGGAAGAATTTTGTAATAAAAATTATGTATATCTAATTTATATTTAAAGCAAAGTAAAGCTCTTGAGGATTTAATTTTCCAACACTTTGGAAAATAAAAAGTTAAAAAAAAATCAATAATTTTTTTTAACTATTCATCAGCTCGAACGCAACTCAATCTGCATATTCTATTCTACTTAAAATTTTTGTATGGGTTCATACAATTTATTTGGATAGAATGAAATATTAAAAATCCATTTTTAGTTATTTAATGCGACGTTTTACTTACGTCGGGATAGTATGATTTTGATTTTCAAATTCTTCGCCGAAATTACTGCCACTTCTAGCGGGATTTAATATTGCAGTTTCCGTAAACTAAGAGGGTAAACAAAGGGAGAGAGGTATCGTTTGATGCGCACGATTTGAGCCTTTGCGGATTCACTAGTCACAATGAGTTATTGGTCGAGAGTGCACTTCGTGTTTTGTATCCACTTTAATATTCTACAAGTTATTGCAAGGCAAAGCCCGCAATTTATCTGGTTGTGAAATTTAGATGAGAACGGACAAGGGTTAAAATCCTCCGGGAGGACCGATGTCGAAACGAGGACGTCATAACATGTGGTTTAAGCTCGACAAGAAATTATGTCCAACCTTTGAAAAAAGATTGCGTTCTGTACTGAATTAGAAAATATCAACACTTCACGTTCGAAAAGCTAAAGCTTCATCTACAGAAATTTCAAATTACGAAGATTCTCAACGAAAATGACTATTCCTTACGAGAAACCTTAACGGGAACAATGTAGAAACGTTTTCAAACAGCACGAGTGCTTCGAACCATATATTGTTTACTGATGAAGCACATTTTCATATCGATGGTTATGTTAATAAACAAAACATAAACATGCCATGGCATTTTCCATATCCAACCGTGTAGTGTGTTGTCCAACTTATGCTCAATCGAAGGATTACTGGCTCTTGTTTATTTAACAAGTGAGAGACAATCCCTGCTGACGTGTTTTGGTGAATTATACGGATGAGGTTTTGTTGCCGCAACTGTAATTGTTTCCCTGCTTCAACATTACAATTTTAGCAGAATAGGGCTGCTCCACAAACAGCTAGAGTTGCAATGGAGAAACTGAGAGTAATTTTTCTGAATAAATTAATCACCAAGTCCTTCAGATGTGGACTTCCAACGGCAGCGTATAATAAGCTCATTAAATTCTGGTCTTAACAGCACTGTCCAATGGGGAATCAAAAACCGTGTAGAATTTAATGCTTCGAAAACTCAATGCTGTTTACTGTCGCTGAAGCGTAATCCTCCCCCAATGCCACTTTCTATGAGTTATACTTGCATCGAGGAGACTAAACAGCTTTTAGTTCTAGGCATGCGCATCACAAACCATCTTTTGACGTCGCCAAAAATGCTGCTTAGTGTTTAGGCTTTCTCCGCCGCGCCGATGCAAGAAATTTTTTATCCCATCTGATCTGGTCGTTATATATAAGGCCTTTATCCTTCCGAAGCTCGATTACAATTCCCATATGTGGGCAGGTGCTTCAAAAACCCACTTGAGTCTCTTGGACAGAATTCAAAAGAGAGCTATAAAAATGATAGGCGACCGTTGTCTAATTGAAACATTTGTATCCCTCGAGCACTGCCGCAATGTTCATGTCTATCATTATTTTACCGCTATTTTCATAAACAGTGCTCTAGTGAAATTTCCAGTTGTATTCCTCCCCTGAAAAAATTCAACCGTAATACCCGGAATGCTCATCAGTTTACCCTTGAGCTCAGTTTCGGACGTACAGTCAAATACAGAGATTCATTTTTTATCCGCACTACACGAATGTGGAATGCTTTACCAGGCTCAATGTTTCCCACTCATTTCAATATGTAGACATTCAAAACCAATGTGCATCGGTATCTCCTTTCTAATCATATCCCATTTTCTTAATTGCTTGCACTATGTTTAACATTATAAGGGTATTCATAACCCCTTGAGTGCGCGTATAATATACATATATAAAAAAAAACATACTTTACAACGTGAGACTTTTTTTATGAGCACATCTTAAGTTAAGGGTTTAAAGTAACAATTTCTAAACAAAATCAATTAAAAATAATATTTGAAACATTTCCTACTGGAAAAATTTTCTAAAATTTCCTAAATGACCATTCATTGACACTAACGAAGTCCATCACCTGCTGAATTAAAAAAAATAATATTTATTAAGGCTATGAAAATGTCCATTGTTCATACGAAGGCATTTGATTTAGTATCTTCTTATTTATTATTATTTACGTAAAATGAATATACAAATAGAAGTTACATAATATATAAATTAGATCACATCTCACTTGGCGAAAAAACGGTTTTCAAAAATTACTGTGCCGACAAAATTTAAAGTTTGTTTTTATCTGGAACCGGAATATATTTTTTGTGATCTAAACAAATGTCATAGTTATGTATAACTTTCGCTTAACATATAAGTTAATTGTTAAAACAAAAAAAAACTATAGAATATAAAAACCAACCGTACACATTTAGAAAATAGGAAAGGATAACAAAGTAAGACATAAGAGGAAGTTTGTTTGTTTCATTCGTGCATTATATTTGTTATTTTCTTCAAAAATTAGGCGAAATGACACTATTTAGTTTCTTTTAGCAAGGCCCTATTTACGTTCGTATTTGACAACTGTGAACTGATGAGAATGGCATGTGTAGTGTAAGAAAGAACCCGCTAGACACCACGCAGCACTGAACGGCCGAATTTCCTCTTCGACACAAATCAGTTTTATGCTGTTTTAAATAGGCAACGAAATCAAACGAAGGCTCTAGGGTAAACGAAATCAAAGTTGTGGTCAAATATTTGCTGATATGATAAGGCCTTATGCAACCTAATGATTGTGAAACGAAACCTAGGCTTCGTACAAGTTCTATTTCTTTAGGTAGAAAATGAAATTCTATTTACCCCTTGAATTTATTAGGTTAGTATTCCTCATTTATCTGAATCTGTTATTTAAGATCCACTATTTCTAATTATGCAATTTTTTTCTATTTTAAGTCTTATTCAAAACCCCTGCCATTTTAAAGTATTCTGAAGTAAACGGCATTGTAAGGTTTTGTGTGAGGAAAAACAGTTGACTAAGCTCACTCAAATCTCTTGCTCAACATTTCAAACTAAATATTGATTGGATTTTCCAACGAATTGAACCGGAATATCAGTGCAATTTCATCTGTCAGTAATCATCGTGGCATTCCGTTGCCGTTACCAATGGTTTTTGCCTAATCGTTGGTGAATCGACCACCAGAAAACAAAAGTTCACTTTTAATAAAATTGTATAGTTTATACCGTTAGAAAAAGGGAAACCAATCGGCAAAACATCAACCCATCCTGCATTTAGAGAGGAGATCTATCATGCGACAGAATTGTATTAAGGTTGCTGTCGCACAAGAATCACTCGGAGTAAATGGCCATTCTGCCGGATTTATATATTTGCCTTTGTGTTGAAATACTTCCCTCGTTTCCCTGCCAGTTCTGGTGCTTTTTTGAATTTTTAATCCTTAACCTATTGCACTACTACGTACCACTTCGAGTGCATACAGACAGCTGCTGGCATGGAATCCCATATCGGAAAGTCGTAACATTTCAATTCAATGTCCTTCAATAAGCTCATTTCATTCTGCCTGACCAACACAAGAAGAGAAAAAAACTCAGCAGGAGCAAAGCCAGCCAATATCCTTTTAAGCATCGTCCATCGTCGTTACGTTACTGTGTATCTGAATGCTAAGGCGCATTTCTAGGAATTGAAAATCTTCTGTTCTTATGGGTTCTATGAAGTCGGCACTTTTTCAGGATCAGCAAGGATTTCGCTAACGGAATCATCGATTTCTCTTTTAAATGTGCACTTTCTTGTACTTCATTGAACTCATCCTTATCCAGTCGATGCGCTGCTTCTTCCTTAAATTGTAATAGCAATAGACTTCTATAAGAAGAAGCGAATATGAAGGACCTAGGACCTAAGTTCTGGAATTGTATTGGCTTATAATAGTTTTGTGGTATTTACAAAGATAAAGCTATGTATATTTTCTTGGGATCCAAAAGGTGCTGGTGCGGTGTGCAAGTTAAAACTGAGGCAATAAAAAAAGGAAACGATGATACTTAAGATGGAATTATGAACAGTCAAACCGAGTTTACTTTACATTTTTTTATTTTCATTATGACTGCTTCTTCGTCCATGTCTGAACTCTAACTTCTGTTTCTGTTTTAGCAATATAATAAAAAAAGGAACATTTCAAAACCTCTTCAAATATGGAATATGAAATTGAACAAAGATAAAAACTTGCAAATTGACTAAGCTTCCTTTTATTTATACATATTACTTGAACATTTTTCCATTAAATTGAAGGATTCTGAGCATTAAAATTGTCTATTTAATTTTATTTTAACCAATTGAAGCACTATTGCAGCTTAAAGTGGTTTTCATTTCAAACGAATTTTTAGTTGGTAAGAATTTAGTTTTATGAGAAAAATAGCTGAACATTTTGTTTATTGGACTTGAATTTCTACACTTTGATGACTGTGATGGCGACTTAAATTCTACTGCCAACAGATGGAGCTACCACCAAGATTGAACAGCACGATATACACGACGAAGTTTAAAACAAATAGCATGCAGTTGGAATTGAAAAAAAATATTTATTGGAATTTAGGGAAACTGTCAACAACTCTCACAACAAGGCCGGTGGCTTTTTCTATATTGAGCGTCGTAAAAAACAAACTGATAAATCGTATGGGGATAAAAAAGACCCATATATAGCACTCTGAGAGACAGGTTTTCCTTAAATTCTGGATGCAACAATTGCCGACCAACGAAATACTGAAATCTCAAGCAGGAAAATGAACCAAAACAATAGCCAAAGCGTGTCTTCCTTGGCAGCATGCTTGATTCTTTTAAGACAAGATCGCTGCCCCTTAGCTAACCTAACTACTCGTATAATGATTACATCATTATGTTGATCCCTGAAAGACAAAAACCAGATGCCACATGACTCCACTAAATTTTTTTTTTTTTTTATTGATTATAAAATAGCTTACAGTTTTTAATAAACTTACGCCTATTACAAACCTTTAACAAGCTATATTTTAAGTTAATTCAGTTTTATTACAGAGATTACATATAAAGTTTATAAAAGTTTTTTTTTAAAAAGATTAAGAAATAATTTTATGTAATAAAGTATTAAGAATACTAAAAAGATACAAAATAAATGGAAAAGCCAAGACCAAAAGCAAGAAAAAATTAAAAAAATGGAAATGAAAAAATTTTAAAAATTGAAATGAAAGATGAGCCACATTCACGGACAATTCTTAAAATGACAGATTTAGGGTTATCATTAGAAACATGCAAAACATCAAACGTTGAGAAAATTTTATTATGGTACTTTTGAATTCTTATTAAAGGTGATTTAAAAATTAAATTGGTTCTTGAGAAAGGTATATCAAATACAACAGAATGACGACTACAACGAATCGGAAAATGGATGCTAATAATGCTTTTTAGATTTGGTGAATCTATTCTTTCTTTGTTGGATATAGTTCACATTGGATTTTTTTTTGTGGACTAAAGGCCAAAAACGCTAATTTGAATCAATAATTCAACAAGTCCAATAATAGTGCTAAGTCTTCTACTTGGCTGATTTATTTCAGTAGTATATAGAGTTTGTATTATAAAAACCTTCATATAAATATTCAATGCCAGGCCACGGGCAAAAAAATTCCAACATTAATGATTACAATCCTAATCTTTGTTGGATATAGTTCACATTGGATTTTTGTCAAAAAATTCATGTAAGATGAACTGAACTTAACAAAAATTGCGTATTGACAAGGTCCTCACAAGTCAACTGATGAGTCCATGTGAGATCACCCGGACGAAACGCCAATTTTTGTGGACTAAAGGTAAAAAAAGCTAATTTGAATCAATAATTCAACAAGTCCAATAATAGTGCTAAGTCTTCTACTTGGCTGATTTATTTCAGTAGTATATAGAGTTTGTATTATAAAAACCTTCATATGAATCTATTTTATCATACATGATTTTATATAGGAATAGCTCGTCTATAATAAAACTCTGCGTTGAGATAAAGACATCATTTCAAGTAACTGTAACCTAACACTATAATCGGAGTGGTTCTTGTACAACTTATATTGTAAAATTCTTGTGAATTTTCTTTGAATGCATTCAATTTTGTTTGAATGGGTTTCGTAAATTGGATTCCAAACTGTCGATGCATATTCAAGAATACTACGAACTAGAGAGTTAAAAAGTGTAATATATGTCTCAGCTTTACGAAAAATTTTCCAGTTCTAAAAATAAAACCCATTATTCTTGCTGCTCTTTTTGTAATATAGTTATAGTGAACATCGAACAAAAGCTTGGAGTCAAATACGATTCCAAGATCTTTTTGCTCAGTAACACGGGTTAATTCTGTTTCACCTATCCGGTAGCTAAACATTGTTGGTTGTCTTTGACGTGAAAAAGAGATAACACTACATTTTTTCGCATTCAAAAATAGTTCGTTGGAGGAACACCAAGCTTGAAGAATTGTAATATCCTTTTGAAGTAGAATGCAATCCCTTATGCACGTAATTTCTCGATAAATTTTAAGATCATCTGCATATAGTAATGAAGAAGATTGAAAATTATTTGTTATATCATTTATATATATTAAGAATAAAATGGGGCCTAATATTGAACCTTGCGGTACTCCAGATGGAGGAAAAAAAGCACTCGACTCAAATTTATTAACAACTACTTTATGTGATCTATTTGTCAGATAGGATCTTACCCACATTATAATGTCAAAATGGAAACCCATTTCTTGCATTTTTCTATAAATAATCTCATGATTGACTTTATCAAACGCTTTTGAGAAGTCTGTGTAGATCAAGTCGACTTGTAATGTACGATTAAAAGCATTGGCAACATCATGTGTAATGGAGGCTAGGTTAGACACCGTTGACCTTCCACTTACAAACCCGTGCTGTTTTGGGTTGATCAAAGGCCTTATTTTAATTATTAAATTGTTGTAAATACATTTTTCAAATATTAATGATAAAGAATTTAATATACAGATCGGACGATAGTTGGATATTTCTGATATACTGCCGTTTTTATGTACTGGTGTTACAAATGCTTCCTTTAACTTTTCTGGGAAATTTTTTTCTTGAAGTGATTTATTAATCAATGTACAAATTGGTGTATTTAAAGCTTTAAAATAATTCTTGAAGAAAACAAACAACAGAAAACAAAATGATGTCTCTCTATTTCATTTCAGTAAATTTATTTATACAGGGTGTCCGGTAATTCGTGTGCCATACTTTGGGATGTGATTCTTGGTCATATTCTAAGAAAAAAAATTGTTCTACAGTAAAGTCTGATTTTCAACTTTGGCATCACTTTTTGACGATTGTACCCTGACCCATGTTAAGGTCAATTTCTCTCTCAGTACTAGAAGTAGGGACCTCATTATAGACTTTTTTCTTAGAAGAAATACTAACCTTTAAAACTAAGTTTAAATTAAGCTGATGTATATTTAGGGTCGCCAGATATTCAATTTTAAATGATGATCAATTTTGTTCTTCTTATTTTTGCCTGATGAACAAAAGAGTTATAAAAAAAACTCGTTAATTAGTGCACCCAAAAACCCATACATTTTATGATACTTGGGAAAATCTGAAACAAAAGCAGCACTTGACAATTGAAGTGGCTTTTCAAGAATTGATAGTTTTTAGGTAATTTTTTAGGCTGTGCACTCATCAAAAGGGTTAAAATTGTACTTATGCTTACTTGACTTGCTGTAAAAACCCTAATTACCTTACCTCATCTCAGGGAGAGTTAAATTTGGGGTATGAATGATTAATGGGTAAAGTAACTATATAAGTGATATCAAAGAATAGAAAAACAAATTAATTCATCAGATTATCAAGTTAAGTCACGAATATAGTTGGATAAGAAAGATTTTTGAAATGCCTTCATTTACGAGAGAAGAATACGCAGACATTTTATTCATTTATCTATGGGTTGTGCAATGGAATTTCAAGAAGGGCACAACGAAGATACCAGGAACTTTATCGACGACTTTCTTCTCGAAATGTTTCAAAGGCTCCGAGAAACTGGATCAGTTTTAACTGCAAGGTCTAATGCGAGAGTTGCAAGCACAAGGAGAGTTTCGGTGGATGAAAGAATACTAGCAGCTTTTTAAATCGATCCTTCCATCAGCATAAAACGCTTGGCTCTACAGTTTAATGTTTCCAAATACAGAATTTCCAGTGTATTGCATGGAAAAAATATGTATCCATATCACCATAAACCTGTGCAAGAACTGCTTCCCGATGATTTTGAAAAGAGACTTGAATTGAATTTTGTAAATGGTTGCTAAAGAGAAGCTTGGATGACAACTAGTTTTAAAACAGAATTCTTTGGACAGACGAATCTCAATTCATGGTCTTCGAGCAATCCACATTCAAGACGGCAAAGATCATTTCAGCGCAGATTCAGTGTCAATATGTGGACAGTTGTAATTGGAAATAAATTAATCGGGCCTTTCAAATTGCCACCCGGCCTAATTCTACTAAAACTAACTATCTGGCGTTCTTACAAAATAATCTACAAGACCTAATTGAGGATGTTCCACTGATTCAACTAGCTTCATCATATTTCCAACAAGATGGTGTTCTGGCCCACTATGGTCGTGAAGTTAAGGATTGGCTGAATGAAGAATACGGTGATCGATGGATAGGCAGAAATGGATCAATTCACTGGCCTGCAAGATTTCCCGATCTCACTGCACTGGATTTTTGTATATGGGGACGAAAGAAAGAAATCGTTTACTCATCTGACATAACAACTTTAACTGAATAAGAACAACGTATTTCGGAAGGATCACTAAAAGTAAGACAAGAGTTATCGAGAATAAACATTCAAAATGAAAAAAAAACGGACTCTAGCATGCATTCAAAACGCAGGAGGACACTTTCAGCACTTACAATGACTGTATTTGTGTTTACATAAAATAAAAAATTACTTAAAACTACACAAATTATTGTTTTATTCAAACCCATCACACATCAGGGCAAAAAAACTTTTTTTTTAATATTACCTGTTTTAGATTTTCTCAAGTTTTTAGATTGGTTTTTGAGTGCTCTTATTAATGAGTTTTTTTTTTATTATATTATTATTGTTTTGTTCATCAGGCAAAAATAAGAAAAATTTATGTTTATTACGCATTTTTTTGACAAAATTGACCTCAAAGTCAAAATTTTGCTCGGGCAAGAAAAATTGAACAGCATTTAAAATTGAATATCTGGCAACGATAAAAATACATCAGCTCAATTTAAACGTAGTTTTAAAGGTTAGTATTTCTTTTAAAAAAAGTCCAAAATGAGGTCCCTACTACTGGTACTGATAGAGAAATTGACCTTAACATGGGTCAGGGTACACCAAAGTTAGCCTTTTTTTAAATAGTAAAAAAGTGATTTCAAAGTTAAAAATCAGACTTTACTGTAGAAGAATTTTTTTTCTTAGAATATGACCAACAATCACATCCCAAAGTATGGCGCACGAATTACCAGACACCCTGTATATGTGACCCGGCCTATGAAAAGGTGGCTTATGTCTCAAAGAATTATTTTTCACTTTTTTTTGGTAAGAAAGGACTATCCTAACTTGCTTAGAAGTGTACTAAAAATGTAGAGAAAGAAGAGCGCAAATGAAAGAAAAACAGAATTTTATTGAAAATCCAGAATCAAGATAATACATGGAATTGAATTAACTAACATAATATTTGGAGCAAAAGCAACACTGCATCTCACTTGGTCACTTGGTGCCCTTGAACAACGAGAGACACTGGGCAATGGGAAGGAAAAGGAGAACAACTACTGAGAAACTGACGAAATGCATTGTTTATCTTTAACAGCTGATTTATCGAAATTTTGTTTTTGAGTCATAAGCCACCTTTTCGTAGACCGGGTCACATATATATATATATATATGTATGTATATATTTATGATTATCTTAAGTTTAAACATTTGTGTTTAGTTTAAGATTAAAATGAAGTCTCGTAAGTGTTTCAACGTAGCAAAGCATATGGAGTTGCACGTTTAAGTTAAAACCTAAGTTAGCTTCGGATTTTTCTTTCTTTTAATACTCGTAGTTAGTAAATGGTAAAAAAAACAAGATTAATTCGTGTATTGTATGTGTATAGCGTGTGTTGGATGTATGTCTTTACTGAGGCATTTGAGACTGACAAATGTATGTTTATAATTTAAAAAAAAAAAGAAGCATAAATATAGGAAAACAAAAGGAAAAGTAAGTTCACCACATGTCGACCGAAATTTTATGCACAAAATCCTCTTCGAAGTTCTTTTATTATGATGATGCTGTTGATAAAATTCGGTATATAAACCTGCATCACTTTGAAAACTGTCGTGACTTATACCTTGGTCACTCACACCACACTATTTAATTTGCTTTAATTTTCTTCAACACAATCAATCTAAATAATTCGAATTTATTATATATTAATTAAATATCGCTACTTCGCTGAATTTCATAAATATCAAGGACAAATCTATACAAGTGGATTGCTTTTCGCTCTCTTTTTATGCTTTAAGGTATCCTGCAATAAGCCTTTTCTTTCCTTTTTGAACACTCTTTCCGCTGGTTAGCTGTTTGGCTCCTGGGAGTTTCAATCACCTGTCCTATCGCCACACCAGCACACGCACCACAAAGATACCACGATCTGCGAATTGCCCTTCCACCGCACCTTGCTCGCGAAGTTTTGGCTAAGTGGTTAAAAAATGGCAGCCGACCGTGTCCTTAAATTATAAATTAAACTGCTCCTTGTCTGGTTCTTTTGCAAGTACAGTGACCAAATTCGTTGCAACAGCGGTCATGGTGAGTTCGAGTCTTCGAACTTCTGACATCCGGTAAAATAGGCGTCTTCGCGTTACAATTTTAATTTCATTAAAAAAATACAGGGTGATAACGAACTTATACGGAATTTGCTGCGAAATTCCACACGACATCCGTAACAAAGTCCAAAAATACAATCTTGCCTTTGTTAAGTTTATATTGAAGTTCGATTTCTGCCGAAAGAACTAATAGAAATATGAAATATTTACAAAAACATGTTTAATTAAATAAAATGAGGGCGTTAAAACAATATATTCAGTAGTATGTACAAAAGTTAAAATAAATGGCGCAAAATTTTAAACAGCCTATTATTAAGATATTAGTATGATACTCCATAACAATTTAACTTTAAAGAAGTTTACTAACTCATTCTTCATTTTAAACATTTTCTAACTAGTATGCGCACTGAACACACCTAAAACAATAACAGTTCGTTCAAAAAACTAAGTAAACAGTTCTTTCTTAACGTTTGTAAATGTCAAAGAGTCATATGAGGTTTGCACGATATCTACTAAATAAAAATAAAATTGGTATTCGATGATTTTAACTTTAATAAAAGGGTAAAAAAGTTTGGTGTTATATTCAATTAAAACTCGCAAAATCGTAGCATCATACTAGAATAGCTTTAACATCGTACTAATTTAAAAAAAAATTGCACAAATATTTAAAAATAAAAAATAAAATTCTTGCAATTTGCGAATGCTTAGATGGCTCTATATAAAATATGAAAGCATCATTGCATTCTATTAATTTGCATTCTATTAATGCAAATTTCCTGACGAAAATTTTCCCATTTTTTCGGTTAACTTTGTTGAAGAATTAAATGGAAGGGTCATTAGTTTGAAAAAGGGAACAAACCCACGCATATTACATAATGTCCCTATTTCAAAATGTATATTTTTTTCCCTCTTTTCTATGTAAACAAAAAAAAAATCTTTTGATAAACATGTGTATCTATGCTTAAGAAAAAGGAAATCAAATCAAAAAAGTTTCTCGATTTTTGGCGCTTGTCCCCTGAAAATTTTCTGCTTCTTTATTTTACCAGCGAATATTAAACTTATCAATATACTATATGGTGGGCCATCTAGTGGTTTCTTTTTAAATCATAGGTTATTTTGACACTGACACCTGTTTACCGCTCGAGATCTTGACAATAAGTCAGTATCATACCTCCGCAGAATGAACGCTTGAAAAACGTTGGGAAATATTGAAAACTTATTTCCAACGTGAGTGCTGTGTGGCCCAAACAGTGCATTTTTTGAAAAGTTTTGACCGAAATGAAGCACCTGACGCGCCTGCTGTACGCAAGTTTGTGCAAAAAGTTCATGAGACTGATATGTTATTGGACAACACTCATGGTTCCCGTCATCGTACGGTATGCACAGACGAGAATGTAGCTGCTGAAGCTGAAGCCATCGATCTCAACAGCTCAACAAAGATCTCCGATTATTTCCTTACAAGGGCCAATGTACTCTGCAATTGAAGGAGCACGGCCATCCGCTTGCAAGACGTTGTGTTCCATAATACATGGGAAAAAATAAATTTTGTTCATTTTATCGCATTTTTAAAAAGAAACTTGTATTTGGCCCATTGCTATAATTACTTTATTGCAAGAAAATTGGTTGGATATTAATGAAATTTTATTGTATGCCTTATGGTAATATTAGGCTGTTAATAAAATTGGACTTCAAAATTATTATGACATTATTAAGCCTTTTTGACTTTTCATTATCAGAACAAACAATAAGGAAAATATAAATGAATCACTCCTAATGTACTTTTCGGTGCCAGGAATTTCGATTGAAAATTTCCATTTGCATGAAAATGAAAATAATTAATGAAATGTGAGATGTGAGATGTGAATAATATCCCGATGCTTATAACTCGTATTACCATGTTAACTCCAATTAAAAATCTTCAACCAGTACAATCAATTCCACTGAGCAAGTCCATTATTTCCTTAACTATACACTATATCTGATCCATTCAGATTCGGAGTGTCCTAGAAATCCATCTTCCCCCAAAATGAACTTTCATTTTGATTCGCCCTGATGGACAACGGGAATGGACAACTGATGGATGCTCTCTTCATTTCCATCCGTCTGAAATCTCTAGTGGAATTGTCCATTTCCCAGTCATATACTTGAACAGAACTCAGATCATTTCGATACGTTTAGTCGTATAATGACAGCACAATGGCAGTGCAATTACAAATGGCAATCATGCTGTCGAGAGATTAATTTGAATCATTTGCTTTTTAATGCAAAAATTCGTGAGAGCATTGTGTGAATAATTTTAACCTATTTGCAGAAAGTTTTCTTTTTCCTCCGTTTGCTACAGTTGCTTTTGAATGAGAATGAAGGATACGAGATACACTCTCAGGAAATGCGGCAAGAAAATCCAATTGGTTCACTTCGACTTGAGGTCTGATTTAACACACTTCCTGTGCTTTCTTTGACAACAATGGAAAGGAAAATCTTCGAATCAGTTGGTCCTGATTGCATGTGGTCCAGTTTTCGATTTGCCTGTCTAATGAAGCTCAAAAGGATGTGACCAAGAATAAATTGTCCCACAAAACCCCAAATGGTTCGTAGAAGGGCGACGGACTTTACGAATATTCTGCTGCAGTCTCAGCTCTGGATGGATTGTTTGCATTTTCCTCTTGTGGTTGACCTAGATTAGAGCCAGTAGTTATACGGGGTTCTAATAGAAATCTTCATCCATCAGGGATTCGATGTGTTTTTGCTCCGATTCCGTTAGAAAAGGGACTAATCAATATTCTGTAGGCACATTTGTCGACTTGTTGGGATGATGAATTTGATTATGTATTATTGAAACGAACTTTGAATACAACTTTTCCGGATTTGGGTAGGACATTTAAAATAAATACATACATACTCGTATATTTTGTTAGCCTATGCAAGGAAAATGAAATTTAAATTTTGTTTTTGTTATCTAAGATTATTCTTACATTTCATCTGAGAACATGGAATTATTTGATTGAAATAATATAGGATATGGGTCAGATAAGAAGAATGTGTATAAATGCTAGATGCTGTTTTAAGCAATGAAAAATATTGAACAAGCATGAAGGTTTTAAATTTGATGAGAGAATCGCCAGAAGTTATGAATCCTGTTAATATTAGATATTTTTGAAGGACAAAAACCCAAATATGATCGCACGTTGACATTTTAGCCTTAACTTAGCTCACATAGAATTAGTTATCCATGGTTCACGTGATGCGATGAGGGTTTTAGTAAATTTAATATAAAATTCCGTTCCATGTTCTCCATTTAAGAAAACTATTAAGAATCAACAAAATTCTATATTGCTGCAAACGCTAATACGTACAGGTTAGGTCAAAAGTGATTTCCTAATTTAAAGTGATAGTTAATTTTATAGATTTAATTTTAGAATCAATTAAGTATGATTTATAAAGATTATGTTGGGGGAAGTATGGAATACAATGTCCCTCAAATGAGCACCAGCTCCATGCTCACAGGACGGGCTTCCATAACACTTCGTAAAGCATCATTTTCAAATTAGGAAGAAACTTTTAATTCACCCAGTGTATGTCCTTTTTGATGTATTCTAAATCAATTGTGTAAACTTTATTATTTAATTCTTGAGTTGTATGCGAACAAGCTTCGAAAATGTATTTGTATCTGTAAGTTTCATCAAAATCAGCTGAATAGTAAAGAAAGTTCAAACATCTGGATATTCACAAAGGGACATGGCGATCTCCTGATCAATCAACCGTAAACCAGATTGACCACATTGCGATCGATTCAAGGCACTTCTCCAGTATAGAGGATGACCGCACGTTCCGAGGGATTAATATCGACTCGGACCACTACCTCGTTGTAGCCAAGGTTCGGCTGCGGATATCCCGACCCAAGCCAAAGCAAGGAAGTACTGCGAGGAAGTTCGACGTTGGACGCTTACAATCGCAAGAGATCGCAAGGTCCTTTTCCGATCAAGATTTTAACAACCTCTTAAGAAGTCCTTTGCCGCCAGCGTCAAGTATTGAGGACCAGTGGCAACATTGCCAAGCAGCCATCAGAGATGCCGCCTCTGATGTGCTGGGTTTTACACGACCACCACAACGAAACCCCTGGTTTGACGATGTGTGTCGGCAAGCACATGCACCAAAACAAAACGCATATAAAGCGGCGCTGCAAAGAAGGACTAGAGCTACTCGCGAGCTCTACGAGCAGAAGAGAAGAGAAGAACACCGGCTTCTAAGAAAGAAAAAGAAGGAGCATGAGAAGCGCTTGATCGAGGAAATAGAAGGATGCCATGGCAGGAATGAGGTTCGGAAGTTTTACCAAAAGGTAAAAAAAACATCACAAGGATACAATCCCCGAGCCGAAGCCTGCAAGGATAATCACGGGAACATCGTAGTAGAACCGCAGTCCATGCTGAGAATATGGAAAGAACATTTCTCCAATCTTTATAACGGCGATGGAGAAGAAAATGCCGCTGCTATAGAGATACTCGTAGCACCATTCAACCTAGGCGACCCAGACCAACAATACCGCCCACCCGACCTAGACGAAGTGAAGATAGCTATATCGAATCTCAAGTCCAACAAAGCCGCTGGAGCTGACGGCCTCGTTGCCGAACTGTTCAAAGCGGCAGGCGATGACTTGGTTGGGAGTATGCACCAGCTCATCTGCAAAATATGGTCGGAAGAAAGCATGCCCGATGAATGGAACCTCAGTATTGTCTGTCCGATCCTCAAGAAAGGAGACCATCTGAACTGCGCCAACTACAGAGGCATAAGTCTCCTGAACATTGCGTACAAGATCCTTTCTGCCGTATTATGTGAACGTCTGAAGCCTTTCGTCAACAACCTGATAGGTCCATATCAGTGCGGCTTTAGACCAGGAAAGTCCACCATCGATCAAATATTCACATTACGGCAGAACTTGGAAAAAACCCAGGAGTTACGAATCCACACATACCACCTTTTCATCGATTTCAAAGCCGCGTACGATAGCATCTATAGGAACGAACTATATAGAGCAATGTCTAGTTTTGGCATCCCTGACAAACTTGTCCGCTTGTGCAGGATGACGATGGAGAATGCACGCTGCTCCATCAAGGTGGAAAAAGATCTCACCGATGCATTTGATGTCAAAAAAGGTTTTAGGCAAGGCGATGCTCTATCGTGCGACTTCTTCAACATAGTTCTTGAAAGAATAGTGCAAAACTCACGCGTCAACATAAGAGGCACAATCTTTCAAAAGTCCGTCCAATTACTTGGATACGCCGACGACATTGACATTATTGGAAGAACAAAGCGTGATGTCAGTGGCGCTTTTGTGAACATTGAGACGGAAGCGAAGAAGATGGGTTTAGCGGTAAATGAGGGCAAGACCAAGTATATGCTGTCATCAAGAAAGGACACACAACACCGACGTCTTGGACAAAACGTCATTATAGACAGCTATAACTTTGAGGTAGTGAAGGACTTCATATACCTAGGCGCCGCTATAAACTCTGAAAACAACATCAGTGCTGAAATCAAACGGAGAATAACTCTTGCCAATCGCTGTTTCTTTGGACTAAGAAGGCAATTGAGTAGCAAAGTCCTCTCTCGAGCAACTAAAGTGTCCCTCTATAAGACCCTTATCATCCCGGTCCTTGTCTATGGTGCAGAGACATGGACTTTGTCGAAGGTGGATGAGAGCGCTTTAGGCTGTTTCGAGAGGAAAATTCCTCGTGTGATCTTTGGTCCCGTCTGCATAGATGGGGAGTGGAGGAGAAGATTTAACCACGAACTGTACGGGCTGTACAGTGAAACTGACCTAGTCAAACGTATAAAAGTCCAGAGACTCAGATGGCTTGGTCATGTAGAGCGAATGGACCCGAATGCTCCGGCCCGGAAAGTCTTCGAATCAAACCCCGAGGGACGGCGAAGTAGAGGAAGACCGAGACTCAGGTGGCGCACACAAGTGGGGGAGGACCTCAACCAACTTGGCGAGCGAAACTGGAGACAGCTAGCTATGGACCGAGCTAGCTGGATAAGCTTGTTGGTTGAGGCCCTGGTCCACCCCGGACTGTAGCGCCACCTTAAGTAAGTAAGTAAGTAAGTAAAGAATTTATTAAATTCAGAGCGCTTAACAACGAAACCGGAACAACTGTTAATATGGTAAAGAGAAAATGCCAATATTCGTTCTTGACATAGTTGTTAGATTAGGTACCTTGAATGGAGCGTATGAAGTGAAAACAGTATTGATATATTAAATTATTATGAAAATAAGCTGCCATCAACATAATACTTAGAATATATATACATAGTATATTTTGCTGACGCATATTGTGTATTATTAATGAAATGAAGCCAACTAAGTTTATAAACTGGGGAAAATCTAAACGCAAATACAAGGTGGCTGAAAATTAATCACCCTATCCGAAGATGTTATAATTTTTGCAAATGGCGTCGTACGTCAATCGTATGTGACATTTGCTGAAGTTAACAAACAGACAAACAATGAAGCGCTGTACTCCTGAAGAGCGTGGAAGAAGTGTGTCGATTATTTTTACCAATATTCGGTCGGTGGTGTTAGCGCAGTGTGAATTTTGACGTTGATTTCCTATTACTTAATCGTGTCGCGCCAGCTGAGCAAACATTCCGGTGCCTATGTATGTATGTACTCGCCTCGAGCAGACTGGAACCACAGGAAACCATGCATGGCGTGGCCGCCACGGAACTGGTCGTTCGACCGAGAATATCGCGGCTGTGGATGCCAATGTCACAATTGGACATCATCAGACAGACCCTACAGCGAATTTTAGTGAAAGAATTACACATTTTCCCGTACAAAGTGCAAACAGTGCATCAGTTAATGGCTGCTGACCGACCTTTACATATGAATAATTTTAAAGCCATCCTCAATCTCAACAACGAAGAACACAATTAGGTCACGAAAATCATCATGATCGAGAGAAGCATTTCCACTTAAGCGGTTACATCTGGGGCTCTGAAAATCCGCGATACACGATACATCTACTCAAAGCCACTGCGTGGTGTGGCGTTCACGGGGAGGAGTTATTGGGTGGTATTTCTTGATCACGCCATGGACAATACGGTCACTGTTACTGGAGAAAGCTACAGGGCCATGATAAACAACTTCTTACTGCCGGAATTGGATGAGCGAATTGGTGAACATGTGGTTTCAACAACACTGTGCAACCGGACACACAGCATGGTCCAAAATGGATTATGTGAAGGAAGCGTTTCCTCATCCGGAAATCTCCCGTTTTGGCGATTTGGCATGGTCACCATGTAGATTTATTGATTTCAGAAAACAAAAACAATTTTCAAAGCCAAATTTAAATTTACTAGGCCTGTTCAATTTTTTGTTGAAACATTTCCTAAAATTTCGAAAAGATTTGTAGGGTGGGTATACAGTTATTTTTGATCTTACGAAAAAAAGTGGCGGGGAAAAAAATTAAAAACGCTATTTACTAAGCTTAAGGAAATTCCGGCGACCCTTCTAGGCTCTAGTCGAACAGACAGACAGAAATGCAAGATTTCCTTTTTCGCCTTCGCTATCATGCTTTATAGAACCTACATAATATGTGTATTTATTTCATAACGCAAGTTAAATAAATTGCACGACTGGGTCAGATGATCTTGCTCTTATGTAAAAACTAAGAATTTTAAAAATTAATGTTAATAGAGAAAACTGTTAATTGGCGCAAAATCCATCTTTGAAACTCTGTTAGTAGTAAGACATAAAAATAGAATGCCATGTGATTTCTAAAAAAAATAGGAATTTATGCAAGCACTTAAATTATAAAGCTAAGTGCGTACACGATTGATAAATCTTACACTATTGTCAGACCTGAAAATGTCTGACAATTATTAACCAATGAGCTAACAATTATGTTGTGTGTTCACACGGTTGGTAGAAAATCTACCAATCTCTTGCAATTTATTGTCAAAAGTTGGCTGACAATTTACTGTAAGATAGCTGGCTGAATACCTACTAATTAATCGTAAGATATTGGTAGATTTTCTACCAACCGTGTAAACACATAACTACGAGTAATTGTCAGGTTTTGTTGGTTATAGAAATTGCTTCACTTGCACCTTGGCTCGACTTTTTTTCCCGATGTTTTTTCAGATTGGAATTAAAAGCCGTGCGCAGACTCTCCCATTTGCCGTTGCATTCAGCTAAGGTCATATCTATAGCATCTGCGACTTCTTGCCATACAAATTCTTTTGGCAACTTATAGCCGGGCTTCAGTACATCTTACAATTTCATCATTGTCAAAAACCTAAGACAACGATAAGAAATTGCAAGTCTGACAATAAATTCTGTGTGTCAAGTACCTCACAATTTATCGTCTTACCACTAATTTTCAGATACATTTTCTGAGGTTGTAAAAATTATATGCATTTATATATATAATTATATAATTATATATACATACATAAACATATGTATACATATGTATATTTATATATTATTACATACAAAATTTTTAAAACATTTTTGAGAAAAAAATTGCAAACTATGTTTTTTTTATTGTACGAATAAAAATTAAATTTTAAAAAAAATATTGTACCGTTATTGAGAAATCGAATTTTCAAAAAAAATCGATTTTTTTCAAAAATAAAAAAACCTTTTAAGTTTTTAAATGCAATGTTTTTCAAATTCAGAAGCTTCTCTATAAAAAAAATCATTAAAATCCATTATGGCAACAGTGAGAGATTCAAAATTCGAAAAATGGTTCCATGGTAGGTCTATATTCTTACGTTATTAGCAATCGAAAGAAAAAAAATTTATCGAAATCCTAGAAGATCGAAATCGGTTGTTCGGTTTTTGAGAAAATCATAAACAAAAAAAAATGGTTCAAGGGGAATATCATTAATAATCATTTTTCAGACATTTTTTCCAACCATAACCAAGCTTAAACTAAATGAAATGATTTTTTTTTTCAATTCTGTGCAACAGTTTTTGAAAAATAAATATTTTATGAAATTTTGAAAAAAAATCGGCAGACCCGCTTAGACTGTAGTCGAACAGACAAACAGAGACTCACTTTTTTATTATAGTACCTACACATATTGTACATATGTATATATATACATATGATCAATGCATATCGCAAGTATAAAAATACACATAAGCTTGAGAAAATAATTTCCCAAAATAAGAAAAGATACAAATAAAATCTTTTTTAAAATAAATATTTTCAAATATTGTTAGTAGGTTATTGTTTATTTTTATTATTTTAATTTATTTTATTGTATTTTATTTTATTTTATTCTATTTTATTTTATTTTATTTTATTTTTTTTTATTTAATTTTATTTTATTTTATTTTATTTTACTTTATTATATTTTATTTTATTTTATTTTATTTTATTTTATTTTATTTTATTTTATTTTATTTTATTTTATTTTATTTTATTTTATTTTATTTTATTTTATTTTATTTTATTTTATTTTATTTTATTTCATTTTATTTTATTTTATTTTATTTTATTTTATTTTATTTTATTTTATTTTATTTTACTTTATTTTATTTTATTTTATTTTATTTTATTTTATTTTATTTTATTTTATTTTATTTTATTTTATTTTATTTTATTTTATTTTATTTTATTTTATTTTATTTTATTTTATTTTATTTTATTTTATTTTATTTTATTTTATTTTATTTTATTTTATTTTATTTTATTTTATTTTATTTTATTTTATTTTATTTTACTTTATTTTATTTTATTTTATTTTATTTTATTTTATTTTATTTTATTTTATTTTATTTTGTTTTGTTTTATTTTATTTTATTTTATTTTATTTTATTTTATTTTATTTTATTTTATTTTGTTTTATTTTATTTTATTTTATTTTATTTTATTTTATTTCAGTTTATTTTATTTTATTTTATTTTACTTTATTTTATTTTATTTTATTTTATTTTATTTTATTTTATTTTATTTTATTTTGTTTTATTTTATTTTATTTTATTTTATTTTATTTTATTTTATTTTATTTTATTTTATTTTATTTTATTTTATTTTATTTTATTTTATTTTATTTTATTTTATTTTATTTTATTTTATTTTATTTTGTTTTATTTTATTTTATTTTATTTTATTTTATTTTATTTTATTTTATTTTATTTTATTTTATTTTATTTTATTTTATTTTATTTTATGCTTTTAAGTACTTTTACTAACTTATGTGTGTATTTTTTAGTTCAAATTAAAAAAATTTCAAAATATATTAAAAGAATATCAAATATTCGGTATCCTATTTATGTTTGTGGATAAACCTTACACTCTATGTACAAACTTATCGCTTACACACGTTTAGCTACAAGAAACTTTTTGTAGTTTCAAACTCCTCAATATGTTTGTATATCAACCCCATTGTTTGACTAAAGCAATTGTTTTTTCCATTAAGCACTAGAGAAAGTCAAAACTTCTTCATCATAATCGATTCTACGAGTATTTCACAAGACTTTGATATGTTGATATCATGTGAGGACATCTAATGAAAAACAAAAACAATCTTTGGAATTAGTTTCTGTCTCATCATCATTTCTATATTCTACGGTGTGATAAGCTGTCAAGGATAACCTCTGGTTCCAAAATCACTTCGAGATCCTTTCTAACTGTGCGTAAAAAACATTTGCTTCTGTTTTTCGTAAACAAAAACGTAAACACATTTTTGTATGTGTTTCTGTGCATGTTGATACTTTGCTGTTCTTAGAATATAGAAAGAAACAGAAAATAAGCACACATATCCTTAGTTTGGAATATTTTAATATGGAAAAACTTCTGCCTTTTGCAAGTCTTATCCTATACTCTTAGAAACTAACCTCAAACCCTCTTTCGTCCTTGTATCGATTACATAAAAATACGATGTGAGAAAATGCTGAATTTTCGTGAGTAAATCAATTCAAAAATAATAAAACCCAAAAAAAAAAGGAAAAGACAACAAACTACTATAATGTTATCAAAGATCTATTTATTTACAAAACTCACTGCTCCAAATCCAATTTGAAACAAAATAGGATTACAACTCACACTTCTGAAAACGGTTTGAGCTGTATACCTCTACATACATATTAGATACGAGTATGTATGTATACACAAGAAACACGAAAGCTAACAAAAACCAACTTAAGAGGTATCCTTATTCCTTATCTTTTAGCCATTTGACTCAAGCCAAACATCCGTCATGGCAAGGACGATAAAGAAGAACAAGAAACCACAAACTAAGAAAATCATACTCTACCGTACCTCAAGTCGTCCTCAAAAGAAATACCACGACGACGATGAAGAAGGACGAACATGGATTGATGGAGGTATCTAAGGACACGTCTTCGCCGCCTTCTTCATTATCGTCGTGTTGATTTGTTTGTTTCTACCTCTCGACTTCTTCGGCTCCTTCACCGATATGGGAGAACTCCTCAGGGACACTTTGGTTTCTGACAGCGACCTCTACCCACATCATTGAGAATTGCTAAGAAAAATAAGTACTGAAGCCGGACGAAAACCCACTCAGTAGCGCAACGAACAAAAATCGAATGGGGACTAACTATTGCAAAAGTCCTTTTTCATTAGTCGTAGTCCTGTGAAAAACCGCAAGAGCCAAATTAATCTCCCGTCGACGAATAAGCTACAGAGCTACTAAAACTTAACAGTTGTACGACTTCTTGGTGGTTTCATATCGTCGGTGTTATATCTACTAGTGTTGTTGTGCCTAAGGGATGATGAGTTCCAAAGGTGATTTGCGATTAGACACAATTTCTGAACCCGTATAACGACCGTCGGGCATTGGATGGAAGTGATAAGTGTATCCTGTTCACTTTATCTCTAGAGTAGTGTCCAATTTCACCTTTGACACTTGTTATCCACTTCGTGCGCTTATGAATGAAGACTTCTCGAATGATGACGTCCTGTGATGCACTACTCTGCAGTTTTCTGTTGTCTGAGTTGTGCTACGGTCTTATAGTGCCATACACTTTTCATTTCTCCTTCGAACACTTGAACTGAAGATTCTAATCCAAATTTAGATTCCTCCGTATTCATTCACCCCTTTTGACAGCAACAACAAAACAACAGAAGATGGCACACTTAAGTCTTCTGGTGTGTGGCAATTGGAACTTTCACAATGACGACTAAATAGGGATGAGAAAAGGACTTCCCAAAATAAAAATAAATTCAAGTTCGGTGTTTTTACAAAGTGTCTTGTGTCGTCCCTACAGAGGCAGAAGAAGTAATGTACATGCAAAAGGAAGAACAACAAGAGATAGTGTGACGACAACGGACGATGAAAATAGCATTTTGAGTAGCAAGGACATTTTCACAATATCATGTTGAACATAAGAGGTTGTCAAAAAAAAAGATCCAGGGAATTGATAGCTAAACACCTGTCAGTTCAGCAGAAGAAGATAGAGAGTGTAGTGAAATGCGGATGCTAAAACTTCTGACTGCACCACTTGCCGCAGAAAGTTTTTCCAACGAAAGAGAAAAGTTTTTTCCAGAGTCGGTTCCTGCTTCCGCTTAAAATTCAATTGGAAATTGTACACAAATGCAGACAGACCCACACATACACAGATGATGTGCTGCTTCTGAACAATTTGTTTTGAGTTTTCAGATGAGAAGAGGAGATTTTTGTTTCAATTTTTAGTTTTGTGTTTTTCTTTTACCATTTTTTTAAATTATATATATTTTGAAAAGAAGACATTTTTTTATTAGAAAAGATTTCCTGCGAAAACTTAAGGGACATGAGTTGCTTAAGAAAGTTTTTGGCTTCACTTATGCGAAATGACGCAGATGGGAAGTTTGTCTAAGTCGGATTAAATGAAGTTATCGTTTTCATAATCCGTGGAGATTACAGATGATGGGAGGGGTTTTCTTTCAGTTTCTTTATACAAAATATGTAGGTACATGTTATTGAATACATCTGGGTGTTATTTTTTGTGTGGTTGTTTGTTTGAGATGGATTTTCCAGTAGGTGGTAAAGGAATGTCCATTAGGAAAATACAGGCTGAAGATTTAAGCTCATTTTAATGAAATTGAAAACTGTAGCGTTTTAAGAACATTAAGTCTTATAACAGGGATTCATATAAATTTAAATTTTTTTCTCGAGATGTAGATATAAAAGGCCCTAACAATAAGCAACTATGTAAAGTTATATTTCTTGCGTTTTCTATTTTTGGTATTCTTCACTTAATTTATTAGGATAATTCTCTCTTTGCCGAGGGTTTTGTTTATAGAACAATAGAGAATTTTGTTTTAAAGTTAAAGAAGGGTTTCAGTTTCAGGCAAAATGTCTATGACGTTTACCTTATTAAAAAAAAAAAGTTATTAATAATATTAAAAATTTTGAAAATACTATTAAGAAAGACTTTTAAAAAGAATTGTGTATGATTATGGACAGGGGCGATGAAGGTCACAGTAATATTAAAATACAATAAACCTAGCAATATACGAACATTTGCAGTTTAAACAAAAAATGTATACCAAATTTTTTGAAAATTAAATCGAAAACGACTTGATCGATGTATCAATCAATTAGTTTTGAGCACTTTTAATTTTGTTCTTGTTTGGCTATATCTGTACATTCAATTATTGTGAAAATTAAGTAAAATTTTATACTTACTTCTTACAAAATTTTACTTAATTTGATAGCTAATAATATTTGGTCTTTAGTATGTTTCACTCCTCACTACTTTAAATCATTTGAGAAACAGGCACCTAGGGAGACAATTCTTCAACGACTTGCAGGAGCTCTCTGACATTCCAAGCCAAATCATATTGAAATTCATTAACGATACCAAATGGCTTGAAAATTCCTAAAGAAATAAGGTCGCAGGCGATAGTGTTAATACGAAGAAAAACGAATTAAGGATGCACGTGTTTCTTGCAGGAGTGGCAAGAATTGGAGAATGGGCACTTCGCCGGCGATTGCCAGTCCTACGGTGAATACGAGCGTCAGTGTGTTGATGGGGCCACCTCTCCCTAAGATTAATAAAATACTCTTGGGGAAAGATACAGCCCCTTCAACATAATCAACAATACCCTTCAAACAAACGAACATACATACACCAAACACTGGCATATCAAACTCATCTATAAGACGTTGTAAGGAGCCTTATGCTCCTATGGGCCTAGTGAAGGGATGATTTCTCAATTGGGGGTTAAGGAATGACCACGCCTTTAGAAGGCGTCTACCTCAACCTGGTGATTATGTGAGAACAAACATTTTTTCAATGACTTAGAAATACCCTCCGACATTTCAGACTATAGTTTGCTGTAACCCATCAACACCCTTATCATAGTTTACAGTACATGGGTGTCACAAACGCTAGGGTATCACAACTGATCTACATTGATCTAAATGTGACAATAAGTAGATCAATTGTCAGCCGGTCTATTCGCGACCATGGTATTTTATGTGGTAGAGAGCCCAACTTTCTTACACATTCTGACCCCTACGTTACCTGATCTTTATATAACCTTTGTCCGCTCCTTCTTGAATACGCCTACCAAGTTTATCAATAAATTCATATATCGAGAATTTAAAGCATTCAACGTCGTTTCCTACGTTTCGCCTTCGTGGTCTATCTTGGAATAACCCTTTGATTCTACCTTCATTTTTATCAATTAACTCGAATACGCTGCAAGAAAGAATAGCAATAAACGACATTCTCTTCATTCATCGACAACTTTCGGAGGATCTGTTGACTGCACGCACAACCCTCTCCAATTCCTTCTCTCTTAGCACTTATTTCGGTAATCTAGGGAAACCTCCAACGAATTTATTACTCGCAAGCACGGTTGCCACTTGAAAAAAAAATTGTGTCCAAAGTTGAAAATAAAAATGACCAAATGTAGTTACAAAATTAAAAAAAGAAACACAAACAAACAAAAAACAGAACAATTAATTCATCATATTTGTGGAGCATATTCTTATGTATATTATACAGCTTACACGTTATTTTTAAATTATTAAAAAAACAAAAACAAAAAAAAATCACGATTGCGCAAAATTTTAGTTGAATTAGTACGATGTTAAGGCTGTTTAAGTATGAATTTAGGTAAAACCAACGATTTTGCAAATTTCAATCAAATTTAGCACCATACTTTCTCTACCCTTTTATTAAATACCTATTTTATTTTTTAAGTATCATGCTAACTTCATCAAAACAGGTCTGTTTGTTTAGTTTTTTGCATGAACTGCCATTACTATAGTGTCTAGTAGTAATATATTAAAAAATAGCCTTAGCACTATACTGGTTAGAAAATGTTTAAAATTAACAAAAAGTTAGTAATCTACTTAAATGGTAGCAAATTGTTAAGTAGTATCATCATAATACCTTATTACTAAGCTGTTTAAAATGTTGCGCGATATGTTTATGCATGAAGATCAATTAATAATATATAAATATGTTTTCACAATCGCTATTTTAAAACAAATTTTTTGCAGACCAATAACCATTACTAATTTTTTGATCTTCAGACCCTTTGGCTAGCAGTATATTATTAATGGTTTCAAAGTTGAGTCCAATTCTTAATTTAGTTTTTATTAAAATAAATTCGCAAAATTTTCACTCGCAAAATATCCAATATTTTGTGCGTTGGGACTGCGCAATATTTTTAGAAATTCTTTAAATTTGTTGATGCGGTTGGCACTATAAGCAAAAAATGTACTAGGAACTTTTTACAATAAGATGCAAAGCGAAGATGCAGCGAATGGCAAGTGCATTAAAAAAAAAGATTGTGTGTACTGACGTACGCGCGGTTGAAGTAAAACTTCTTTTTCCTCAAGCAAATCTTCTGTAAGATTATAACCTACGAACAAATATTTTGTATTCTAAAAACGTGTCGCTGTCTTTGACGGATAACGTGACGTTTTGACATGTCACTGACAGCTGCATAGAAATTTTTTTACCCCCAACGCCGGAAAAGAAGTTGTACTTCAAAAAAACATCAAAAAGATATGTTTGTTTGTTTTTTTTTTTTAAAGGATAGTGGTTTCTGCTTGTTAAATTGGTCGACCACATAATTCACAAACATTTTGTATTTTTAAAACATGTCGCTGTCTTTGACTGATAACGTGACGGTTTGACATGTCACTGACAGCTGCATAGAGAATTTTTTACCACCAACGCCGGAAAAGAAGTTTTACTTCAAAAAATTGAATGTGCGCGCCTAGCCTTAAATGAAATCGAGAAGAAAAGTACAAAACTCCCATGCCACTTGACAAGCAAGTTGCCTCGCTTTGTTTGTATTACCCTAGCGCTGCACGTGCAAGTATTGGCAAGCATGTTGTTATCTTGCAATGTATACAAGCATTTCTTATTAACCCGTACAAACCCGAGCAACTTAGTAGTATCCTGGCATTAATTCAGTATCCAGGCAACTTGGAAAGCAAGTACACTGACAGCGGCACTCTTGTAAAATTAATTATTAAAGTAAACGGGTGACGTTCAAATTTATAAATACCAAAACAAATGTCGGTGGCGTGTGCGATTAAGCGAATAAATATTATTAAAAAGTATAATTTCAAAACTTTCAGGCAACCTGATGGTCATATGGCATGCCGTCTATGACAGCAAGAATACAAATGGTAGTGGATATACCCAACTTTTTGCCCAGTACTTTGTATGCGAGGGTTAGGTGTTGGTAAAATTTATTTGGATTGCAATATGCTTGTCAATAATTATTCGGTTGCATAGCCATTGCGCGTCTGAACCTATAGTTTTATGTTTATCTTTGAATGCAGCCATTTGAAATATGTAAGTTCTAAATCGTATCCAACTGCAAAGTAAAGCACATGCTAAAAACATGTCGCTGTCTTTGACGGATGGCGTGACGGTTTGACATGTCACTGACAGCTGCATAGAATTTTTTCACCCCCAACGCCGGAAAAGAAGTTTTACTTCAAAAATGACATTGCTTTTCAATTTGGCTTGATGGTCATTAACCTCACTAACCATAACACTAGCCTCATCAGTTGAAAGGCCAATAAAATTTTCAAATAGTATATTTTATTTTTACCCAGCGAAGAAGCAACATTGCGCAAAATTAACGCACAATTTTAAGTTTTCCAGCTATCTATCATTAAATTCGCAAGTGATGGAAATGAACGCATTCAGGTTTTCTGCATTCAGTGATCGTGCTGGGGTATTGTTGTTCAATTAAACACATTAATGCACTGTTTACATCATATGATAATAAAACTGCTTTTGGTATTCATTTCATTTTTAAGAACATAAAAAGTAAAAAGAGTAAAAAAGTTTTTTTCAAATAACCAAATTTTCAGCGAAACAAACTTTAGCTGTAAAATTCAAACAAACATTATTTTAAGATTGAAAAGCATTTTAATTATTTAAAGAGATTTGAAATTGAGATTTTTGATGTATAAGTTGTTTCAAAATGTATTATATTATAGAAATTACTTTATTATTTCGGTTCCAAACATTTAAATTGAAAAAAATTTAAAAACGAAATATTCAAATATAAAAGATATGGTTTGGTTATTGATGGAAGGTCACTTACAAAATATATCCGCTCTAAAACTAGATATATGTCAAATATAAACCATTTGTTAGAAATTTTATTATGTATAAAATTAAATAATGCAAAGTCAATATCATTGCTCGTTCTCAAGATATTCTAGTCGAAAAACAAATATTACCACTGTTTAGTAGATTTTTTTTATATTTTTGTTAAAACTGTCAATTCGATACTTGTCAAAATTTAACGATATGTTAATAATTGTATTATGTCGATACCTTCCCGTAAGAATGTACTAAGCGACACTTTTTTCGAAAATGACTTTTTGACGAGGAAATATACTATATGTTAAGGGCCACGTTTTGGCCTGGGTTTCGCCAACCTAATATGCATGAAAAGGAAACTAGAGTACAAACCAAAATATTTATCAACTGCCATGTTTTCTCATTAAAATAATGTTGCCCCCTGAAATTTGTATTATCCGCCAAAAAAAATATGCTAAGCGACATTAATAAAGATCTCATTGTCGTGAGCAACAAAAAATTTTGTTAGATGTCACTTAGTTTAACCAAAATTGTCTCTTAGCACACTATGATTCAACTAGAACTTTCTTCGTTTTTTTTCGTTTCCTGAACAATTTTAGATATGTCGCTTAGTATACATTCTTACGGGAAGGTATCGATGTATAAAATAACATACTTTAGAAGGAACTATCGGTGTTCATTCCCAAGAAATTCGACTTGAAATACAATTTTAACTAGTTTTCACTAGAATTTTTAATATGTAGTTTTTTTTATTAAAAAAAAAACTATTAATTCAATATTTGTCAACATTTTATCAATTATACAAAATTATACTATGTATAAAATAAACGAAATTAAAAGTCAATATCACTACTAGTTCTCGAGAAATTTGAGTCGAAAAACAATTTTTTACCAATTTTCAATAGAATTTTATATAGTTTTTTATTTTTTGTAAAAAAACTGTAAACTGAATTTTTTTAAAATTTTCACCAGTTGCCAAACACATTATTTTTCGTAAAAAAAAATTAATTTTGAGTTTCAAATTGTTTTCCGTTCTTAGAATATCTGGGTTATGAAATTTTTTTTTTCAGTTTATTTTATTTAAAAAAATAACGGTATGTTCATTTTTTCCAAATTCATACCAAATCTGTATGACCTTATAATGAGTACATTAAATTTTATTTGAAATCAATAGCATTATTTTTTCGTGAGATATTTGAAACTAACCAAAATTTTTACTTTTTTTTTAACCGTTATAGTGAAAAAACTACTCACTGAATTTTAATAAACGCCCTTTCAGCCTCTTTCGAAGTTATTATCTATTAAACAAAATTTATTTGAAGTCGATATCTTTACTCGTTCTTGAGATATCGACGACGAAAAATGGTACAAGAACGTACGGACGTACGAACGTACGAACGTACGAACGTACGAACGTACGTACACACACACACACAGACATCTCTCTAAAATGATTGATATAGCCTCTAGGGACCTTGAAAACGTCGAGAAATGTCAAAAATTCCAATTTGACAAATCGGACCGATTACAATAACTCCCTATGGGAAGTTAAAAAAAAAAAGTTTTTTTTTCAATTCGTTGAAAAAATGACCAAATGGAATACAAAATGACCATGTGACCAAGTGAAAAAATAATAACCAGATTTGGTCATAAATGACCAAACTGGCAACCGTGCTCGCAAGCGTTGGCGTCAGGGCTGCCACTTTACTCCTTTAGCAGTAGATCTACTGCGTTTTGGCCCAAATGAATATCTACTGGCGCAGCAAAATGAATTTACTCCTCTTTTAAAAATATTAAAAGTACCTAACCAAAGTTTGTTCTCAACCATGTTCACTCACTCTTAATGCATTCACTGAAAAATTCAAATTACTTTGACTTGCGGCTACCGTCTAAAAGCATCAAACTGACGTGACACTGACACATGTCATTTCTTTTTGTTTTGATTGGATTTATTTCGTTTTTTGGCTGTGTTTTGTTATTTCCTTTATTAACTTCCCATAGGGAGTTATTGTAATCGGTCCGATTTGTCAAATTGGAATTTTTGACATTTCTCGACGTCCCTTGAGGCTATATCAATCATTTTTAGAGAGATGTCTGTGTGTGTGTGTGTACGTACGTGTGTACGTTCGTACGTCCGTACGTTCTGGTACCATTTTTCGTCGTCGATATCTCAAGAACGAGTAAAGATATCGACTTCAAATAAATTTTGTTTAATAGGTAATAACTTCGAAAGAGGCTGAAAGGGCGTTTATTAAAATTCAGTGGGTAGTTTTTTCACTATAACGGTTTGAAAAAAAAGTAAAAAATTTTGGTTAATTTCAAATATCTCACGAAGAAATAATGCTATTGATTTCAAATAAAATTTAATGTACTCATTATAAGGTCATACAGATTTGGTATGAATTTGGAAAAAATGAACATACCGTTATTTTTTTAAATAAAATAAACTGAAAAAAAATTCATAACCCAGATATTCTAAGAACGGAAAACAATTTGAAACTCAAAATAATTTTATTTTACGAAAAATAATGTGTTTGACAACTGGTGAAAATTTAAAAAAAATCAGTTTACAGTTTTTTTACAAAAAATAAAAAACTATATAAAATTCTATTGAAAATTGGTAAAAATTGTTTTTCGACTCAAATTTCTCGAGAACTAGTAGTGATATTGACTTCTAATTTAGTTTATTTTATACATAATATAATTTTGTACAAGATAAGGTAAGATGTTGACAAATATTGAATTAATAGTTTTTTTTTTTTTTAAATAAAAAAACTATTAAAAATTCTAGTGAAAACTAGTTAAAATTGTATTTCAAGTCGAATTTCTTGGGAATGAACACCGATAGTGCCTTCTAAAGTATGTTGTTTTATACATCGATACCTTCCCGTAAGAATGTTTAGTAAGCGATATTTCTAAAATTGTTCAGGAAACGAAAACAACGAAGAAAGTTCCAGTTGATTCATAGTGTGCTAAGAGCCATTTTTGGTTAAACTAAGTGACATCTAACAAAATTTTTTGTTGCTCACGACAATGAGATCTTTATTAATGTCGCTTAGCATAATTTTTTGGCGGATAATACAAATTTCAGGGGGCAACATTATTTTAATGAGAAAACATGGCAGTTGATAAATTTTATGTGTACTCTAGTTTCCTTTTCATGCATAATAGGTTGGCGAAACCCAGGCCAAAACGTGGCCCTTAACATATAGTATATTTCCTCATCGAAAAGTCATTTTCGAAAAAAGTGTCGCTTAGTACAATCTTACGGGAAGGTATCGACATGTGGCGGACCCTATTATCTCTTTGCGAAACTAAAAATAATTTTGTTTTAACTATACTGAGGAGAACAGTAAAGAAGTGTACTTATTTAGCAAATACCGGAAGGCTGATAAACATATTTAAAGGTTACGATTTATTTTAATCCTTCTTCTCTTTGCTGACCTCGTGTGATACACACGTCTCTTATAAGTATCCAAATATTATATATTTATAATAACTATTTTTAATTAAGAAAAACTTTATTAAATAAAGTCGATTTTAGTATTGTATAATCGATAATCTTTTATTTTAAATTTGACTTAAGCTACTCCGCTAAAACCTCCACAGACATAATACAATTATTAACGTATGGTTAAATTTTGACAAGTATCGAATTTACAGTTTTAACAAACAACAACTTATACATCAACAATCTCAATTTCAAATCTCTTTAAATAATTAAAATGCTTTTCAATCTTAAAATAATGTTTGTTTGAACTTTACAGCTAAAGTTTGTTTCGCTGAAAATTTGGTTATTTTAAAAAAACTAAATATAAAGTTTTCAAGACCACAAATGGGAAGTTACCAGTGTGGGTCGCACCCAGCCTCTTTTTGATTTTCGAATTTTTCACCAACGGCTCTAACGATTTTAACCAAAATGCCTGAGCTGCTTTGCATTTGAAAAAATATAAACTAAAATTTTTTTCGAAAAAATAGTTTTTGGATTTTTAAAAAAATAATACAATTATTTTTTGAAAATTCAATACTCGTATCTTGAAAACTAATTAAATTTTTGAATTACGTTTTAAAATGTATTTTATTAAATACTTAATATTTGCATAAAAATTTTTAGTATAAGAATTTTAAGAAAATTTAGTACACAAAAAACATGTTTCAGAGTATGTCTGTACCTCTCACTACAACCTAAACCACGTTTTTTATATTTTCGACTTTCTCATCAACAGCTCTAACGATTTTAACCAAAAATTTTTACCAGGAGCCCCCTTAAGTTTAAAATAATAGTGTATTTAAAAATATTCGAAAAAATATTTTTTTTTGTTTTTTGAAAAAAAAATTCCAATTTATCAATCAATATCTTGAAAACTTGTGAACAATTATTTTTTGAAACTATTTCCTAAAATCTATATTACTAAGCACTTAAAATTGACATCCCAAATTTTGTTCTAGAAAAAATTTAAAGAAATTTGTTATATAATAAATTACTTTAATAAAACGATTTTTAAACTTTATTTGTGTAAATTCATACTTTTCCGTAAATAAGACGGCAATTCCATGCATTTGAACATTTTGATTTCATTAAATCCATGTTTTATATTTATAAAATGTATTTTGAATTCCAAAGTACTTTTACATAAGAGCAAGTTCGTGCGATCCAGTCGTGCATTTTATTTTTTTTATTTTTGCCTGTAAAAAAAATTCTATCGATTTAATTTTTATTTGTAATATTCTTAACATAAGTATATGTACTTATGTATACTCCACCTACCCACAAGCAATTCAATTTCAAAATATATCTTATATGTGGGTATGGCCCACATAGCTATTATTTGTCCATCAAAAATTGCACGACGAAAATGTCACTGCCCTAATCCCCATTGTTGTATCTTAGCTCCTGCCTGCGTTCACCCTTACCTTGTGAATTGACATTTATTATAATCTTCAAAGGAATTAAACACGATTCTTTCATACGATATTAATAGCCCGCATAACTCTATGATTGCTTTGGATTTGATAAGAATTTCATTTTCGGTAAAATGAAAACAATATTATCATTTTCGCTCCATGAAAGTGGAAAAAAAAGTTCATGAGACTTGTGATTGATAATGAAGTTTCGGAATCAGCAAGTTATAATATAATAATAATAATAATTGGCAAATATGTTAGGTAGGATTTCGTTTTTTTAATGTAGAAGTATAAGCTTAACTTCTATTTCAAAGTTTAGTTCAATACATATTTTAGTTGACGGTTCCAAGTCTAATCTTCACAAAATAAATGCCGGTGCTCCTCAAGGCTCAGTACTGTCTCCGGCTCTCTTCGTCATTTTTACAAATGGTCTCTTGTCTAAGGCTTCTAATCCCCTTCATTGTTTTGCAGATGAATCTACCGTCAGCTTTTCATACTCGGTCTCAAAACCACGTCCATCTCCTTCGGAATTGCAACGGTATCGTACGATAAGCATATTTGACTCCGATCTTTGATAAATGGGGTATACAAAATGGTGTCGATTTATGTATACTTTGAAAAATCAATTCTGCATATTGTCGTTGAAGCAAAATGTACCCCTAATGCCATTGTCCTTGAATTTCACTAGTATCTATATCGAAGAAGCCGAAAGGCTCTCAGCACTCGGTTTGTGTGCCACTGTGTAAGAAATTTTCCAAAACTTCTTTTCATTTATTGGATAGAAACCAGAACAGAGTATTAAAACAGAGCTATGATTGAATCATTCCCATCTCTTAAACATCATCGGAATGTTTCATGTCTTTCCTTGTCTTATCGCTTTTTCACAAGCAATTTTTACTCTTGTTTTGGACGTACCGGCAATTACAGAGATTCGTTTTTTTTTTTTTTGAAATTTGGCATTCTTATTTTAGCACAAACTACTAAAAAGTTCTTAGAGGACTTTAAAACTGAATTTAATGTTTCTGAAAATTTTTCTTCAACAACATTCATGTTACACACATTTTCAATTATCTAAGTCTCCTAACTATAAGAGGAAGTTCGTGCGACCCCTTCATGCATTTTTTTTTTGTTGAAAGGTTAAATAAATTTGTAAGATAGGTAAAATAGGTAACAGGAATTAGGTGTTTTTCCCCATGAAAAATGTTTACAGAGCCAATGGTATACTCGTATAGAGAAACCAACCCTTGCTTTTCTAAAGTGTAAAATAAAATATACGTTAGACAGCTCTTCTAACTATCGAAGCTTATATTTTACATAAATGTTTCTATTATATAGCTACCCAATTACATTTATAATTTTAGGTGAACATTCAACTACTCTACTCTACTCTTGATTAAGTATACATATATAAGTAATATATACATATAGGTTTATCGAACTTCGGCCGCTAGTATTAATAAATTTAACCATTAATAATTAATGTATAGAGACGCAAAATAATTTCGGAAATTATAAGATAACAAATAATCCCTTTGAATCGAAATGTTAACTATTTACCTGCGAACATTTTCCCTTTGCGTTGTGTATTACATCAGAGTTAATTTACTTGCATCTTGTTTTCAAATGAATTGTACAATGTTCATATACCTTAAATATAAATTTTTTGAATTGTTTATGTGTGCAAAATAACGTTCTCTTGTACCAGCAAGCTTTGACGTTTTAGCATTAACATTAATTTTGTTAGAAAATAAGTTTTAAATTATTTTCTGAACGTCGATGCTCGTGTTCGCACCAGCTATATTGCTCTTTCTATTCAACCAAATTATTCATTGAAGCAATATTCATAACATTCCATACGCATGAATCAAGTCAAATTATTGTACACTGAAGCATTACATTTGATATTTTGCATCCTAGCTTTCAATCCTTGACGTTCTTAAAATTTATTTTACTGCAAAAATAAATAAATATACGAACACTCGCCCTTCGTGCCAAAACGTAATTATGAAACAGCATGGTACGAATACATACGATATCGAATATTGTTTTTTATTACGAAAATTAAATTTAAATTTAAATTTACATATTTCTCAATTTGAATTTGTCGTGTTTTCCTGTTAAAATATTGTTCGTTTCTATAAATTACTTGGTAGAATATGAAAATTGATTGTGAATCCGGCTTGTAAATAGTAGTAAATATACTATGTATGGTCTTTGGCGCTGAGCTTTACATACTGTGATTGAGTATTTCTCTGGGCTTGATAATGAAAAAAAATACTGGGAGATCGCTAACAGCTTTACTTTTTTTAAGTACACAGTTTTATTATTTTGATTAAAAAATACAAGAAAATTAATATAATTTTGAACATAATTTCTATTGAACACTATCAAATGATCTTTTATAAAATTTTCTTGAACGAACAACTTTAGGTAAATCTCGTAGGAAGATCCAGCAGTAGTCTGCCATCATAATATGCGAGTCCCACCTTCCCCGATAACGCTCTTCCATTGTCCGAATATCCTGATGAATTCTTTAACCCTGCTCCTCACTAAAATCGGGCAGATTTTGCGGGGAAATCGGTCTAAATTAAAGTGCAGGAATTGAATTTTATGCTCATGTTGCAAGTTCGATAGCATGCCCTTGACAAGCTGGACATGATCGTCAGATTTCTTGTTACAAGAAAATGACTCATAACCAAAAAAACCAGTTTCGAGCTTTGGATTCCACTTCATTTATGGATTTAACAAAATTTGAATTTTTTATGAGTTGTCTAATTTGTGGTCCATCCAAAACACCCGCGATTTTTCTGTACTTACTATTGGAAACTTATCCAAAAAAAAATTGAAACATTCGCCACTTTTGTCAACCGCCTGTGAAAGCATAGTGCGGTCTCGGCTTGCTAAAGGTATGTTAATAACATTTCTTGTGCCAACTTCTAGCACTTCCCCAATTGGCCAAACATTTTGTGACCAAATGGTTTTGTTTGGCACGGCTCGGCTGTCACAGAGACAGATAAAACATGGATACTTTGTGTACCCCCCTTGTTGGCCAAGATGAAAGTTGACCATTTTCAGATCAACACAAACGCTCCAGTTGTGATCTCGGTACTTAATTGTGTCCATAACCTTTGAAACATTAACTTATTCTTCTTTAAATTATTTGTTTCCGTTATGAAGCAAAACACATTTTAAACTTCTTTTACTGCTATCTATAAAAAGACACCAATCACTTGGTTGGTTGTTTTTTAAACAGCAGTCTGGATCAGAGTCTTCACTTGATGTATTTTTTCTCGAGTTCATGAAAATTGGGATCTTCAGAAGATTTATATGTACAGGGTAGAACCTCATTTCTTTGAGCTTATGGTAAATTAGGATATAGCCACTTACTGCGATTTCCAGAGTTGATTCAATTTATTTTAAAAACGCAGAAGTAGCAGTCGACATGTTGGTTTCGAAGTTCTCGTAAATTATTGGTGCTTCGAACTTAACTGCATCCCTTTTTCCACTGGACCATAACCGTAGACATACCATACATTTCGGACATACAATATTAGGAACCCATGGCTTCTCAAGATTACACAATTCTTTTTCAAGTATTCATGATACGCAGTTCTTACAAATTCCGATATGGGTTTTCGATGTTTTTCAAATATAATACTCACCATAAATATAGCAAAAATAATTTGGATTAAGCACACAACGTCTTCTTGACGAAGTCATATCGAAAATAATCAGAAAATATGTTTTTGTGTTCAACAAAAAATGAAAATTTTACCAAAAATGATAAAAAGAGTACAGTTAGCTCTAACTTAAAAACTAAAGCTGTTAGAGAAGAAAATAAAATGCACGACAGGGTCGCACGAACTTGCTCTTATGTAACAGACTAGGAATTTTAAAATCGAATGTTATTAGAGAAAACTGTTCATAAGGATCAAATTATTTTTTAAATTCTTTTAGTAGTAAGAGACGAAAACATAATGCTATCCAAATATGAATTTATGCAAGAACAAAAATTATAAGTCGTTGTAGTCGTTTCTTAAAAAAAAAGCTTTTATGTACAAACTTTTAAAAAGCTTTTTAAGAAAAAATTTTGGTACGCCAATTTAAAGTTTTTATTATTGTTCGAATAAAAATAAAATTTACAAAAAATAAATATTGAGCCGTTTCTGAGATATCGAATTTAAACAAAAAAAAAGTAAAAATAGATTTTTTTTTTCAAAAATTCAAAAAATATTTATTTTAAAGTTTTGAAATGCAATGTGTTTTAGACTTTTTAGAAGCTTCTCTATAAAAATTTTCATTAAGATCCGTTAAGTGGATAATGAGAAATTCAAAATTCGAAAAAATGGTTCTATGGTAGGTACAAGCTGTAATATCTTAATTTCAAAATTTTTTTATTAAATTAAAGATCGTAAAAATTAATTGAAAGAAAAAAAATTTTATCAAAATTCTCGGAACCGTTTTCGAGAAAAATACGATTTTTGAAAAGCATTTTTTTTAATTTTTTAGCATTTGTATGGTAGGTACCTTTATTTTTAGGTAAGATAATTTTTTTTTCTCACATCTTGTAGATTATATTGAGAAACTTTTATTTATCAAGTTTAAAAAAAATCTAGCAAGGGGTTTTCGAAATATTGAGTTTTGAAAAAAAAATTTTGAAGTTTTTTTTAAAAATTCAAAAATTTTTTTTTTGAAAATTTGAGTTTTCATTCAGGTTTTTGGGGAGCCTTATCAAAAAAAAAAATTATCAAAATCGGCTGTACCGTTTTTGAGAAAATCAAAAACAAAAAAAATGGTTCCATGGGGGGTACCCTCAATAACCATTTTTCTGAAAATTTTTTCCAACAAATAACTAGCTTTAATTAAATGAAATTTGTTTGTGTTTTTTTTTTTAAATCTGTCGAACGGTTTTTGAGAAAAAAAAATGTTTATAAAATTTCGAAAAAAATTCGTATGGCAGGTACCGTTATTTTTGGTCTTAAAAAATCAAATCAAAAAACACCCGGGGGGGAAAAATTAAAACCCATATCTACCAAGTTTGAAGAAAATCGGCCGAGTCGTTTAGCTGCAATCGAACGGACAGACAGACAGACAGAATTGCGAGACCCACTTTTTTAGTCTTCGCTATCATCGTAATGTCAACTTTGATCAAAATCTCGAGTTCGATTTTTGTTCCGAATGCATAACTTGCCTTATAGTACCTATAAGTCGCAAGTAAAAATACGTTTGGAGTTGAGATGGAAACTAAAAAAATCCCATGAAACAAACATTTTTTTTTCTTTTGTTGACCTGTGTTATCAATCATCAATGAGATTGAGGTCCGTTGATTCAGATAGAGTCCTATAAGCTGAATCTTGGCGTTGTCCTGTTAGAAATAGAATAGAACATAGAATAGAACTCTGATGGTAGACTCAGCTTTTCCGCTGATCGGCGCATGTTTCTTTTGAGGATGTCAAGTTTATTTTCGTTTTTTTTTTTTGTAAATCACTCCCAGAAGGTTCTCGGTAATTTAGCCGCGATTTCCTAGCTAAATTTGGAACACTTGTTTTGGGATTTTCTTTAATTTTCCGCACAATAAGCCTTTCATCGTATTGAGACAGAATTTTTGTTCGGACTCTGACAAAGCTATTAAGAAGCGTACATTCAAGATATTTCTAACGATCTTTTGAACACTCGAATGTGTTTGCCCGTCAATTTCATCAATTTCCCGCAAAGATTTTCCTTTGGAATGCAAGTTTATAATCAACTTGCATTCCAAAGGAAAATCTTTCTTGTACAAATGTCGGTTTATTGTGTCTGTAATTTGTTAATTTTAACAAATTACTAAAAAAATAAAAAACTGTGGGCCATATTGCGAGGTAAATTAGAATACATTTTTATATATTGTAAAGTAAAATAGAATAGCTAAAATAGAAGTAAATTTACGCTCATTTTTGTGAGTAGAAGTAATGCATTTTTAAAGTACATATCTTAACTGTTACTTTGTTTTGTTTAATGTTATAATAGTTTTTTTTTCAACGCTCACCACGCTCAATGTAATTTGAAGCGAAACGTCGGGGTGAGTACGGTATAGATACGGTATATAGTATTTTTAATATTTATAATTTATACATGGCTTATCCGAAATTCAAAGTAATAATGTCATACCTGGTGGAAAATAACTAATTAAAATTATTAAATCACAGGTTTTACTGCACAGTTTCTAATAGCAAGTTGATCAATATCAAAACTCGATTACACACCAATAGATGAGGATGGTAGTTTAATTTCGTAGCAGGAAAATGATGAATGCATAGCGATTAACACGCCGGCCACGTCGTCGCCTCTAGATAAATTACTTTTAATTTGGCATCTGTCTTTACGGAAAATGTAAAAAACTCATACTGACACGATGATGAGGAGAGGTGAAGTTTATTTAGCTATGTACGTATACCATCAACGTGAGAGAAGTTTTTATTTTTTTTATGCTGAAACTGAAATAGAAACTGAGCTTAAGAGAGGAACCGGTTTTATGTTCATGTTATTGATGATTTTTTGATTCGTATTTTCAAAAGCTGCCTTATTAAAATAAAATATTCACTTGAAATGTTAATATAAAGTTTTAAATATTTTTGGGTTCCGTGTGTTTTGTCAAATAGAATATTGGAATTCCCAAGTATCTTCAGTTCCTTGTTTAAGTTTGTTTGTTAGGTGCTTTGTTTCCTGTCATTCCAAGTTAATTTTGGGGTAAGGTAAGGCTGTTTTGTATATCTACGCGAATCTAGGGTCTTTATTGAAAGTGAAATCTTAAGAGGCATATGTTCTGAAAATGTCTTAACTCCGACTTAAAAATTACTCATAATATTGTTCCACGTTCCAAATACGAAGCAGTAGTCAATAACAGAGCAGTCGGTACCTTTAATGGAAGCTTATTATCCTCAGAGTCTCTTCGGCAACTTCCATTCAGAACATGACAGTTGAATGCCGCACGATTGTTGACCCTTTCCTATCACAAACTGAATCTATAGATTTACGGTTCCCGTTTGCAGATAGGGAAGTGTGCACTGCTGTAGTTATTTTGTTACAAACCAATCCTGGCATTGAAGTCTCCAATGAGCATAAATAATATTTGTTGAATCAACATCATGCATGTTGTCACACAATTTCTCAAAACTCTCTGTGTAACTGCAAAAATGATACGAATATATCGTGACCTATTCTAAACTTTTCTTGCGCTGGCTAATTTCAGTGACTTGAAATATGTCATATTAAAAAAAAAATTAAAAAAAAATTTGGTGTTGCAACAGCTCGAACTGAACCAAGACCTAGTGACTCACAACTCTCAACCATTCCTGTGTGCGTGTTACCAGGAACGGAGGGGACCTACAATTTTCTGCCAATTCCGAACGGCTAATGAGCAGTACTTTCCATGACTATAGATATACTCTTAGAGGTTTTCTCATTTCCTCGCTAGAGGCAGTTCACCCCTGAAAAACTTTTTTGCAGCAGCTGGAACGAACTCGAGACTTTCCGCATGACAGTCCAACGTACTTACAATTATGCCAAGGGGTACAAATACATAAGATATTGCTATTTATATTTATCACTTCCCTCGCCAAGAAATTACTTAAGGTAAGACCGACAGCCCTATTAAAAATGTGAACTTCCAGTGGATACAATATTTTTCTATGAGAGGCAGTGAAAATCTGAGTAAGTAGCTGGGCGAAACATGTGCCTTAATAGAAACAAGCAGCATAGATTCTAGCAGATGTGGACATTTTTAAAGCACTGCTGATTTCCTACCCTTGCACTCAATTTCAGTAGATCTACTGCATTGTCCGCTAAATCAAATCTATGTACTGCACTTTTTTGTAATTCCTGTACTCTCAAACTGCTATAGTGAAATCATTTTAAAAATAATCCGCTGTACCTACATTTTCTTTAAATGCAACCATCTTTGCGAACTTCCCATAAACTCAAATGACGTAAGAAATTAGTCGGTTGATTTAATTCATAAAAAATTTGTTGATACTTTTGCCTTGTTTCTCCATTTTGCAAAACTGTTAAGTATCTTAGTAACTCCGCAGCAATACATAGTGTCAATACTTTTGAAAATATTATTTTTCAGAAGGAAAAGAATACTGGCAAGAATTTTGTTGAACAGCGTTTAACTTTCCCGGATTAGTTCATAGAACAAATTTGTATGATTAATTTAAAATTTTGTAGCTTAAGTTTGTATACCTGTTTTTCAAAACTATAAAATAAATAAACTTTGTATTTATATTTTAAAATATTCATCTACTGTGTTTTTGCATGATGTAGTGCTCAATTTTTTAGAAGTGGCTGATAAATATGCATGTATGTATAGTTGTCGGTTTCGGGGCCTTAGTTAAACATTTTCAAAACGCAAATTTCACTCTTATCCACCTTAAAATCCTTACCCGAATAGGACGAATCTATGGCGAACTCCTGTTTTTGGCAAATGATGTATCAATTGATTTTTCTCCACTAACTTCATATGCAATGTGCACTGTGCAGTCATAATTTTGTGCTGCTGACAACATTTTTATATGGGGCACAGTTGCGCCGATGATGGCACCATAGGGTTTTGCGTCATATTTTATGAATATATTTTCTAAAGCAGTAACCCTTGGCACAATGGTAAATGCGTTGGACTATCCTGCAGAAGGTCTTGGGAACGATTCTCAACCACTGCCAAATGATTTTCAAGGAATAACTGGCTCTTGCGAGGAAGTAACAACTCCTCCTCTATCTCCTCCCAAGAAAAGTGCAGCTCATATTATCCGTTCGAGCTCGGTATAAAATTGAAGGTCTCCTCTATTCCTGGTGGCAACACGCACACAGAAATGGTTGAGGTTGGTAAGTCACTAGGTCCTGATTCTCTGCGTGCTTTTGCAACATCAAGTATCAATATTAATAACTATCTAACTACCTAATCGCATACGCAAAAACTTAGAGCAATAGTGTTCTTAAGAATCGTTATTGAAGTTGTATGTACGAGTATGTTTATTTAGGTACTATATACTCTACTATATTTTGACATTGTAATTCATTGTACAGCCTTGAGTAGAGAACGACATTTAATTTATGGATGCAAAACAAAAACTCGGACATCGCTCTCATCAGTGAGACCAACGTCACCAGACGCAACAACATCGACTTGGAAGAGATGAAACCCTTATCATCACCAGTGTCTATTTAAAGTGCCAATCCAGCATGAGAAATATTCACAATAACCTCCAAATTCTCAACGGTGTCCTCGAGAGAAGCACAGCGGTGATTTCAATGCCAGGCATCACATGTGGCTGGATATTATGATTTCACCTGAGGGCAAGGCGATTGTTGACTGGCTGGACGCTAACAACGACCAGCACTCCTTAGTGGTTGTTTCACAACACAAACCCACCTTTCCCAGAACACCATCAACGCTGGACCTCTTCCTGGCTTCCTCGAACCTAGTGCACACTCTTCCGGAAATCCGGAATTATGTCTGTACATTATTGCATAGTGACTCGGACCATGAAGCTGTTCAACTATCGATTAACCTCAACCAACCGATACTCCTTACAACAGAAGCTCCTGAGAATTTCATTAATTTCAGACGGCTGGATATTAATAGACTTCACAGAGACATAGAAGACAGCTTAAATCTCCCACTTTCAGACAAGAATCTTCTGGATATCGAAATCGATGCAGCAATTGTCAACTTTGAACATGCCGTATCTGATGCTCTGGACAAGCAAAAACAGTCTAAAACGTCAAAAGATAGGTACCAGCACCTTCCCGAGTACGTTAAAAACTCTATGCTCACAGACAGCGTCTAAGAAAACGTCTCCAGCGGATCCATCAAAGTGAACTGAATACAACAAACAGAAACTGCCAAATAGTTTGGAATGAGCTACAGCAAGTCAACATCATGTTCCGGAACTCCATTAAATACCACAATAATATCCAGTACCAGAAAAGATTACAAGCAATCAAGCCAGGACCAGATGCTTTCAAAAAATCAATATGATCATTGGAAAACAGCCACAAGTACCGGAAACCATCATCAGCAATGATACTGAAGCTACCTCGGTCCAAGACAAGGTGGAAGCATTCGCCGACTACTTCGAAGGAAACTTCACACCGAGCCCACCTACTGACCCAACTTTCTTACGAAAGTTGAGGCAACAGTTTAACAAACACTGCAACCAAATCCGGATAAAATAAATAATAATGTTATCAATCCAGCAAATGATCCCACCGATAGTCCACATTTGTGCAATCTAGAGGAGGTTGTAGAAATCATCGGCAATTCTAGACCAGATGTTGTCTTCTACTACATCCTGAAAAAGCTGCCACAGGCGGTAATGATTTTCCTCACAATCATTTTAAACAACTCCATCAACAACTGTTACTTCCCCCAGACGTGGAAAACAGCGAAGATTGTGCCAATTCCGAAGAAACCAATTTAGTTTTCAACTACAGGCCAACATCACTTCTCAACAACATCAGCAAATTACTGGAAGAATTAATCTTACGAAGACTGAAGAAATTCTGCTGTGAAAATTCAATCATCCCTGACATGCAATTCGGCTTTCAAGAAAAACACTCAACCTTGCATCCACTGGTAAAATTCCAACACGATATCACCACAGCCCTCAACAGTAATCGTGTCACCGTCATCATACTTATCCTGCACTCAAGAAATGTTCTGAAAAAGGCCAGCTGGGCCTTCAGCCGTTTGCACCCACTGCTGAAAAGAAGATCAGGTCTTAGCCAACCGACAAAGATATTAACCTACAAGCAGCTCCTGCGACCAGTGATCAGCCAATCCATCCCAGTCTGGTTTTCCATCTTGAAGACAGCTATGAAGGAACTTCAACTATTCGAAAGGAAGATACCGTCAACGACAGAAACACTACAGGAACGAGCATCTCTACACAGAAGCCAATTTAATCATACTGAACAAATATCTAGTTCATTCAACGAAGAAACTAATGGGGAACATCATCAACCACTCGAATCAGCTTATGAGAAGGATGACCACAGAACCCGAGCCGAGGTACCTCAGTGTGATGGAAACTCTGGATGACAACGTAATCATGGATAACGAGGAAGTACGAGTAGTCTCGTTCTACGCTGACATTGGGTCAGCCTACTACCGCACCGCGGCTAAAACGCCATCCCTGCCCACAACCCACAAAAATCACCACTGACAACCAGGAATGAACACCCTGAGGACAATACAGTCAACCGACATTTTAAATTTAATTTTTTTTCGTCATGTAAATTTTATATAAAAACAATTAACATTTATAACAATTATATAGTTAGGCCCCCTATGAGCCAACAAATGTAAATTTTCATACATATGTAGTATCTTATTAGTTGTAAGCCAAATTGTAAATAGTATGTTCAATAAAACAAAATTGAATTGAATTGAATTGAATTGAATTGGTACTATGTATATTTTAATTTTTCTTTATTAGTTTTTGATCTTTATTTATTCTTGGAGGAATCGTCAAGAGACATGTCATGAAAACTTTTACAAAAATTATTCTTCCCAATTAAATTGAAGTATCAAATTCAATTAGAACAAATTGCCTTACCTGAATCTATTTTATGTCGGTATCAATTCAATATTATCTACCTACCAAAACTTATCATCTGAATACTTATAGAGCTGCAAGCATGTAATGAACTTCCATTAATTTTACACATTCCCATTACAAATATTTGGTTTCAACCTATCTCTGTTCATTTAATAACTCGCAAATTTATGACAGAAACTTTAAGCACCTTATAGTAACTCTCTCTGGAATTTAGTTAAAGAACAGCTACAGATTTAAAGCTTTATAATAGGATTACTATCGCAGAATGCATATAAACATCACATAGATTTTATAGGTAGACTATAGTTTGTTCTTCTTCATTGATGGCATCAGAACGATAATGGGAAATCACATTATACCCTGAGATCCACGGAACAACATCACCGTTAATGGTAATTGGGAACTAAAAAGTGATTATGCGATCGCACACAGATATACCAGCCCCCATAAGCGAACGCATTGACAGTTTTTAAACTTAATGCTCTAAAATGTAAAAATAAAAGCCTCTTTTATCCTACACCGTACATATACACTATCATATCATGGAAACCCATTTCCTGCAGACATACTCCACGAACCCGCAATCCTAAACGAGGCCATAAAACCCAGCATATGACACTAAATTGCACATACATTCATATAAACAACATAGGTATATTTCCCACATCCCTTCCTGTCACCACATTTTCTGATAAAGGATTCTAAAATGTCAAGTCACGTACAGTTCGCCATTCCACGATATGTTGATGTCGGGCGCCATTACATTGCAAACCTAATTCCGCAAACAAAAATTTAATTACATAATTTCAGCGGAAAATTGTTTATGTTTAAAATTTAAAACATGGCCGTACGCCTGAACGACATTCAACAAATCTAAAATCTCCCTTTCCAAAAACCCAAATCCACCACTAAGAAGCTTAATGTGATGATTTTTGACAGCAACCAAAATGCCTCCCCATCACCATACGTCACTTTGCTTTGTGATTGGAAATTGTGTTCCTTTTTGTCACTTGAGATGATATCACCATCGTAAAATGGAGTGCTACGAGTACAAGAAGAGGTGTACTAGTGCAGTATCCAGTGATTGTAGCAGAAGAAGTAGAAGGCATCGGTAGGAGATGCATACTAAAAGCAACATCCTCTGTGGTGAAAGGAAATTGAAATTCAATAGACTAAAAGGAGAACTTAGTAATATGCTAATGTAGCACGTTTACGCAAACTGACACATTTTACCGTTTTATTTTCTCATTCCTCTCGCTGTCGCTTCTCGCCTCGATGCTGTCCTTGGTTCATAACATGCAGGCAAGGCACCAAGGGACTAGTTTTGTGCAGTCACATATGTTTGTACGACATTCAAGCTGACAGCTAACTGACAAAGCTTTGACGTTCAGCGAAACGACTGCTTTTAGTGGTATTGTTAATGGATCGGCATTGGCATCGGCACACAAGCCACAATATGTCTGAGATGTATAGAGGCCACCTACTGAGTGAATGAGCGTTGAACGTAGGCGGTGTAAGGATATTTATGCAAGTTTCTGGGACGTATTTGGATTTTTGTGTTCTGCAAGGCGGCGAGATACATATACATTCTAAAAACTTTAGGTTAAATTGGAATAGATGGCGTAATACGAGTATTTATACAGTAAATTCCATCAATCAAATCTCTATGGGGTTATGTAGAAAGCATAGCTGGGCACCGTTAATCAAACAGTTAACTTCGTTAATCGTTAATCCGCTACTAAAAAAGTTAGCTTCGTTATACGTTAAAGCGTTAAATTTCGGAAGAATTAACGCAAGTTAACGTTAATCGTTAATTCGTTAACATGTGATAAAAATTGCATTTTTTATATTTTTTTACTCTGAGCACCGGCGCTAAGTAATGCCGGTCGTCCACTAGGCGATCAACGCACAAATTTCGAATTCAACTCTCAAATTTATTTCACTTTTGACGCTTGAGTTTTTTGTTTAGCGTGGTTCGTTCAACGCGTTTCCCAACGAGTGATCCTTGGTTAAGTGTACGAAGGTATCAACTCGTTCATCAACTGGTTGAGCAACAATATCGAAAACGCAGTTGATCAACTCGAAAAAAAATTTTGTCTGTTAAAATCGAACAAGTTTATCAACTAGTGTACGAGGTTATTCAACATTTGAGTAAGTTGGTCAACTAGGTGTACGGAGCTATTCAACACTGGAATAAGTTTTAAGCGGGGTTAATCAACATATGGGAAAGTTGGTCAATTATGTTTACGGGGTTCCAAACGTATTTTGTTCAACTTTAGTTGCTCAACGTGAATTACGTAAGTTTCTGCACTAGTGTAAGAGGTTGTAAATTCGTTTATCCAACGAAAGAGTTTAATAAAAAGTTGAACGAAGTTGGTTAAACTTATCGCGCACATAATGGACGACCGGCATAATGAAATGATCAAACGAATCTCTTCGCAGTTTTCTCACTCGCACGCGCCGTCAAAATATGATACGTCCCTAGCTGTTTTTGTTTCACCCGCGCACGCTCCGCACGGCACTTGTCTCATACTTGTCTGAAAATGTTTTTCGCGCCGCGCGGTAAATAGTAGGCATTGGATTAACGATTAACGGACTTAACGTGGATTAACGGATTTAACGTGTTCGTTAACATTTTTAAAAGTTAACTTAAAAGTTAATCCGTTAATCAAAATTTTAACTTCGTTAATTAACGATTAACGGATTAACGATTTAATGCCCAATAGAAATTGGGGATAACGGTATCATTTTTTTGTATTTAAGAGAGAATTTATTTATTAAGCGTTTGGCGAACATAAACATTGCATAACTTTTGGAACTTAACTCTTACGTAATGTTGAACAGTTTGAGAATGGCCGTCTTTATACTTATTTCGGCCACTGTAGTTTGGTTCATGTGATTTATGAAACTGAAATAAGTCTTCATCTTAACATTTGATTTCAAACCTTAACAGAACGACAAAATATATCAAACCCAATACAAACTGGTTTGTTCGAATCAAGAGTGATTCGGTTCAGAGATTCCGATGTTATAAAGCCAACCATACTGAGGAAAACCGGAATGAGTTCAAACAAGAAAGAAGGATCTTAAACGGCCATATCCAAACTTCTCTTCAATGACTTGCATCTTTTCCGTTCACAAGAGAAAGCCAATTTGCGTGCGCACAGTTTGCTGTTAATTCCACGCTGCCAGAAAATGTTATGCTTAATGCACACTAATCCCCTCCGCTGGAAAAAAATCACTGCGTAAGCTTTTCAATCTGGCCTATTTGACTGGTCTCTTCGAGTGGATAAAAAAGCATTTGTCCAGCCTATTCCTAAAAAAGGAGAAACTACTTCTCCTCAACCTATCTTCCAATTGTATCACAGATCCCCTTTTGTCATGATAAACAGAAAACAAGGTCTGCTCATTAGATTTTTGACAGTTCTGCTCTGACGTCAAAATCATCTCGCTGGGAAATTAGATAGAAGAAAAAAATTCATTTCATGCGATAGTTCTTATTATTTTTTTATTTTTACAGTTTATGTCTCTTGAAAATAATTTGTTTAAATGCTTTATCCTAAAATAAAGTCTACATTTAAAAAATATTTTTTTTACCCTTATACTCGTATCTAGAGACACAGCTTCTGCTTTTTTAAGGTGAGTTTCCATAAATTTTCCTTGTGTATGTAGAACTTCTTTATTATTTATCATAAGAATACTTTCTAGTACTCTTTTAAGGAACATAGTGCTTGGTTTTTTAAGTCCTCCTTCAGATTTTTCGTTCACCCAAGTAAAACTTTAAGAAGTATTTTGGTCGTTGCGTTGGTCACTTTCCACTTCTTTATAAGGAAACCTGCGTGCAATTCAAGGGCACCTTCACCTTTTTTTAACTCGTCGTATTCAAATTCTGATATTTCTTCTTCTGTTTGTAGATCGACCTCCTGGTCTTCATCATCGTCAGCTTCCGGGTCCATTCTTGATGCAAACACTTTGGATAGCATTTGTGCTACAAGTTGATCATAGTTGTAATGCTATTGGGACAAACACAATTCTCCAGATTTTCCTGATCACAATCTTCTTCTGTTGAGCGTTTTAAATAACTGTTTAAAACGAAGTTAATGAATTATAAAGAATAGCTTATGATTAATTCAATTTATTTACTTTTCAAAAGCATCCAAACATTCATTCACGATCTTTTTGTTTCCTCTGAGTTCTTGTCTCTTGTCTCTAGACGATTGTTTATGCTCAATTGGCAATTTTTTGGATCGAACTGAACCGATATTCAAAATTCTTTTATCTTTAAAAGTATATCCTGAAGTCTATAATCACTCTCAACAAAATGTTCCCAAGCAAACCCGACTATTTATCAAGGAATATTTGTTTTTAGAAATAGAAATTTCCAACTAAACAAACTCGAATGTCAAAATCGGAGATGATTCCTACGTCATCACTTTTCAAGATGGCGACATATCAGATACAATAAGCATACCTTGTTTTCTGTTTATCATGCCCTTTTGTAGAATGAATACATATTCGATGCAGTCAAAAGGCTGCAGGTTACCTAGTTTTCTTCAACGATGCAAGAAACTGTTTACCACTTCTGATTTGGCCGTAATTTATAAAGCTTTTATTTCCGTCAAGCTTGAATAAAACTCCATCGCTTTTACAGGTGCTTTAATAACTCCACTTTGATCTTTTAAATAGAATTCTTAATAGAGTTTTAAAATGAAAGAGGACAGTGGCGTATTTGGGGGTGGGGCGAAGGAGGTGGTCGCCACGGGCGAAATATTCTACCTACCCTACTGTAAGGTAATTTCATGGGTTACCCATTATTTCATCGTTATTTTTATGATCAGTATTCTAATGAAATAGCCAGTTGCACTATAAAAACAATTCAACGCGCTTTCTTATAATGAACTGCGGTCGACACTGTTTAGTATAGAGATCCTTTCTTAAGACTAAGCTAACTTTATTTTACCTCCCATTCTTATAGTCAGCACTTTTCAGAACCTCTTAAATTCTTTCCTATTTTCCTAACGCTCGAATTGTTCTTACCATTTTAAGGTTGGTCAAAACCCCTTTAGTAAGCAAAATTAAAAAACAAAAGCAGATAATTTCTTCTAACATAAATCCCACATTCTTTAATCAATCCTCCGATAGATTAAATTTTTTAAATTCGACCCTGTTTTCAAAAGCAAATATGCAAAATGACAGTGTACTGGCGGCTGTTTTTTTATATGTTTCTGATACTACGACGCAAGAATTTGTGTAATATCGAGTCAGTAGTGTTCAAAACGCGACAATTTCGCATTGCCATGCATGGAATTCAAATGTACTCCTTGAACTCGTAGAAGATGATGCATCCAGCTGCAGCATGAGTGTTTTGCAGGCGTCGCCATCAGTTACTCATCCATATATGTATATTTATTCATCACCCAGCATGGCCCCCTAAGCACTTATTAATGGTGTCATGTTGTCGTAGGCGAATATCCTTGCATCCCTGCTTCTGTTGCAAGAAAACAACGATGCAAAGTAGAATATGTAGTCAACGTATTCAATATGCCGGAGCCTATAAACCATGCCGAGCCTTGGTTTTGTTGTTTTCTCAACTGACTGAGTATTGCTGGAGCAAATGTGTATGTGTGTTTGGAAGATCCTTGTTCGTTATGACATCAGCTCAATAACGGGAATAAATAGTACTCACTCTCGAATGATATGTGAATGAGCGCACAAATATACGACTGTTCTGCAATATCTTTCAACTTGGCTTAAGTTTCCTTTTGTCGATGTCGGCAGTGTGGCATTGGTCTACAAAAACACCATAGTGCTGGATGCTGCGTCAGGGGTTGATGAACTGAAAAATCAGTTCAAGGAACATTGCCAGAAACTTAATTCGGGTAACTACATGACTGAAATATTTTGGCACATTTGGACCGATTCCAGAGATCATTTATATGGTTGAGACAGGGTTTGGAGCAACTAACGACCCACTAACTGATGTTATTTCATACATGTATGTATGTATGCGATAGGGACTGAAATGTTTAGTTAACAGTAATCGTTTTGAGTTGAATTGGAAGCCAAATCAAAGTGGACTAAAGAGAAGGGGTCGAATATTGTACGCATAATGAAACGGTTGTCCTTTAGAAATTGGACATATTTCAATGCAAAGGGGGGGATCGATGGATTTGGCTTGTGAACGTGTGGCTATGGGAATGGGAAGTATGTTAAACAGAATGCAGTGCAGAATGGATGAGTTATTTTACTGCAGCTGCTCCATTTTTATGTTTGATTTATTACTGTTTGAAACTAGACCAACTAGAAGATTCGAAGATTTGAATCATAAGACATTAATCATGTGTCACTCATAATGGCTACATCATCGCACAATTAAAATGGTTCATTGTCTAATTTGAAATTTTCAATGGAGAGTACTGTTGATTTTTAAAATCTTGAAGTGATAGTATTTTTTAGCGTCAGATTTGTTAAAAAAATCTCTTTAGGTATAGGGCCTGGTGACTTCTTTTTATTTAACTTTTTATTGCAATAATAATTTTTAAAATAATGTACATACTCGTACATACCTACTCGTAGGTAGCAAATAATTTTAGATACTAGTACGGTCTAGAACGCCAACAAACCCACGATTTTTGGGAATTTTTTTCTCGAAAACTTTATTAGTTAATAACATATTTTTTTTTTTTTTATTATGAATACATGCGTCAAGAGTACGAAAAGTTTTTTTTAAATTTTCGAATTTTGGCCAAATTTATAGAGGGCCCAACGTCGACTCATCAAAAAACACATTGTCCCATTGCGGACAATTAATCTCAGGATTGGCTGGACTGAAACAAAAAAAAAAGTGGGTTATTTAAAGGAAGGTTTTTTACGAGACAATTTACCACAATTTGTTTAAAAAATAAAAACGAAAAAAAATGTCAAGCTTTGAAAAAAAAAAAATTTTTTGGAAATTTTGTTGGCCGTTTTTGGGTCGCCATTTTGTGGTTCATAACTTTTTGGTGAAATTGTGGTAAATTGTCTTAGAAAACATAAAAACAATCAAGTTGCAGCAAGTTTTTTGAAAATCGGTTCAGTAGATCCGGAGATTAACTGTCCACAATGGGACAGTGTGTTTTTTGATGAGTCAACGTTGGCGCCCTCTATAATTCGGCCAAAATTAGAAAATTCAGACAAAAAGAAATTTTTTTGACGCACATATTCCATATTTAAAAAAAAAATTATGTTATTACCTAATAAATTTTTCGAGAAAAAAAATCCCAAAAATCGTGCGTTTTTTTGGCGTTCCAGACCGTACTAGTACCTTTAATATTATAATATATGAATACAAATGTAAGATACATAGTGAAATAAATAATATACCTGCAAATTGTATATAAACACTTAACAGAGAAGTTAAGTTTATCCGTTTTTGAAGATTGTCATACCTAAATGCAAATTCTCTACATCGCATACTGACTTGAAGAAGATGTATGATCTTGACGTGAGATCAGTGATGCCAGACTTTTAAAGCGTAAAATCCCAGAATGAATAGAAAAAAACCCTTTTATCCCACGGTGTTACAAGAAAAAACCCACAAATATCCCACGAAGTGTAAAATCAAAAATTTATAGTTTTTTTTATTATAATCCATTTTAAAATAAAAAAAAAAAACAAGTTTTTTATAACAAAACATACTTACGAGTATTTATTATTCAGTCTTCAACAAACTTAAAAATAAAATAAAATTAACAATAAAAAACAAAAAATCACACATTCAGTCTGATAAAAAAAAAAACCAAAAAAAAAACTCATTTCACACCTAGGCTAGGACCGCACTCGTGATTTTTCGTCGAGGCGATTAAAAAGTCGTAGTCGCTACAAATTATTGTCATGCACGCACTTGCGATTTTTTGCCGCGCGATTATTTAATCGCGGAAAATAAAACACACTACTTTTTATGTGAGTGCACGCATTTGCTACAAATTAGTAGCGACAGAAAAATCGCTTGAAAAAATACATAGAACTGTGTCTTACTTTTTGCGACTAAAAAATCGCATGTGCGTGCATGCCAATTTCTCTTTGCGACTACAATTTTTAAGTCGTAGTAATTTAAATCGCAAGTGTGGGCATATCCATTTGAGTACATGTGTTTCATTTAAGTTTACGATAATCGCATCGCAAGAAAAATGAAACAAATTGCGACTTTTAAATCTTCATGATTTGTTGGTAGCAAGTGCGTTCATTCTCATTTAAATTCATGTGTTCTATTTTTGCGACTAAAAAATCGTGCGATTGAAATCGCAAGTGCGGTCTTAGCCTAAACCTTAAAAAAAAAAAACAAAAAACTTATTTCACACTTAACTTATAAGAAAATCATGTATGCAGTTATAAAAACTATAGGTATCAGTTCTTATAACTGCATACATGATTTTCTGAACATTATTACATTTACATATTTTATGTGTATATTTTTTAATTATGCTCCTCCTTAATTTCAAAATTGTAGCAGTAAATATTTTTGGCCTGGAAGCATGATCTTAATAAGCAAAATGCCAATTTGATTCAAAAGATCGGATATTGAAAAATTTCTACTGCTAAACAGTAGAAAACAATAAATGCTATATTTGAGCCAAGAAATTGAAGTTGACCAACAACAGCATCCTTAAAAGGCATTCGGTTGATTAGTTCTGAAACGGAGGATTTATAAAAATTCTAACAATTTGTTTTTAAATCTGCTCTTTCGGCGCTGTCCAACTAGATCAAGGAATCCTCGTATTATAGACCCAAAAATATATTTTCTGTAATATACAACGTATTATTATTTATTAGTAAGATTTAGTTAGATTAGTAGGAATTTTTTTTAACAAACGAAAAACGAAAATTCTCATTATGAAAAAACCCTTTTTTTTGTTCTACGAGCTTCAAAAAAACCCTTTATCCCTTTTTGCTTTTTTAAGACCAAAAAAACCCACAAAAAGGGATAAAACCCACGATATGGCATCACTGCGTGAGATCACGTTTTCCGCAATTTTTAAAGTGAAAAATGAAAAGAAATAAAATGCACGACTGGGTCGCACGAACTTGCTCCTATGTAAAAGACTAAGAATTTCAAAAATGAAAGTTATTAGAGAAACTGTTCATAAGCATAAAATTCATTTTTTAAATGACTAAAAAAAACTTCATTAGTAGTTAAAGGTAAGAATAGGATGCCATGTGATTCAAACAAATATAGATTTATGCAAGAACAAAAATTATAAGTCTTTGTAGTGGTTTCTTAAAAAATAAGGTTTTATATAAGAAAATTTTAAAACATTTTTAAGAAAAAATGTTGGTACGCCAATTTGAAGTTTTTATAATTTTATGAATAAAAATTAAATTTACAAAAAAAGTATTCAGCCGTTTTCGAGATATAGAATTTTCAAAAAACAAAAAATTGATTTTTTTTTTCAAAATTCAAAAACATATTTTTCTTAAAGTTTTGAAATGCAATATTTTTTAAACTTTTTAGAAGCTTCTCTCTACGAAATTTCATTAAAATCCGTTGTGCTAATAATGAGAAATTAAAAATTTTAAAAAATCGTTCTATGGTAGGTACAGTCAGTAATATCTTGTTTTCAAATTTTTTTTATTAAATTGCAGATATTAAAAAATAATAGAAAGAAAAAAATTTAAGCAAAATTCTCGGAGCCGTTTTCGAGAAAAATACGATTTTCGAAAACCATTTTTTAACATTTGTATGGAGGGTACCGTTATTTTTAGGTAAAATGAATTTATTTTTCTCATATATTGTAGATTATTTTGCCAAATTTTTATTTATCAAGTTTTGAAAAAATCGAGCATGAGGTTTTTTAAATATTGAGTTTTCAAAAAAAATTTTGAAAGTTTTTTTAAAAATCCAAAAAAATTTTTGGAAAATTTGAATACACAATAATATTCAAACTGCTGGGAAGCTTTAGCATAAAAAAAATGATCGGTGGTACCGTTTTTGAGAAAATCAGAAACAAAAAAAATGGTCCCAAGGTGGGTATCAAAACTACTCATTTTTTGGAAAATTTTTTTCAACCATTACCTAGGTTTAACTAAATTAAATTTTTTGAATTTTTTTTAAGAAAATCGCAGGGACAGTTTTTGAGAAAAAAAAATATTTATAAAATTTCGGAAAAAAATCGTATGGCAGGTACCGTTATTTTTGGTCATAAAAAATCAAATCAAAAAACATCCGGGGGTAAAAAATCAAAACCCATATCTACCAAGTTTGAAGAAAATCGGCCGAGCCGTTTAGCTGTAATCGAACAGACAGACAGACAGACAGACAGACAGACAAACAGACAGAATTGCCAGACCCACTTTTTTCGTCTTCGCTATCATCGTAATGTCAACTTTGATCAAAATCTCGAGTTCGATTTTTTTTATGAATGCATAACTTGCCTTATAGTACCTATAAGTCGCAAGTAAAAAGAGAGGCTTGGGAAGAATATAAATAAGATAAAATGCGAGTAACATAGAGTTATAAATATAATTACATTTAACATCTCGTCTAGTTTCCAAGGTTTTAAGCTAAGCAGTATACACCTACTTTGATAAGATTGGAAAGCATTCTCCGAACAGCCATAAATTTACTAGATGTATCTTTTATCTTTTACAGACGACATTGGACAGCAAACACATAAAGCATTCTCCAATAAAGACCGCATTTAGGATATTAAATTTCTTAGAGTTTCTTTTTATGAAGCCAACATTTTGTTAGACATACCCAAACATAAGATTTTTAGATTATTTGGAAAACAGTTCAAGATTGTTAATGAAAAGAACGACTAAAAAGGCTTCGAAATTATTTACCTTGAAGAAGTTTTGATAAGTGGTAGATAATCTTTGAAGTCTTACAACCAATTTTGACACACAGTAGTGTTCTTGAGATGTTTTTCAATCCATTTCAGAAGGTTTGAATGAAATCCTAGCCCCTCCAATTCCTATTATTAATGCATCGTTCTAGACTCTGTTAAGAGCTTTAGTAAGATTAACACCTGTTAAAAAATCCATGCTATTTTTCAAAATAAATTTTGTCTAACGCTTCTATTAACAATGCACATAAAACATTCAATAATTTGTAGCTTTAAAATGGGCTCTTAAATTTAGAATATCTTATTTAGAACTCAATAGATATAAATTGATTTCATTTCGACCCCTTAATATTTTAACCGAAGTATTTCAATTCATACTGATCGGTGAGAAAGTGTGAAGGCAAAAAATATTCAGTTATAATTTTGACCTATGTATTATTGCCTAAAGTCCATTTCTATGCAGTTAATGAAGTAAACCTGTAGTAGAGTTTCTAAGAATAACTTATTTCAAAACACGATAGATGTATGAACAACTTTCCACTCGGTGCGTTGTAAGGCTTTAACATCTTTTTAGGAATCTTGACAACAAAAAATTCAAAATTTCGAGCTGAATATTTTTTGCTAACACACATTTGCTCTCCGATCAATAGGATATGAAATAAATAAGTTTTAAAAATATAAATGGTTCGAAGGGGCTTTTATACATATATGTATATCATCGCAATCATTTGCAGATACTCATATAATGTACGTTTAGACATAATGTATTCATAGGCGAACGTAACATGCATAATTATAATACACAATGGATTCGGTGAGACAAGAGTGAGCTTATTAAAAATGTATGACCGATCACCTTCTGAAAGCATTAGGAATGTGGAAACAAGAATTTATTATTTATAAGCCTTATATGCATTTTGGAAGTTGTTTTTAAGTAAGACAATTTAATAATGTATGAAGCAATTGTTTTATGAATTCCAAATAATCTTTACAGCATCAATGGACTAAATAAAAATGTTTTAATAGCAATGAACATAACATAAAATAAGTAATTGAAATTTATCAATCAAATATTGCTTAAAGTCGTCCACTTTGTCTTATTTTGATTGACTATGCATGTAATTGTTGAAAAAATTCCGCAAATATAAATGAGATTATCCCAGAAATACCAATACTTTAAACTTTACATATAAAGTTAGCATGACACTTTTTTATTTGTGGTCAAAAATATAGTTTGAATATAACAGTAATTAACGCATGATTACAGTTTAAAAGTCGTAAAAAAATACCGTTTTGTATTCGTTAAAATATTCGAACCCGATGAAAACTGATGTTAGGATGCCAGAGAACATGAAAAAATACTTCCGACAGTATCGTCTGTCTGTATCTTGACGTGAAACTTAATAGGTAGAAGCTCGATTCTCAAGGGTTTTGGCAATTCAATAGACGGGAAAACGGGTAATTGTTGTTAGTTTTTTTATTAAATTCTTTCATTATACAAAAGCTGACAATTCTTATTGAAAACGAAGAAGTTGTTGCTTTCTTTGCCATCATTGAATCAAAACCGCCGCCGTGGCTTAGTTCTACCACCTTTCACAACCCAAACCCAAAATCACCACTGGCAACCAGGACCGAATACATCGAGGACAATAAAGTCAAACGACTATTAATTTAATCTTGGCGAGTTTAGTACATATGTATCTAATAATATTTTCTATTTTAAGCCAACTTGTAAAGTCAAGCCCCCTATATGCCAACAATACTAAAATTAAATGTGTCTTATTATACTCTGTTCAACAAAAATTGTCAGTACAGGAAGATCGGACGTTTGACTCTCACTCTGGTTTCATTGGCTTGCATAAGTGTGTCGCCTTTTAAAGCTCTCACAGGGTTTCCCTAGTTTAAATTATAAATCGCCAACACTCAACATACTCAACTTCATAAATTTTGTTCACAGAAGCTTCAAATCCCAAAATCTTTTTAATAAAATCCACTGAATAAGTTCCATGCTTGTAATTGAGATTGATAATGATAACTCTGTTTTGATGTAGACAATAAGCGCACTTTACTTCAATTGAAGTAGATCTATTTCTTTTTTCAAAATCTGCTTCCTACTTCGCACCATCAGCAAAATACTGAAACATACTTCATTTTAAAAATCACTGTTTCAACCTACTGGAATTTTACAAAAAAAAACAGCCCAAATCCACTCCTTTTTCTCTGTGTAACCCCAGAACTGCCATAAAAATAAAAAAACAACACAATACCTAGAAATACACAAATGAATAATGTTAAAAGCATAGAAACTCACCACACTTATTTGTACACGAATCTTATGGAATTTTCGATTGCATGTGTGTTTTTATTTTAAAATTAATTTTTATTTAATTAAATGTATTTATGTACGAAATTTCCTTAAAATTAAAAGAAATGTATTGACAATTATAAGTATTTAATAATATTCAAATAAGAAAACACATTTTGTATCTAATATTATTTCAAAATCAAAGAAGCTCCGATATAAAAATTTTGATCGATATCTAAAGCATATAGCTGTCGAAAACTTGAATTCCCATAGAATCTAAGAAAGAGCTCTAAAATGATAGGGGATAGAACTTTAAAAGGAACATTTGATTCTCTCGAGCACCGCTGAAATGTTTCTTGTCTTTTATTATTTTGCCGTTATTTTTATAAACAGTTTTCTAATGAAATAACCAGTTGGATTGCTCCCCTTATATAATTCAACCGTAATACTCGAGCTTCAGAGAATGCTCAACAATTTGCCCTGGAACCTAACTTCGGACGAGCTGTTAAATTCATAGATTCTTTCTTTAGCCCCACTACTCCAATGCGGGTACCTTAGCCGGCTCAATATTTTACTAGACTACTTATGTATGTATATTAATGTTTTAAAAATTTTACATACGAGTATATACTCGTAAATAGGTAGATATACAAAAAATTTGTTTTCATAAAGCCGCATTTATTCAAGAACACAGACAGCATTTTTATTTCTGAGTTTTAACTATTTTTTGTGTTTATCAATTTAAAGAACGAATTCTATTGAAAATGTTTCTCTAATTACATCCATGTTTTCATTGATATAAAATATTTACTATCTATATACTTCAGTTTCTTATAAAAGCGATTACGCCCCTTGAATTTTATTTAATTTATCGGTAAAATTATAAGGCTGACTTCTCAAAAATAAAAAGTAGGTACTTTTGAATCAATAATTCTGAAGATAATTCCTTAAAAGTTTTTTATCTTAAAAGTAATCAGATTAATCTATGGAAATGTTGTATAATTTTTTTAAATATTGATTAGATAAGTAGATCAACAAAAATTCTTATTCAAGTGGTCTTTTTCGGTATGTGTGTTTTTTTTAACACGCATTAATTCATTATTCATGTTGTTCAGCTTATGTAAAATTTGCTAGTCATTAGCAATGTTAACAAAAAGATAACCAAACTTCTGGTTAGTTTATATAATGAAACACACAATGAAATTTCAAAAATGATTTCTGGCTCATTTTTTTATTTTCCATCTTTGTATAAATAAAGTCGTAACTACGTACGTTACTTGTTACGAAACGAATGAATACTCGTAAGTTGATCACCAACAACATCATGCAGTGTAATAAATATAGAACACAACACTTATTTAGGTACCTTCAACTTCGTCATTTCAGCAAAAAATATCAAATTTTACAAATTTATAACATAAGCATAGCAAGGATACAAGGATAGAATCCAAATCTCTCATTCACCGTGCATAAAGGAGTAAAGCCGAGGGCCAAAAAAATCACAATCCTGAATAGATACGTAAACATGAAAAAAGTCCTGTTTTATAATAAAAAAATGTTGATAACTTTTTGTTTGGGTTGTGTTATCCTTTTTTATATATTTATGCATTGAAGAATGTAGAATCCCGTGGGAATATTTGAATGGAAGTCGTTGAAAATGTGGAGCTAGAATCTATCTACATGGACTTTTCTTTACTTAAAATAAAATAAAATAAAATAAATAAAACTCATCCTGCAAACCTTTGGTTTTGGTTGAGGTACAAGTATTGTTTGCATGTTAAACGTTACTGACGAAGAAACAGGGATAGCGCATGGATGCTCCACAAAAAGTGGAGTCGTGTAGAACAAAAGCGAACCTCAGGTTTTCAGTTTTCCCAGTGCCAACGCTGCTCCGCGTCGAGTCCCTACGAGCGAAATAAAATGTCGAACAAAATTATTTCAGGCAGTGGGGTGGGGTGGGATGAGGTGAATTTCATTACCGCCTGTCATGTATTTTGTCGATAACATAAAATGCCCAGCACTATTTTAAGGCAAACAAACAGCCTAAATTTGCCAAGCAAGGAATATTGAATATTTGTTTCAATTTGTTCCAGGGCATGAAATTTTGTGCTGATCTGTTGCAAACCATGTTAAACATAGACAATTTAGTTGCATGTTTGTTGATACAGGTGGCGCAAGTTCAATTTGAATTATCTAAATTGAGAAAATAACCATTTTAGGCTAATTGAAATTAGAAACCCTATAGTTTATGGGGAAACAAGGTCGTTTACATTTTACGATGTTGGAAAAATAAATAAAAGTACATAATTGAATTTGGGAATAAAGGGTTGCTGTTCAGAATTCGTAAACAAGTAAAAAAAGAAACCAAGTAAAAATACATAACAAAGAGAGACAGAATAGAATTGAATAGCTTTTGGTGCATAAAGTATCAAATTTGTGTGTCACGGTAAGCATCATATTTTTTCTGTCACGCACTTTAGTTTATTACAGATCCTTACAACATTTTCTGATTATTCTGTTACAGATGGTTGCGTTCAAGAATAATCAATATGAAGTTTTTCTCTTTTACAATGGACATTTTTTTATGTTTCATTCAGATTTGTTAGGAAGGTATGGTTTTATTTAATATTGAAGCTACAGGATTTTCCTGTGTAGGTTTGAAATGCTTTCGAATTGTTAATGGGGATGTGTTTTGAAGAAATCTTGCACTTTAATTGTTTCATTTTGGCGAGGTTCTTTTTAATTGAAGATATAGACCCTATCAGCCTTATTTATTAAATTTCACTAATACTCAGTTCAACCTCGGAATAGTTAAACCGAGCCGTAGCGCTTGATTCGGATATTTTTAAATTCTTATTTATAAAATATTTTCTTAGCCTTTTTAGCTACGCCTTACTTATGTCAAATCAAAGGGCACGGTAGTGCCCAGCCAAGTTCTGGCACTACAACCTTTTTACAGGAACAAACTCAGGCGACTTTTGACCCCTCCCTATCTTCAGTACCAATGTAGTCAGAAACTTGAAATTCCGAATAAGCTAAGCTCGTCATGCACAGGCGCCTCACCAACTTTCAATTTTCTAGCATAAGCGGTTCCTGAGATATAAGGCCTCAAAAATCACAAAAACCGTAACTGACTGACTGACTGACTGACTGACGGACAGATCATCAAAATTATGGAGCACTTCTCGACATCGTAGAATCTTGTATTTTTGCACAACGGTAGGTCTTGTCATGAAAGTAGAGGAAAAAATCGAAAATTTGGAATTTTCCATTCAGGGGGCGTGGTATCGGCCCACTTTCGCCGAATTGGTGTTGGTTGAATGGAGCACTTCCGACTGCTGTAAAATGATGAAATTTGGTAGAACGGTACGGCCCAAATTACATATAAAGGATCAAAAATAAAAATTGAGGTTTTCCATTCAGGGGGCGTGGTGTCAGCCCACTTTGTCCGAATTGGTGTTGGTTGAATGGAGCACTTCCGACTGCTGTAAAACGATGATATTTGGTAAAGTGGTAGGACTTAAATTGCATACAAATAAAAAATATCAAATTTGAAGTTTTCCATTCAGGAGGCGTGGTATCCGCCCACTTTCTGAGAATTGGTGTTGGTTGAATGGAGCACTTCCGACTGCTGTAAAACGATGAAATTTGGTAAAGTGATATGGCTTAAATTGCATACAAAGAAAAATATATAAAATTAGAGGTTTTCCATTCAGGGGCGTGTTATCCGCCCACTTCCTCAGAACTGATGTAAATTATATGGCACACTTCCGATTGCAGTAGAACAATGAAATTTGATAGAACGGTAGGCTCAAATTGTATATAAAGGACCAAAAATAAAAATTGAGGTTTTCCATTCAAGGGGCGTGGTATTCGCCCACTTTCTCCGAATTGGTTTTGGTTGAATGGAGCACTTCCGACTGCTGTAAAACGATGAATTTTGCTAAAGTGGTAGGACTGAAATTGCATACAAAGAAAAATATATAAAATTTGAAGTTTTCCATTCAGGGGCGTGTTATCCGCCCACTTCCTCAGAACTGATGTAAATTATATGGCACACTTCCGATTGCAGTAGAACAATGAAATTTGATAGAACGGTAGGGTTCAAATTGTATATAAAGGACCAAAAATAAAAACTGAGGTTTTTCATTGAAGAGGCGTGGTATCCGCCCACTTTCTCCGAATTAGTGTTGGTTGAATGGAGCACTTCCGACTGCTGTAAAACGATGAAATTTGGTAAAGTGATAGGGCTTAAATTGCATACAAAGAAAAATATATAAAATTAGAGGTTTTCCATCGAAGGGCGTGGTATCCGCCCAGTTTCACAGAACTGATGTTAATTATATATGGCACACTTGCGATTGCAGTAGAACAATGAAATTTGGTAGAACGGTAGGGCTCAAATTGCATATAAAGGACCAAAAATAAAAATTGGGGTTTTCTATTCAGGGGGCGTGGTATCCACCCACTTTCTGATAAAATGTTTAATTTATATGGAACACGTAATTAAGGTAGGTATTTTAGTGTTAGGTATTTTGCCAGGACAAGAAGAAATAATTGAAGCGCAAATGAAAACAATCAATAACAAAAAGAAAATATACCAAAAGAAATAGGAAGCTATAAACTAAGTTGATTGTAGTAGGTAGAGTCCACCCTTCTATCTTTTCTTTCGGTATCTTTCGAGATTTTGACATGGCAAAATATTAAAATCTTTGCAAAAAGGAGTGAGATCAGACCAAAAACATAAATGTTAAAAAAAGAGCCAAGTTCTAATATACAAAAACCTTTGTGTAACAAGTCAGCCGTGAAAAGTAGTGAGATCTAAAAGTACGCCAAGTTCTTACTTCATGAAGGTTTAATACCGAATATTTAAAGTAGAATAATATTGAAACAGCTACAATGTAATAGAGAAATTTTATTATTTAATGATTACTGATTAAAATTTTTTTTTATTTTCCAAAAGACATAATAGAAACACATTTAATATTATTTGCTATATTTCAGAACTGAACCATTTATTGTGATATTTTATTTAAACACCTTGAAGATATCATCCGAGTGCAAAATAAAGTTGCATAATATTATAAATGTTCATGATAAATAGTAACATAATTTGATATCCTGTTTTTTATCACATATTGTTTAGGTTTTATTGTGAAATACTGCGTAAATTAATTTATTCACCTCCCTTCTGATTTTCGCTTTAGTGAGCAATACTTTCATTTAGAATTTCGTTTTCTATATTTTCGAATTTTTCGTGTTCCGAAAAACTGAGTGGCAACACTCAATTATTTTGACGTTTTTAATTCGTTTTTGATTGGTGAATTTGAATGTAAGTTATTTTTCAAATAAATGTATAAAGAATATATATTCATTTTTCTTTTGAACTAGGGGAAGCAATACTAACCACTAGAAGCTTAAAGTTGTTGTAAGTTTTATGGAAAATTCAAATTTGAAAAGTGGTCTTGTCAATTTATCCTTAGAATATTTTCTTCATATATGTACATTTACTTTCATCCAATTGGAACAAAAATGCTCAACTTCGATGGTAAGGAAGTCCTGGAGAACTTTGCAGAAAGCATCTTTTTCCAAAGAAATATTGAAATCATTTTCAACACAACGCTGGTATCCACCTTCTGCGAAAAATCACCATGACAAAATCCGTGAAGGAAAATAATTTGAAAAACTACTTTTTTAATTAGAATTTTTTTTTCACTGTGGTTTTAGCTGCCATTGACAGATGAATTAAAAAATATAGTTTGAATGTTGTCCGTACCGCAAGGCGAAATTCAGAACTCAGTTCTCAGAATTTATACAAAAATCCATTTCGTTCATTTCAATTTGGAAAAATCAGAACAGGGGTTATTGTTCAGAAAAAAGCTACTACTGCTTGATTATATGTTGTCCACTCACAAAATTAAGTTTTTCTTATTCTTGGCAAATGTCATTTAGAATGAAATTGAAAATGTAATGGAAACATGACAAAATTAATTTTTTATCTCTTGTCTGAAATCCCGGCTTATCTTTTGGTGAAAACGTACATACGAGGAGTATAATCAATGATACCAAAAATTTAAAAATTTAAAAACTAAGTGGCGTTTTTTCGTCATAATCGGTTGTTGGGCCCAACTTTAATTCGGTGCGGTGGGGAAATAAAAGATAGTAAGATATCTCCCGTTTGTCCAAGAAATTGTTAAGACAAATAAATTTTCCTATATTTTGTAGCACATTTTTTCTGATATTGCTTGTCAATATATTTAAAAATGACAGGGGATTAACTTTAAGTCGAATTTCAATCGTGATATGACAAAATACACTGAAAACGGACCTTTAAAAAATTCTATAAGAAATAAAACAATATTCAAAAATTTGACTGTCACTATACAAACGTTATGGGAAAGCTTTTTAAAATTCTATGGGACCTAATAATTTCCCAAGCTAAGGCGCTGCAGAGAAAACCAAACCACAGACTTACCAGGTCTTGAATTACTTAAGATTATTGGTACATTAAAAAACAAAAATTCCTCTTCAATAATTCAATAATTTTGCTACTATTTGTGTCAAAAATATCGCGGTTGTTATTACTGATGTTTTGGCTGATATTTTTAACAACAGCAACTTATTTGGAGTATAACCAGATGCTCTTGAATGTGCCAATATTTTATCACTTTTCAAAAAAAGTCAAACGATTGACATATAAGAATATAAAAATAGGATTATTAGTTTTCTAAGTGCAACTATGGTTTAAGCGATGTTCATTTTGGGTTTCCAAGTAGCAAATCAACTGAAGACGCATTGTTACCAGTTATTTTTTAACATTTTGTTTCCATCTTCAGGCTTAATAATCTATTATTGTAACAGACTGAAATACATTAATCAATATGTTACCATATATATTTTAACATTAACAATTACATATGTCGTTTATTTAAATTTTTAATCTAATGTTACAAAATATGTTGATTTATTTATTGTTTAAAATTAAATTTGGTACATCAGTACACTTCATATAATTTATCTATACATAGTTTTGAGTCACTGTTACTGATCGAAGTAAGCTATTACATTCATTTTATTTTCGTTTTTTTCAATTATTTATATTATTAACTGTCAAATATTATTCTTTTCATTTATTGAAAATTTTAAGATTCATTCGATTGTAGACATTCAACCAGAAAAGAAGTAAATATCTCTATAAAAAAAACTCTACCGTCTTAATTTTTTTCCTACAAAAACAAGTTTTGTATTAAGACACCCGTAGACCTCAGGGGCTCTGGTGGCTAATCATTTTTTTGTTTTGTTGGATTACTTAGTATCGTGGACATTTGAAGACGCATTTATGCTGTCTCTTTTGACCCGATAGAACAAAAATACATTTTCAAGAACTCAACTTTAATGAGTGAAGAAACTCTTCACTACAATTGGCGCCCATCGTAAAAAGGAAAATTAAATATTTATACCATCAGCATTGGTCATCGAATAATATTTATATTCATCTGCTTTGCTTTGCCGTGTGTTTTCCACGTGATCACGAATATCGCTCCCCGTTATTTTTTTGTTTAACGCTGCCGCTACTTTCGACAGTTGCTTTATAGCCGATTTTTGAGAAATTTCTGAAATTGGGGAATTGTGAAAAGATTATTAGTTGTAAAGAAATGCCACGAACTACAATGAATTCGCAATCCGCTGGTGCTGGGAATCTGCAACACTCGCCACCGCTGCCGCAGGATAAATCACATAGTAAAACTGGCCAAAATGAGTTTCCTATGAACGCTGCACAAGGTCAAGTAGGCAATACCCTAAATGAAAATCAATTTTCTAATAATGCTGCACAAGTTCCAATAAGCATAAGTCTAACTGAAAGCCAATTTTCTAGTCTGTTAGGAAGCCTTAATATGCGAGAAGGTTCTAAAAGTACGTTTAGTTCCTGTAATGCAAGATTTAATGGTGGAAGCAACAATTCGAAGGTGGAAGATTTCATTGAAACCATAATCGTTTATAAAAACGCTGTGAGCATTTCGGATCAATTTGCTCTCACTAGTTTTCCTCTTCTGCTTGATGGCTACGCTTCATCCTGGTGGCAAGGGGTAAAACATGAAGCGAAAACATTTGATGAAGCTATTGAGTTGCTAAGAACTGCATTTGCTCCTCCAAGACCTGATTGGAGAATTTTTGCGGAAATTTTTCAAGATAAGCAAAAGGTAAGCGAAAATACGGATTCTTTTATCTGTCGAAAGAGAAGGTTGTTTTCTCAATTAAAAGGAAATCTGCCTGAGAAAACGATCATTGATATGCTGTTTTCTCAAATAAGCCTTAAAATTAGAGAAAGATTGTCTAGAGAAGACGTCCAAACATTCCAGAGCCTATTGAATAAGGCAAGAGAAATTGAACTGTCTCTCAATGAAAACCAAATAAGTACTAAAAATCATCCAGTTGATGTTCCCGAAAAATCCACTACTAGTATACGCTGTTTTTTTTTGTAGAAAGAAGAATCATTCTGCAGAAGCTTGTTTTAAGAAGCTGGAAAAAGAAAAGAAAACAAATAGTTCTGAAAACACAAAACTGAATTGCTATGGATGTGGCACAGCCGGATTTTACCGATCAAATTGTCCCAATTGCAATAAGCATTTAAGGACAGACAGTCCAAAACAACTAGATTTTAATGCTATCTACACAACTCTTGTAGGCAGATGTGTCCCTACCGTAAACATTAATATCGATGGTTTAAATGGGCAAGCATATTTTGACACTGCGGCAAGAACTAGCGTAGCTGGCTATCAACTTTTCCAGAAACTCAAGGAAAAAAATAAGAATTTTCAAAAAGTGTTCGCAGACATTACACTTGCTGATGGAAAAACCAGAAAAGAACTAGTCTATTCGACAATAGCCTGCATCATCATTGGTAAACGCTTTAAGCAAATACGTTTTATTTGTCTACCAAATGCAAAAGATAATAGAACTCTTCTTGGCATAGATTTCCTAGAGCAATCGGGTATAGTTCTAGATTTAGCTCAGCGTACATGGCACTACAAAGACGAACCGAATAAGGTTTTTGAATTCAAATTGGAGGAATCAAAACTAAATAATGCTGTTTCCTTAAGTGAAGCTAAAATAGAAAAATTGACAAAGCCTGAGTCTCCTATAGAAGATTTCATCACTTGGTTTGAACAAAACAACCAGTCAGAAGTATTGAAAACACCAACGAAAACCCGTTTTCCTTCAAATGAATATTCGCCGGCAGGAATCAATAGAATTTTTGAAGACGTACTTCCCTTAAGTTACAGCACCCCAAAAGAAAGTAATTTGTTTCCGCCACTAAAGAAGTTAAAACAAAATGAAATAGATACAAACTTCATACCTATAAGCCTAAATTCGATTGATTTTGGTATGAGAGATGATGAAGCAGTTCACCTTTCCGAGTTTGAAAAGAAAACGTTAAGAAAATTGATAGAAGATGAGAAATGTCTGTTTGAAAACATTTTCACACCGATTCAAGGAGTTGAGCACACAATCAAAACAGTTACGCACGAACCGATTGCTACAACTCTCTACAGGTTATCACCCACAATGAAAAACAAACTACGCGAAGAGTTAAACGAAATGTTAAAAATTGGTATCATAGAAGAAACTACATCCGCTTGGGCTTCACCTGTAGTTTTAATACCGAAGAAAGATGGAAATATTCGTTTATGCGTTGACTATCGACGGCTAAATAATATTACGGTTACAGATACATATCCATTGCCTCGAATAGATGACTTATTGCATGCTGCTAAATCAACACCGTTTATGACAACCTTAGATTTGAAATCAGGATACTGGCAAATCAAAATCGCTGATGTTGACAAGCCTAAAACAGCTTTTACGACGCCTTTCGGAATATATGCCTTCAATCGTATGCCGTTCGGCTTAAAGAACGCGCCGGCAACGTTTCAACGGATTATCGATAAATTTCGAAATGGACTTCCAAATATCCTAATATTAGCATACCTAGATGATATAATTATCTGTTCCGAAAATTTTAAAACACACATTAAAAACTTACAACAAACATTTAATAGACTTAAGGCATTCGGCTTTCATCTCAACAGAGAAAAATGTTTTTTTTGCAAATCTGAAATTAAATATCTAGGACACATCTTAACAACTAAAGGTTTAAAGATCGATCCAGAGAAAACAGACGCTATTATGAAACGCCCAAGTCCAAAAAATTTGAAGCAGCTTATGTCTTTCCTGCAAACTTGTTCGTGGTTTCGTCGGTTTATACCAGACTTCGCGAAGGTGTCTAAGCCCTTGTCAAACCTTACGAAAAAGAACATACAATGGAAATGGTCCAAGGAAGAACAAACATCTTTTGAAAAACTAAAACAGCTTCTCAGTTCGCCACCTATCCTTCAACAGGTCAAAGAAGATATGCCGTTTTTCTTATGGACAGACGCAAGCAACTATGCGCTTGGAGCTGTTTTGCTCCAGGGGGAGAAATATTATAACCCAATCGAATATGCCAGCCGACTTCTTATTCCAGCTGAACGTAACTACTCGACGACAGAGCGTGAGGCTCTAGCTGTTGTTTGGGCAGTGCAAAAATTTCGTGGATACATTGAAGGAGCGGAAGTAACGATCTTAACTGACCATCAACCACTGAAATGGTTATTTAGTTTAAAATCACCAACTGGAAGACTTGCTCGATGGTCCTTATTACTTCAAACGTACAATATAAAGTTAGAGTACACCCCAGGTAAACAAAACGTTGTGGCAGATACATTATCTCGTCCTACTTGCAAAGTAAACCATACTAGCATCGAATGTGAATGCATGTCATTTGAACTTGATTTTCCGACAAAAGGAGCTAAAGAAGTTCGTGACGCTCAGCTGGAAGATCCGGTCATTAAAAAAATCATTGATTCCTTTGAGGCAGATGATGAAAATGTTCAACTTCACACAGGTCGAGGATACATAATGGTCGATGGTATCCTATACCGGTATTGCTCGGAAGAAGATTCCGAAAACGGACAGCTGGTTGCACCGCCATCAATGCGAGAGAGGATATTATATAATTATCACGATGCTCCAACAGCAGGTCATTATGGTATTGACAAAACAATTAATCGAATTACTCCGTTTTATTACTGGAAAGGTATGCGTGCAGACATAGCAAACTACGTAAGAGCATGTCCTGAATGTAAGAAATACAAACCAACTAACCTTAAACCTATTGGCTTAATGCAAACTGTATGCAGTAACCAGCGCTTCGAAGTAATTTCAGTGGACTTATTCGGTCCACTACCACGCTCAGACGAAGGACACCAGTGGATTCTTATAGTTGAGGATTTGTGCAGCCGGTGGATAGAGCTTTTTGCACTGAAAGAAGCTTCTGCAGAGAATTGTGCCCTAAAACTGCTTGATGAAGTTATTCTCCGGTATGGCGTACCAAGACGAATGCACTCGGACAACGGTTCCCAATTTATATCGGCGTTAATGCAAAAACTTACCTTCTGTCTGTCTATAAGACAAACGTTTACACCGATTTATCATCCCGAAGCAAATCCAGTAGAAAGAAAAAATAGAGACCTCAAAACACAACTTTCTATATGTGTCGGACAGAATCATAGGGAATGGCATTTGAAATTAGCAGCAATCCGCTTTGCAATGAACACGACAAAATGCGCAAGTACAGGTTACTCAGCAGCATACCTCACGTTTGGAAGAGAGCTTCGAACACCTTTGGAAGCACACATGGACTTAAAGCAAGTTGTTCAATCAGAAAATTTCATTCCTCAAATCACACCTCATTTACTAAAGCTTGCAGATACGTTAAAAATGGCTGAAGAATCACAAGAGCTAATGCAAGATAAAAACAAGGCATATGTAGACCAAAAACGACGACCTCAACAAGCGTTTAAAGAAGGTGATCTGGTCCTGGTGGAAACACACGCGCAGAATAAAGCAAAGCAAGGTATAACGTCAAAGTTTGTGCCAAGGCGTGATGACCCCTACATTATTCTGAAGAAAAAAGGGTCTTCGTGTTATATTTTGTCAGCTACAGACAAACCAGACCAACCTATTGGTTCACATCACGTTTCATCACTTACACCATACGAAGGTACAATCAGTAATCCAATCTACCCTATTCGACCTCGAGGTCGACCTCGCAAATCAAAGCTGCCAGAAGAATCAAATAGTGGAATTCAAACCAATCAAAGCATCGATGTTCTAAGAAAAGACGAAGTTACATTTCTATCAGTCCCGCAACAAGATACACAAAAGTTAAGAAGATCTTCAAGACCGAGACGTATACGAACAAATTCTCAATAGCCTGTCGCATCCTCGGGACGTTTTCAGCGACAGAGGGGGAGGTTGTAACAGACTGAAATACATTAATCAATATGTTACCATATATATTTTAACATTAACAATTACATATGTCGTTTATTTAAATTTTTAATCTAATGTTACAAAATATGTTGATTTATTTATTGTTTAAAATTAAATTTGGTACATCAGTACACTTCATATAATTTATCTATACATAGTTTTGAGTCACTGTTACTGATCGAAGTAAGCTATTACATTCATTTTATTTTCGTTTTTTTCAATTATTTATATTATTAACTGTCAAATATTATTCTTTTCATTTATTGAAAATTTTAAGATTCATTCGATTGTAGACATTCAACCAGAAAAGAAGTAAATATCTCTATAAAAAAAACTCTACCGTCTTAATTTTTTTCCTACAAAAACAAGTTTTGTATTAAGACACCCGTAGACCTCAGGGGCTCTGGTGGCTAATCATTTTTTTGTTTTGTTGGATTACTTAGTATCGTGGACATTTGAAGACGCATTTATGCTGTCTCTTTTGACCCGATAGAACAAAAATACATTTTCAAGAACTCAACTTTAATGAGTGAAGAAACTCTTCACTACATTATAAAGTTTAAATTATTAAGCCCGAAGATGGAATGAAAATTCTAAGCGCATCGCTTATTTTAATTATTTAAATTCAATTTTGCGACATAATTCAAGTTTCAATAAATTAAATAAGAAAACCTTATTTGATAAAATTTGTATTTTCATTTCATTATTAATTTTGATTGGTAGTTGATGATATATTTTTATTTCTTAAGATCTTTTAATCTCTATCTTTCCAGAGAGAGTAGTTCTTATATTTCTCTACTTTTCTGCAGTCAAGCCGACCTCGATTTTATAGATAACTTATATTTTTTTCACATACAGAGTGCCCCCTAATTCTCCAAGGATGTTTTGGGATATGATTCTTGGCTATATTCTAGGAAAAAAATCGTTCTACCGTTAAAGTATTATATCTATATATATACGAGTATTGACCTCATTTATCGGGGATTTGATGAACTTTCATGACTGTCCTGTCATGATATCTTGGAAAAATCCTAACATATACAATTTCTATGGTCTGTTCAGTTTTTCTAACCATTATTTGTACTTGCTTGTACTTGGGCACCATAGGGCAAGTTTGCATTTGGAATTGATGTGAATACCAAGAAATATAGTACTATAAGCTTTGGTACACCAGTTAACTGGTCTAAAACGATAGTTATCAAACGATTACCCTACTCTTCATCGAGCCAATTATTATTTACCTCTCAACCATAGTGGCCTGGAGAACAATCCTGTTAGAAATATGATGAAGCTAGTTGAATCAGTGGAATATCCTCCAATAGTATATCGTTTCGCAAAAACTCATCATTGTTTGTAAAATTCAGCCTGTGGTCTATTTCACCAAATTACAATTACATACACAAATTTGTAATTGTAAACTACAATTACAAATTCGTAAACTGATTTTCTGTTCCACAAAGTACAAACATAATTCCAACAAATTTGTAAGAAAAAAGACAAAAAATACTGGGAATTGTAATTTACAATTACAACGTTTAATTTCCAGACTTGTAGACTACAATTTTTTTCACAAATTTGTAAGTCGGCCGATAGAGAACATCAACAGCTATGAATAAGCAAAATAAAATTGCTACATCGGTATCAATGAAAAAATTTTTTTAGTCTCATTTTCAATTCGTGCGTGGTCCAATTTATCCTATTATTTCCCCTCTGCCTTAACACGTTTCAAGCGAAACTTTTCTTTGAATGTAAAAGCATCAGAAATTTCGTTATTTATACGCGGTCGATAAATTTTTCTTAGTCTATTTAGCACGAAATGGCCATTTATATTACTATCGGTGCTACAATGCTAACGAAGTAACGACATTCTTAAACTAAAAACGAGATTCTTATTGAAAATTACAAATTGTAATCAAATCTACAGTTCATCTTTCCATTGTAAGAAATTTTCATAAACTGAACAAAATCGTAAAGATATTCATTTGGTGAAACACAAACTTACAAAAAAAAATTATATTTTACAAATTTTTGTTTGTAAACTACAAAAAAAATAGTTTTGGTGAAACAAAAATAATGAAATTTTTACAAATTTCCCTTTGTAATCTACAACTACAATTTTGTAAAACAAATATCTCGTGAAACAGAATTAATCAATTTTTCTACAAATTTGTTAAAAAAACACTTGTAATTTACAATTTATAAGTTGGTGAAATAGACCACTGGTTGGTATTTTTGAAGGGGCCGCGCAGTGGCCCGTTTTGACTTTTTTGGTTGCAAAAATTGTATCTTTTAAACGAATGAATATATCGCCATAATTCATTTTTTATCTTGAAGGTAATTTCCAAGGATATGAAAGTGATGAGTTTAAAAAAAAAATTTACAGGGTGTTTCCGAATGTGGTCTTAAAGTAAGAAGATTTAGATAAGGTGATTAACATAATGGCATTTTAATTTACAACCGTCAAAAATCTATTTCTAAAGTAATCTGAGTGAAGTGACACAGTGGGGAAAAAAGCTATCTTTTTTTTTATTTGTATGTGATTTTTTTTTTATTTTTGATACACAAGAGTTCACTAATTAAATATTTCAGTAATAGATTACAAGTCAAATAGTGGAAAAATGTTTAACGTGCTAAAAATTTACATAAAAACATTATATTTCTTGAAAACTATCATCTAAGTCCGGGGTAATGTATTGTAATATTTTTACTAGGTTCGTTAAATAAAACTTATTACTGTTTCTAATATTTCTTCTTTATTTACACTTTTCAAATCAAAACAATAAATCTCAATTTATAATCAACTCTAATACTTTTATTCCAACTTAAATCCACTTCTTTAATTACACTTTCCACAATCCAGTAGTTCAGCTTTGCACACTTTCATAATCGAAAATAAACTGTGTCCCGCTCACCGTGAACACTCCCTTTTATACTCAAACCAGTTGTTCTAGAAGGTTCTTGTCCAGAAGGGGAAATTCTTATGGGGGTAGAATGTTCTAGTACTTTGGAATTAGGGGAAATTTAGATGCGATGGAAAAGAGCTTTTTGTTTTGTTCCCTCACAAAGCAGATATGTAATTCCCAACAGATGGCGCTGTAGGAGTATAAAGCTCTGTTCGCAACATTGCCCCCTTCTTAAGATTGTTCGTCCCGAACAACTCTATCACCAGCTTCGGCACTGTATCGGTGCAGTCGATCGCTATGCACAACTTTTAGCTTTCCTCTTAACCCTCTTTGAATTCGGTAAACGACATCATTGATTTTCGTGACGACAGTATAAGGGCCTTCCCAGTTTTGTTGAAGCTTCGGCGACAATCCCTTTTGACGATGTGGATTATACAGCCATACACGATCTCCTACTTGGAATCCTGTCGTGTTTGCTCTTGTGTCGTACCTTGTCTTCATTCGATCGCTGTAAGTGCTCATTCTAGTCCTGGTCCTTTCGTGGATGCCGATTAGCCTCTCTTTTAGGTCACTCACGTAATCCCCTGTTTCCTGAGACTCTTGTGGTGGGTGTCCAAACCTTATCTCACTAGGCAGGCGTATGCTTTTTCCGAACAGGATTTCAGATGGTGTTTGTCCTGTTGAGCTATGTACTGCACTTCGATAGGCCATCAAAAATAGTGGTATGTGCCTATCCCAGTTTCTTTGGTTGTCGCCTACGACCTTAGTGAGGTGCTCTTTTAACGTCCTGTTGAATCTCTCGACCATTCCATCAGATTGCGGGTGAAGTGGTGTGGTTCTCGTTTTCTTAATGCCAAGGAACGCGCACACCTCTTGGAATATGTTCGACTCAAAGTTCCTTCCTTGGTCAGAATGGAGCTCCATAGGCACACCGAACCTGCTTACCCAGTTAGACACAATCTGGTCGGCCACGGTCTTGGCTTCTTGGTTCGGGATAGCGTATGCCTCAGGCCATTTGCTGAAGTAATCCATTAGCACCAGAATGTATTTGTTTCCATCATTCGTTTCCGGAAATGGGCCAGCTACATCAACAGCAATCCTTTCAAACGGTGAGCCAACATTATATTGCATCATTTTTCCTTGCAGTTTTCTACCAGGGCCTTTGGTTGCAGCACAAGCGTCACAATTTCGGCACCACTTTTCAACGTCGTCTCTTGCATGCAACCAGTAGAATCGTTGTCTCACTTTTTCTAACGTCTTGTTGACTCCCAAATGGCCTCCTGAAGGTCCATCATGCATTTCTCGAAGAACCTCTTTAATTTTTGATTGAGGTAACACAAGCTGCATCACATAGGATTTACCATCAGCGGACTCCCATTTACGCCGAAGAACACCTTCTCGCACATGAAGTGAGTCCCATTGTGCCCAATAGGCCTTTAAAACTGGACTCCTATCGGAAATGTCATTCCATGCGGGTTTTTCTTTATGTTCTTTCCATGCGAGAAGAGGTTCAATGTCGGGGTCTTCTTGTTGAGCAGATCTTATTTCCTCATTGCTCCATCCACAAATGGGGTCAGCCCTTATTCGCAAAATGTTGATGGATTCCTTTTCTTCTTGTCGCCTACAATGCTTGCAGTCTATTTTACAAGGCCTTCGGGATAGCGCGTCGGCATTTGAGTGCAGCTTTCCCCTTCGGTGTTGGATTTCATAATCGTAAGTCTGCAGTCTTTCTATCCACCTTGCGACTTGTCCTTCTGGGTTCTTGAAGTTCAACAACCAGTTAAGAGCACCATGATCGGTTCGTAGAAGAAACTTCTGTCCATAGATGTATTTATGGAAGTGTTTCGTTGCCAAGATGAGTGCCAAGAGTTCTCTTCTGGTCACACAGTAGTTTCTTTCGGTCTTTGACAGTACTTTGCTGAAATAGGCGACAACCTTTTCTTCGCCATTGTGCACTTGTGACAGAACAGCGCCGACTCCTACGTTGCTTGCATCAGCATCAATGATAAAAGGCTTGCCTGGAGTCGGATAGATCAGCACCGGAGCATTGCATAGACGGTATTTCAGTTCTTGGAAGGCTTTTTCACACTCACCTGACCATCTAAACTGCTTGTTCTTTTCCGTAAGCTGATGCAAACTCTTCGCAATTCCGGCAAAGTTCTTAACAAAACGTCGGTAATAAGTAGCAAGACCAAGAAAACTTCGTAGTTGATGTTTGTCCTGTGGTGTTGGCCAATTTTTGACGGTGTCAACTTTTTCAGGATCGCTCTTGACTCCTTGGGACGAGATGATATGTCCCAAATACTTTACTTCAGTCTGGAACAGTGCACATTTTTCTGGGTTCAGTTTAAGGTTAGCCTCTCGAAGTCTCTGGAACACACCCTTTAGGTTCTTACAGTGTTGGTCGTATGTTTTTCCATAAACGATAACATCATCCAAGTAGACAAGGCAAGTTTTCCACGTCAGGCCTTGAAGGACGCACTCCATCAAACGCTCAAAGGTTGCCGGAGCGTTGCAAAGACTAAACGGCATCACTTTGAACTGCCACAGCCCATTACCTGTGGAGAATGCTGTCTTTTCTCGATCTTCAGGGTGAATTTCAACTTGCCAATATCCACTTTTCAAGTCCAGTGTTGAAAACCAGTGTGCTCCTTCCATCGCATCTAAGGTGTCACTAATTCTTGGCAGGGGGTAGCTGTCTTTCTTGGTTACGTCATTCAACCTTCGGTAGTCAACACAAAACCGTGTACTTCCGTCCTTCTTTTTGACTAGGACCACTGGTGACGCCCAAGGACTTTTGGAGTTTTCAATCAAACCATCCTTCTTCATGGTGGTAATCATTTCCTCAGCTTCACTTTGTTTGGCCAGTGGCAGACGTCTTGCGGGCTGACGAATGGGCCTTGCGTCTCCTGTATTTATCCGATGCTGCACCATTTGTGTCCTTCCATATTTTCCGTTTGGTGAAGCGAAAATGTCAGCATACTCGTTCAGAAGGCTTTCTGCCGTTTTAACCTGATGTTGGTCTAGGTTAGATGAATTGAGTATCTTTGCCTTGATGCTATTGAGCTCCTCAGGGTTTAATGTCGTTCTCGGTGTTTCAGCGTCAATTCGTGTTATGGCTGCGACAGATTCGCACTTACCGATAACTTCTCCTTTTGCTAACTTTACATCGTACGGTTTGGTGTTGAGTATCCGTACGGGGACCATATTGTTCTTTGGAGCCACAAGTGTCTTCCCAATGATGACGTTTTGGGAAGAACAATCTGGGCCTGGTTCCACCATTAGGTATCGATGGCGTCCACACTCACCTTCTACTTTTGTCCAAACGAATACCTCAGAAGAAGTAGGAATAATCACATCTTCTTTGATGACAGTCCTTAGGGTTGTTGTTTCTTCGTGCCCATAGATCATTGGAATCTCTGTATTCTGGTATTTGAGTACCTGGTTGCCAATATCCAAAATTACTCGATGTTCTTTCATGAAGTCCATGCCTATGATGCATTCGTCACATATATCTGCCACCAAAAATTTGTGTGAGAATTCTAGATCTGCAATTCGAATTCTAAGTCGGATTTCACCATAAACCCTAGCTGCTTCTCCTGTGGCAGTTCTTAGACGGTAACTATTGGTGTTGTGTAGCCAATTCAGGTGAACTAGGTCTTGACGCACAATGGAGGCTGTGGCACCGGTGTCGATGGTGACCACACGTTTGTTGCCATTTAAAGTTGCCTCGACAGTCAGACTTCTATTGTCTCGCTTAGTTTGAGAGACCTGGATGGTGTTTCTGGGGCCATCGATACCAGAAACCAGCTTCTGCCCCTCGAAGTTGGTTCTTACTCGTTTCCTTGTTGGGAAACTGTTCGGGAAGTAACACTGATGTTATTGTTACCTTGTTCTGGGTTTGAAACTCCGTGTCCACAATGTTGACAAGCTCTTCTTGGTGGTAACCGACATTGACGCTGTAAATGTCCAGTCTTATTGCAATTCCAGCACTTTGCAAGTCCGTTTCGTTGGTTCCTTTGGACATCAGTTCTTTGACATGAGCATTCTTCGACGACGGCTTCTCTAAGTCGATGTACTCCGTGAGAAGCTTGCTCAGCTGCTTCCATTGTCAAGGCAAACGCTAATGTTTCCGAAAGCGTTCGTTTTCCAGCAGTTCGTACGGCCCTTTGAAGATGTATGTCAGAGATGGCGCGAACAAATGCCTCAACTGCGAACTGGTTACAAATTTCCTCTCCAACATCTGGATATGCAAGATGAACAAGCCTTTCAATGTCCGCTTGCAGTTGTTGTAGAGTTTCGCCCCTCTTCTGAACTCTGGAATTGAGTTGCACTTTGAAGACTTCTTTCATGTGGCTGTTACCAAAGCGTTTGTCTATAGCCAAAACCAAGGAATTGAAGTCGCCGCTCTTATCTGCTGGTATGGTTTGCAACAACTCAGCAGCTGCTCCTCTAAGAGCAAGAGTTAAGGCTATATACTTGTCAGTCTCATCCCAGCCATTTGTTGTGGAAGCTGCCTCGAATTGCTTCTTGTATATAGACCAAGAAGTTTGTCCATCAAAGGTTGGAGGTTGCATCTCTTTTTTTCTCAAAGCTTCCCCAGAACTTTCCCGAATCTTTATGTTTCGAACACGGTCTAACTCTTTTGAAAACGTCTCCATTTTGTTGTCGACTAGCAATGAAACACGTTCATCTAACACTTTTGAAAACGTCTCCATTTTGTTGTCGACTTGATTCTCCAGCAATGAAACACGTCCATCAAGTGCAGATACATTATTCTCGATGTTAACAAGCTTGCCTTCTAGCATGTTTCTCTGCTCTTCGAGAAGGTCCTTTTGTTCGCTATGCTGTTTATCAAGGCGTTCGAGAATATTCTTTTGTTCATTTCGTTGCTCTTCGAGACGTTCGAGAACATTCTTTTGTTCATTCTTTTGTTCATTTCGTTGCTCTTCGAGACGTTCGAGAACATTCTTTTGTTCATTCTTCTGTTCATTTCGTTGCTCTTCGAGACGTTCGAGAACATTCTTTTGTTCATTTCGTTGCTCTTCGAGACGTTCGAGAACATTCTTTTGTTGCTGAAGCAGAAGACTAATCATATTTGAAACATCTACATTTTTACTTACGTCTGCTTCCTCAGCGTCAGTTTCAAAGACGAAGATGTCCGGGTCTTCATTTTGCTGTTTCAAATATTCGGCCAAACGCAGAACAAGCTCATTTTTCGATCCTGCTCTAGAAAGTTCTCGCTTGCCTAATTCACTTTTCAGCTCATTACAGTTGAGCTCTTTTAGTAACTTGCTCATTTTTTTATTTTACTATTTTTTTTTTTCCACACTTCACTGCACAATAAGTTTTATTCCACTTTTCTGACACCAATGTAATATTTTTACTAGGTTCGTTAAATAAAACTTATTACTGTTTCTAATATTTCTTCTTTATTTACACTTTTCAAATCAAAACAATAAATCTCAATTTATAATCAACTCTAATACTTTTATTCCAACTTAAATCCACTTCTTTAATTACACTTTCCACAATCCAATAGTTCAGCTTTGCACACTTTCATAATCGAAAATAAACTGTGTCCCGCTCACCGTGAACACTCCCTTTTATACTCAAACCAGTTGTTCTAGAAGGTTCTTGTCCAGAAGGGGAAATTCTTATGGGGGTAGAATGTTCTAGTACTTTGGAATTAGGGGAAATTTAGATGCGATGGAAAAGAGCTTTTTGTTTTGTTCCCTCACAAAGCAGATATGTAATTCCCAACAGATGGCGCTGTAGGAGTATAAAGCTCTGTTCGCAACAGTATAATAAACTCATCATTTCTGGAGGGTATCGTTCTTTATTATCTTTTTGGTTTCTTACATGCCTTAAGAAAGAAATAAGTGGATCCGATGAGGTTGCAATCACGTTAAATAGGTCTTCATTCTGCCGAATCTTTGAAACTTTGCACGTATTTTCATATCTGTATTTCTTGTAGTCTTTATTTTTGCACTCCTGGGCTTCTTCTGACAATTCTCCAAGTGGTAGTGATAGATATTCGATGATATTTTGACTATGAACCAATATTTTATGAAGAGTAGGTGTGAGTAATTTTTCAGGATACTTTCGTTTTAATAGCTCTGCTGGTATATACCTACTCCCCAAATTGAACTAAATTCACTACTTCACTGCAATTCAAAATATTAAGTATTATTTCGAACCTCGTTATAACTTCGCTATTGACTCCAGTTATTAGAGCGGTTGCATCTGATTGTTCAAAAAATCTCCTCGAAGTGTTTCCATCATTAGTATTTCCATATCCTTTGGTTAATCCACATCAAGACTAAGCTCATCGCGAAAACGCCTTTGGTTCTCTCGTTTTCTACTTTTTTCCGCCTCTTTGGTCTCAATAGATTCATCAATGCCCTCTCCCTCTTGTCGAAGGCTATACGCAAGTTTCAAGTTTCCATGCATCTGATTCTAGCATACTACGGAGAGTTTCCATATTCGTAGTTATGTTCGTCGTTATTTGATTCATCTTGATTATTGAAGCTTTTTTGTGTCCTTTTGCATATGGAATATGACCTCGTAGACTTTGTTTCTGTTAATTCATTTAAAACTTTTCCGTCAATCATAGTTAAAAAGAACTCGTGATTCACAAATATAGTTTCTTCATTAACTTGATATATTGTTGGTTGAATATCTGATCTTTGGCTGTAGTATTAATGATGTCACTAGTTTCCTTAGCATATTGAAACATTTGGGGTCGGCAGAAATGAACTGATGATGGGCGAGGGTTCATCCAATAATTACCATTTGAACTATTAAGTCTGAGTGGAACAACTGATGCCATGAACATATTTGCGTCTGTTTCACCATCTGTTGTATTTATTTTTTACTTGTACGCACCTTGTTTAGATGATCCATCGCAGCCCCATTTACTGTGTAGCGTTAAACTTCTTGGGAGTGCAGTTATTTTATCCTCCGTTTTGCTTTTTGAATAGCCGCCTTGCAGTATGATCCATCATGTACTGAAGTTTCACTCTAGCTGTTATTGTATTATAAGATGGCAATACATTTATGTTATGATTTCTTAACGAAATTCTCAGGATTTTTTATTTCTCTTTTGACAGACCCAAATCCATAAACAAAGCTAATGCCTTCTCATTAGTATATTTTATGGGATTCTTTTGTGGAGTGGGAATGCTTTCCTTGACTCTTTTAACTCAAAGTGGACTTGCAGCAGATATTGCCTTTTTCAAATCTTCAATGCCATTGTTTTTCTTTTGTAAATTTTGCAAATTGGCCTTCATAACATAATTATTATTCATAATTAACAGATTAATTAAAGAAATGAGGGTATTGACTCTCTTTGTTTTTCCAGAAGCTTGTTATTGATTTTTATTTTGATTCTTGTTACAAAAAATAGTACCTAAAATGTTATGTTAATTGCGCATTTTCTAGAGCAAATTGACCTCAAAGTTAAAAATTTGCGTGGGTAACAACAAATGACCAGGCTTAGAAATTGGATATCTGATGACTCCAATAGGGTATCAACTTTATTCAAACGCAGTTTTAAAGGCTTAAATATCTTCTAAAAATAAAGCATTAGAAGAAATTTTGTTCACATGGGTTAGGGTAGACCAAAGTAGGATATACCCAATCTTGGAAAGTTTTTTTTAATAATACAAACTACGACTAAAATAAATCAGCCAAGAAGAAGACTTAGCAAGAATTATATCCCGAAATATCCTTGACGAATTAAGGGATACTCTGTATATCATTCAGGTTCATTGACCATTGAATTTTTGTTTTATAAAAACCTCGAAGAACGTTCGTAGCACTTCATGATGTAATGAATTTCTAACCTTTATCCAACTTAAAGAAAGAAAACGGATAATTCACGTTGATTAATTTATTATACCACGAAAACTTATAAAACATAAGCAACACAAATTGAAATATATTTGTACACTTTTTCGCGATTTTTGTCTTGATAAGCTTTTGTTCATTAAATTTAAATGTTAGTTTAATCACCCCTTTCCAAATGAAACAAGAATCCTACCTACATACATTATCGTTTGGAATATGTACATATATTCAAATCCAAACAACTTGCTCCCTAAATTATACCTTAAGTAGGTTCGCTTTCCATACAATTATTGCACCTACCTTCGTTATATCCCTTACATGAACTTTTGGAGCAAAAAAAAAATAGAATGCACTTCTGTGTCATAACTGTACCCTTCTGGGAATACATTAGTGCAACGCTATTTAAGTATTCATTTTTAATTTCATCCTTGTGCAAAGCGTACTTTACCCCTAAATCCTCTGGGAAATAATTCACTTTTCCGGAAAAAGACTCTGAACTCTGAGTGAGTAAAACTATAAAAACAAGTTATAAAGGAAAAGCGTGCAAATAAATGAAAACGAGGCAAGGTTTTTCCAGAACCAGAAACCAACAAAAAAAAAAAATAGAACAGAACGTTCCCTCAAAAAGAAGAGAACAAAATTAAATATTTGGGACAAGGATTTACTTTTGCTCATATAGCCACATAACGGCTCCATACTAAACAACATAAAAAAACAGTAACAAGAACCATGACTTCTGGAAGTATCTACATATGGGACTTGGAAGTTAGAATGTGGGTTGTCGTCATGCAAATCAACGGTCCAAAGGATTTAATAATCTCTTACATTTTATGAAACTGAGTAAATCGCAGGATATTTCAAAAAGACACCGACACAAAGTTTGAGAACAGAAAAATCTTTAGATTTATGTACATGCATATGTACGTATAGTACATAATGTATTTTCCTTAAGGCTGATGGCGCCAGGATTCTTTTAGCACACCATACGAACACACTTAAGTATATACACATCAGGAGATAGATACATTAACTCATCTTAGATGACTCGAATAGAAGTATTTCGAAAGGATGTTAAACTGCCTTGAAAATGTTGGCATCTTTGCAACACAATATAGGTACGGCAACTATAGAAGAGTTGAAAGAACGGATGAGTTTTGTTCTCCTAGTTTTATAAATTGGAGCAGGCAGGAATCGTAATAGTTTTTTTTAATTCTCTCAGTTTTTCTTGTAGTCAATGAGATCCTGAGGATGAAAAGGCTTTGTGGAAATATTTCTATCCATATTTTAACAACAACGTGTGCGCTGTTTTATGAAAAAGGAGCACCCGTATATTAAGGCATATTATGGCTTCGTGTGTTTCTTGGGGACAAGGGAGGCAGTAGATAATATGTACTTATTCCTATTTGTTTTATTGCAGATACCTAATATGCGCAGATATGAAAATATGGACGAAAGCAGAATCTTTGAGATTCATTTATTTAATATTTGTGTCTCTAAATGGATTTGTGTGCGAGCTTGTGAGCATTGAAATCCAAAAGATTCTTTTTGGATTATCATTCATCTCAAATAAAATTGTATAAGAGAAATGAAATGCCTTTGAAGTACGTACCTAAGGTATAGGGTGATGGAACCTAAGGTCGCTAAAAAACTTAAAAAATATTTTTTTGTTATTAACTACAAGGGGGCCGCCCTCAGAAGACATTTTTTTTCTACTACTTATATTTTGTGTTTTTTCAACTAAGTATGCAAAGTTAAAGGAAATTTTATTCTCTTTTAATTCCCACAAACACTATGAAAAAATATTTCGTGGTTTCATTAGTCGGCCGCCTTTTAATGTCAAGGAGGAATGGGTGGCCGACTATAGACAACCAGTATTCTTATGTCGGCCTATTATATTTTGTATGTAAGTCTAGGATTACACATGTGATATTTACTTAAATAACTTACTAGTGTTATTAAATTCTGAACAAAAAACTTGAATAAATAGTTTTTAAGTTATTAACAGTATATTTGTTGTAGATTATCATCTGTGTTGGTTGGCTAAGACCTGATCTTGTTTTAACCAATGGGTGCAAAAGGTTGAAGGCCTCGCTGGCCTTTTTCAGAACAATTCTTGAGTGCAGGTTAAACCATAGCAACTCGTTGAAGTGCACTCCCGGGTACTTGACCAGATTTCTGCAAATTGTTGCGGTGCAAGGTTGAGTGTTTTTCTCGAAAGCCGAATTGCATGTCAGGGACAATGGAATTTTCACAGTAGAATTTCTTCAGTCTTCGAAGGATTACTTCTTCCAGTAATTTGCTGATGTTGTTGAGAAGTGAAGTAAGATAGTTGGGTCAGTAGGTGGGTTCAGTGTGAAGTTTCCTTCGAAGTAGTCGGCGAACGCTTCCATCTTGTCTTGGGCTAAGGTAGCTTCAGTATCACTGCTGATGATGGTTTCCGGTATTTGGTGCTGTTTTCCAATGATCCTATTGATGTTTTGAAAGCATCAGGTCCTGGCTTCATTGCTTGCAATCTTTTCTGGTATTGGATATTATTGTGGTGTTGAATGCAGTTCCGGAACATGATATTGACTTGCTGTAGCTTATTCCAAACTATCTGGTAGTTTCTGTTGGTTGTATTCGGAGACGTTTTCTTAGAAGTTGTCTGTGAGGATACAAACTCTGAACGTACTCGGGAAGGTGCAGGTACCTATCCTTTGACGTTCTAGGCTGTTTTTGCTTGCCCAGGGCATCAGATACGGTATGTTCAAAGTTGACAATTGCTGCATCGATTTCGGTATCCAGAAGATTCCTGTCTGAAGGTGTTAGAGTTAAGCTGTCTTCGATGTCCCTGTGAAGTCTATCAATATCCAGCCGTCTGAAATTAATGAAATTCTCAGGAGCTTCTGTTGTATGGAGTATGGGTTGGTTGAGCTTGATCGATAGTTGAACAGCTTCATGGTCCGTGTCACTGTGCAGTAATTTACAGTCATAATTCCGGATTTCCGAAAGAGTGTGCACTAGGTTAGGAAGCCAGGAAGAAGTCTAGCGTTGAGGGTGTTCTGGAAAAAGTGGGTTTGTGTTGTGAAATAACCACTAAGGAGTGCTAGTCGTTGTTGGCGAACATGTTTCTGTTCTATTAAAATTGTGTTTTGATAGTTAAAATGCTTCTTAGATACTTTCTATTATCGCAAATAGTATGAAAATATGAATTATTGAATTAAGGCCGACTACTGAAAATGAAAGGGCCGACTACTCAATGATCAGACTTTCATCTTCATAAAGGTAAATAATTTGTTTCATGTAGTAAATATACTTAATTCGTCTAGAATTTCTTAATCTACACATTTCAAATAATCATTAAAACTGATAACTCTATCAAAAACTCAAATAAGTGATTTTTAAACGCTAATCAAAGATAAAAAAAAAAGTTAACTGGCCGACTACTGGTGCCATCACCCTATATGGGTCATTTTTTAAAAATTGACATTTTTTATTGATCGTTTCAAAAAAAAATTTTTTAGTTTTTCTTGGGTTTTAGTTTCTAAATCTATAGTAAAATATTTTTCATTTTACGAGTATTTTTCGATAAAAATCAAAATTGAAAATTTCGAATGTATTAAAAATGTTCTTTTCTTGCATAAAATAACAATAATCCACAAAATAAATAGTAACAATAAATAGTAGAAATTTTGTGGAAAGCAACTAAATTTAATAGGATAATTAGTAAAAAAGTTGTTTGCTTACGAAATGATTTTGTTTAAAAGCATGAAAGAGTCAAAAAAATATTTTTAAATAACGGCACATAACTTTCTTGGAACTTTTACGGTTCCAATTGTTTAGTTGTGTAAAAAAGGGAAAATGTTTAATTATGTTTTTTTTTTTCAAAATCTTGTCACACTCATTCAACTAAGTATTGGGACAACAAAAAAATTTTTTTTTTTGCATATCATAAAATTGAAGTTTAAGAGAAGGCCTTTCAAACGACAAGGTCCAAAATTAAAAAAAAATCATTTTCATCATTAAAAATATTAATAAAACTGATTAAGCATCAAAATCACATCCCAAAAAGGCCACGGAGATTATTATTTACCATGGATATTCGTTACCATCAATCGATCTGCAAATTTTTTTTTATAATGCTGACATATAAACACAGTTCCATGCCAAATTTCAAATCTTTAAATTGAAATGCAAAAAAAATAGAAGCTATAACGCTAAAAATGTAATTTTTTTTAAAACGACCCATATAAGTTTATTAACTTTCTATTGAACTAAATCTACATCGTTTATACAAACAAAGTTTACAGGGTGCCGCCAGTAAGAAAAAAAATCGGAATCAAATATTAAAGAAGGATAATTTGTTTAAATAATAAAATAAATAAATAAATATTTAAATTGGTTTCTTTTAATATATCTACCTTATTGTTGGAAAATACTTAAGAACGTTTCAAACATGAACATTTGGAAAAATAAAATTAAATAAAAATAAAATACCCAACAGGTGGCTTGGGTTTATTATAAATTAAATTTAAAAATTTAAAATTTGGTGGTGCAACAGCTCGAAGAGAACCAGGACCTAGTGACTTACAACCATCAACCCTTCCTGTGTGCGTGTTACGAGGAATCGAGAGGTGGAGCTACAATTTTTTTTGCCGATTCCGAACGGCTAATGAGCAGCACTTTTCATGAGAAGAGATTCTCAGAGGATTCGCCAATTCCTCGCAAGAGGCAGTACACCCATGAAAAACTTTTTGCAGCGGCTGAGGATTCGACCAAAACCTTCTGTATGACACCTAACCTACTGCTAACTATGCCCAGGAGTACTGTTGGGGTCTTGGGTTTATTAGTAATCAAATATGAAGAACAAATAAAAACGAAGAAATATTTAAAAAAATTATAGTAAAATAATTTACATTGCGTTCATGACATTGAGTCAATTGCACCTTGTAAAGTAAGCGTGCAAATGCAAGTCTTTATGCATAATGCTCATCAACGACGAGCGTGAGAGGTGCAATTGTTGGGCATGACGACGAGTTGAGGTGGACGGCTCTTCAGCCACACTATCGCGAACAGCAGCAATATTTTCCGCAGTACGAGCTGTACGAGCATGCACTGGTGTTTTCACATCTCCTACAGACCCGGTTTGCTCAAATTTTTGCACGATTTTTCCCATTTGTAAGCACATTTGGACGATTAAATTGACCGAAAAAATCACGAAGTGCACGATATGCAATTTGATTTGAACGCCCATTTTCATAATAACTTTAACGCGTTGCTCGATTGTGTATCTTTCCGTGGTTCAAATTGAGTTAGTCTGAAATTGAGAAATGTCTAATGTAATGCAGAAAAAAACTTGACGCATTGGATTATCACACTCATTACGGTTACATGCTCCGTGTAGCCCGTGCACGTTCCATGTGGCATGTTACCTTACAGAAGACTACATTTAGGACCCCGTTTACATTATGAATATTGCAAACTTACTACTTCGTGCTTACATTGGAAACTTCTAGGCTACACAAAAAAAGTTCGCCTCAATGAATTGAAATCTCGATTTTGATACTTTAAGTTGATAGTTAGAACTAAATATCTTCATTTCCCCAACATTTCTTTAGCTGTCATCCAATATGTCAAAAAGACGAAAAACGTAATAACTGGTTCATTCAATGTTTTAAGCAAACCACCTTCATGTTACTGATGGACGATAGCATATTATGTTATGCTCCAGAAAAATGTGTTTTCAGAGTTGACATTTAAAATCCGAAAAATTTTGTTCACATTTACAGCAAAGTATTCTCGATACGTCAAAGTTTAATTTGTCCCTATAAAATTGTATCTATATAAAACCACACAATGACAAATTTCGAATTAAATTTTTTATATATCTGCCAGGCCATACACTGGATGATGACTACGATGCCAATCAATGGATCAAAAAATACTTTCGTGCACCATTAGGGGCGTTAATATTCTTAAATATTATGTTTGACAAGCATGGATATTTTGATATTTTGGCTACATGGCAAGCATATTTCAAATGTGAACGCTTGTCAAGCCTGAAACAAATTTCATTTTCTATGATGTTTTCCAACTGTGCACATCGTAAGAAAATATATATCAATATAAGTTTTATAAGCAATAGCGGTATCAGGTGGATTTTATTAGATTAATATAGCCTTTCTGCTGCAGACTTTTGGAATATATAAATTTATTATGTAAGATGTCATCTATGCTCTGAGTTGGTCCGTCATGGTCAAAATTTTAATGAAAAGTGATGTTTGACAGCATTTTTGACGAATGTGAATCCTATTGTTTTTCATCCATCAAATATTCATCATGCGGTGCTTGTCAAACAAATTTTGGAATGTGAACTTTCCTATTAATGTTCCGAGCAAATAGTTGTAGTGTTTCGTATCATTTAACACCTCTGTTTTGAATATATATAGGTGGAGAAATTTAATGTTGTATCAAATAGCATCCCTATTCAAACATAAATCTAACAAACTTAACGTTGCGTATCGGAGTCCGGTCGTTCGTTCTTTGTCTAACAATATTTAACTTTTGAAATAAATTAATTCGTTTCTTTAAATAATAAAGGTTAGGTACAGAGACGTAAAACAAATTCGGACAAATTAGACCAATGTGAACAGGGTCTTGAAATTAATAATTAGGAAATCAATGATAGATTTTGCATCCATATGCATAATTGACCATATTTCTATCGATGCCATAATTGCATTACATGGTGGTTGGGAGAGAGCATAGATTTGTCTATTTATTTCAGTCGCATGATAGTTATGTTCACCTACTATTATGGAGCTACATTTATCTATTTTAAGACCTTTTATGTTTTAAGTATATAAGTGAAATAAACAAATTGTGGAAAAAATAGATTCGCGGCTTGATTTGAATATATCCAAAACCACAAAGTAAAACAACAGAGAAAATAAAGTTGCCATTTATTTATTATGTATGTTAATAAAAACTCCACGTGTTTTTCGATAACGAGAATATTTGACTTCTTTAAACTGGAAGGCTGTTTATACTTTCTGTTTCCACTCATAATCTTTTTCTAAATATATCAGAAACTAATTTCCCATGCAAAAAGTTTATTGCATACTAATGGGGTCTTAAATTCTGCACTGGCTATCTCCTTGATTATAACATTTACTGCAACACACTTTTAAGGGTTTCATCTATCTCGGTTTTTGATATTTTGATTCATTTTTTTTTTAGTTTTTAGGGAATCACCCTTTTTATTCTAATAAACAAACAAATAAATAATTAAAAATGTTGAGATCTTGCTAATTCAAAGAATTTCAAAAAATAGTTGTGAATAGTACACATGATTGTGTTTGTTTCGGCAAATATTCTTGACTCGAAACCAAATATATGTTATATGTGGTCAGTAAATATTTAAAAGCTCAAAAGATTAACAAAATCTGTGTATTTATGGAAAGCATATAAACATTACATACGAATCATAGAACTATATTAATATTTATGTTGAATTAAAATAAAATGTAATTAAAATTTCGTTTACAAATTTGAATCGTAAGAAAAGAAAAGTTTCCAAGATATTGTGTCAGCACTCTGATAGGTATAGGTTCAGTTAGTTCCATCTTATTGCAAACAATAAAAAAAATCAATCTTGTTTTTAGTTTGATATTTTTATTTACAAAACATAAAAATCTTGTACACTTTACTGGCTAAAATGAATCAAAATATTTTTAGACAAAATTGAATAATAAGAAAAAAGGAAAATAAGTAGGCAGATACGTACATTATGTAGATCGCGTAGCAGTTAATTCGTTGGAGGACAATAATTTTGATGATAAAGATAGAATGTAATAAGAATTGTTTGAAGAAAGCACCATTATAATGTTTCTTGGAATTATTGTAAGCTAATTACAATTGCTATGAAAGCAAATGTAGATGACGGGTAGTGTTTTAGGTTCATAACTACTGTGTACGAATTAGTATGATCTCAACCAAGCAAAATTTAGTAAGGAAGTGTTTTTGTTATCTTTGAACTAAGAATGCAGTCTTGTCCTCACAAATTTAAAATAATGATAAACTTAGACCAAAATTAGTTCTTTAATAACATCTTTGCATAGTGAAAAACTTCGAAGAGTTTAATTTCCCAGATTAATCGACATATATTGTTGTATATCAATACCATTCGCAAATTTAATCAGCCAAATAGCAAATCAATTTAACCTAACTTTTTTCTGATACTGAGAGCAACGTTTTAGATTAAGAAATATATTTTTAAATCTTATTTTTCTAAAACGCTTTTTGGTTTAATAGTAAGTTCAAACGTAAATCGTTTTCGTTAAAATTGTTGTAAGGGGAACTCAATTTAACCAAAATTGTCTACTCGACTGATAAATGTCAGTAATCTATAAAATTTAAATTATATAATCCATCTTATAATAGTAGTCATTATATACAAAGTCAAATTTACCTAAAGCTCTTAACATCGAAATAAGTAACGATCCTACAATCCGTTAAATAACTCTTCACTTTGTTCTACTCTCTAATAGTTCTTACATTTCAAATCTACATCAGTTAAAAATATTATCCTTTTATATTTTAATTATTGCTGTCTTTTTGCATATTCACCCTAAGAAAGTGTTCATTAGTTCACTCTTAAGCTCATTCAAGCCATTATTATCAATTTGGAAGGTCTTTTGTCCTATTTTATGTATTCTTTTCCACCAGCCGTTAAGGCCTGCAAAGTCAAATTTACGTAAATGAAATACATAAAAAGGCAATAAATCAAGGTTTGTGCAGCCCTTTGGAACATAAACAATAAGAACATCTCAAAATAGCATGATATAGCCAATCGAGGGTAAAATAAAATACAAATGAAACAAGAAAAATAAAAAAAAAATCAATGCTAGAAAAAACTGGAATCGAAAAGTAAGACATTCAGAGAAATCAGAACATCAACAAAAATCACAGATAGAAATAAAATCTTAACAGATATTCAACTCAAATCTGGTTGTAACCCAAAAGCAATTTATAATAGACTTGAGAAAAATTCACCTAAAATGTTTGTATTTATTATATAGGAAGGTACCTACTGATTTCGTTAATACTCCATTCAAAGAATTTTTTCTCACAGTCGTCTTTTCAATATAAACATATGGCTCAAAATTTTTAGTTATAAGTATGATACTACAATTTGCTAACGTGTACGTAAGTACATTATTAACTTTTTCTTAATTTTAAACATTTTCCAACTAGTATCGTGCTAAGGCTATTTTTTTAATAAATTGCTGAACACACGTAAATTAATGGCAGTTCATGCAAAAAACTAAGTAAACAGACTTGTTTTGATGTTTGGAAATGTCAAAGAGTCATATAAAGCTAGCACGATACTAAAATAAAATGCATGACTGGATCGCACGAACTTGCTCTTATGTAAAGTACTTTAGAATTTAAAATACATTTTATAATTATGAATCATGGATTTAGTGAGATACAAATGTTCAAATGAATGAAATCGCCGTCTGATTTTCAAAAAAGTATGAATTTATGCAAACAAAGTTTTTAAATCGCTTTATTTAAAAAATTAATTTTTATATAAAAAATTTCTTAAAAATATTCCAAGAAAAAAATTTGGGATGCCAATTTTGAGTATTTAGCAATATTGATTTTAGGAAATAATTTCAAAAAATAATCGTTCACACGTTTTGAAGATATTGATTAAAAAAATTCAAAAAACCCAAAAAATATTTTTTTTTTGAATATTTTTATATACTCGTACAATACCTATACAAAATTGGCTAAAATTGTTAGAGCCGCTAATGAGAAAGCCGAAAATCAAAAAAACGATTGTATGACAGGTACCTTTAATAACATTATTTCCCAAAATTTTTCATGACCAAAATGTAGTCCATGAACATAATAGCACACCTAATTTTTGTGCATCAAAATCGTTAGAGCAGTTTTCGAGATAAATAAGATTTTGCATTTGCAGCTAAAAAAAAATTATTTCCCCTTTCTGGAATCACCAAAGACCCTTAAGTTCCGAGCTTGAAGCAAATAGCTACAGTGGCTTAGGCTGTATGGATGGATAGGAACAGACATACAGACATACTGAAACATGTTTTTTGTATACTTAATTTTACTTTAAATTTTTTGGTTAAAATCGTTAGAGCCGTTAGTGAAAAAGTCGAAAATAAAAAAAAAAGAAACGTTGTATGACAGGTACCGTTAGTACCATTTTTTCTTAAATGTTTGTTGACCAAAATGTGGTCCATGCCCATATTAGCACACTAATTTTTTCTTATCAAAATCGTTAGAGCCGTTTTCGAGATAAATAATAAGATTTTGCATTTCGGGTGTATAGGGAGTTACCGTTAATTTTGGAGCTAAAAAAAATTCAATTTCTCCTCTAGGGAATCACCGAAGACCCTTAAGTACCAAGTTTGAAGAAACTATCTCCAGTGGTTTAGGCTGTACATCGAGGTACAGACATACAGAAATACAGACATGCAGGCATACAGACATACAGACACACAGACATACAGACGGAATTGCCGGACCCACTTTTTCATCGTAATGTCAACTTTGATCCAAACCTCGAGTTCGATTTTTTTCCAAATGCAGAAATTGCCCTATAGTACCTGTGTATATCGGAAGTAAAAATAAAATAGGCATTCGATGATTTTAACTTTAATAAAAGGGTGAGAAAGTATGAAGCTTTATTCGATTAAAATTTACAAAATCTTTGTTTTAACCTAGTTTTATACTAAAACAGCTTTAACATCGTAATAATTCAACTAAAATTTTGCGCAATTGTAATTATTTAATGGTTTCGCACTGCCCCCTTTTGCCAAAAATCAATTTTATTTCTTCAGGAATTGTATTAGGTATTGTTGCTTTCTTACAAAGATTATAGACTTTGGTACAGACGTTTTCGATTTATTCATTAGCTCATATACTTCTAGCGAATGGAATGAATCCCAGCCCTCAGGTCCAAGCTTCAAGGCGACATGAAACGCTTAATCATCCATCCGGGATAACAAAGTGCTTGGTCAGGATGACTAGACGCAAGTTCTCGAGATCGTATATTATGGAAAGATAATAATGTGTCTCAAGTATAGAATCTCCACCAGCCACTACCCGTTAAGTAAGAATGTAAGTTATCCTGATATGGTTGAGTTGGTAATCGTAAAACTTCCGCAGTCCTGCCAAAGTTCATAATTATAAGCAAACAAGATTAATACTCGTACTGCATGAGAATGGCAACGCTTGTATTCATAAAAGTATAATGACAATGAATATGCGATGAAGTTGGCATTCCATTTTATTATGATGCTGAATTGCCAACATCAACAACAAACTGGTGGAAGTTCTGTGTTACTGTTTGTGGACTGTTATGAATACAAAGGACCTTACTTGAAATATAAATTCGGTGATGGTTTTGGAAAATGTCAACGGGGAATTCTTTGATCTTTCAAAGAAAATTCGTATTTTTTGCAATATGCCTCAAAATCATTCTAAACGTTTTCGTATTCAAAACATTTATTTTTTTTTATTTCAATCAACTTTTGTTCATGTTGTCAAAAATACTTGTTTCAAAAGACAGAAGAAAAAGTTTTAAATAATTTTCTTAGTAACTAATTTAAATCTTATAAGAAAACAAATCAATAACTCCAAACAAATAGTTAATACTTATATTTTTTTAAAACGTTTGCAATTTAAACAAATATAAAACTCTCTTAACCAAAGTATGTTGGCTGCACAAATACAGTTGGAATTGTTTTCATAGATGTTTTGGAGCATATTATGTAAAGCAGGCCATGGGTTGTTTGGCATTACAAACTCAGCCCATATTTCTGATATTGTAATTATATATCTGGTCTGAACTTGTCGAAAAGCTTAGATAGCAGTACACTTCGTGCAAGCATGTGACGTGAAATAAGATCCAACGGAATAAGACTAAATGAAAAATTTGGCCTTATTTCGCTTTCCAAAGCGAATTGCCAAATTTAATTTGGAAATAAGGTCAAATTTAAAATTTTGGAAAAAACAGCAATATGTTTTTTTTTTGTTTACATGAAAATTCCGAAAATTCGCACGATGCGGTTGAGTTTGGTTGTATTACACGCAATATGATTTTTGGGTATTTTGGTTTTTAAATCGCCGAAAATTCGCGGCGAATTACTTTTTACTATCAATTATAAATTTATGTGAAGATCGATTTAAAAAAAAAACATAATTGTTTGCCATCCTTTCTTCTCCCTTCCACACAGACTATGGAGTTGAGCTGGAATAGTTTCAATTTCATATATTGCGGAATGTCGTTTCTAAATCAAATTACCTGATGATGATTAACTTTAAGATCCATAACACTAGTTTACACAAAAAAAGTACCTCAACAAAAAAGTATTTTCTAGACTAATTTTGGCTCTCTGAACACGAAAATGGCAATCATTTATTTTTCCAAAGAAGCGTTTTCGAGATATGACCAAAAAACGTGTTTTTCTGCTCCTTTTCCATGTATAAGCCTAATTCTCAAAAACGGTCGAACTAATCAACATATACTTTATAGTTTTGAACAGATATTTTGCTTGCCTTTCCAACAGTATACGACTTGTGTAAATCGGCCCAACAATCATCAAGAAAAAACCGTTCAAAGTTTCAAAAAACACAATTTTTCGCCGTTTTTTGAAAATCGATTGTTTTAAGTCATTCCGTAAGGATAGAAAAAAAAATTTTTTAAATAGTTTTAAGATCTCAGGTGAAAGATATTGTTTTTACAAAGCTAAAACACATAAGATTAATGAAATCGAATAATAAATGTGGAAGTTATGAAATATTACGTGGAGGCAGACCATTTCAGTTTTTTTCAAAAAAAAATATGTTTTTTAGTTTTATCTACCTATTTAAGAATTGTTGGAAAAAATATACAAATTCAGAGCATTTACTGTAGTGCTTTATAGTAAAGTAATGCTATATTGTCAACCTGTGCTACGTGCTTTGTGAGGTTAATTGCATTTGGAAACGGAAATAGGAAGTATTTATCGTTTGGAAAGCCAGTTGAATGGAGAAACCCAATTGATCATGTGACTGACTGTTACTTCTGCTTAACTAACTTTAACTAAAATACTAGGAGGGAAATTTTATCCCGAAGTGCAATCAGTAACAAAGACGGCGCCACATTCTTCTCGGTATCCAAAACAAGAACCACCAGGAACAAAAATAACAGCCGGAGAAGTATCAGATTTGAATTCCAGTATCATCATCAATTCCAACTCAATGATTTATGCCGCGATCTCAACTTATCTTAAGAGAAGTCTGAGTTGCTCGCTTCGAGATTGCAGGAATTTAACTCTTGGAAGCAGAAACAAAAGTCACTTATTACAGAAATCGGAATAAGAAATTCGAAAGGTATTATTCAAAAACGGGTGACTTTTGTTATTGCAATGATGTGACAGGATTATTTGCTGAATTTAGAGAACACCACGAAGCTAAGGATTGGCGGCTTTTTATGGACGGCAGCAAGTATAGCGTGAAGGCTGTTTTACTTCATAAAGGGAACACTAAACCATCAATCCCGATTGGTCACTCCACAAATGTAAAAGAGGACTACAAGACCATGGAAAAACTTCTTCAACTTGTGAAATACAATTCCTATAACTGGAAAATCTGCTGTGATTTAAAAGTCGTGGCTTTACTTACTGGCCTGCAGGGTGGCTATACAAAATACTACTGTTTTATGTGTTTTTGGGATAGCAGAGCAGATAAAAAGCATTTCATCCAACGAAATTGACCACTTCGTGAAAATCATGTAGTAGGAAAGAGCAACGTTGTTGAAAAAGCACTTGTTGAAAAACAAAATGTAATACTTCCATCATTGCACATAAAACTCGGAATTATGAAAAATTTTTTAAAAGCCTTAGCAAAAGATCCCGAAAACAAAGGACTAACATATTTGCAAACAAAGTTTCCCAAACTGTCGACCGAAAAAATTAAGGTGGGATATTCGTCGGTCCACAGATAAAAAAAATTGTTTTAGTGACACCGGATTTTTGAATTGTCTAAAAAAACGAGAAAAGAGCATGGACTGCTTTTCAAGACGTAGTTCATGGATTTTTGGGAAACAACAGAAGTCCAAACTATCGTCAATTGATCGAAAAAATGATGATTACATTTCATGCTATTGGTGAGTATTTAGCAGATTAGTGTTTCAAAAACAATGAATTCTATTGACAACTATTGTCTTTGAAAATGCACTTCCTGCACAGCCATTTGGAAACTTTTCCCTCGAATTTAGGAGCTGAAAGCGATGAACAAGGTAAAAGATTCCACCAGGATCTTGCTATCATGGAAAAGATTCAACGACACATAAAAGAAGAAGTGTAAACAATACTTCATATTTTCAATAAAAATTATGAAAAAAAGAAAAAAAAACTGAAATGATCTGCCTTCACGTAATGCTTTATAACTTCCACATTTATTATCCGATTTCATTGATATTGTGCGTTTTAGCTTTGTAAAAACAATATCTTGCATTTGAAATCTTAAAACTATTTTAAATATTTTTTTTTTCTATCCTTACGGAATGACTTAAAACAAGCGATTTTCAAAAAACGGCGAAAAATTATGTTTTAAAATATATGTGCAAAACTATAAAGTATTTGTTAATTAGTTCGACCGTTTTTGAGAATTAGGCTTATACATGGGAAATGAGCAGAAAAACAAGTTTTTTGGTCATATCTCGAAAACGCTTCTTTGTAAAAATAAATGATTGCCATTTTCGTGTTCAGAGAGCCAAAACTAGTCTAGAAAATACTTTTTTGTTGTGTTACTCGCCAAAAACCGAAAATTTGTAAACTAGTGAATTGATGAATAGGAGTTACAAACACAACCAGTTTTTGAAACTGTAAAACGAAATAAAGCCAAATTTGGTTTATTTTTTTTCTAAAACGAAATAAAGCCGAATCGAAAATTTGGCGTTGGGCTTTATTTCACGTCGCTTACAAAGTATATGCTGTCGTCTTGACCTTTTGAGTAGATAGCTAGACTTTGAAGACATAGACTCCCCTATAAGCTCAGATAACGATAAAAGCGCTAAGACCAAGCGAAATGTAACTCTTGCCAATTGCAAGGCAAATGAGTAGCAAAGCTCTCTCTCTCTCGAGCAACTTTAAATTGGCTTTTCTAAGACACAAAGATTTTCTAAGATATATGGTGTAGGATCCTTTCAAAGCCGGATGCAAACGGTGTATGCTACTTAAAAATGATTTTTGATTGATGAGTGAAGTTGAAGACAGGTAAAGGTTGGTAAAATTGTCGATCAACGGCAGTATAGCCCTGTAGACTAATTAGTGCTGAGGTGCGTGGAATGATATGGGGAATTGTGGATATATTCTCATGGAGTACAGTTGGATGGAGTTCCAAATAGTATATAAATGATTTTATTATCTCTTACATATTGCTGTGGTATGACGGGCGTTTGCTCTATCACAATCATCAGGAATAGGATCACTCAATCAACCGGACCACTATCCCCATTAAAAAACTTCTACACTGTGTCATAGTAGGCAGCTTGTTGACTATTGCTGAAGCGACAATATTACCCACCTTAAACCACAATCAAAGACTTCGGTGCAGAAGCTCCCGGTCTAAGGAACCCAACGAGAGGCACGGTACGGAAGTAAATGATGCTCGTCTTAGAGCCATTTCGTCACGAGATCAAGTCTTTGATGTTCGTTTCCGAAAGTTCGTAAATGTCGTCAAAAAATGCTGCTTCGAATGATCGTATCTATTCTTATTTTGGCAAGATTAGACCATTACACACTAGTCTATTATATATTTTATTTAACTCCTGGATATGTAGAACAATCTTAGCTTTTAAAACCATTCACAAGTTTTCACCTAAGAACAAACAAATCCTTTGGTTAACCCTGCTTTAAAGTGACCCTAACAAATAGATTATTCCAGATGACTCTAATTCCACCTTGTCTATTACCAGAAACTGTAGGAAACGGCGTGAGTCGAAAGTCAGAATCAAAAGACAAGAGGACTCATTTTAAAACCTGTAGTCTCGTAGTATAAATATGATTCTCACAACTTCACCATCTCGGACTATAATCTATAAAATCTTAAAGTGTAATCAATTCAAACTTCACATTTATTCCATCTATCGACAATATAAATTAATTGCGAATGCCAAAACATGTCTTTTGCGCTAACACCTTAATCCAGAACATTAAATGAACGAGAAATCTCTTCATTCATTAAGTGTTTCTACCAAAGTAAGTTTTCAAACAGAATCACACAGAATTTCTTTCATCTAGTGACGTTAAGAATCAACAAGTCATCGAACACATCTTATTAATGACTTACGAAACGGATCTAGTGTTTCATCTCTCAAAGTGTTCCATGTAGCCGCGGTTAACTTCACGTAGGTAGGGATATAGTCCTTCATGAATAGTCACGTTCTTTTCTGTCTGACCGTCCATGAAGTAGGAAGCAAACAATCATCTCATCGGCTTCCATCCATTTTAGATGGTTTGGTAAAGCAAAATAAAAACCTCGTCAAGATAAAATGTCTGTAAACTTCATAAACGTGAAATACGTCAAGAATGGACGTACAAATTAATAAAAGCATCTTAAAATCGGATATACAGGTTTGGCTACGACTACGACTATTTGACTAATAAAATTCAGTGAATATTCAAGAAAACTACGATCTATTTAAAACATCAAGAAATCAAGCATCAAGCAAAAATTCACGAGGAAGATTTCTCTAGAGTACAGGTTACCCTGGGAACTTCCGCAACCTCTTTTTTTTTGGACGGCCAGACACATTTTTATTGTGCGTTATGCAAAGTGCTGTCATCGTCACAGAAAAATTTATAAAATCGTAAATGAAAAAGTAAATTAAAGTCAAAAATTCCAAGTCAAAACTGCAGTCAAAGTCAAAGCCTAAACAAAATCAGTGAAATTCGAATTCATCAAAGCAAAATAATCTAAAATTGCCGAGAAGCAACAATCATCTCAATAATAGAAAGAAAAAGTGGAATCTCAACATCTCTCCAAAACTAACCAACTGTAGGAGAATTCAAAGAATTCCCGATCTTCAAGCAAGACCTGAATTTTATCTACCAAGTGTGATGAAAGTGTAATAGTAAGGTGGCTACGTCATCGTGTCTCCAATAAAATCCTTGTTGAGAATTTTCTCACTTGGACCTATGGTATTACATAAGTGTTGTGTTAAGTGTATGTTTTTCTTTTGGAAAAGTGTATAGGTAGAGATAGTTCATTCATTGCGAGAGTTTTTATTGACCCGAGTGGTAATAGACTCGATCTACATAAACCAAAAAGTTGTTTTTGAAAAGCTTAGAGATCGTAAAGAAATTATTTGAAGGTAATATAAAAAGATAGCTAATTTTTCTTTATACAGAAAGCATATTTAAGATGAAAACAAATACGAGTTGATATATAGTAATATCCTATAATGTAAAACGTAAAGATTTATAAATGGAAACGAATTTTGGAAAAATCGAGAAATCAGACATAAGAAGATAAAGAAAAAAGAAAGTTTTGTGCAGGCAGATAACGCGGAAAAGAAAGTTAATGTAATGATATAAATAAGAATAAGTAAATTGAACAGTGTAAATTCAATAAGATTCAGTAGATATATTAATCTAAGAATAGGGTTTAGTTCATTAGAGTAGGAAAATTTGTTTCTGTAGGTACAAACAGAAAGCTTTGTAAATTTTTCCACTCAATTAAATAAGTGATAACTCATATAAGTCAACAACTATAAGATCTAAAGTTAACGTAAATGACCTGGATCAGTACATCAATCAAGAGTAACATCAAACATAATATTTAAGAATTTCAAAATTGGTAACAGGAACAACAACATATATGAAACCAGATTCATCTGTATGGCATGTGCACATTCCAGCGGAAAGAACGGTGAGTGATTTCTTTTTCTTGTATGTATATTTAAATCTTGAAACTTGAATATTTGGTAAATATTTTTGATTATACTATATAGTGATAAATATCTCTTGAAAACTATTTTGATGACAATGATCTAAAGTGATTTATAAATCTAATACAGAGTAATTGATAGACTTAAAGATTTATTTTTGTTCGTGGAAATTTCAAAGATTAAGATAGTTTTTTTTTGAAAGAACCTAAACTTAGTAAAGAACAAACCGTTAAAGAAAAGATACAAAAATAACGAAACAATTTAGATATAAGATAATAATTTTTATTTGAGCGAGACGTTATGATAAGATTCGGTAAAGATTTGGAATCTTATTGTACGTCGATATTGAAGAAAAATACGAGTATAATTTTAAGAGTTTGAGGATAAAGATAACAAAGATTTAAGAGTGGAAGAATAATCTCCGTTGTGAAAATTTTAGTAATTAAAGACTCAGTAAAGATATTTTATTTTTGAAGAAATCCAAAAGAAAAGTATTAGGTATTTAGATAGTAAGATTATTTTTATGTTAATGTTTAAGAGCGTTACAAATAAAGATAACAAAATTCGTTAAGTTTGGAAAGATAATATTATGAGTTTATATTGATTTGAGTTAACGAGGGGGGTGTGGTAACATGGAAGTGACATCTTAGTATAAGTTTAGCTATATAAGGAAGGAGTTCCAATACGAACTTCTCTCTTATTTATTTTGGTTGGGGAATTCTACAAAAAGTTTATGAAGCCTAAATAGAATTCCGTGAAGCGTAAGAAGAGTTGATTTCCTACAGATTCACCATGGGCATGGGTTTAGAAGGCGAGAGAGTTCCGTGACACCTTGGACTCTCGAACAAAAGGGGTTTTCCAAATTCAGAGCAAAAGAAAACAAAGGTTCACATTGAAAGGTACAGTCAATGCGATAGGGAGGGCGAAGTTAAGCTCACGAGACCGTAACATCCGGGTTCTCGACTGCCGTGTAATACTAACGTTTCCAAAGAGAAAAATGAATCCGAAAGTGAAAGGTACATTCACTTGTCCGACTTTTATCTTCAAACAATCGGGTCCCAGCATAATTAAACATTTTTTTTTCTGGTCTACAACACCAAGATCAGTTAGGTCTGTAAATAGTAACACCCGTCAACGCTCCAGCCGCAAGATCCCCCCCATCCGACGAGCTAAGCAATCGTGCACCCAGCAGGCCGTGGTGGTTGTCGAGCGAAGGCAAATTTTTGAGAGAATCCGCAAATTTATTTTTGTGGATGGTGGAAAGTCGCGAACGAACGGATTCGGAATTTTTCTGTGAGTTATTAGATGTGTATGCACACATCAATATATAGTCAATTAGATACCGTCACAGTTGGAGCCCAACGTGAAGCCTGATATATATATATAAGTATGTATATATAGGTGTGACAATAGGATGACTGGACAGCAGGAGAATTTCGGGTTCAAGTTTGGTTCGAGCGATTGACCATCGATCGAGAGATATAGAAAGATAAAAATAAAATTTAAATAATTTTTTTTTTATTTATTGTATATATATATACAGACTATATATATATATATATATACAATAAACATATTTTTTTTATTATTATTCGTTACAGCTGGCGCCCAACGTGGGGCCCGAATTGTTTGAAAGAATTTATGTCAAAGGATTCAATTTTTGTTGGGGACAAGACTCAACGAAAAGAAAGAATTAAAGTTTTTTCGTTTTCGAAAATTTTTTTTTTTGAGGCGAACCATTTAGTCTAGGAGTTCACTCGAGGTCTCCGATCTCGAAATTTTGAGTCACGACTTATGTCCGCATTGGGATGTATATTCTCCTAGTGGTCTGTTGCGTAAGCGAAACTCATTATTTTAGTGATAGAAATCGTAGTAGTTATTATCTTAACCTTTCGACCGGTGGTTAAGGAGTATATTCCTGACGCACGTCTGTTGCGAAAGCATAGAGAAAGTTACTGGGAGTTCACTTCTGAACAAAAAGGTTTGTTCCAAACGAACAATAACACCAGTTCTAGTTTTTTTTGAAGGTCAAGTCTAAAGAGAGATTTATTGGAGATTTCTGATACGTCGACCGGTGGTTAAGGACTATGCTCCTGACACACGTCTGTTGCGACGGTATGAATATCCGATATATTTTTCTTCAGTCAGTAAACTTTCAAGTATTCACGGTAGAAGATCTAATAAACAAGTCAAATGTCAACTTCTACAACACATCAATTAGGGGAAGAGAGAAGGATATTGTTGTCGTTCCAACTCTCAAAGTCATTTCAGTTATCAAACCCCTCAACCATTTATGATAAAGTCGATATATTTTTAGATTTGTTTAGATTTGCCTGGTGGCGCATTTAGTTTAGATTTGCCTGGTGGCGTATTTAGTTTAGAATTTGCCTGGTGGCGCATTTAATTTAGATTTTGCCTGGTGGCGTATTTTTGAGTTTAAGAACATTTAGTATATTTTTTTTGGATAGATTAGTTTGGATATTGAGATTTGATTTAGTCTATTTGAAATTAAGTTTCGATATTTAGAACGTTTATTTTGGGAAGATAAATTTTTGAATACGTTAGTTTAGATTTTTCAAAACCCATAGCATAGTATAGTTACATAAGTAAATTTAGAATAAGATTAAGCATTTTTCCGTCTACCAATGAGTAGAACATTTGAAAATAGGAGATTTTCGATTCCTACGGCACGTGAGTTAAGACGTAGAGCGAGAAACATTATGGCTCTTAATGCAGGTAGTAACATCAACCAAAACACGTCTAACAATTCAGTCGCAGGAGGGTCGAGACCTGTTAACGAGAGTGATGATGACGCAAGTGTACCTGAAGAAGTAGTATTAGTAGATCCAGCAATGAGTTCAAGTCGCAATGAGAGACGCGAGTCTTTCGACGCGAGCCAATTTGATAATTACGTAAGGGAAGTAGTCTCGGCAACAGTAGGGTTAAATAGAACAGAAGATCAGCGATTTCTACGAGAAGAGTTAGATCGCAATCAAGCGAAAATTTTAGAACAAGTAGCTAGTATCGTCAGTAGATCGATAGCACAGATTTTACCTACGACGCTACCGACTGTTCCGAACACTGTTCCAAACAGAAACTTACACGAGGCAACAACTCCAGCTCCTCGAACGAGTAATAATAATCAAGCGGATCAACTTGCTAACCATCAACAACTTAATCAAGTACAGTCGCAACCGAATGAACACGTAGTTCATCCTGTTAATATGGCTCGAGGATCTAACGTGGACAACTTTCTGACTCAGTTGGGTCAGTTGAATCTGAATGATTCGTCGGCAACGACACGTCTACCCGCTTGTTCACCTGCTAGCTCACAAGTTCGATACCCACACTATCACAAGTGGGGAATCAAATTTGATAGTAAAGAAATGTCTATAGATGATTTTTTGTTTAGGTTAGAAAGAATTAAGAATAGTTATAATGTATCTTGGGAAGAGATAAACGCAAATTTTTATCAGTTTGTTAACAATTCAGAAGCAACGTGGTATTGGATGTATTCAAAGGCTAATCCTGACGCATCTTGGGCTCAGCTCAAAATGGCTTTACTGGAGCAATATAGAAGCCTGGAAACAGACTTTGAATTGTCCAGGAAGATGTCCGATACACGTCAAGGATATAATGAAAGTTTCGACGACTTTTATAATAATCTTTTAAAAATAAATTCAAGATTGAAAGTACCCAAACCAGCTCGTGAAATTGTTGAATTGGTGAAGCAAAATGTGAAAAGACGCATGGGAGAGTTACTAATAACTTTTCATACGAACAGTTTAGCAGAGTTAGTATATGTCTGTAGGTCAATTGAGAAGTATCTCAACACTAACCAAACTTCTAATTTCAAACACCAGACGACTCATTTTGACAAATCGAATCGACGTCAAGTAAGCGAAATAGAACAGATGGCAATTGAACCAGTCATTACGGAACCAGTTACTGTAATGGAGGCTTTCCATAGGAAAGAAGAATTTCGGTGCTGGAACTGTAAGGGCGTGGGTCATTCATTCTACGACTGCCCAGATCCTCGACGAAGATTGTTCTGTTACAAGTGTGGTCGTGCTGAAACGATTACTCCAAACTGCCCCAATTGTTCGGGAAACTCGTTAACGAGCAATTTCTCTTCCGAGGGAAAAATTGTGAAGAAGGAGTTCTCGGAAAAGTAGTAAACTCGAAAAGTCCTATTCCTAAAATCTCGTTATTGAAAAATGAAAAGAAAACCGAAACTAACTTAACTGAAAATACAAAAAGACATCACTTTCAAAAACCTATTCACGAACGACAGATTCAATACTATAAAGCACGTCGACGCATCTGGACATTTCCCTGCCGCTCTGTAAAAATCGAAAAACTAAGGAAAAGAATTAGAAACAAAAGGAAAGTATACAAGCAAATAGCAGCAACAACTTTGAAAATTAGTACGGTAGATCCACGTCCGTATGTGACGGTGGACATTTTTGGCAAGAACTACTTAGGTCTTTTAGATTCTGGTGCTAGCATCAGTTGTCTTGGTGTGGGAGCGCTAGAATTCCTAAAGGAAAAGAAAATTCCATTCAAGTCTTTTTCATCAACTGTAGCAACAGCTGATGGAAACAAACAAAAAATTGTAGGCATGGTTAAGACAGAGGTTCGATACAACGGCTTAGTCAATGAACTCGATCTTTTTGTCGTACCATCACTTACACAGTCATTGTACCTAGGCGTCGATTTTTGGGCGTTGTTCAAAATCGCACCTAACGTAATTTCATCTCTAGATGTTATTCCCGAATTTTCATCGGAAGCCAAAACAAAATGTAATTTGAATGATCAACAGGTAAATGAGTTAAAGGAAGTTGTAGAGCAATTTCCATCTTTTGCTAAGAAAGGGTTAGGACGGACTCATCTTTTTGAGCACGTCATAGATACGGGTGACGCAACGCCAATCAAACAGCGTCACTATCCCATATCTCCCGCGGTACAAGCCCTGGTGTATGAGGAATTAGACCGCATGATTGAGTTGGGAGTCATTGAAGAGAGTTCCAGCCCATGGAGTTCACCGGTCGTATTGGTACGAAAACCGGGTAAGAACCGCATGTGCTTGGACTTTCGGAAAGTGAACTCCGTAACAAAAAAGAATGCGAGTCCAATTCCACAGATAGAGGGATTGTTAGCACGCCTTCGAGAGACATATTTCATTTCAAGTGTGGATCTCAAAGACGCGTACTGGCAGATACCGTTGGAGCAAAGTTCACGGGAGAAGACTGCTTTTACCGTCCCCGGTCGACCGCTCTATCAATTTAAGGTGATGCCGTTCGGTCTTTCGAATGCCGCTCAAAGTCTTTCATACCTCATGAACCTAGTGATTCCTTCAGAATTAAGAGACAATGTTTTCGTCTATCTAGATGATCTTTTGGTCATATCTAAGACATTCCAAGAACATATGGAAACCCTACGAACCGTAGCGAAAAGGTTGTTGGAAGCAGGTTTGACAATCAATGTTGAGAAATCAAAATTCTGTTTTCAAGAACTCCAGTACCTCGGATACGTGGTAGGACCTGGATGTTTGAAGGCCGACCCGAACAAAATTTCAGCCATAGTAGAGTTCCCGGTACCAACGACAATACGTCAAGTACGTCGATTCGTCGGCATGGCGGGATGGTACAGGAGGTTTATCGAAAATTTCTCTAGTTTAGCAAGTCCAATGACTGACACCTTGAAAAAAGGAAAAAAGTTTGAATTTAGTGAAGAAGCTCTGAAAAGTTTTAATGCAATTAAAAAAGCACTTACGTCCGCTCCAGTGTTAATCAACCCCGATTTCACGAAAGAGTTCGTCATTGTATGTGACGCGTCGAATACTGGAATAGGATGTGTGTTATGTCAAGTCGACAAATCTGGCGTAGAAAGACCAATATATTACTATTCACAAAAGTTAAATGCAGCGCAACGGAACTATTCAGTAACCGAGCGTGAGTGTTTGGCCACTGTGAAAGGTATACACAAATTTAGACCGTATGTGGAAGGATACCGATTTAAAGTTATCACCGACCACGCGAGCCTCAAGTGGCTCATGAGTTTGAAGGATCCGACGGGACGTTTAGCGCGTTGGAGCCTTAAGCTTCAAGGATTTGATTTTGGGATAGAACATCGGAAGGGTGCACTGAATGTGGTACCAGATGCTCTTTCTCGAGCATTCGAGATAGAAGGACTACATTCAGAGGTACGTCAACCGAAATCTATGTCAACAAATCCAGCTGAGGTGTTACACGTCGATTTGGAGGATCCGTCTTTTAAGTCGGAGGAGTATCTTCAGATCGCCGAACACATCAGAAACAATAAAGAACGTTTTCCTGATCTTCGAGTTATGGAAGGTTTCGTACACAAAAAGATCAGACATACGACAGGTAATCCGCTTCAAGACGACTCAGTCTGGAAGTTATGGATTCCAACTGCGCTGACGGAACGACTGATCACTCAGGCTCATGTTCCGCCGAGAGCTTCGCACGGAGGGATAGCCAAAACTCTGTATCGCCTCCGCCAACAGTTTTATTGGCCATCTATGACTTCACAAGTCAAGCACTTCGTTAGCCAATGTGAAATATGTAAGACGACCAAAGCGACCAATACAATTTTGAGGACGGAGATGGGAGACGCTTACACTGTGGAAAGACCATTTCAACACGTGTATGTCGATTTTCTCGGACCCTATCCTCGATCTCGTAGAGGAAACCAATTTATAGTTATAGCGTTAGACCAATTAACGAAATTTGTGATCATTAAACCATTGAAAAAAGCAAATTCCACCGAAGTTATCAAATTCCTAAGAGATGACATTTTCCTCATGTATGGAGTTCCAGAAAGTTTAATGTCAGATAACGGTTCACAATTTATTAGCAAAGAATTTCAGAAATTAATGGATACGTTTGGAATCAAACATACTCGAACAGCGACGTACTCTCCGCAGGCAAATGCGAGCGAGAGGGTAAACCGTTCTATTTTGTCGGCGATACGCGCGTATGTAGATCCGAAGCAATTTAATTGGGACGAATATTTATCTCATATAGGTAGTGCTTTACGCACTTCAGTACACTCTGTACTGGGCATGTCTCCTTATGAGGCACTGTTTGGACAGAGGATGATTGAGCATGGTGCCGATTACAAGCTATTAAAACAATTTGGTAGTATAAACAATACAGAAATCGATTGGTTGCCAAAAACGGCTAAAATGAATATTTTACACACACATTTGAAGACAGTATTAGACAATACTCATGAGCAGTATAGACAAACTTACAACCTCAGAAGCAAAGTCGTGAATTTCAAAGTAGGTGACATACTTTTTAAAAGAAATTTTGTACTTAGCGATGCAACAAAACACCGAAGTGCAAAGTTATGCCCAAAGTTTATTAAGGTCATTGTAATTAAAACGATAGGAAACAACTTATACAAAGTTAGAGACGAAAAAGGATTAGAGTCAGTAACACACACAAAAGATTTACGCAAGTAAACACTAGTAAAGTTATAGCCCGGCTTCAGCTGTGCATGAGACTCTCTGTATAACATTTCCAAAGAATAAAGTAAACATACAAACGTTTCTTTTTCTTGTTCTTTGGAAGAGTCAGGGACTAGTCCAACGAACAAGTTGTGTAGGAAACGGCGTGAGTCGAAAGTCAGAATCAAAAGACAAGAGGACTCATTTTAAAACCTGTAGTCTCGTAGTATAAATATGATTCTCACAACTTCACCATCTCGGACTATAATCTATAAAATCTTAAAGTGTAATCAATTCAAACTTCACATTTATTCCATCTATCGACAATATAAATTAATTGCGAATGCCAAAACATGTCTTTTGCGCTAACACCTTAATCCAGAACATTAAATGAACGAGAAATCTCTTCATTCATTAAGTGTTTCTACCAAAGTAAGTTTTCAAACAGAATCACACAGAATTTCTTTCATCTAGTGACGTTAAGAATCAACAAGTCATCGAACACATCTTATTAATGACTTACGAAACGGATCTAGTGTTTCATCTCTCAAAGTGTTCCATGTAGCCGCGGTTAACTTCACGTAGGTAGGGATATAGTCCTTCATGAATAGTCACGTTCTTTTCTGTCTGACCGTCCATGAAGTAGGAAGCAAACAATCATCTCATCGGCTTCCATCCATTTTAGATGGTTTGGTAAAGCAAAATAAAAACCTCGTCAAGATAAAATGTCTGTAAACTTCATAAACGTGAAATACGTCAAGAATGGACGTACAAATTAATAAAAGCATCTTAAAATCGGATATACAGGTTTGGCTACGACTACGACTATTTGACTAATAAAATTCAGTGAATATTCAAGAAAACTACGATCTATTTAAAACATCAAGAAATCAAGCATCAAGCAAAAATTCACGAGGAAGATTTCTCTAGAGTACAGGTTACCCTGGGAACTTCCGCAACCTCTTTTTTTTTGGACGGCCAGACACATTTTTATTGTGCGTTATGCAAAGTGCTGTCATCGTCACAGAAAAATTTATAAAATCGTAAATGAAAAAGTAAATTAAAGTCAAAAATTCCAAGTCAAAACTGCAGTCAAAGTCAAAGCCTAAACAAAATCAGTGAAATTCGAATTCATCAAAGCAAAATAATCTAAAATTGCCGAGAAGCAACAATCATCTCAATAATAGAAAGAAAAAGTGGAATCTCAACATCTCTCCAAAACTAACCAACTGTAGGAGAATTCAAAGAATTCCCGATCTTCAAGCAAGACCTGAATTTTATCTACCAAGTGTGATGAAAGTGTAATAGTAAGGTGGCTACGTCATCGTGTCTCCAATAAAATCCTTGTTGAGAATTTTCTCACTTGGACCTATGGTATTACATAAGTGTTGTGTTAAGTGTATGTTTTTCTTTTGGAAAAGTGTATAGGTAGAGATAGTTCATTCATTGCGAGAGTTTTTATTGACCCGAGTGGTAATAGACTCGATCTACATAAACCAAAAAGTTGTTTTTGAAAAGCTTAGAGATCGTAAAGAAATTATTTGAAGGTAATATAAAAAGATAGCTAATTTTTCTTTATACAGAAAGCATATTTAAGATGAAAACAAATACGAGTTGATATATAGTAATATCCTATAATGTAAAACGTAAAGATTTATAAATGGAAACGAATTTTGGAAAAATCGAGAAATCAGACATAAGAAGATAAAGAAAAAAGAAAGTTTTGTGCAGGCAGATAACGCGGAAAAGAAAGTTAATGTAATGATATAAATAAGAATAAGTAAATTGAACAGTGTAAATTCAATAAGATTCAGTAGATATATTAATCTAAGAATAGGGTTTAGTTCATTAGAGTAGGAAAATTTGTTTCTGTAGGTACAAACAGAAAGCTTTGTAAATTTTTCCACTCAATTAAATAAGTGATAACTCATATAAGTCAACAACTATAAGATCTAAAGTTAACGTAAATGACCTGGATCAGTACATCAATCAAGAGTAACATCAAACATAATATTTAAGAATTTCAAAATTGGTAACAGGAACAACAACATATATGAAACCAGATTCATCTGTATGGCATGTGCACATTCCAGCGGAAAGAACGGTGAGTGATTTCTTTTTCTTGTATGTATATTTAAATCTTGAAACTTGAATATTTGGTAAATATTTTTGATTATACTATATAGTGATAAATATCTCTTGAAAACTATTTTGATGACAATGATCTAAAGTGATTTATAAATCTAATACAGAGTAATTGATAGACTTAAAGATTTATTTTTGTTCGTGGAAATTTCAAAGATTAAGATAGTTTTTTTTTGAAAGAACCTAAACTTAGTAAAGAACAAACCGTTAAAGAAAAGATACAAAAATAACGAAACAATTTAGATATAAGATAATAATTTTTATTTGAGCGAGACGTTATGATAAGATTCGGTAAAGATTTGGAATCTTATTGTACGTCGATATTGAAGAAAAATACGAGTATAATTTTAAGAGTTTGAGGATAAAGATAACAAAGATTTAAGAGTGGAAGAATAATCTCCGTTGTGAAAATTTTAGTAATTAAAGACTCAGTAAAGATATTTTATTTTTGAAGAAATCCAAAAGAAAAGTATTAGGTATTTAGATAGTAAGATTATTTTTATGTTAATGTTTAAGAGCGTTACAAATAAAGATAACAAAATTCGTTAAGTTTGGAAAGATAATATTATGAGTTTATATTGATTTGAGTTAACGAGGGGGGTGTGGTAACATGGAAGTGACATCTTAGTATAAGTTTAGCTATATAAGGAAGGAGTTCCAATACGAACTTCTCTCTTATTTATTTTGGTTGGGGAATTCTACAAAAAGTTTATGAAGCCTAAATAGAATTCCGTGAAGCGTAAGAAGAGTTGATTTCCTACAGATTCACCATGGGCATGGGTTTAGAAGGCGAGAGAGTTCCGTGACACCTTGGACTCTCGAACAAAAGGGGTTTTCCAAATTCAGAGCAAAAGAAAACAAAGGTTCACATTGAAAGGTACAGTCAATGCGATAGGGAGGGCGAAGTTAAGCTCACGAGACCGTAACATCCGGGTTCTCGACTGCCGTGTAATACTAACGTTTCCAAAGAGAAAAATGAATCCGAAAGTGAAAGGTACATTCACTTGTCCGACTTTTATCTTCAAACAATCGGGTCCCAGCATAATTAAACATTTTTTTTTCTGGTCTACAACACCAAGATCAGTTAGGTCTGTAAATAGTAACACCCGTCAACGCTCCAGCCGCAAGATCCCCCCCATCCGACGAGCTAAGCAATCGTGCACCCAGCAGGCCGTGGTGGTTGTCGAGCGAAGGCAAATTTTTGAGAGAATCCGCAAATTTATTTTTGTGGATGGTGGAAAGTCGCGAACGAACGGATTCGGAATTTTTCTGTGAGTTATTAGATGTGTATGCACACATCAATATATAGTCAATTAGATACCGTCACAGTTGGAGCCCAACGTGAAGCCTGATATATATATATAAGTATGTATATATAGGTGTGACAATAGGATGACTGGACAGCAGGAGAATTTCGGGTTCAAGTTTGGTTCGAGCGATTGACCATCGATCGAGAGATATAGAAAGATAAAAATAAAATTTAAATAATTTTTTTTTTATTTATTGTATATATATATACAGACTATATATATATATATATATACAATAAACATATTTTTTTTTATTATTATTCGTTACAAAACCACAAGAAAGAAGATGCCCTGACAAGTGCCAATTACAGAGGTATAAGTCTCCTCAACGTCGCATACAAAATCCTGTCGTCTGTACTATGTGAGCGCCTAAAACCGTTTGTCAACGAGCTGATCGGCCCCTTTCAGTGTGGTTTTAGGCCCGGCAAATCCACCCTGGATGAGATGTTCACACTTCGACAGATTTTGGAAAAAACCCAGAAGTTCCAAATCGATACACATCACCTTTTTATCGATTTCAAAGTTTCGTATGATAGCGTGGACAGAGAACAACTATATAGAGCCATGTCTCATCTCGGAATCCTTGCCAAGCTCGTCCGCTTGTGCAGGATGACGATGGAGAAATCTCGCTGCTCCGTCAAGGTCGGTAAGAACACCACCGAACCTTTTGATGTCGAGAAAGGTCTGAGGCAAGGCGACGCGCTATCATACAACCTATTTAACATCGCTCTTGAAGCAATTGTACGAAACTCAAACGTCAACAATAGAGGTACAATTTTTCAAAAGTCAGTTCAACTGCTTGCTTCTGCGGATGATATTGATATCATTGGGAGGACGAAGCGAGCTGTTACCGGTGCGTTTGCAAGTATTGAACTGGAGGCGGCGAAAATGGGTTTGGCTGTTAATGAGGGCAAGACGAAGTATATGCTATCATCGAGAAAGGAATCTCAACATCGTCGACTCGGGCAAAACGTCACGATGGATAGGTATAACTTCGAAGTCGTCAAAGACTTTGTCTACCTGGGCTCCACTATAACATCACAAAACGACATGAGTGCAGAGATCAACCGAAGAATTACTCTTGCCAACCGCTGTTTCTTCGGGCTAAGAAGGCTTTTGAGTAATAAAGCCCTATCTCAAAGAACCAAGGAGACCTTGTATAAGACCCTCATCACCCCGGTCCTGCTGTATGGGACAGAAGCATGGACACTGTCTAAAATGGATGAAAATCAGCTTGGGTGCTTTGAAAGAAAAGTTCTTCGTTTGATCTTCGGTCCAGTCTGTATCGATGGAGTATGGAGGAGAAGGTTCAACAACGAGCTGTACGGGCTTTACAGCGACGTTGACCTAGTCAAGAAGCTGAAAATACAACGGCTGAGATGGCTGGGACACTTGGAGCGTATGGACACCGACGCACCAGCCCGTCGAATCTTCGAATCCACCACTGATGGTCTGCGCAGCAGAGGAAGACCCCACCTCAGGTGGCGCGCACAAGTGGAGAGCGACCTCAACCAACTTGAAGATTTGGATAAAAAACTTATGGATATAACAAAGTGTGAAAAATGATGAACTTCACAAAATGATCAAAGCGTTCAAAACGAATTATAAACGGAGATGTGAACTCTGCAATAGCACAAAAAGGCGGTCACCAAGCGACCGAAAAAATCGTCCAAAACCAGTGGAACTTCGAAAGAGTGTGTTCGTTGATGAACTGACATACTCGGGAAAGAAGTATCTTTTAGTTTTTTCTAATTTCTTAGAACCTATGAAATTTATTGGAATGACGTTTTTGATATTTGACTAAAAATTTATCAGGCCATTGAATATTGACAAAAAATTGTTCTCAGTAATGCAAAATTTTATAACAAATCAATTAAAAAACCAAAAAAAAAATATTAATAATTTTTCTTCTCCCGGCTAATAGGGAAGGGCACTTAAGCGGGTTTCACTGTACAAAAAAAAATTAAAATTTATCATTCTAAATAACTTTTTAGTCATTTAGTATCTATTTGATGTGGAAAATTTGCTCAATCTTTAAAGATAGCTCAGACATTAACGAAGAAAGAAGGAGGTGAGAATTGTTGGCAGCCTGCATGCCAGTCCTAGGTTGAATCCATTAACTGAGCAAACACAGGAGGAGGAAGTTTTATTTTGGTTTTTGTTACTTTTGTGTAAGCATCAGAGTTTTTGAGCCTTTTTTCCTATTTTATGCATCACCACACTGGTATGCTATATGTGTACGATATGTTATTCAACAGAACATCCTCACATTATCCTAGATACTGCATCCTGCGTTGCATTAATTTAGGTAGATAATGTACATATTTATATTTTTTACAACCCCAACCAACTTTTGCTGTCGAGCCAGATGTCAGAATGAATTTTTAAACGTTACAGAAAATAAAATAAAAAAAACAAGAAAATGTTTGAATGACATCACAAGGCCGTTACTTTTTAGTTCCACAGGTCTTCACTTAAAAAAAAAAAACAAAACAAAACTAAAAATGCAGGAAACCACCCGGCTTTGACACGATCATAAGTCGCAATTTTAACTTTTGTGCTGCATTATCTTTGTGCGGAAAAAGAAACAACTCTAAAATATATGAAATACAAGCGCTTTAATTAGACTTATAATGAGATGCTCCAGAAAAAGGATACATGAAATCTGGGACAACATACTGCCGCTGTCATTCTTCTCTTGCTGTTTTTTTTTTTTTTTTGTGCTTAGTTTATCTGCTTGGCTTTAGTTGGGATAAGAGCAGGGACACTTTTTAATCCATTTTTCAAAAGCACAGCTATGGTGGGAAAGGAGTCCTTTCATTTTGTTTGTACTCATTTTTTCGAATAGGTGTCATAGAGAGAGAAATGTTGTTTGAAACTGAAGTCTGTTTTGTATTCCTTTCAACATAAAACACAAAGTGAAATGCCGACACACGCAAGTTATGCCAATTAGCAATACGTTAGGAACGTTGTTGTTTTTGGTATGGAGTACATATTACGGCAAATTATGATTTATCATTCGCTCTGAGGAATGTTTTACATCCTAGTTTATTTTTTTTTCTGTACAACAAGAAAAAAATAATATGCAAAGCTGGGTTAAAGGTAATTGCTCCTGTGTTCAAGAAGATTAAAGTCTTAATGCTCAACAATTTTAAAATCATTTTTTAAATTGGTAAAGGACTCAATTAATTGTTAATTAAAATTAAAAATCAAATGAAAAAAAAATATTTTTTATATAAAAAATGTTTAATTACATTTAAAAACGAAATTTGGTAATCTGTTCTGATAAAATAGTAAAGAAAAAATAACAATATGTTTTTTTAATCCAAAACAATTTTTTTTTTAATTTCAAAAGGTAATATTGAGTCAAAAATTAAAAAAAAAAATGGTTCTATAGGAGGTTATGTTGATAACAGTTTTTAGTAATTCTTGTTTATATCCAATTGTAAATTGTTGTATAGTTCTATCATATGCAAAAATATTTATCAAAATCGATTAAGTTGTTTTCGAGCCATACAGACAAACGAAATGACGAAAAGTTTGACTAAAATCTCAAGTTACATTTTTAACGAATCCGTAACTACCCATATAGTACCTACATATCTCAACTAAAAATACAAAAAATAGTGTTTAAAATCAAAACACAAATAAAAAAAAAAAAACCTTTGTCTAGTTTATAATTAACTACAATATGCATGTTTTATTGGAAAATGGATAGCTAACACACTAAGAATTCTCACGGTATTTTTTTTTTTTTATAATTGGCGCGTACTGAAGGGTTATGACTACCCTTAAAATGACTTAAACAGTACGAGCATTAGGAAAACAAAGAAGGGTTTAATAGGAGATAGCGATGCACATTAGTTTTAAATTTTTGAACATTACAATGGGAAGGAAAAATAGTGCTAGGTAGAGCATTCCACATTCGTGTAGTCCGGCTAAAGAAATAATCTCTGTCCGAAGGTGGACTCAAGGGTAAACTGATGAGCATTCCTAAAAGCGCGGGTATTGCGGTTAAATTGTTTAAGGGGAGGAATGTAACTGGCTATTTCACTAGAGCACTGTTTATAGAAGTAACGGTAAAATAATGAAAGACAAGAAACATTTCGACGGTGCTCGAGAGATTCAAATGTTTCTGTTATACTTCTATCACCTATCATTTTTAAAGCTCTTTTTTGGATTCTATCCAAGAGATTCATGTGTGTTATTGGAGCACCTGCCCAAATATGGGAATTGTACTCGAGATTTGAACGAATATAAGCCTTAAAATTTCTTGCAACGTCGAAGGAAACCTAAACACTTGGCAGCGTTTTTGGCAACGTCGAATATGTGATCATTCCACACAAGGTGGTTTGTAATGCACATACCGAGAGTTGTTCAGTTTCCTCAATGCAAGTGCCGCTCATGGATAGCGGCAAAAGGGGAGGATTTCGCTTTAACGATAGAAGACAGCATTGGGTTTTTGAAGCATTAAATTCTACACGGTTTCTGATTCCCCATTGGACAATGCTGTCAAGATCAGAATTTAATGAGCTTTTTATACGCTGACGTTCAAATTCCACTTCCGAAGAACAAGGAAATGAATTTTCAAACGAATATAAAAAGCTGAGGGTACTATCATCAGCAAAACAATTTAGTGGATTAGAAGTTTCAGATAATGGAAAACAATTCTTTGGATGGAATCGGACAGAGCATCAAATTCGTTAAAAGTTGAATTTCTGTCTAGGTTTGGACTTCGATAAATGAAACAGGTATGTATGATGTGCTTATGTACCGTAAATTTTAACCATACAAAATTGAAATTCGTATTTAAACATTTTCCATATTGGGGTTGAAGCTGGTATGCTACATCATTTCTAATAAAAAATTCCGAGACCGTGGTGTGGGAAGAATAATGGCACTAAGCTATATCCATGTAGAGAAAATTCCGAATGATCGGTATCCTCACCTACCTGAGTTTCACTTAGTGCCAAAACAGCTGGCCTGTTCTTTACAGTATGAACGTACGTGGCACAGAAGTTCTTTCGCAAGCCCCGAATGTTGCTAAAATCAACCCTAAAATCACTTATACACAAAATACACAAAACAAAAAAAACTAAAACAAACGAATAGTCTAATTTAACAATTCGTCGCTTTTCCGGCAGAGTGGCATAAGTCGAAATTTGTCGTTTTTTAGTTTAGAACACAGAACTGAGCTGAAAAAAAAAACACAATTTTTCTGTGTAATCGGCGTTAACCTACTTCTTCTAGTGTCCGAGTTATGAAAAAGCGCCGCTCTCAGTGTTCAAGAACATCCCTGTCATTTTCTACGTATAAATACGGCATAAATCAATTTTTGTTTTTTTTTTTAATATTTCGTTTTTTTAAAACTTAACAAACAAAAAATGCAATTTTTTCACGTATTCAACATTCGAGTTTTGTTTTTTATGAACAACGAATTTTTTTTTTTTTTTCAGTATGAAAAAAACTTTAAAAGGCTCTCTTGAAAATTTGCAAATTTCGACTTATGCCACTCTGCCGGAAAAGCGACGAATTAATGAACTCAGTACCAGTTGCACTACTCAATACACATTACCATTAGTGTTATACCTAAATGGCAATGTGTATCAAATCCGCGATGATGATCAAGCTAGATCAACTGTAAGTGATGGGGGAAAAGGGATGGACCAGGGGATTAGCTTTAGCTCTCACGTTTCTGTTTTTTTTTCTCTTTTTTTCACTTTTGCGGTACCTACTAATTTAGTTTTTTATTTTTTGTATGCTTAATTGCGGCGGGATTTATGGAATTTATTTCATTTGTATTTTTTGGGTTATTGATAACGTAATGAAACCAACAGTTATCCCCTTTTGTGCCAATTTATTTATCGACAACGGACCTATTTATGCCGTGTCAAAAGATAATTTGCGAACTTTTATGTTATCATATTCTTATATTACATTATACATTTTTGGAAACTGATGATATGATCATTATGCTTTAAATTACGGTAAATAATTTAGTACTTTTTTTTAGTTTTAAGTTTATTTTCAATTAAGTATTGCATTCGGATTCAAAATTAACAAGGAAGCTTACTGGTAAAACGTAACGAAAAAAGGATCTATAATTGTCCCCCTGCTTTTCTTTCTCTTCAAAATGGAAAATTCAAGAAATACTGTAAGTACTAGTAACTTTTTAGTTAGAGCAATACAAGAAGCGGCACCAGTTCTTTTAGAGTTGTCCTTTGCAGCGCAAAGCTTAACTGTTGCGTTCGAATCCCGGAATATTTTGTCATTCTTAAGAAAATATTACTCAAAACTAATTTAAATTAGAACTTAACGTGACCCCAGAAGAAATCATGTCTTCCAGAAAGTGTGCATAAATATATTTCTTGCGCCTGTGGTCTTGTAACTATTCTTCCCTGGCACTGTAAGACTGCAGCAAGTTCATGGTTTCATCCCTCGACAACGATTTTTTTATTCGTTGTATCATTATCTTACTCTCTTTCCTTATTTTGCTCGGCTTCTATCATTTTGCTTTTTAAAAAATTCGATTGGAAAATGTTGACATTTAACAAATATAACAAACAAGAAATTCAGTTTTGCCAACATTAATCATTAAAAAATTCAGTTAGGCGCCCTCTTAGTTTGAAAAACTTAACTTATCATCGGAACTCGATTTTACTTCGGATAAAAAGGTAAAGCAAAAGCCAGTAGGTTTTTGTTGTTCTTTTCATTGTTAAATTACTTTGCTGTACTTTCTTGCCACGAGAACACGCCTATTATAAGATTTTGTATCTTACTGTTAAAGCAAACGAAATAAAATAAAAATAATAATAAGTGACCCAAGTAACATCGTTCGAAGCTAAATGTTATTTAAACATTCTTTAACTGCACTACTAAGCACTATTGCTCCCACTAGACTTTCACATTTGTAAATAACTATAAAAGGCCTATCTAATTATGCTAATTATTTTTTGTTATCAATCACACCCAAAAATTGCTGTGGGCTCTTAGTCTATAAGGAACTTAAAGATAAAGCTGATCTTTATGCATGTTTAAAAAAAGGGTAAATATTTAAGAATTTAAAAACAGAAAAGGAAAATATTTACAGTGCTGTGACTGCATTTTCAAATGAATCCAGAAAAGCACAAAAGCTTTATCCAAAAAAGTATACAAAATAAATATTTTTTTTTCAAGTTCAAAATTAAAAAAAAACATGTATGTACCTATAATCTACTTGAAAACAAATTATTTTAAAAGGGCGTTTAAATATTTCGAAGTACAATATCATCATTCCTGATAAAAATGAAATCGCACCTAGAAACCACCCCACATTGAACCACATAGCTTCTAATTATAACGTTTACTCATTGTTATGTAAATAAAAAGAAGTTCTGAGACAAATTTAGGTGCTAAGTTAATTCACCAATACAAATGATAATTTGTTTTCGTGTTTGATAGTATGATTAAATAATAATAATACAAAATATAATTTATAACTCTACGTAAAAGCACGCAGCTCTATGGCACTTCTAGAGCGTATATTAAAGCTTTTAGCTGACTAAACATACTTGCAAGCACTATTAAGGAGCTCAAAAGTGGTCTCAAACTCAATGAATTAGCTGAAAGTGAGCTCCATGGCGCTCTAGGCGCATCTAGAGCTCTGAAAGCGTTCTCCAAGCATTTACGAGATTTTAGCTCTAAAATAGATAGATATAATAGGTAGATATTGCCCCTCACTCTTATTATTAAAATAAGATTATTCGTAACGTAGTATATACCCTCTAAAAATATTTCTTGGGGATGCTTTGGATCCTAAAGTGCGCAAACAAAATTTGTTCGATATAAATATATTTCAACAGAATTTGTTCATTAGTTCATTATTTCTTATTTTTTGTTAAGATGGTCTGTGGAAAACTCTCGATGATACCTACTTCGTTAAGGATTAAGAATCTTATATAAAAGCCTGCTCTTACTGTTTATACATTATGTATGTAGATAGATTCATAAGCATTGAGACATGAAGGTAACTTAGGGTGTAATATGAACTTACTATATCTAATTTTGATCTTTCATGTTCAAATATGCCTACTTTTCTGTTCTGCAAGGTAATGTATACCCGCAAGTGGTACCTAGCTTTTAACATTATATTCCCACAAATTTATTGATTCTCACAATGCCTGAAACCCAATTTCATTTATGTATCTCTTCGTAAAATCATAAATAATTAATGCCAAAAATATGTCCACTCGGTATACATACATATAAGCTTCAACAACAAAACACTCAAACAAGATTTCTCCATTTCCTTGACGTTTTAATTTTAAATTTTAAATATTTCCATTAATTTATGCCAAAAACATGGCCACCATTTATCATCCATCTTTATCAAAAAACCATACATACATATAGGTAACTATGTATATTTAAACAGTTATTGCGTTTAATGAAGTTATAATCCATGGTACCCCACTGCGCTTCGACCGGTGGACATTTTTAACCTCTTAATGCGGATTAAACTTTCATTAAGGCTATTTTTCATCAAACGAAATACCTACCTACCGTCATCCAAAACAGGAACAGGATTCATTTAAACTTGAAAAAAAAATGCATTTTTGTGATTCCCATTTTTGCATTTTATTTTTGAAGACTAAATGCCTTTCCGTCCGAGTGAGATAAGCTCTTTCTCTATCACCTCACCCATCATGCTTATCCAGGGAAGTGTCAAATTTAATTTAATCCCACACACCCAAGGGAATTTTAAAAAAACGCCACACCATACACAAAATTTAAAAAAAATAGGAAAATATACCCGCATGAAAAAAATTGCTGACATTAATTCAAAATTTATCAGAAAATCCGATAAAAAGCGCGTTCTTTAAACGTGTAAAGATTTATGGTCTCAACGGCCGCGGCCCATCATCATAAAAGCACATAAATACCGTTGAATGCACGGACCACACAACAAGTATAAGATTATATAACGGGTGTGTGTGTATGGTTTTATGTTCCATATTTGTGTTTTTGCGTTGACATTTTATCAATTTTGCTTTCACAGGGGAAATTCGTTTCGTTTCATTTTGGTGTTTTTTTGTTGTGACAGTCCCTTGTATTTTTTGCAGTACAATATCGGAGTTCCCACACTGGCATCAAAATTTATCTTTTTGTATGTACATACATATATTGGTTGCATGGGGGGTTGACGAAGAAGCTGGAGGAAAAAATAAGTCCCTGCACTTGGAACTTGAAACAGAAGTAAACAAAAACCTTACGCTTATTCGCATATTGTCTTTCGGGTCATTTAATAGGGGGTAAACAAATAGATTATCAATTCATTCTTTTAATGCAATTGCTCATCTTTCCCTATCCATTTTTGGGATGAAGCACAAAAGACTTGTAACCTACTGAAGTGTGCCCTGTTGTTGTTCCTAAAAATAAAGGTATAGAAACAACAAAAATTAAAAAAAACAAATGGGCAGATGAATGCCTTAATAATTATCAGATCAAAAACATAAATGTTAAAAAAGAGCCAAGTTCTTCCATACAAAAACCTTTGTGTAACAAGTCAGCCGTGAAAAGTACTGAGATCTAAAAGTACGCCAAGTTCTTACTTCATGAAGGTTTGATATCAAAATTACCGTTGTGCAAAATTACAAGATTGTACGATGTCGGGAAGTGCTCCATAATTTTGATGATCTGTCAGTCAGTCAGTTACTGTTTTTGTGATTTTTGAGACCTTATAGGTATCTCAGGAACCGCTTATGCTAGAAAATTGAAACTTGGTGAGGCACCTGTGCCTGCAAAAAGGGTGTAGTGCCAGAACTTGGCTGGGCACTACTGTGCCCTTTGATATTTATTTAATAGGAACCTGTCAAAAAATATCATTTGAGTATTAATGGATTGTTTAAAGATGCAGATTTGAAATTTACCCATTTCACAGTACAAAATCAAAAACCCTAGTCAAATTTAAGATAACTTACTTATTGAGAACTACTTCGAAAAATTAAATAGGAGACCATAACAGCTCGTTTTCTGCCTATTGCAAACGGCTAATGGAGCAGCACTTTTCATGACATTCTTAGAGGATTTGTCAATTCCTCGCAAGAGGCATAAACCTCTGAAAAACTTTTTCGCAGCTGCTACTTAAGACCTGTAAATATACCTCTCCAACAAAGTTTAATTATGTTGGATTCTTTTAGTGACAGTTTAATTTTATTATGCTATAGTACCCCTTGGTATAGTGCGTTGGACTGTTATGCCAAAGATTGGTTCGTTTCCCAGCCGCCGCCACCTAAAAGCAAAGATTATTTTTCAATTGTACTGCCTGTTGCGAGGAAGTGAAATTAAAATGGAAATCCTCCAAGAGTATATCTTATCATCTAACTTTTTCAGACTTCAGGCAGAAAATTCTAGGTCTCTTCCTTATTTCCCTACAACACGTACCCAAAAATAATTGGGAGTTCTCTGTTCCGAATCGTATTTTTCTCCAAAATGACAATATTTTTGTTCACCTAATTTTGTTCTTAAATTCAATTTTTATTTGCATAGTAATTAAAACTTAAAATTGGCGTACACAATTTGTGTCTTAAAAACGTTTTTAAGATTTTGTATATAAAAACTTATTTTCTTAAAAAAACAGTGCAATAATTTATAATTTTTGTTCTTGCATAAATTCATATTTCTTTCATTTTGGCTCCAACTACTAAAGCAGTTGTTTTTAATCTTATGCTTATGAACATTTTTCTCTAATAACATTGGCCCTTAGTAATAGACATTCATAGAATCGGTTTTAAAGTCACTTTTTGTTAGATGTAGAAAAGTTGCTTTTAAAATTTCGTAGTAACAGATCAAATTTACAAAAGTCTTATTTATATCAATAATTGTGACTCATTTTCATAATTTCGTTATTGTGAACTGATACACAAACAGATTTCTATTAACCAGATTCGTAAAGTTCTATTGTGATTCTATCATTTTAAATTTAACTTAGTTACAGGAAAGCAGCTTTTAAGTATTTATAATTGAAATTTGTTTTATTTCTACGAATGTTTGGTTAAAATCGAACTTAGGCTAGATTCGGATCTATTACTCAGGGTCATTCATTTTAAGAGTTCTAAGTCTCTTAAGCATAAAAGTAAGTTTGTGCGACAGAGCCTTGCACTTTGTTCATATGAACAGCAGTGGTACCACTTTACTTTAATTGAAGTGGATCTACTTCTTTTTTTTCGAAATATTTTAAAATCTACTTCCTACTTCGTACCATCAGCAAAATGAAGAAATCTACTTCATTTTAAAAATCTCTGTTTTTTCAACCTACTTCAATTTTACAATAAAAGCCCAAATCTACTTATTTTTCTCTATTTCACTCTATGTAACCCCAGAATTACCATAAAAGAAAACAAGAAAAACAAAAAAAAAATAACGTCAACACAATACAAATACACAAATGAGTAATTTTAAAAGCATAGAAACTCACCAAACTTATTTGCACACGAATCTTATGAAAATTTCGCTTGCATGTGTTTTTATTTAAAAATTAATTTATATTTAATTATAGTAATCTTAATGTTATTATTTATTAAAAAAATAATTCTTTATGTACGAAATTTGCCTTAAAATTAAAAGAAATTATTAACAATTATAAGTATTTAATAATATTCAAATAAGGAAACAATTTTTGAATACAATATTATTTTAAAATCGAAGAAGCTCTGATATAAAAATATAAAAAAATAAAAAAAAATTTTATCAAAATCGGTAGAGTCGGAAATGAGAAGTTTGCAAATCAAAACGAGTTCTGTAACATTTTTTTTTATCAAAATGTAGACCGCATTGTTGGTATGGTCTACACGTATTTTTTTATCAAAATCATTAGAGCCGTTTATGGAATAAATATGATATTTCATAATGGATGTATGGAAGGAAACGAGCTAAAAAACAAACCATTTCAATTTCTCCTCTAGGCTGCAGGTTTTGGTGTAGACTTACAGACGTACAGACAGACGGAATCACTATACTTTTTCTTGTTGTAATATCAGCTGATAAAATTCGAGTTCTACTTCGATTTTTCTTAATTTACTTCACTTTTTTCTTCAAATCTACTTCGACTTTTGCTCGGAAGTGGTAACGCTGATGAATAGTGAATGAATGTTGAATTCATCACACAATATGTGGTCGATAATAATTATTGTAATCACAATCGAGGTATGATTTTACCAGAAATCGAGAACCGTTGCATTTTTGACGACTCCAAAATCAATTAGTTTAACGAAAAAAGTATCAAGTATTTTGTGTAGTGTAGTATATAATGTTGGATAATTTTTTTATGTTAAAAAAACAAAAATTAAAGTTTTCTGGAAAACTGCAAAATTTCTTCATCTTTCAGTTATTGTTAGTCTTTGACAAAAAAAAATCTTTTCCAAAAATTCAAAATTTTTTAACAATCAACCGATTCTTAAATGTTTTTTGTTTGAATATTTATTTATTTATTTTATCCTTGTGGAGACTTCCAATGAAGCATAATTAATAGAAGAAGATTTATTCATTTGAAGAACTCGTTTGTACTTATAATCTATGATTATTGACTCTTTAAGTTTTTAAAATCTGACCCAAAATATTTGCGATAGCGGTTAAATTAATTTGACCAGTCCTCAAATAAATAAACCATTATTCATATATATCTTCAAACATATCATTTAAAAAATAAAAAAAAATTAATTAAAACGTATGTACCTATACATATTAAATATTCTCTTTGCACCGTGCTTTTTCGTAATTCCAACAGATTTTCAAATGAAATACTGCTTAATTCTTAAAACCTTCACTTATCCAACTCGAATATTGTATACATTCCATTAGTTGGTTAGATATATTCATGTATATCTGTATGAATTAAACTCAGAATTTTTGGTCATTCAACTCATTTGCAATTATTATGAACATGGTATGCTTTCCAGGCCAAAATCTAGGTCATGTTCGGTCATAGCGCGGCGGTGCACAAGAGCACAAGCAAGACCCCACATTATGGCAATTCGATATATAAGACCCCTCTCTGGATGGCCCCTTCGCTTTTATTATGTTTCAACCCCAACCATGACGGAAGACCATTGGTGCTTTATCTCTGTCACTAATTGACCCCACTGTTGCAGCACACTCGGCGCCTTTATTTGCCTTTCTTCTTTGGGAAGGCTCATTCATTGCATTCAAACATGAAAAAATAGCGGATTCAATGGTTATATTCGGTCCATGAAATGGCAAATTAATGTTTGCTTTTTTATTATTTTCTACAAATAGTTTCATCCAATTTTTGTTGTCCACCCAATTATTTGGGATACATTTCATATGTACATATATATATATAAATATATATATGTAAATATGTTCATAATTCTATTGTGATTATTATTAAACGCAAAACGAAGGTATGAAAAGTGTTGATACTTTTTTATAGCGCAGGGTAAAAAAATTGATAAATAAGAAACACAACAGCTCGTAAATAATTTGAACCTATTGACCTAAAAGTCTCCACCTTTCCTTTCCCAAGTAAGGAAGTTGCAAATACTACAAGATTATAATTATCATGAAAAAGTGCCTTTCATCTTAGACGTTGGGATTCGGAAGAAATGGAATGGTTAACAGCTCCTAGAAAGGGCTAATGCTGTCGGTGGCTTTTATAGTGAATTTTTACCATTTCATTCTACATACATAATAATATCGTCATTGCTTATAATTATAAAAAATCATCGCAATGTTTTTTTGGATTACAGTTCAAAAATGGAATACGAGATTTTAAATAACAGCTCATTTTGCGCGACATTTTGTGATACTAAAGACAACCCATGAAAATAAAAAATTTAAATTAGCAAAATCAGTTCTTTGAAATTATTCCAGTCATTCTTATTAACCTAAAATACGATTTCTATATTTAACTAGCAAGCATTAAAAACATTTAAAAGAATTGACATATCGGGTTTTATCTCCAAGTGAAGATTTCTCTCCGCAAAAGTCAGTTTTAGAAACACAAGTCTTATTCGCGGATAGATAACTCCTGTTACACTTTCTTAAATCGTTATAGGAGCTTAGGTTGACTTAATTCACTGCTAAAATATTCTCTGGAGCACAATATATCAGCGCATCGAACCCATTTTCGCATTATCATATCTTACTATAGGATGACCCGGAATTATTTTCTCCCATCGTCATATTATGAAGTAGTTATACAAATCTGAACTTATAGTATTTGACTCTTTGTTCCTATATAGCTTGTATAAGCAAATATGTCACGAATTTTGTAGCTTAGAATGTGGATGGATTTATAAAGTGTATTTTTACAGTGGAGAGGTAAGATTAGGCTCGGTTGACGTGATAAAACGATAAGTTGTTCTTAATACATAATTAACTTCCTTCATATGCCAAAAATCATTCTTTAGAGGTGAAAAACTTTAAATTGAAATAAGATACAGACATAAATATCGGTGTAGATTTGTGTTTTACATATACCCAAAAAAAAAATCTAACGACTTCAAATCGCACGAACGAAGTGGTCGATTTAGTAAAAGTCATCTTTCGTCAAAAGTATACTTCAGCACTGAACGAAATTTTTCCGATGAGTTTCTCAAATTGACCCATGCTTCTTTTTAAATAAATCTGAATAATTTGTTCCGGCGTGAGTCTATTTATTATAAATAGCCAAAATAAAATAACCCCAAAGTAACGGAGAAATGTCAAATCGACTGTCATAAAAAACAGTGTTGCCAAATCAAAGAAATCGAAGAACCACTATTTGAAATGATTTATCAGAACCACCACTTTGAATTCATCCTTTAATTCTTCTTACAGAGTTTAATGGGGGAATAATTAACATGTGATTCTATTAACACTATTGTTTCTTATTAATATGGTGGAGACTATAATGCATAAATTAAAAAATAAATAAAGTTCTTCTCAGCCATTTTGCATCATCTATATGAAATCAGAGAACTTAAGTGATATAGTACGCAGTGTTAAAAAACTAAAATTTTCTATATAGCGAATTTTGTTAAAAAACATCTTTATAAGGAAGCACTTTTTTGTTTCCTTGAAGGTTTGTTATAATGAAGTTTAACTGTTACCCTTGAGCGGCTAATAAAATAAAATACAAACAAGTAAAAAACATTTGTGTTATGAATGTTATCAATATGGAAATATGTCAGAGGGGTTAATCTAGTTTATTTATAAACAAACGAAATGCACCAACATTCTCTTACCACAGGAGCAGCCAATTTATACTCTTTATTATAAAATTGAATACATAAATCAGTGATTACCTACTGCTTTCAAAAGTGTCAGAGAAGTCGAATTTCATTAATTTTAGATAATAATCACGTTTTTATTAACTTACTTTACTTAAGCTTTTTCACATGTTAATTAAAATCTATTTACCTTTATTTTAAACCGGTTCAGATGCTTACATTATGTACGTTTATGTATGCATTTCTAAAACCTAGTTTGGGAAAAATATTAAACTACTTTTGAATACATTCCATTTTCTTACATTTAATGTGCCTGAAACTATGGCTACAAAGTATGTACGTGAAACTGTATTCATTAGAGCACTGTTTATAAAATTAGCGCTAAAATATGATAGACATAAAACATTGCCGCGGTGTTCGAGAGATAAAAATATTAAAGTTAGACAAGGGTCGGCTATGATTTTTATAAAAAAAATTGCGTATTGACAAGGTCCTCACAAGTCAACTGATGAGTCCATGTGAGATCACCCGGACGAAATGCCAATTTTTGTGGACTAAAGGCCAAAAAAGCTAATTTGAATGATTTTTATAGCTCTCTGTCCAAGAGACTTAAGTGGGTTTTCGGAGCACCTGTCCAGATATGGGAATTATACTCGAGTTTCAAAAGAATAAAGACTTTATATATAACAACCAGATCATATGGAGTAAAAAACTTCTTGCGTAGGTGGAGAAAACCTAAACACTTAGCAGCGCTTTTAGCGATGTCAAATATGTGATCATTCCACAAAAGATGGCCTGTAATACACATACCTAGAACTGGAAGCTGCCCAGTCTCCTCAGTACAAGTGTCACTCATAGAAAGTGGCATCGGGGAGAGTTACGCTTTACATTAGAGTTTAAAAAAAGTACGTATACGCCACAGTGCATCGTAATACTCTCCTGTATCTAAATTTTTACAATGACAAACATCTTCCCATTTATCGGTCCAGAAGCAGGTTAAGTAGCACATTTTTGACCAGAATTTTATAAAATAAACACCCGTTAATATTATCAATTATCCCTTGGCATAATGGTCAGTGCGTTGGACTCTCATGCAGCAGGTATTGGACTTGATTCACAGCGGATTCAAAAAAAAAGTTTTCGGGGGCTTAATGCCTCTTGCGAGAAATTGACAAATCCTACAAGAATGTCCCTTGTCATGAGAAGTACTGCACATGATTGGTTGAGAGTTGTAAGTCTCTAGGTCCTATGTTCCCAATCAACAATTTGTGGTTTGGAAGCGGCTTAATACCCGACTTTGAGCTCAAGTTTTCCAAACCAAGGGTTTACAATTTGTCTAAAAAGCCGTACCAAAACCGTTCCAGAACCGTTCAAATTTAACCTAGATTTAAAAATAGTTATTTTGGAACCAGAAAAATGACAAATTGGTTTTGAAAGGGTTAAATAATATCCAAATATTATCACCAGTTTAAAAATGAAATTTTTGAAACCAATATATGACCAAAAAGTTGTGCAAGAGAGAAAATTTTACCGAAATCAGCCTGAAGATAATTTTTGGTTTGTTTCTACCGTATACCTTACTAGGGTAATAAAGTATCTCATTTCTAGCCCCACTATGACCAGAGTTATCTTAGGCTTTTTTGTAACCTCGGTTTTTCTGGAGCCAGGGCTAAAAATTGTTGCTTGGGTTCTCTATGAGCCATCATGGCCTCTTATTTATTTATTTTATGATCTGTTTGTCCTTTGGGCTATTGATGGGGATATAAAAAGTGTGAATGATCGTATGTCAAAAAATCAACGAGTTTACTTCTGTAAAAAAAGGAGGAATGTATGTACGAGTATTTATATCATATTATTATATCTTAATATAAACCTTCATTGTAAAAGTCCATTTATTTTAATTTATATTTTACTTACAAAGTTGCCTCGAAAAATTGAAGCAAACACCTCAAAACAAAAAACTGGGTACATTTGTGACGTAGATCTTATGTGTGAAATGAGTCGGTCAAAGGTGTGTAAGTTTGCTCATTAAGTCAGGGCAATGAACACACACATGTAGCTAAGCTTTGCGGTATTTAGGCTTTTTTGGTAGACCACACTTTATGATCAGGTATATAAGAAGCTTGCAAACCTTCAATTTTAAGAAAATAAAGCAACTCTCAGTGACAATAGAGGACTAACAAAAAAATCTCAAATTCTGCCTTAAATTTTTTGTATTGTTTCTTTGATCCTCTTAAGAAACATCCATTGTTCTACTAGAATGAAATAGTTCATGTCACCATAAGTTACCACATTTAAATTAAAAAGATTTACAGACTTGCAAGAGTAAAAACATCAATTGTACATCTAAATATATATTGCTTGAAAAGATTCTATACATCGCAAACTTTTAAAAACCACATTGCAGAAAGCTTTCTAATTAAATTCAGTTAAATAGGTTTTTGTTATTTTGAAGCCTTGTTAAAGTTATGCAAGATAACCAAATTTTTTCACTTCCAGGAAAAATGTTTTATTTCACAAAAAAAAACAATTAAAATGTAACAAATAAAAATAAATAAAGATAAAACAGAAAGTATAACCACTTTATTTCCATAACAAAAAATATTTCTCGTATTCATTTGTCTGTCGTCCTTCTCCTCTTACTTTATAGGTAGTATATATAGAATTCTTTACATCTTCTATCACCGCTCCAAAGAGATTTAGAATTTATATATTGTTTTTTTTCTTGTATTTGTTCATTTGGAGAAAATTCCATCCATAAATCCCATGTTCGGGTTACTGAATTTCTATAACTATTTTGTAACTGTACATCCGCACTAAGAACCTTCAACCGAGACCCAAAACCGAATAAACCATTACAAAGAACTGACAGACCAGAGCCAAAGCCAGACCCAGAACCATGGTATCTTTTAGGCACCAACATTATGAAGAACGGACTTACAGCTGTATAGTTGTATAATAAATGAAGGAAGTTACATTTCCACATCCATCCATTCTGTTACTTCCTCCCATTAGTACTCCTCATCCACTTAACCTCGATTTCAGTGTTTTTGTCCGAAATCAAAGGCAGAAATCCAACTTTCATAAACTAAATAACAATGGAAAGCATACGTCAATAAATGTAGTGTCCTGTTTTGGTTTGTATTTTCTCTGTCGGTGTCTGTCCGAATTTCTACCGACTTGTTTGCGTACTAACCAACCACTTGGCCAAGTCCAATTCTTCATCTTTAAGTCAATTCGGACTAGTCAAATTAACGTAGCGCAAACTAATACTATATGTCCTTTTCATTGCATATTTTGGTGGTACATATTTACTTCTCTCAGGTGGCGGTGCTATTGGTGACTTTTCTATACGAAAAGGACCTTTTTATCAAAATTCTTTTATTTATTTATTTAATTCGTTAAAATCTAACGTTAACAATATTAAAATAGTTCTTATAATCTAATATAATCTAATATCATAATTTATATTTATTATTCAATATTGTTGAAAAAGATAAGTTTAAATTTTTTACATTTTATGTTATCATTTACAGATTCTAAACAAAATTGAAATTCGTTATAAATTGTAATTAATTGATTGAAGGGGCTACATACACCATAGTTTGATCTGCTAAATATTTGAATAATAGGTTGCTGTCGCCTTAAACATGAACGGCTGAAACTGAAATTTAATTTACTTAGAACTGATGGTAATGATATCGAACCATTAATAATCCCAACAATAAAACAAAATTGTAAAAACTTTCTGTGGTTAGTCAAAGAAGGAAGGCTGATCAAAGCTAGTCTTTGAGAATAAGGGGGAAGTAGATTTTCCCTTGACCAGGGAAGAGACCGAAGACAGAAACGCAGAAACCTTTTTTGGATCGCTTCAATTCTTGTAACATGTATTGAGTAATAAGGTGACCATACCACACAGCCGTATTCTAGAATTGGTCTAACAAACGAAATAAATAGAAGTTTTAGAACATAAGGGTCCTGAAAATCACGACCGAATCTTTTAATGAATCCAAGAACCCTATTGGCTTTTTTAATTATATAATTTAAATGATCATTAAATGCTAATTTGGGATCTAGAATAATACCTAAATCAGAAAACACAGAAACCTTACATAACGGACAAGAATCAAACGTATAGTTGTACAAAAACGGAAATTTTTTACGTGTAAAACTCATGGTTTTACATTTGTCAACATTTAAAACAAGTCGGTTTTTATTGCACCATTCCCTAAATATTGTTAAGTCTTCTTGTAGTAATAAACAGTCAGAGGAGGATTTTATACTTTTAAAAAGCTTAATGTCATCAGCATAAACAAGGACAGACGAGTTTTTTAAGTTTGAAACCAAGTCATTAATAAATAAAACAAATAAAATAGGACCTAAGTGGCTGCCCTGAGGGACGCCAGAATTGACAACAAATTGACTTGAACTTTCATTACGAAACAAGACAGAATAACGACGGTTTTTTAAGTATGAAGAAATCCAATTTATAAAATTGTTGTTAAATCCTAGATGGTTTAATTTTAAAATTAGTGTATTGTGACATAACTTGTCAAAGGCTTTACTAAAGTCAGTAAATACACAATCAACTTGCCCGCGTTTTTCAAAAACATCTAGACAAAAGGAAACGAAGTTAAATAAATTAGTAACAGTGGATCTCTTTTTGACAAAGCCATGCTGGCTATCACAAATAATAGAACTACAATGAAAAGAAAGAACATTACTCACAATTGACTCAAACAGTTTAGGTATCACAGATAGTTTAGCAATGGGTCTATAGTTCATTGTTTCATTCTTAGGACCTTTTTTATGTATAGGAATAATAAATGAACTTTTCCAGATAATAGGAAAAATTGAACTTTTTAAGGATGAATTGAAGAGAATATGTAACGGATACGACAAATAAGAAGCACATTTTTTTAATATATAAGATGGAACACCATCGGGGCCTGGAATAAAGCACTCATCGAGATTTAATATTTGTTGAGCGACTATCGTTGACTTGGTGATGCAATGATCAAGAGTACTCGTTTGGCATTCTAGAGGTCATCATTGGTGTCTTCAAAAATAATGACTTCGTTCTGTTCATTGATAGGTTCAATTAAAATATAAATAAAGTCCAGTTTCAAGGATTCAATTTGTGATGTTCGCAGAAGTACCTCCGCACATCAATAACCCCAAACTGAAATCTGTTCATTAATGCAACGAATACCATTTTCAAAATTCTGGAGCGCATTTATTGATGCATGAACACTCCGAATGCAACGTCGGTCGCGTCGACTTCGTTATTTATTTCTGGAACGCCCATCAACTCATACAGGACATACGGACTTTCGCCGTGTAGTCAAACTTAGCGACTGACTGACGATGACGAGAGACGGTAGTGTGGCATTTCTAGTTGAACATGAATATACGCTACGTTGAGCACTTCGCAACATTATCCTAGATTACAGTGATGTGGACGAGCGTTTCTACATTTACGTTTCATGAGCAGGAATAGCGCGTCAAAATTTGATTAATGGCAAATGGATCAATACATATATTTTCTCGTATGTAGAACAACCATTGTGCCACGAATGGCGAGCAGGAATGGGCTTGGTAGCAACAGAGCTCCAGCTTTGGCTCGCAACAGAGCTGATGCAATTAAGGTAATACAATGTGTGAGTATATACGAGTACTGTATAAAGTTTTCTCCTTTTTCGTGCAAGGAAGACTGATGGGGAGATATGGTTCAGTGGAATGGCAGAATGATAAATATCAATTATTTATATCGTCCAGCGGGACAATTGATATGCTATCGAGTCAATTTGGTATATTGGTGCGACATGGATGATTAATAGGGATACTGGGTTTGGCTTGAGCTGTTAGACAGAGGTGTGAAGTAGACATCAAACGAGGCCATTCGCCAACCGTGTCCTAGAATTCCAATCAACTCAAATAGTCAACCACAAATTGGGTACACTACTTGTAGCTAAGGTTGCTGCGATGCTCATACTCTGATACTGATAGTGATGCTGAAGTGGATATCGTGGGTAATTGGATGATGGGAATTTGATTTTCGCCTTCTTGGTCGTGTTTTTAGGACTCTGGTATTGGGATTCACACCTAACACACTTGATTGGAACTTGATATAGAAGAACGGAAGAGAACGGTTTGTAAAGTTGTGTTGTAAGAATATTTTTGATAGAAGTTTGATGAATATATATACTTGAGCCCGCGGGAAATTTGAATATAACATAAATGAATATTATAATTTGATTGAAAATCCTGGAGCACTAATAGTCTTGTCAATTCTTTAGAAAACATTTAAAATAAGTAGATATTTAAACCAATTTATTGGCAAGGGTTTTTATTTCCCCTTGTATAATAATTTCGAGATCGGAATTTATTTATGAATATCAGACTCGAAAACGTCCAATATAATTTGTATTGAGCGGTGCGAAAGGTAATTTCTAATCCAACGAAGAAGAGACTGTTTGATAAAACCAAAAATTCATTGATATCTCATACACAAGTGGTTCATAACATTATTACAATTTGCTTTCAGCGTCAAGTAACTCACTCAAACTCATTTTGATATTGAATCCTACTTAACACTAGATTGAGAAAATTTAAAACTTCATTTACAAAACATTTTCTTTTAATTCAATTTATTTCATGTTGATTTTATATTTGTTAACTAAAACACATGGAAAATACTATTAAATGCTATTCTAGACATGCTTCAAATATTCAATTGAATCAACATAATGTAACCAGACATTTTTTGTTCCATAATTTAGTACAGCAATAGAATCGTTTTTTAACTATATAGGTATGTATTTGAGTTTTATATTTAACCATATTGATATCCAAAGTAACGACTCTGAAAATTTAGCCATACGTGATTTGATTAGTATAAAATACCTACAAGTTTTTTTTTTTTTTTTTTTTTTATAATCTACCCGCGCTCAAGGGATTAGATTACCCTTTAATTGTTTGAACACAGCGCGGGCGTGAAGTTAAGAAGAGAAAGAAGGATAGGAAAGATGTGTGACACGATGTTCTGAGACTGAAGGTTGTTGTCTCAGATATTTTATCTCCTAGGATGGCAGCTGAACTAAAGCGGAGAATGCCGTGTCTTATTTATGTCGCTTATAATTCACATTATTTTATTCGTGTTCATCCTTGTTGGGCATACTAGTTTAACTCAATTACATGCTGTTAGTGTTATGCCTGAACAACATGTAATAAGTAAACCAGCAACCCATTGATGACAATTTTAGAAGGTTTTTAATGGAATTAAAGCGACATAGACGACGGCAGGGATCGAACCTGTGATCATGAGGTTCACAGGCGAGCACACATCCATCGCGCCACGGCCACCCCCATATTTTATTCGTAAAGGTGTTTTTAAAAAGCTAATATCACTTAGATATTTTTTGGCAATCATTGTGTATCAATCACTTAATCGTGTCAAAAGTTTTTGGGCATTTTTGAATATCTTAAAAAATTTCTTATCAACGATGAAAATTCTTCTTATAAATAAAATGATTAAATAAGAAGGTTCTTATTCTCATGCAAAATATTTTTCAACAAACGTTTTGGAGAATTTCTATTCTCATTAGATAAAATAATTTGTACGAGTATAAGAAGCTTTTTATTGGTTCTCGGTGGTAACTAGTAACGTTACTTGGCTTAATTTTTAAAATCAAAATTCTAAACGTTTAAATTCCAACTTATCTTTTGATGTGGCAGAATCTCAATTTTCAATCCTTTCCGAAAAACACTGTAAAGACCATCAAATCATCGCTAATGATTGACATATTTTATCAGAATTTTAGGAGCTTCGGACAAAGACCAACTAGGTCTATTACTCATGCTACATCTGCTCTTAAGACATCATGGCTATATTGTGGTATTAACGACGCTGAAATATTTGATAACACATTTAATATTTTTAGAAGGAGGAGACATAATGACCCTAATATCGTCGCTGTGACTTGTGGAATTTTGGTTGCCGTAATGTCTTGTTTCAATGCTACTCCCGATTACATTCCTGCAGCACTTGACAAAGTCTTTCTGTGCATTAAAGTATCTTTAAAAGATTAAAAACATACACGTTGTGACTTAATATACCTTAAGACCTTATGCTTCATCAACGAAAATTTAGAGTATGGGGGTGAAAGAATTTGCTTAGACGATTTCAATCTTGCAAACGTTGTTTGGATTCGTTGTTCTGATACAAATGTCATGCTGCCATCTGGTAATCTTAAATCAAACGACTCAAAATAAATTAATGATTTAAAATCTCTAGGATGTCAGCACTTTAACGACATTTTAAACACAAATGGAAAATTACTGGATCTCGTCTTCACTTCCATTGATGAAGGCATAATGAAAAATCAAGTATGCTTCTAGTGTCTGAAGACAACCACTCTTTTTCTGAACTCAAATAATTTAAAAAATGAAATTTTTGAAACTTCACTTTTAGTTTAAAAAATACAGATTTTGTAAAACTTAATACTTTTTTATCACAAGCATACTGGTCTTGTCTAAATAATTGTTTAAATGTTAATTATATAGTCTTAAATGAGTTCAAAAGTTTAAAAATAGAAAGAATAAGATATGGTCTATATATGTACAAGCTATCTCAGATTGAAGCTTATTTTGAAAATGATTGTGAAGTAAGAAACATTTTTAATAGCATTTCAAATTATCTGCTGAAGGTGCAAAGAGATCTTAAATGGAATCCAACATATTTTTATAAGTTCAAAAATTGTAAAAGAAATTCTTGTCCTTACCCGTCTGCCCTCAATGACATTTCCATTCATGGCCCTAGGGTCTTAACACAACTATTTTCTGACTTCTTTCAAAGTGCCTTCAAGTGTTTTACTAACATCTAAATAAAAAATAAATTAGGTGGTGCAACAGCTCGAAGTGAACTAGGACCTAGGGACTTACAACTCTCAACCATTCCTGTGTGCGTGTTACTAGAAACGGAGGGGACCTACAATTTTCTGCCGATTCCAAACGGCTAAGAAGCAGCACTTTCCATGACAAGTGATACTCTTGGAGGATTTGTCAATTCCTCGCAAGAAGCAGTACACCTCTGAAAAAAACTTTCTTGCAGCGGCTGAGAATCAACAGTCCAACGCACTAACCATTATGCCAAGGGGTACTACTAACATCTGTGATACCTAAACCTTTGATATTCTGATATGTGATAATTTTGGCGAAATTGCCCAAAACTATGGGCTTTTGAAAACTTTTACTTACTTGACTTACATTAACTTTAATATTAATACTGAAAATGTGCAAAGTTTATATTTAATCTAGGCAATAGTGGCATACCTTTTACTATATTTCCAGCTGATGGAAAATATAAAATATATAAAATTGGTAAAAAGGATTGAAATGATTTGTATTTTTGTATTTGTATTTATTATTAATTAAAAACGCTTACAAAGTAAGATGCACATCTTGTAAAATATTGCAAGCTTTGAATATGATGTAGGATTACAAAGTTTAGTTTAATGAATGTTGATTTTTTTTATGTAAAGAAAAATTTAAATAAGAACAGAAAAGGGAACAAATTATGATTATTTAAAGTGTTTGAATAAAGTTTTTATAGTTTTAAGTTTTTAAAATTTCAACGATTTGCCAAATAATTAAAAAGTGAAGATGTGCAGCAATTATAGAGGTATCACGTTGTTGAGTACCGCCTATAAGATACTCTCCTCTATCCTACAAGACCGGATAACCCCATACGCTAAAACCATTATCGGACAATATCAGTGTGGTTTCATTCCAGGCAAATCAACAACTGATCAGATATTTACCCTTAGGCAGGCGATGGAAAAATGTCTAGAATTTAACATCCCAACATACCATCTGTTTATAGACTTTAAGGCCGCCTATGATAGCATAGCCAGGGTAGAACTTTACAAAGCCATGAGAGAATTCGGCATCCCAAATAAATTGACACGACTATGTAGGTTGACCATGACCAACGTAACAAGCCAAGTAAAAATAGCCGGATTGCTATCCAGACCAATCAACATCTTTAATGGACTCCGACAAGGGGACGGTTTGGCCTGCCTCCTCTTCAACCTGGCGTTAGAGAAAGCAATCCGTGACTCTGGCACGGCAACAAGAGGGACCATCGTCAACAGGTCGAGCCAGTTACTGGCTTACGCAGACGACATCGACATCATCGGAAGAACCGAACAAGCTGTACACGATTCCTTCATCCAGATCGAGCAAGCGGCACAAAATCTGGGGCTGCACATTAGTGAAGGTAAAACAAAGTACATGGTGGCGTCGAATGTTGTTTGTCAAACAATCAAGGTTGCGGAGCACGAATTTGAAGTGGTGCAATCCTTTAAATACCTTGGGTCAATAGTAGCAGCCGATAACAATATAGAAGAAGAAATACGCGGGCGGCTTCTCAAATCCAACAGAGCCTACTATAGTCTGTCAAAGCTCTTCAAATCCAGAAATCTCACCATAACTTCAAAACTGCTGCTGTACAGGACCATGGTCCTGCCAGTACTAACATATAGATACGAGACTTGGGTGCTTAGCAAAAGGCACTCCGACCTCTTAGCTGCGTTCGAGAGAAAAGTCTTAAGGAGAATTGTTGGCCCGTATGTGAGGAAGGACGATTCCGGAGACGGTACAATCATGAACTGTACGCAATCTACCTTGAAGCAGATATCGTGACAAAAATTAAGCTCGGTAGACTCCGGTGGGCAGGGCACCTAGCTCGCATGAGCGAAGAGGAACCTGCTCGGAAAGTTCTTTGTGGTACATTCTATGGTAGACGACAGCGTGGTAGACCATGCTTGCGCTGGAGAGATGGCGTAGACCAGGACGCCCGAAGCCTTGGGGTGCGCAACTGGATGGCGTCGGCTAGATACCGGGATAGGTGGAGAGACTTGTTGAAAGAGGCCAGGACCGGAACCCGGTTGTCGAGCCGATGATGATGATGATGATGAAGATGAGAATTTTCTTGCGTTTCCTATTCCTCTTATAGATATTGGCAGAGAGTTCCAAAGGTTAATGACATGAATAAGAAATTGACGCTGAGTATTCAGATATTAAAATCTTGGCGCTATAAGAATGAGAGATCTATTTGAATGAGAGAAGTTCTGTCTACGGTGTAGATAATCGAGTTGTTCTGTTTGAATTACGAGTTGAAGCTTGAAGTTAGCTTAGTAACCGAACTTTCAATAGGTTATCTAGATTACCGCCACATAGTTGTTCAGAATAGAAAGAAACGTGATCAAAAGGACGAAAATTATATACAAAACGGGCAATGTTATTATAGACAACGTTAAGTTTTCTATACGTCACATAATCCAAATCGCTAAAAATTTCACGACAGTAAAGCAGCACTGGAAGCTTAGTTTTCAGTGTAATGAATCCTTGAGTGATTCAAGGAGCTCTTAAGACTACTATAAACCTTCCCTATAGAGCTGTTAAGATGGTCAGTCTAATAAAGAGTTCGATTGAGAACCATACCTAGATTACGGGCGGAGTCAACATAAGCGATGGTTTGATTCCCTATCTGCAGAGGGCTTAGTATTGCTTTATCAAATATCTTACGATAGATAGGCAATGTCTTTGACGTAGTAGGATTTAAATGGAGATTATTTATTTTAAACCAACGTAAGATGTTTTGCAAATCCTCATTCATCAGAGAGACTGCCTCGTCCTTCGCAGATAGAGGTCGGCTGATCAAGAGTTGCACATCGTCAGTATACAAATGGATAAAGCAGTTTTTAATGATAAAATCAAAAACTATAAACCTACTGTCGGTTCATATGTTATTCCAAAACTTTTCAAGATTATTAACTGTGAATCTTTACGATTTTATTTGATATCATTTATTGTTCCAAATCAATACGGTTTTATAAAACGGCGCTTGTCTGTAAATTTTTTACTGGAATAGACTGAAAATTGTATTGACTCATTTAGGAACAAAAGGCAAATGGATTGCGTCTGGAAGGCGTTTGACAAACTCTCTCATCGAGTTTCGCTATTTAAATAAAGAAACCTAGGCTTTGGTGATCATTTTGAAATTTGGCTTCAATCTTATTTACTTGATAGACCATACTCGATCGATTTCAAAGGTCACGAATCGAATAATTTTAAAGTTAATTCTGGAATACCACAGGGTAGCCATTTGGAGCCAGTCCTTTTTATTTTATTTATTGGCGGCCTACCGTCTGTGTTAATGTATATAATAAATGTAAGAGTCTTCAAACATATTTCGAATACTCAAGATTGTGAAGAAGGCTGTATTAACTTGATTCTTTTTTTTACCTGGTGTGTTCGTAATTGTTTGTTTCTCAACACCGATTAATGTGAAACAATAAGTAGGTACAAGAAAGCGTTCTGGTTCTTCTTTTAAATATTTGTCAAACGTTTTACTCTTGTCACGTGTAAGTTATATAAATGTCCTTGGTGTATTATTTGGTCATTAAATTGACTTCATACAACACTTCACTGCCCTCAGATGTTAAGGTTGGGAAAATCCCTATGAACACATTGCTTACAATAGTAGACTTCAAATGATCGACATGTCTATCCTTGTGATCAGACGATCGTATTTATCTTTCGTCTTAATTGTAGAACTTTTAAACGGTACTCTTTGCACTTCATGTCTCGTATTAACTTCAACATTCTCCGAAGAATGAACAAATACTTGACGGACTTACCGCGATTATTGATTTCAATTTTATTCAAACTTATATTTGATATTGCCCGACGCTTTGACATAGTTTCTCTTGGCTTGTAGATGGGTGTTGTTTTTCTCTTCGCCATCGACTCCTAGCAAATAATCCGAGATCTTTGCGCAGATTCCTCCTCAGACCAATGCATGAAATGCTTAGCTATTGATGGCGAGTTGATGTTCGTGAATTGAGTGTCACACTCTCGGATGCATCAGCCACATTCTCGTCTGTGCGCACCGCACAACGACGGGGACCATGAGTGGTGTCCACGAAAATATCAATCTTATGATCTTTTTGCCAAGCTTGCGTACAGCAGCAGCGGTGCTTCATTTCGGCCAAAACTTTTTTTCAAAAAACGCACTACTTAGGCTACACAGCACTCACTGTGAATTACTAGTTGTCACACTCCCTAAAAAAAATCTACATTCGTTCCTCGAAACAGTCTATTTTTCCCGCAATTTCTTTAAAATCCAAACAAGGATAAAGTTCTTCTGTGATTACTTGGATATTTAATCTTTTGATCAAACATTCAAACAACCCCTACTTCAAAAATTAATTTGACAATTTACAAAGAGTCCTTCCTATTCCATCAGGTCGAAAAGTGTAAAATTAATATTTAATCAATTTTAAAACTTTATTTAATAGTCCTCTAAAAGCAAATGCAAATATTTGCATGACACAAATATAAATACAAAATACAAAAACAAAAAAAAAGGCAACTCTATTTAATTCATGTTGTGTTTAGTAACATTTCCTAATATTTTTTTTATTCACCCATAAAATGTTTTTTACCCCCTCTAATTTGATATATCTACATAATTTGATTTATTTGCAATGAAATTGATTAAATAATTTATTGCGGACAATTTCCTTCTTGGTATTTGCTTTTATTTTTAAATTCAACAGATTTATTTTTTAATTAAAGAAAAATCAATTCCTAACATCCGAAAGGCATTTATAGTTGATTTCACGAGGTCTGTTGATGCAACTAACAAAAGCAACCACAACCCCATCGCAGCCATCACCTCATAGGATTACTAATAGTAAACATCGATGGCATAGAGTTCCACGTGCTCAAATGCAAAACTATGAATTTTACGTCCGCCATCCGCTGTTGGGTTGCTGTTGCTGCACTATTCGGGGCTAGAATACAAATTGAATTTGCGGAACAGAATCGATTCAGGGCTTTCAGAATTCTCGTACCCCACCCATACAAGTTTCCTTTTCACAAACAAAACGAACACACACTCGTTCTGCAATGTCACCATCACCGCCAACGCTCTGCGGATCTTTTTCAATGGTTTCTCCCATAAGTGAGGTTAGGTTTGACAAATATAACTAGTTTGCCGATGCTGTTGTGTACACTTAGGTGCATGTTTTATTCCTGTTTATTTGTGATAGTACAAACAATAAAAACCGTTAGAAGGCGCGGTGTACGAAATATGCAACGGTATTACGATACGACCAAAATTGACAAAAAAATGTTTATCAATAAAAAAAATAAACAAAGAAAAATGCTAAATTCAATAGCTTGGACAATTATTTGGAAATTGCTTCATTTGTTTCAATTTCAATTTGTAAGTGCACCTAATACTATACTGTACTGTACTGTACTTGCACTGGCATCAGGCATAACTTAAACGACCGAGAAAGGTCGCTTAATTAACTCCCATTTGTTGTGTTCTGGTGAACGGTTGGTGGCGCGTTCATTTAATTAGTGACATTTCGAGTTATTGTGCTTTAATTAAATTTTCTTCCAGTGTCAGAGTGCAGATGGTTAATATGTGTACGTCAGAGTCACTTAAGTTGAAATCTAAGTTATATGAACAAAAATGCTACACTACCGGAATCAGAGAAAGAGTAGGTACTTTCCTAACGTACTTGACTCGTACACTTTGAGACAAGAAGAAGAGTAGACTTCAATTTGAAACTTTTCCATGCGGCTTTGCCTGTCGAATTTTAATTCACCCATTAGAGGTTCCTTCACTTGACAGTTCATGTGATGTCATGTTTAGTCCGTTATAAACATCCATCCCCACACCCAATGTATAAGTTTTTGGTATACTCGTACGTTTACGGTGCTATGTGGCAACCCAATAATTGAGATGGATGTACCATAATAGCTCATTTAAGAGGGTGCAATGCACGACAAAAGTTGGATAGTCAAATATTTTAATTATGTTATTTGCTTCAAACAAAATTGCGATTTTGAGTGATGAGTACATGTCACCATAATTTCAGGAAAGTTGAAATTGGAAGTTAAGCAAACCACCAAAATGTAAACTGTTGTCCTTCTCTGAAAAACGACGAGATTTAAGAGGAAAGGAAAGCATTTTCATTCTTTGATCAACACCAGGTAAAAATCAGAGAGAATTTCAATGGTTCCAATATAATAACTTTTATCGTTTATGAACTGAAACCAACCAGCAATAGTTCATGAAAGTGAGACTCGACTGTACTTTGACAAACTTGCAATACCAATAGAAAAATAGAGAGAAACAAAACTATGTCTTATGACAAATTTCCCTTTACGTCACATACATGTATGAACGTATACATATAAAAATATAAAATAACGATACGAAACAAAATTGTTTAGAATAAATTTTACAAATAATGAACTCCTTGAACGTCAACAGATGCTTAAGGCTAGGACCGCACTTGCGATTTCAATCGCACGATTTTTTAGTCGCAAAAATAGAACACAGGACTTTAAATGAGAATGAACGCACTTGCTACCAACAAATCATGACGATTTAAAAGTCGCAATTTGTTTCATTTTTCTTGCGATGCGATTGTCGTAAACTTAAATGAAACACATGTGCTCAAATGGATATGCCCACACTTGCGATTTAAATTACTACGACTTAAAAATCGTAGTCGCAAAGAGAAATTGGCATGCACGCACTTGCGATTTTTAATCCACGATTTTTTAGTCGCAAAAAGTAAGACACATGGCCTTAAATGTGAATGCACGCACATGCGACTTAAAAATCGTAGCGATTATAAAAATGAAACAAGTTCCATTTTTTCAAGCGATTTTTCTGTCGCTATTTATTTGTAGCAAATGCGTGCACTCACATAAGAAGAAGTGTGTTTCATTTTTTGCGATTAAATAATCGCGCGCAAAAAAATCGCAAGTGCGTGCATGACAATAATTTGTAGCGGTTACGACTTTTTAATCGCTTCGACAAAAAATCGCAAGTGCGGTCCTAGCCTAAGGCTAGGACCGCACTTACGATTTCAATCGCACGATTTTTTAGTCGCAAAAATAGAACACATGAATTTAAATGAGAATGAACGCACTTGCTACCAACAAATCATGACGATTTAAAAGTCGCAATTTGTTTCATTTTTCTTGCGATGCGATTGTCGTAAACTTAAATGAAACAGTCAAGGGCCTTGGCTTTGATGAAAGCATCGCTTTCGAAAAGATCATTAATAGGGCTCTGATTAAGTGGGCTGCGGACAACACAATAATTCCGGATAACCAGTTCGGGTTCAAGGCGGGACATGACACAATTCATGCCGCGGCTAAGCTCGTTTCTGATATCCAATGGAATAAGTCAAAACAACAATGCACGGGTGCTGTTTTGGTGGATTTAGAAAAGGCCTTCGACACCGTATGGTTAGAGGGTCTTTATCTGAAACTGAACAGACTTGGCATTAGCAAACCATTGATGTATATGCTTTATGATATGCTTAACGGTAGAAAGTTTGTTGTCAAAAGTGGCAATGTAACTTCTACCACAACTTTTGAAATCAAAAATGGTCTACAACAGGAAGCGGTTAATTCGCCAATTCTCTTCAGCATTTACACCAGCGATCTGATAGGTAGTCTTCCGCAATCAATAGCGTATGCCGACGATCTAATTGCGTACAGAACGGCCCGAAAGGTTGAGGTTATTAGAATTCTCTTGCAGCGTGACTTTGAGAAGATTAAGCGATATTGCGATGACTGGAAACTGAAAATAAATGTCCAGAAATCGGAAACAATTTTGTTCCGGACTCCGTTGGCTGGAGCCCCGCGGGATACGCGCAAGAATTGGCGCAAGATGGTCATCGTTGATCCTCACGGGCAGCGATTAACGAGCAAAAGTGTAGTGAAGTACCTCGGTATCTGGTTGGATCAGTATCTATATTTCGACAGACATATAGATGCTGCGCTGGCCAGGGCCAGAGGAGCCTTCGGTCTGACGAAACGACTGTTTTACAGCTGTCGGCTTGACCCCAGAGTGAAGGTCATTTGCTACATGGCCCTCATACGGCCGATGATCGTTTATGGTTGTCCAGTGTGGTTCAACGTTGCTCCATCTCAGATGGAGAGAATTCGGGTGTTCGAGCGGCAGTGTCTTCGACGCTGTACTGGTTTGCATCGGACACCCGAATCTTCTTATATTCACTATTATCCGAACGAGGCTCTATACAACGGGGCTCGGATAAACAGAGTTGACAATTTCGTGATAAAACTAATTCGGGGTCACATTGCGAGGGCTATGACTTCGACCAATAATTTGATTTTCGGGGCGTTCTACCCTAACGACGAATATTTTGAAAATACACGCTTGAGCGGCTTCATTCCACCAGAGGCATTCCTCTATTTAGATAGATGCGGTCTGATACAGGATAGATTGGCAGTACCGCTAATCTACCACGTCAGACGAAGAACCGTGGATCGGCGGCTCCTATACACTCGCGACGTCGTGGCACAAGACGGAGAAGAGCTCCTTCGGTTCAGTAGGGCTGTGTCCGAACGGGACAAAACTGATAGGGTGAAGCAGGAGAACCAGTTTTGGTGGCTTCAAACGACATTTGATAATGGGTAGTCGGTGTGGGGTGTTAGAGCCGTGGCCGGCTTGCATACCTGTTTAGTCACAGGTTTTAAGTAGAATAGGCACAGTGGCAAAAAAAAAAAAATTGACTACATTCTTCAAATGTACAAAAAAACAAAAAAAAAAAAAAAAAAAAAAAAAAAAAGAGGAAAAACTCCGCTGTGGCTGTTCTAGTTTTTAAGTAGTCTTAGTTTAGTTTTAGTTTATTTTAAGTAGTTTAAGTGGTTTTAGGTAGTTTTAATTAGTTTAATTTTAGTTTATAAGTTTTATATAAAAAAGAAAAAATGATACAGAATCCGAGTTTTTTAAATTTTCTCGAGAAAACAAAAAAATATAGATATAGTTATTAAATTCTAAATAGTTTTTTAGGCCGAAAGGCAGTAGCTATAAGAATATAGTTTAACTTAGAGTGCCCGCATGGGGCCAGTAAGTTAGTTGTAAGTTATAGACTAAGAGCCCACAGCAATTTTTGGGTGTGATTGATAACAAAAAATAATTAGCATAATTAGATAGGCCTTTTATAGTTATTTACAAATGTGAAAGCATTGCATACTCTAGTGGGCGCAATAGTGCATTATAGTGCATTAAGTATGCAGTTCTTTCCAAATCCAAATAATTGTGATAACAACTTTGCCAAAATGTAGAGTTAAGCCCCCTGATTGAAAATATCCAGGTCCAAAACGTTCTACAGACAGCCTTCTGCCTGCCAGACGCGATAAGAATAGGCAACTTCTTGCACTAAGAAGGCCACCTTCAAAACGTCATGGACCTCGATATTTGCAATCAGGGCACTTAGCTGTTCATTTTGAAGTTATGGCAAATTTTTTTTCCCAATTTTTTAGACTAAGGAAAGAACTGCATACTTGATGCACTATAATGCACTATTGCGCCCACTAGAGTATGCAAGACGTTCACATTTGTAAATAACTACTAAAGGCCTAACTAATTATGCTAATTATTTTTTGTTATCAATCACACCCAAAAATTGCTGTGGGCTCTCGGTCTATTATTGATAAGTAGGCTAGTTTTATGAATTTTTGTCTAGCATTAAGATAGTTATAAGATTGGATTGAATAAAAATGAATTAAAAAAAAAAAAAAAAAAAGCATCGCTTCCCATCGATCAGCGAAATCAAGCATCTTTGCGCATGGTTAGTACTTGGATGGGGGACCGTTCCAAATAACAACCGTGTGCTGTTGACATGTGTTTCTTCTGTTGTTCTTTCTTTCTGTCTGTCTCTCTCTCTCTGTTGTATTGTCTAAGCCGATTACCTCAATTGCTAGTGCTTTCAGTGTCTCTACTTCGTAGATTTATCTGCGGAGTAGTGTAATATGTAAATGTAAATGTTAAATGAAACACATGTACTCAAATGGATATGCCCACACTTGCGATTTAAATTACTACGGCCTAAAAATCGTAGTCGCAAAGAGTAATTGGCATGCACGCACTTGCGATTTTTAATCCACGATTTTCTAGTCGCAAAAAGTAAGACACATGGCCTTAAATGTGAATGCACGCACATGCGACTTAAAAATCGTAGCGATTATAAAAATGAAACAAGTTCTATTTTTTCAAGCGATTTTTCTGTCGCTACTTATTTTCAGCAAATGCGTGCACTCACATAAGAAGTAGAGTGTTTTATTTTTCGCGATTAAATAATCGCGCGGCAAAAAATCGCAAGTGCGGTCCTAGCCTAAGACATAAATAATTTTTTTGCTGCATCATAATCTCCATGATCTGTTTCATTTATTAAAAAAAAATCCTCTTTTTTTGTGGTCGAAATAATCCAATAAGAAAAAAACGCTTAAGTCATTTTCATAGGTAAAAGCATTTGCAATACCCGCTTAACTCACAAACGAACTTGTGGATTATGAAATTTCGGTATCAAATAGTAGCTTTGACAAAATAGAAAAACTATTCACAAATCAATCAAACATATTGTACTGAAAGCAGCTTAAGGGGAGGTTTACCTTTTTCTGCACCAACAAATCGATTTTTTTTTTTGCATTTTCTTGTAGTAAATTATGTGTAGAATGTATTTCCAAAACAGCTTAGTCGTATCTATTTTATGTTATTTTAATGTTAACATAAATTAATCCTACATTATGGAAAGCGATGAGGCAAAAACCCGTTTTTCCTGAAACCACGTTTTTCGAACTGGTCGCCACGATTACTCAAAAACTACTCAATGGATCGCCTTTTTTCTTTTTTTGTTTAAAGCATATTAAAATTAGGGGAACCTGGACTACGATCAAGATGATCCATGGATTTTTTTTTTCATTTCTGCAGTACCTTAACGAGCGAAAAAAAAAAAACAAAAAAAAAATTCAAATGTCCACCATTTTGTTAATTTTTGATTATTATTGATGATTGTAGTTCAGGTTTCGCCTACACTCATATATTTTATACAAAATTTTGGTTTTTTCATTTTCGTTCATTTTTGCAGGTGCTAGAGTGGCTACCGTCAGGCAACCTTTTTTGGGAGTGGTCACTTTACCGGACATAACATTAATTACTGTCACGATATTTGGGCATATACAAAATGTTTTTTGTGTACTACTATTGTAATAAACAAGTAGCAAAAACTCCCAGCTGATTATTTATTTCCTTGTAAGAAAAAAAAATTCCCAAAAAACTGCAGTTTTAGCTAAGAAAAAGGTAAACCTCCCCTTAAATCAACTTAAGCGTTTATTGCAAACTTAACAAAGTGTTTTCGCTATAGCCAAATTGATATTTCGTTATTGCAAATTTCTGTTGGTTACTTCGATGGAGACTATATACACGGTAAGCGGTTTTAAAAGAGATAAAAGTGTCTTGAGGATAATTGAAGTGAAAATAATTAGGCAAGTGCAACAGTATGAGCTCCCAAGTCTTAAAAATTTTGAATATGGCTAGAAAAGGTGTATTTGGTATTTGAAGAACGGCAGAAAACAAACGATACTTTTGAAAAGGAAGTGATTTAGATAAATTTTTCATTTGAAGTTCTATGAATGTGTGCTGATTTTGAATATGAAAAAGATTAGTTGGCTATAGCCCACTTATTTGTTTCATACTAATTAATACAAACGTCAAACAATAATCATAAATTATGCTTTTTGGCCAATTATAATCTGATTCCAAGAAGTTTCCTGAACCTTTAATCAACGAAACAAAGTGATTTGCAAATGGAGTCGATTATGAAAATCTGGATATAATTTTTGAACAGTTTGGTGGCAACATTAGCACAGAATCTGAACATGATTTCAGTTCAGATATCTCTGTACATGATCCTTATTTTTAGCTTGCAGACATGGATATTTCTTCAGATTTTTTGATAAAAATAAAGAAAAATGAATATCTTATTAAATTAAAAATAGCTTATCTTATTTAAGAAGACATGGACGAAATGTTCGTTTGCAATAATAGCTTAAGTGACATACGCAAGCAACAGGGTGTATAATAAATTTTGGAAAAACAACTTAAAGGTCGGTTTTGCAATAAAATTAAAAATAAAGAAATTTAAAAAATGAAAAATTGTTTTGACAAATACGATTAAAGTCTTCTATCAGAATCTGTACCGTTTTTATTGCTTAAGCGCGTCAGTCTATTTCAGAGTTACGAAGCAGTTTCAAAGTTCTTTTCTCGAAAATTGAATTTTGGACTCAAGCGGTTTTTGCTTTTGGCAACAGTCAACCCGATGTCTGTTGAAGACAAACATTCGGGGTAGTATCCAATAGGGGGCGATATGCATTATGTCTGACCATGAGAGAACGCATAACGTTGACTATTAAAATACTCAATCCATCTCGATTAAACTTCCAAAAACTGCATACTTATGCATACTTGTCTCCAATAGTTCCCAGCTTCCCCGTACAGCTCCGACACAATAGTGCTGTTAAAATACACGACTCTATTGCTCATCATGTTTTAAATAAACATGAAACTTAGATCTTCAGTACTTCAGCATTATTCAATTCATGCAGGTAAGGTTAGGTTGACGTGGCTGTCAGCTGGAGAGCCGACACACTTGGACCATGAGTTGCTCCATTGTGATACCACATTTAATCTTGGAGACTTTCTCCCTAATTGTTAAACCAATTGGAGCTCCAGAACCCCATCGCTCGTGCTGTGCTGAACATTATAAATGTTTCTCAATAAACCCTTAAGCATGTGTGAATTATAAAAAAAGTAGAAGTCTCCCGTCTACGTCTTTGGGATAAACCTGGATATGTACAGAGAAGGTGAGTAATCGTCCATGTAGCTTCTGCAGAAATCGTTAGAATCAACTCCAAGCCGTGTTGCGTATACTATGTCTATCAAACAATGTTCTGTTATACAACCTATCACGGATCATTCTGCTCCCATCTGGTTAAAAACATTAAACATTTGGACATGTGATATTTTTCCATTTTAGGTTTGTTCTCTGCATAGCATCTTGCTTTAGCATAAGTTTACACGTAGCGATGGAAATACCTACATACATATACGGTGCCTTGCATAAGTATAACCGCACCTGTAAAAATGCGTTTTGTAGAAAATTAAAATGAGAATGACACCTTTCTATTTTTTTATTGAATGGCATTACTTATCAAGTAAATTGAGAAGAAAAAAAAAGTTCCGCTATTTTCTCTTCTCTGTTTAAAAAATAAAAACAGATTTTTTTGTATTGCTAAAGTATGACCGCATTTTAATTTTTATTTTTTCTATATTTTAAGTAATTTTTTTAGGAAAAACTAGTAAGAGATCTTGCTGCCCCTATTTTCGACCAAGCTAAAAATTCTTTTTGGCATACTGTTGACAAGGTTTTTTTATATGAAATCGTCTATAGAGTTCCATTCTTCCACAATTGCCTCTCGCAGCTCAGCAACATTGACAAATTGCCTATTATGGGCATACATTTTGCGGGTCAAAATTTCCCAAAGGTTTCCAATAGGGTTACAATTTGGAGAATGTGCCGGCCACTCCATGAAATGTATGTTATTGGATTCGAAACACTCCAAGCTTTGACGACTAACGTGAATTGAGGCATTATCTTGCTGGAAGACATGGCGAACTCGAAGAAATCGTCTTAAGTAGGGTACCAAATTATCCTGAAACACCTGGGTGTAAGCTGAACTGCTCATCCTTGTAGAGGTGGAGGCAAGTGCAACCTTACCACGGTCGCAGAAGGCCCCCCAAACCATACAAATACCACCGCCGAAGTTCTTCTTGGAAAAAAACATTTTTTCCTTTCTCAGACATGCCAATATCCATTAAAACCATCTGGCCCATAAGGATTAAACTTCTTTCGTCACTGAAAATAAACTAAAAAAAACATTCATTGGTTTATGCCATTTGGAATAACAAGAATTAAGTGTAAATTAATGGAATGTTTCTTACGGTTTTCCAATTCCGGTTCATGTTTTTACGGGCCAATTTTAACCTTTTTTGTTTTTGGGCCGTTGTCAGATTTGGAGATGGCATCATTTTGCCCCGAACAATCACTCGACTGCTTTTAAGGCACGAAAAACCGTTTAAACCGAAACTCCTAACCCCGATTCGTCACGAACTTCCGGCAAAGAATGCATAGAATTGGATGCAGCATTGATTAAACGCTTCTTATTGCGGCGCGGCGTACCAGCTTCTGCGGACGCCCGGGTCTTATTTTTGTCCCATAAGATTATAGATCTTGGGAAAAATTTCGGACGACAGGATCGGATCTTGAAATTTTTCTACCAATAGCCCTTAAGCTTAGCCCACTTAACCGAAAAGCTTGAATTTTACCTTTTCCCGTATCGCTTAAATGTGTACCAAGCGGCATTGTTGTTTGTCTTTTCAAAGCATATAACTGAATGAAGCTTCAAAGAGGTTTGCATTGTGCAAAATAACGGAACTTTTTTTTCTTCTCAATTTACTTGATTAGTGATGCCATTCAATAAAAAAAAAATAGTAAGGTGTCATTCCCATTTTAATTTTCTACAAAACTCATTTTTACAGGGTGCGGTTATACTTATGCAAGGCACTGTATCTAGTTACCTTATCTGGCAATAATGGTATCATTGCTCCACTTTTGGTAAGTTCGTCAGCTTTACAATTTCCTTAAATGAACCTTTGGCCCGGCACCCAGGAGATGTGAATGTTTGACTGCCGACCGGCTGTTAAAGGCTGTTATTGAGCTGGTAGAGACAGAATCAAGAAATTTAATGGCAACTTAGCTGTCCGAGAAGATGCGGTTATCTTCATTTAAAACCACGTTTTTTTGTAAGCCAAGATTATTAGTGTTTTGTCTAGAGCTCTCTACTATACTGCAACGACGTTCGTTAGAATTTAGTCAGATATTTGAAGTATATAGCCAATAAGTAAGCGAGGTTGGGGCCCCCATTTATTCCCCAGGGCTTTCTTGCATGAGATGATAGCCAATGTAGCCTTTTTACCTCTTTATTGAACGTTAGGTTTCCAACTTAAATTCTCATCCAAAATAAAACCCAAATATTTTGATTCATCAAAGAATGTTAGTGGTATACCTTTAACTGAAGGGGGAATTTTATAATTCCTAGAGAAGAGGACAAGATCTGTTTTGCGAGTTTTTAAACCCACTCCAAACTGATCGGCCCAGTATAAGCATATTCTTAGAGATATTTTAGGGTATTAGGAAGCTTTCCTGATACGGCAATAGCAATTTCATCCGCATAAACGCAATTACTCTGTATTTCTAGCTTCCAGCTCATTTGGCTTGCGGCGTCCTTTCCGTCTACTGAGAGATCTTCTTGCAGAAAACCCGTACAGCTTTGAATTAATAATCCTGCTATTCTTATTCTTATTCTTTTCAAATTGTCCACTCTCGACTTTGAACCCTCTTTGTTACAGTGGATCTCTTCTTACCTTGAAAACCGTTATTACAGCGTTCGATTTAGATCTGCCACCTCATTCCCTTTCTTAGCTACCTCCGGTGTCCCCAAGGCAGCCACCTCGGCCCACTTTTGTTTATTCTTGCCATTAATGATATTGATAGGGTCATCAAACATTCTTCTGTCTCTCTGTACGCCGATGATACCAAGTTTTTCAAGACCATTTCCTCAACGCATGACTCTTCCCTTATTCAAAAGGATCTAGACAGTTTTCCAGTTTGGTGTCTAAAAAATTGCCTGGAGCTTAATGTTGTCAAATGCCAATCAATTACTTTTTCACGCAAACGTAACAAATCTCCTCCCCGTCTCTACCTGCTCCATAATCAACCCATACCCACAGTTGATAATATTCGTGACCTTGGCTTTTATGTGACCCAGAGCTTAATTTTCTCACTCACATAGACGATATCATTCTCAAAGCAAACTCAGTGCTCGGTTTCGTCAAAAGATGGTCCAAAGAATTCTCCAACCCCTATGTAACCCGGTCCTTATACATATCGTTTGTTCGTCCATTGCTAGAATGAATGAATGAATGAATTGTATTGGGGTTTATTGCACTGCAACCTATAGATCTATTGTGCCCCCTCTTATAATGATGAGCTGGCTCATCCTACAGTTCTTCCTCCAAACCTATTGCCTTTAGGAATTTTAGTATTTGGGGCACTTTTAGAGAGGGTAGGTTGCTCTCTTCTACCTGGTACCGTCCCAGATGGGTTTTCCTTTGGTGCATGATTGGACAGCACTTTCCCAGTATGTGTACCGAAGTTTCCTCATGCATGTTGCAGAATCTGCAAGTGGCACTGCTAACCACACCAAGTAGATTAAGGTGTCTTCTAAGTTTACAGTGTCCTGTTAGAATACCTGTTATTATTCTTAGGTTATTCCTACTTAGGTTGATACAGTTTTCGAAACGTTGCCGGTTGTAGTTCCCCAGCAGTAGTTTCGCCTGTCTCAGCCTTGGGAGTTCATTCCAGTTTTTGATTCTGTTTGCCTCCTCTTCTTGTTTAATTCTGGTTTTGATGACATTTTCACCTATTCCGCAATAGGGTTCAGGCCCTGTTAGGGGAGTTGAAGCTCCTAATTTTGCTAGGGAATCTGCCTTTTCGTTTCCAATTGCTAGAATACGCCTCTCAAGTTTGGTGCCCTTACCAACTTACTCATATTTCCACAATCGAAAGTATCCAACGTCGATTCCTACGCTTTGCTCTTCGAGGTCTATCATGGAACAATTCTCTGATTCTGCCTCCCTATCTAGATCGACTTAAACTAATCAACCTGAATTCGTTGGAAGAACGAAGAGAGATATCAGACATTCTCTTCATTCATTGACTACTCTCCGGTTCCGTTGACTGCATGTCGCTCTACAACTCCATCTCTTTCAATCCCCGTAATACACGTAACTCTCGTCTCTTTTATATGCCCAGGCCCACCCACCGAACCTCTTACGGCTCCAACGAACCTGTCTCTCGCATGCTACGGGCTGTTAATTTAAACATATGCTTCTTCGACTTTAACCTGAGTACTCCTTCCTTAAAACTCCGGCTTAAGTTCTTAGTTTTTAAGTTAGATTAAAAATTAGCTTGTATTAAGCCGAATAAATGGGGGTTTTGCTCCCACCAAAATTTAAAAAAATTAAAATTAGTTAGAGATGGCAGTGCAAAGGCAAACGATTGCAGATGTGTCGACAATGTTAAAAGCGCCTTGTATATGAAGCAAGGCAACCATATTCTTTTCTATGGGAGAGAGTATTCGATGGGTCTTAGAAGTTAACGAAGAGCTGCTTTCACCGATTTTTCTGAACAGCATGCGTGTTGAGCCGTAGACAGAAGTCTTGTGTCAACGGTTGTTATTAAATGTATATCAATCACTCGCTCAAAAGCTCAAAATTGTTGAGAAGGAATGATAATATATCAAAAGGTCTGAGATCTTTGGGTTCTACTTGGGAACATTTACCAGCTTAGGGTATAATCCCTGCAGCATTGCCATGAACCTATTTGTTTATTTTACTCCATTTATGCATTTTTCCAAAAATCTTAAACTTAAATATTTGTATCTCATTATAATCTTTGAGATTTATAACCTACAAGAACGTATATATCTTGCCTATAATACAAAAAGCTTTAAATTTGTTTAAATACAATAAAACTAGTTCAAGTTCCTATTGTTTATCCATAAGCTCCAATTACATACTCGTACAACCATTCGACCAATAAATTAATAAGTGTACGATTAACACGATTTTAAAATAATGAAATAAAAGATTATAATAACTTACACGCAAAAAACATTTTGCATTTATAAATTAAACCATGCGAAAAATCTCTCCACATAGTTTTTGTTCCATATAATTCTTCTCACGTTTCATTTCTCAATCGGGCTTTAAATTTTGATTGATGTGTTATTGTGAAGTCAACAATAATAAATAAAATGTGTTGACTAATATCCTTCCCCATTAGGGATACCAAATATACAAATCACCCTCTGTTTATCCATACAAATGTACCATCTTGTCGGTCGGGGGAGTTTCCATTGGGTACATATTTTCAATCAACGGGAAATATGATTTTGTCGAATTATAATCCAGATAATTTGATAAATCCGTAATTCGAATAATTTATTCGCACAGATTCATCGGGTGGTATTATGGTGAATAATTCAGTCCAGTAGAAGTGGAACTAAGCCGGAAAAAGTGGTGGACACCGCGAAAACAACCGATAACAATGTAGGTAAATTTTCACTGAGACTTATGGATTTTCAGTTTAATTTTAATCCATGCAAATATTCGATTTTTAATTAAATAATGCATATTTGTGTTTTTCAAATGTATTTTAAATGGTTTCAATTTTACATTTGCGGTAGTCTGTTTCCAAAGCTCCTATTAAGTTATTTTTGTTCGTATTATATTTTACCATTTGTCTGGTTTAACGTGATATTTTTCGAGTATTACAGTTAGAAAATGATTCATCTAGAGTGGAGCATATAGTTTATTTAAATAATTTTTTTTATGCAGTGCTCTTCTAGATTTGTTAAAATTATTGCATGACTTTTTAACTGAATTATGTCTCGAATTGCCGACTCAGAAAAATAAATTGCAGAAAAAATTGATTTACGAGTAGAAGTTGGAGCCTTAAGGTTTTTGCTTGAAACTCTTAATAACAGCTTGTCTTTACTGGATTCAAAATAGAGCGAAATTGACACACTAAAAAATGAGAACCAGGAACTTGAAGAAAAATTACAAAAACAAAACAAGAACAAAATAGTACCTAATAATAAAAAATGAAAAATTAAGTTTTTATTAATTTACATATATTAATGAGATGAAAAGAAAAATGTTAAAAGAAATGTTATTACGTATAGATATATGTATATTGGTAAGTGGAATATATGGGCCAGCGCTAAGCAACTATTTCTGTGATCAAAACTAATAACCCAGGAAATTTTAGCGGATGTATGTATATATTTTTCTGAACCTACGAGTACTTACTTACTACTTACTATAAGATCACCATTTTCATAAAGGGTTTCTTTTAAAATTCGACTTTTTCTTAATTTGGCTGTTTTCATATTTTCCCAACATTAAAGATAGATCACCATGGCCAGTAACAATTACAATATCAATTGGAAGCAGAGCCCAATTTCACTGGAAAAAAATCATCTTTAACTACTCGTACAAGTCCACTTTTGGATAAGCAGTTATGTCAACGAGCGAAACTGGCATATTTGGGACGACCTCAATTCACATGGGGTTCACTAAATTCACCAATGAATCCACAACATCATCAAAGAAAAACGCCACCGATCGATAATATCCAATTTCTTTCGCCACGTATGATTTCAACAGGACGATGCTCTGCGCCACACACTGACAATGTCTAAATGGACATTCTCTACGAGCAATTTGATTTTTTTTTTTTTCAGCTTGATATGTAGCACGAATTAGTCACTGATAAAACCTAAGGTAGAATCCTGATGCAGATGGGTTTTCGACCTTTATTGGTGAAATAGAATGGAGTTTTTGTGGTTTTGTTTTACTATTTTCGTGTGATTGTTACTTGTATCTTTGTATATAAAACTTATAGTACTATCAAGAAGACGAAAGATTGTGGCGACATCTTAAGGCTAGGGACTGCAATTGCTAGATTTGTCTTTGCTAATATTCTCTTTTTTACTACTTGTTTTGTATGTTATCCTACTCTCCAATGTAAAAGTGTGCGCTAATTTCTGCGCCACCACCAGGCTAGCGTTCGCAATACATCACGCTCCATGATCAAAAATCACGGTAGTGGCAAGCCAAGTTCTGGTACTACACTTTTTTTACAGGAACAAACTTAGGCGATTTTTGACCCCCCCCTATCTTCAATGAAGTCAGAAACTTAAAAACCCGAATATTTGCTAAGCTAGTCAGTTATTATTTAATGATTACTGACTAAAATTTAATGGGTTCACAAGTCAAGTTTTTAAAACCTTTCGAATTGGGCATAAAAAAAACTTGCCAAGTAAGCCCATCAAATTTTAGTCAGTAATCATTAAATAATAAAATTTCTGTATTTCATTGTAGATATTTCAATATTATTCTACTATAAATATTCGGTATTAAACCTTCATGAAGTAAGAACTTGGCGCACTTTTAGATCGCAGTACTTTACACGGCTGACTTGTTACACAATGGTTTTTGTATAGAAGAACTTGGTTCTTTTTTTAACAATTATGTTTTTAGTCTGATAATACTATAAGTTATATACATAAACAAAGCTTGTATGTATCTCGATGAAAGTTCTCCATGAGTGGTTATGCGTTTTTCACCATGTTTTTTTTTTTTCCTAAATTTCTAAATTTTTTTTTCATTTTTTTTTTTGGCATACAAAATAAATCTTTATCCATTCTTCTTTTGAAATATTTCAAATTTGTATTACTAAAGGCTAAAAGCTTAGGACGGCTACATATTTGCATTTGACGTTTATTATTATATTGTATTCTTCGTTCACGTCAACACTTAACTTTTTCCATTCATTTATTTTTTACTTGCGATATACTTAGGTACTATAGGGCAAGTTCTGCATTTGGAAAAAAAATTAAAATCGAGATTTTGATCAAAGTTGATATTACGATGATAGCGAATACGAATAAAGTGGGCCCGACAATTTCGTCTGTCTGTCTGTATGTCTGTACCTCGATTTAGATCCTAAGCCACTGGACTTTTTTTCTTAGAACTCGGTACTTAAGGGTCTTCGGTGATTCCCTAGAGGGGAAATCGAAATTTTTTTTAGCCCCAAAACTAACGATACCCCCATACACCCGTAATGAAATTTTTGTTTAGCCCCAAAACTAACGATACCCCCCATACACCCGTAATCTTATTTATCTCAAAAACGGCTGTAACGATTTTGATAAAATGATAAAAAAAATATGTGTGATATTATGGACATGGACTACATTTTGGTCAAAAAAAATTTTTGGGGGGAAATGATATTAACGGTACCTGTCATAGAACCGTTTTTTGGTTTTTTTGACTTTCTCATCAATGGCTCTAACGGTATTAACCAAACATTTTCAGAAGGAACCCCCTTAAGTTTAACATAATATTGTATATAAAAATATGTATTAGAAAAATTTTTTTTTGTGATTTTTGAAAAAAAAATTTCAAGTTTTTTTTTTTTTGAAAAACCAATATCTTTAAAACGTATGAACGATTATTTTTTGAAACTATTTTTAAAATATATACTACTAAATACTTAAAATTTGGCGTCCCAAATTTTACTCTCGAAAAATTTTAAGGAAATTCGTTATATAAAAAATTACTTTAATATTAAAAGGATTAATCAGACGGCAATTCCATACATTTGAACATTTTTATCTCATTAAATCCATGTTTTATATTTATAAAATGTATTTTAAATTCCAAAGTCCTTTTACATAAGAGCAAGTTCGTGCTATCCAGTCGTGCATATTATTTAAATAATGTATTTTCCTTTGGTCAGTGATGAATTAATCTGTGTTTTTTAAAAATATTTTCTATTTTCAACAAAACAAATCAGTTAATTTTACTTGATGTATTAGTAGACTTAAGTAAAGTTTGATTTGAAGCTGAATGTACTCTTATGTTCATGCTTCTGTTATTTAAATAACAACTAACGTACTCACCAAAATTATTTCACATGTATCTCAATTTGTCTAATGGGTCTTTCCTTTTTCGATTATGTTTTGTCAAACGATCGATTTTGACAGTTTTTAATTCTCATTCATTCTCAGAATGAACTCATATTTAATATCTGGAATTTAATCAAGTTTATCAATCAATTGATGGAAAACTGCATACAATTCAGTTTTGTTAATGAATTGATCCAATAATAATTACCGCCCGGTGAGGCCAACACTACAAGCGACATAAACGACCATATCTGTTATCTAGGCATTTTTAATTGACTGAAAATTTGACAGATAAAATTTGTTTGACAAAGTTTGGTTACCATTTTTTGTTCAGTTAAACTACTGTATATGAATTAGTGTAGAAATTTTTTGCATTCACAATATGACCACCCTATTATACACCAGTAGTTGCAGGTGTAGAGGAACAACAGATCCATACTATGAAAACAAAAAGTTTTAAATTAAATTTGAAATTTTCACAAAACCAAACAAATAATAATTTATTCATAACGGCGGTTTAAACTTTATTAACAAAAATGAAGCCCAATTTTTAACGAGCAATATTCTGCATTCAAAAATGTATCTAGGCCATAAAATGCTTTGTTGAAAGAGCGGACAATTCGGTTGTCCATTGCCTGCATTAAGATCCTCGGTCATCGAGCAATATTAAATTCACAACCGATACTCATAGGTAGCAGGTAAATCTAGGTATTGCCTGGACTTGAAGTACACCAAAATATGCAAGAGTACACGCCAACTTATTTTAATTTATTATTTATATATGTAACTTTATTTTTATTTGTTTGTTTCTGAAATTCAATTCCACAAAGTGTGGAGGGTAAAAAACCACCTATGTGTTCTGTTTTCATTTTTATATTTTATTGCGGTAAATATGCGGATTGGTTGGAATAATTAAGAAAAAAAAAACAATTTTTTTTTTTATTTGCTTCCTTTGAATGTGTATTTGGTGGCAACTAGGGGTGGGAAAACATTTAATATTCAATTATGAATAAAATAAAATAAAATGTTTTTAAAGGAAATCAGATAAAAATTTTGTTTCTACATTTAAAAACAAAAGAATTATTATTCATTGATTTAATTTAAATTCATCCAGTTAAAAATCTGTTTATTGAAACCTAAATTGATTTGTTGTATACATTCCCAAATATCCTTGTACGTGTAAATCGTTTGCGTTTGCCTTTTGATTCGAGTTCTGGATTCAATCAATTTCAACCATTTAAACAAAATTATAGATTTATTGTAAAAGGTACTTTTATACAAAAAAAGAACTTTACACAGAGAGTGAAATTATGAAATATTTATATTTAATTAGAAGTAATTTTAATACATTTTTTCTTTTCATTAATTGATAAATTACGGTCTATAATTTAATAAAAAAAAATGAAATTAAGATATAACGGACTGTACCTACCATAGAACCATTTTTTCAACGGATAACGGATTTTAATGATATTTTTTTAAAGAGACGCTTCTAAAAACTTTAAAAAACATTCCAGTCCAAAACTTAAAAAAAAAGTATTTTTGAATTTAAAAAAAATCTATTTTTTTTTTTGAAAATTCGATATCTCAAAAGCGACTCAATATTTTTTTTTTTTGAAATTTATTTTGTAATCGTACAATAGGGGGGTTCACATTCTCAAATATGTTTGACAAATATGGTTTGATGAATATTTAAAGGGTTGAAACCATTTGCGTTCACATTCGTCAAACATGCTGTCAAACATCACTTCTCCTTAGAATTCTTACCATGGTGGACCAACTGAGATCATAGATAAAATATTATTTGAGCAAATTTACTACCATTTTTATATTTGGAAGTCTGCAGAAAACTTATATTAATCTAATAAAATCCACCTGAATTACTCCTATTGCATATATGACTCATTTTGAAATATTTTCTTACGATATGCACAGCTCGAGAACTTCATTGAAAATGAAATTTGCTTGTGGTTTGACAAGCATGCGATCACATTCTCAAATATGCTTGTCAAATCAGCAAAATATCAAAATATCATCAAGCATGTTTGACAATCCGTTTGATGAAGCGTTCACATTTTCAAATTCGAGTCAATCAAACCGCATTTGTCAAACATATTTTAGAATGTGAACCCCCCTAATAACAAAATCTTTAAATTGGCGTACAAAATTTTTTTCTTAAAAATATCACATAGCATCTTGCCCCAACTACTAAAGGAAATTTATGCTTATGAACAGTTTTTCTCTAGTAAAATTCGTTTTTGAAATTTTTAGTCTTTTACATAAGAGCAAGATCGTGCGACCCAGTCATGCATTTTATTTTTTTTTTAATTTGTAAACTTTTTTTTTTATACAGAGTGTATCGTAATTCGTGTGCCATACTTTGGGATGTGATTCTTGGTCATATTCTAAGAAAAAAAATGTTGTACAGTAAAGTCTGATTTTCAACTTTGACATCACTTTTTGACGATTTAAAAAAAGGCTAACTTTGGTGTGCCGTGACCCATGTTAAGGTCAATTTCTGTGTTAGTACTAGTAGTAGGGACCTCATTTTGGACTTTTTTTTTAGAAGAAACACTAACCTTTCAAACTACGTTTAAATTGAGCTGATGTATTTTTAGGGTTGCCAGATATTCAATTTTAAATGGTGTTCAATTTTTCTTGCCCGAGCAAAATTTTGACTTTGAGGTAAATTTTTTTCAAAAAATGCGCAATAAACATAAAGTTTTCTTATTTTTACCTGATGAACAAAACAATAATAAAAAAAAACTCATTTATAAGCGCACCAAAAAACTCATACCTACATATTATGATATCTGATGAGTCCTTCGCGAAAAACGTGTACATTGATTACAATCAAAAATATAAAGAGCTTTGCCGAAAAAAAAAGAAAAACTATTATGAAACTCAGGCCCTCCAACTAGCTAGGTGCAAAAATTCATCCGAATTTTGGAATTTGGCCCGGAAACTGAACGGCACAAAATATATGATTAGTAGCGGACTAAATTCGGAAAGATTGAAAGTCCATTTCAGTCAATTGCTTAACCCAACCTCTATAAGTCAAAACCTTATACATTATGCTCAGCCTGGTTTTTATGATGGCATTTTGGACTCTAGCATATCCCAAGAAGAAGTTCAACTCGCAGTAAATGAATTATCGGATGGAAAAGCGGCCGGTTCGGATAGAATACCAGGGGAGTTCTATAGATATGGTACTGATGAACTACGTAAAAAACTCAGGATAACGTTTAACCAAATTTTAGAATATGGAATTATACCACAGCAGTTCAAGGATGGCCTGATCTTCCCGATCCACAAAAAAGGCAGTTTCGAAGATCCAGCAAATTATCGAGGAATCTCATTTCTAAACGCATCCTATAAAATTTTTACTTCAATTTTTTTAAAGCGATTGAACGCATGGATACAAGCAAATCAATTGCTAAGTGAGTCTCAAGCTGGGTTCAGATCTGGATACTCAACCATAGACCATATCTTTATGCTTAGAAGCATCGCTGACTCGTTCCTTAATAGAAATAAAAAACTTTATACATTTTTCGTAGACTTCCAAGCCGCTTTCGATACAATTGAGAATTGACCGAAATGCACTAATGTATAAGTTATTTGGATTGGGAATGTCGCTTAAGTTTGGGAGGGTTCTGCAGAATTTGTACATGGACACCAGGGCAGCAGTTTGGGATGGTAAAAATGTATCTGAGTGGTTTCAAACGAAGACAGGAGTCAAGCAGGGATGTGCACTAAGCCCAAGTTTATTCGCATTATTTATCGAAGACATAACAAGAGCATTACCAGGAGGTGTAGATTATGCTGGAGTTACTATCAAAGCTCTGCTTTTTGCAGATGATATAGTTCTGTTTGCCAACACTCCAGCATAGCTGCAACTTATGATAAACAAATTGTCCGAATACTGCACGAGATGGAACCTGGTTGTTAACTTGAATAAGTCGAAGGTAATGGTATTCAATAAAGGTGGAGGCAGGACTAACTCTAACGAACAATGGTGTTTCAACAACGAAAGATTAGATGTTGTCAAAGAATATAAATACTTAGGAGTCCTTTTCACAAAGAATTTAAACATGGAAAAGCATCTCACCGAAAAGTTGTTAAAGGCGAAAACCGCCATTAATATGGCATGGAAAAAATGTTTTAATAATAAGAACATTGTACACAGCAGCAAATATAAAATTTTCAAATCTGTATCTGAATCTGTTCTTTTTTATGCAGCTCAAGTGTGGGGAGTAAAGAAGTATGAAACCGTGGAAAAATTGCTCAGGTTCTACATAAAACGAATTTTTCATCTTCCTCCAAATACCCCAAACTACATGATAATAATGGAGACAGGTATTTCACCACTATTCATAAGTACCTTGAAACTACATGTGGACTACATTATGAAAGTGCTCAATATGCCTATAAATCGCTTACCGAAAAAAGCAGCTCTACAAGCGATTCAAAGTAAGACAGGATGGTTCAAAGAGTGGATAGAACTGGCTCATGAAACTGGTGTGGAGCTAGCAATCAACGAACGGGATACATGGAAGTTGACTATGTATGATCTAATCAGTCATCTGGATGAAAAGTATAGAGAGAAGTACAGGGAAGAGGCCTCAAGCTCTTTACATCGGGTGATTTATAGCAGGCTAAATCATGACCTTAATCAAAAAAATTATTTTCGAGACGATTTGACTATCGAACAAATTTCATGCATGTTTCGACTAAGAGGGGAGCTTCTAAATCTTAATTTTATTCCGCATCGTGAAGAGCTGCCGATCATTTGCGATATGTGTAACTTGACTGAACGAGAGGACATTTTTCATTTTATCGGAAGGTGCCCGGTCTTAAGGGAAACAAGAAGATATACATTGGGGCGTGATTTTCTCACCGAAAATGAAGTGATAGACCTCCTAAATGAAGTAGATGTACCAAAGATGTTCAAATTTTGTAAAATACCTCTTAATTATAGAAGCAAAATATCAGCAGAATACTTTTAGGAAATAATTGTAACTTTATCTATTTATGTATCTAAATTGTCAGTATCTTTTTAAATTTTGTCAATCAGGCAGACGGCATTGCCATGCTTAAATGATTGTGTAATAATAATTGTGTATATTATATATTGTAAATAAAATCAATTTAATCTAATCTAATCTATTATGATACTTGGGAAAATCTTCTAAAAAAAAGTCCAAAATGAGGTCCCTACTACTAGTACTAACAGAGAAATTGACCTTAACATGGGTCAGGGTACACCAAAGTTAGCCTTTTTTTAAATCGTCAAAAAGTGATGTCAAAGTTGAAAATCAGACTTTACTGTGGAACAATTTTTTCTTAGAATATGACCAAGACTCAAATCCCAAAGTATGGCACACGAATTACGGGACACCCTGTAGAAATCGGTAAGGCCATTAATGAGAACCGTTAATAAAATTTGTTTCTTAAATTTTGTTTTTATCAAGATGGTAAGAGTTTTTTTTCGAGATTTTTCATTAAGGCTGCAACGCAGGTTTTTGGAGCTTAATTTCAATTTTAAGTTTGAAGAAAATCACTTCAGCGGGTTAGGTTGTATCGATGTACAGAAATACGAGTACAGACATACATAGACATACAAGACGGGTGCAACGGCGGGATCCACTTTTTCATATTTATTTATTTATTTTATTCATCAACCAGAGCATATTACATATACTCTTACACCCATATTAATAAAGATGGTTTAATGGAGGTTTATCGTTAAGTCCTGGAATAAGTGCGAAATTTCATTAATAAAACAAATTTTCTGTTAAGTGACGTTTACTAACTATGATTAAGTTAAACCACCGAAGTAGGTGGTTTAGCGAAGGAATAAGAAATAAAAATTTCAAATTCGTTTTTTTTTATCAGAAAATTAAACAAAAGTGAGAAATTTCTAAATTGATTTTGAAAAGAAATAGTAATAATAAAAATGGCACAAAGTTGTAACGATTTCTTGAACCGTTTGGATTTGCTGGATAATCCTAATTTTTCTATAAGAAGACCAAAAATCTATAAACTCCGATATGATCCAATAAAAGAGCTAAGCGAAGAGGAGTTCCGAAAGAAATATAAGTTTTCCATGTTCCATATGTTCATAATTGATTTTTCAATATAATTTACAAAAGAAACAGCAATAAACATACACAATTAGACACAAGCAATAATTGCTTGCAATTATTGACAATCAATTTATGCAGCCACCAAATATAAATATGAGATAGCTTACTTGTTGTAGTACATTTTTTCAAAGGATTTTTAATAAACTTCACTTAAAAATTCCGCGAACATTTCGTTTTTATTAATGTAAATATTTAAGCCAGGATTTAACTCCTATTCCATGGTTTAGTTAAACCATGGAATATAGGTGGAATAAGCCTTTTTTAATTAATATGGCTGTTACAGACTAAGATTTGTACATAAGTAAATATATAGTTACAAATTTGCAGGTGGGTATATAAAATTCAAATTGCTTTTAAATGATTTACATAGTTAATCTTTTATTATAATAAATAACTTTACTTAAATTTTGTTTAAAACTAATGATTTAAAAGTTTCTCTGATGCAATCCATATAAAAGTTAATTTCAGAGCAAACTAAATTACTTTCTTTGATGCAACAAGAGATGGGTTCATTGCAGCCGTAATTTGTGCAGTGAAACTGCTCATAAATTAACCGTTCACGTGTTACTCTTAGCGTCGCGTTTCCCTCATTGGCTAAAGCTGATAGAGGAGGACAATTATTTACGGCGAGCTTCTAGCGTGTTTATTCCAAACAAAAGGCACCTGCTTTCATAGGAAGGTGTTACTATTCTCCAATTCAACTTATAAAATGCATACCGCGTAAAATTTCTTTGAATTTTCTCAATTCTTTCAGATGTATTAGCATAGTAAGGATTCCAAACTGTACAGCAATATTCAAGAACTGATCTTACCAAAGAATTATAAAGAGATAGCAAAGTATAGGAATCAGTAAATTCTCTGGTATTCCTTTTTATAAAACCCAGCATCTGATTTGCTTTATTGATCAAGTAATCATAATGGGGAAAGAATGACAGATTGACATCTAGGATTCCTTCTAAATCTTTTTTTTATTTACCCTTGTTAAAATTACGTTATTGATATTGAAGTCAAAAATAATTGGATTAAGAATCCCGAAACACGAGAGTATTTGACATTTTTCGACATTCAAATGAAGATTGCTTACCATGCACCAATCTCACCAGGTCTTCTAGCAAAAGACTACAATCCGATAAGCGGGTAATCCTACGGTAGATTTTGAGATCATCGGCAAAAAGGTGACATTCAGAATGTTAAAAAATAGCTGGAATATCATTCACAAATATAAGAAAAAGCAAAGGTCCTAAATGGCTACCTTGTGGAATGCCTGATTAGACATAAATATCATTGGAATAAAAGTTTTTAATTTTAGCAATTTGTACTCTTCCAGTCAAATAAGACTCAAACCATTTTAAAAGAGACGAAATAATGCCAAAAGAAAGTAATTTGTGCAGTAGAATTTTATGATTTGCAAAGTCCGTAAAAATTATGTCAGTGTGGAACCCTTTTTCCATATTATTTATAATTGCATTCACCATCATAGTTAAGTTAGGGTTAGTTGATTTACCTACTACAAACCCATGTTGGAAACCTGATATACTTTCTTGGATTAGAGGCGAAATTTTTGTATACTACAAACCCATGTTGGAAACCTGATATACTTTCTATCTCAAATAATTTTGCTATAGCAGATAATTTGCAGATTGGCCTATAGTTTGTGACCTCTTGCTTTGATCCCGATTTAAAAATGGGGGATAAAAACGAAATTTTCCAAGTTTCCAAAAATCGACCTGTAGCTAAAGAAAGGTTAAAAATGTTTGTAAGTGGATGGCTGAGCTAAGGCATTTGAGCATTTTCTTGGTAGAAAAGGGGGAATTTTGTCTGGCCCTTCACTTTTATTTAAATCTAAGTTCAATAAAGCATCTTCTATTTTATTTTGACATAAAACAAGTGAACCAATGTCAACGTATTTGCTCAATCCTGATGGAAGATCATAATTTGAAACAATTTCTGAAGAATAAACTGATTGAAAATATCTTGCAAATAAGTTGCAAATTTCAGGAACTTCACTGGTAGTTGTGTCTAGATACTTCATACAGCTAGGCAGCCCGAAAGATTTACGTTTGGAATTTAAGAAATTCCAAAAACGTTTGCTATTACTTTTGAGTTCATTTTCTATTGAAAGAATGTAATTAAGATATAAAAATTTATTTAACTAGTCAATTTTGCGCTGACAATCAATATATGTATATGTTTCGTATACTTAGATTTTCTTTGTTATTTTTGTATAATTTGTATGCTTTATTCTTTTGATTTTTGAGTTTAGTAAATCTCCTATTATACCAGGCAGGGTTAGAATTAGTTTTTAAATATTTTGTTGGTACATACTTTTCAACATCATTATTTAAAATATTTGTAAAAATAGCATAATCGATACCTAAATCAGAATGGCTAAGTATATTTTCTCACGAAATAGATAACAAATACTCAATCATTGCATCAAAGTTAGCATTTTTATAATCATAAATAAAAATTGTATTAGTGACATTTTCATTTTTAAAATCGCCTTCTAATGCAAGATGATGAATTGAATTTTCTACTAAAGGAAACATAGACTTTTGCACATAAATATGATATTCTTTGTCTACAAATATAAGATCCAGAATACGGTTAATATTATTTAATTGGAAGTTAATTTGTAGTAGATCATACTGACTTAAAAAATCAATAACTGTAGTTTCTATTTCATTTGTTATATTAAATGGAATCAAATATTTATCATTTGAGTCTAGATTCCAGTTTATATTTCCAAGGTTGAAAAATTGAAGCAATTTTCTTTGAAATTCGCAAAAATTTGAAGTTTTGGTCAATACTTCTACTTACTTAAACAGGGATATTAAATAAATTATAAAGTAGGAACAAAAGTAAACAATTAAATAAAAAACAGCCATATTGAATATTTTAATGCCCCCGTGCCACAAGGAAATCGTTTTGAATTTTCCCGCCACTGGTTTTTTCTTTTTTTTTAGACCAAAACTAACTTTTACCTACCCATAGGATTTTTTTTTCGAAATTTTTTGAATATTTTTTTTTTAAACTGTCCCACAGAGTTGAAAAAAAAAATTCACTGAGTTTAATCTAGGCAATGGTTAAAAAAATAGTTATTTCTTGGAAGCCCCAAAATTTGTGTACCTAAAAATAAAGGTACCCACCATACAAAAGTAAAAAAAATTGTTTTCGAAAATCGTTAATCCGAAAATTTTGATAAAGTTTTTTTTATTTCGATTAATTTTTACGATCTGTAATTTAATTAAAAAAACACTAAAATTAAGATATACATATGTAACTGACTGTACCTACCATGAATCGTTTTTTCGAATATTGAATTTCTCATTATAGGCAGAACGGATTTGAATGAAATTTTTCATGGATAAGCTTCTAAAAAGTTTAAAAAACATTGCATTTCAAAATTTGTTATCTCAAAAACGGCTCAATATTTTTTTTGGAAACTTATTTTTTATTCGTACAATAATGAATACTACAAGTTGGCGTACCAAAATTTTTTCTTTAAAATGTTTTAAGAATTTTGTAGATATTTCTTAGAAAGCACTACGTCTTATAAATTTTGTTCTTGCATAAACTAATATTTGCTTGAATCACATGTCATCCTGTTTGTAGCTCCAACTACTAAAATAGTTGTTGTATTCATTAAAAAAAAGAATTTGAATGCGTATGAACAGTTTTTCTCTAATAACATTAAATTTTGAAATTCTCAGTCTTTTAAATAAAAGCAATTCCGTGCGACACGGTTACTCATTTCTTTCTTTTTTTTCGTATGATTGCAAAAGTACAACAAGTTATGACTTTACGTATTAATATAATCTATATTTAGTTTTGTGGAACACTTATGGAATCACTTACACTCTTTTTCTTCTTGTTACATTAATGATATTATATGAACCAAATAATGGCCTCCATCACAGGGCCTGTATAGAAAAGTCTGTGTCTAAAAATTAATTCTGGCCCTCGTAGAGAATATTTTCTAACATTATTCAAATTTGCCAAATAGGTATCCGTTGCAACATCCTTATGATGTTTTGTTTTTGCGATTAGCTGTCATACAGCTTGTTCCAAAAGTCCCTATCCCTAAGAGCCAATATTGTTTAGTTATAACATATTTATTTTTTTTTTTACACTAATTCATATAACTAGCCGACCCAGCTCTCGAAATTCGAGTGCCAATTTATTTATTATTTATTATTTATTATTTATATTATTGGCAGTGTTTTCAAGCAAATTTATTAAATTAAATTTTATTTTATGTAATATGCAAAGTGTTCGACAGTGCAAAAACAAAAATGACCCACAGTGTGTAAATGCGTGTCTCAAGTATATTCTGCACATCTCCGTAACTGTGGCTTTCCAACCATATAAAATTTATCGAAATCGGTTAAATACTTTTGGAGAAAAGTGTACCACAAAAAACATGTTTGCCGTTTTATTATATGATTTCATAAAACATACAAATAAAATATAACATATTTATGTTAATAACAATAAATATTATGGTAATTAAGAAGTACCTACAATATAGTAATAAGATAATATATTTATAAAAATCTAATATTTTTTCTAAAACCCCCTCCGAAATTATTTTCTGCGTCCGCCCCTGATCTGACATAATTAAAATGGATGACGAACAAAAAAGTAAACTCCTAGGCTAGGCGCGCGCACATACAATTTTTAGTTGCACAACTGTTTGGTTGCTTATAGAAAACAGATGAACTATTTAGTTGAATGTTCGCGCAGGTGCATATAATTATTATATGTTACACAAAATAGCGAATTCATTTTAGGCAATCGCTTAGTTTGTATCAAAACACAAACTTTTAGTTGCTCTAACCAAGCATTTGCGCCCAGCCTTACACACTATTGGTATCCATACAATGGAACACGATTTTACCTCATATGCTTTTGGGAATACCATGGCCATACTCTACTTATATGTGTTCATATGATATGAGGTTTAATACATTTTCTTTCATTTGTCTCCTTATAAGAACATTTCGTTGACGAAATAAAAGATAAATATTCATTTTTACTGGATGCACCTGTGTACTTATTGAAATCTTTTATGATAAAAGTCACAGAAGTTTGTCTTTTATTCTTTTATGATTTTTAACAGATTTCATAACAGATTTTTGCATGCTGAATACCAAAAATGCTATTCGTAAAAGAGTTTTTCTATGTTCGAAAGTTTGACAGTTAATTAAAAACTGGAACATTAGTTTAGTAACAGAAAATTTGTGGTAAGATCCGTTCGGTTCGGGGAAAAACCATACCGATATGGAGTCATTCTAAATCGCAACAATCTTGTTTTTTCTGAAAGAATTCTTGTCCGATAAAAAAGCATATAAACAAAGGTAGGTAAAATCGCATTTTAACTTGCTGGAAAACATTATACATTAATATTTTTTTTAAATGTTTAAGTTTTTATTAAAAGACCACAAATTCCTTGGATGCCCAGTTAGTTTTCTTCTTAAAAAATAACCCCGTGTATTGTTGCCATAGCCATAACATAATCTGTGATATTAGGTTAACAATCTTTGTTTTGTCTAAAATTTAGGGCGGTATTCACCGAAGGCTCATAAACGACTCTTAAGTTTAAGACGCTAATAAATTGGAAATTATTTGTGCTATTCACCAACCCCTCATAAGTATTTTTCGAAGTTCGAAAATGAGAGCCACTCTCTCTCAACCAGGCATGTTCAAACTGTTATTTCAAACTGTTTTCAAACAAGATTGACAGCCGAAAAGTCAAATGTGAAATATAAGCCATAAAAACAAAAGAACATTATGTATGTGTGTATGTTATTATTTATTTTTATTTACTTATTTTTATTTTTATCGATCGAAGAACAAACCAACCAGTACCGCTCTTTACAGGTTAGTCAAGCATAAATAGACTCGATTGTAAATTGAATTCATCTGCTTGTCCGGATATTGCTGCTAATTTAAGGAACTGCAGGCATGAATCGAATGACATCTGTTGCAGTTTCACCACCTTTATTTGGTTCTTCTCAGGGCTATTGTTGTTCTTCTCCAGGAATCGATTCTTCTGCAATAAAAACAAATGACTAAAGTGTTACAGTTCTAAATGAAATAATTTTCCTACCAATCATTTGTATCCTCAATCTCCTCCAAAGCTTCTGGATCGTCCTATTCCGTTCTGAGAAGTGATATTGTAAATGATTTATTAATTTCTGTAAATGTGGATTGATTATGATTGAAGTTTTTTCTATACAAATTAAATTCACAATTCAAATTCCGACAGTGACAATTTAAAAAAAGTCAGTTTGTTTCGAATGTTTTCGAACAAGTTTTCGGAGAGAGCTCTCCTAACTTATGAGTGATGAGGAGCACTCATAAATTTTACGAGCGCTCGTAAATATTCAATATTATTGCTTGGTGAATGGATTTGTGAGCCTCTTAAGTTATGATCGTTCGGTGAATACCGCCCTTAATCTTATTACTTTGTTAATGTTCAAATTTTCAATTAAAAATTAAAGTTAAATTGTTTCTATACATTATTAATTTTCATATTCAGAAAATATTTTGTTTGCAATACTTCACATCATAAAATGTAGCCAAAACCAAACTAAAAACTAAATAAATATAACCCCTGATGAAGCCGGAAAGAAGCCGGTAAAACGTTGGGAAAAAAGGAATTAGTTTTAATTAATTACATTATTTTCAAAAGATCATTAAGCCCGATTGTCTACACAATATACCCCGTTTAACATTTAGACAGAATCCAATAATTTCGTGTAAGTATTCTCATTAGATATCTAATATAAATGAATGATATGTGGTTGACCCCTATTCATTAAAACACATCAAACTTTTCCAATTGCCTGCCCTAAGCGGATTTACGTCGCGTCGCGTCGCGTCGCGTCGCGTCGTGCCAAAAATGTGTTTTTTATCTAAAAGATGCAGCCGATAACTTCAGTTCTTCTATGGCACACATACATAATGTGTATCTATGTATGTATATACCATCAATTCAAATATGTATTCCATTTTAATAGCTGTACGCGCTTGACCGACCGGTAAGTCTTATATGCAAAACTTTGCAAATAAACTTTTCCAATCGGACTGGTCCAGCTGCAGTAGAAGTAGAATTAAACCTGACAGCCTTTCTCGTACCCGCAGCGTCATTTCTCTTAAAACGTTCCGAGTTAAAAATTTAATCAAAATATATGTGTGCCACTAATAGTTAACCGGATTATCTTTGCACACAAAGTACATCCAACCAAGTGGTAGACCAAAATACACGAATGGGCTCGGGGAAATTCGGTAAAGGTGGGCGTGGTGACTGGTGATGGTGGGTTAGACTCTCAAAATCCTAGATACATGAAACGTAGATGTAAAGATCTAACTAAAACGAGCTTAAGGGATGCAACAGAGGCGGAAGCAGAACTAAACCATGAGTGTTCCAAAAGTATCACATACATACATATACACAATTTAGTAGGTAGGAATAGGAACCTAGTACTGACAGTGGAATTGCAATTTTTTTGCGTATTAACCAGCGCGGCGCGGATAACATATCTGCCATGCATGTCCGTCCACTCCTTCCCAATCTCGCGATTAAAAAATACACTACTTGGAAGCTAAAATCGAAAATAAAAACAAAAAAGTTAAAGCGAACTAGAAAACAATGTCACAGTTATGGAGCAGCATATAGTACTAGCGCTAGTGCCTCGTCACCGTCACTTTGCGATGTCATCTAATACCCCTTGGATGCCATCGAGCGTAAAGCACTGGCACTCTAATTTGTGGCAAGGGGTTCTCTTGCGCACTGACCTTTTCCAATTTAAACATGAACTCGGGAAGTATGCGAGGAGGGAATTGGGTGAGTGACAGCACTTTAGACGAGGAGCACTAGACCGACGTCGTTGTCGTCGCGGAGGAGGATGTTTTTAGATGTTTTTTTTTTTTAAATTAGCGTTTGGTGTTAATTTGTGGTCATATTGCAATGTTTACCCGGCTATATGAAGCCGGATATGTTCAACCATAATGCCTCAGCTTGGTTTCGGCTATTTGCGGGCGGACTTTTTATGGAATTTCTGGAAGGACAATAAAAACAGATAAATTATTTCTAGGCACATATGCCTTCTGTGGCTAGTCTAGACCGTCTGACTTTTAGTGTTTTGATTTGAAATTTCCCACGAGTTATGGCTGGTTAAAGAGGAGGATGCTAACGAAAAAGATTACTCATCTGTTAGGAGACACTTTTTAAGACTTTTCATTTTATTTGCATATTCAAACCATTAATAAAAGAAAGTTCTTCAAGTTTATGGCGTTATGTTACAATGATATTGTGTATGACTTCAGAAATTCCGTATCTTATCATTATTTTAGGATAAAAAAGATAACCAATCATTCATTTTTCATAATTGAAAAAAAAAAACGAAGAAACAGTATAAAACTGTCCAACCGACAAATAAACTACATATATGTGTATCTTCCTTTTATATGAGCTGAATTTTTTGGCCATTCATTATTATAACACTATTATTTTAAATTATCACGTTAAAACTTACATATACAGGGTGCGTGGTATCTAAACTTTGACATTCATCAACCGATTGACTTAAGTAGACATGTCAATTCAGTACAATTTAAATCATGCATCGCTTCACATCGGAACGACGCGTCGCACAGAGGATCATTCGTGCTCAAAATCCGGACAAAAGTCACAAAAAAACCCATCGTAACACATTTTTTTTTTAAAGAGAGTTTAAAAAGGGTGCTTCAACAAGAGCTTTCCTTTTGATATATCAAAAAATAACTGTTATGTAGGAAATGTTATGATATTCAAATTTTTATTCAAAATACAGGCTATGCAAATAGTTATGAAAAAAAAATATATGTCCAATATGGCTGCCTCAGAATCTTTAACAGGTGGTCATTCTTTTGAGTAAGGAAGTTAGCCTTCTTGTGGTAGGTTCGGCTCCATATGACGTGCAAATGCCGAGAAGATCGTTATGCACGCTTTTCAAAAACAACAAAAACCGAACAATTGATGAAAAATTATTGGATTTGGAACACAAAGTAAAGAAAAGTATAGTAAAGCTTTCAGAAGAGGCGGCTGAAGCGAGAAATAAACATTTTCGTTCGAACAGGTTTGATTTTGTAAGAAAATTCTCGAGAGAGCTGTGCAATAAAGTTGTCTTCAGCAGGCTTTTGCTGGCTTCAGATCCACTTCAGAAACTTTTACAAAATGTTCAAAGTTGTGAAGTGTTCATTTAGATATTTTTATCTTTTTTGTTTATTCCTGATTTTGGAAACAAATCTTAAGTTCTTCATTGTACAATGTACATGTATGTACGAGTAGTTTTTTTTTTTTTTTTTTTTTCAAGACTATTACGCTTTTTATACTTCTTAGTGATTCATTTAGCATTTCAAATAATTTCTAATGAGAAAATATCAACAAATAATTTTGTCCAGATTTTGAGTACAAATACTCCTGTGTGGCCAACAAGCACCGTCTGACAACACCATTCGACGTTTGGTGTCGCATGTTGTTGAGCACGGGACATGCCGTTCACCAGCGCCCAAGACGTTCTAATTTACTGGTTGGAGCGGTAAGAGAGAGTGGTTGCCCAGAACCCACGTGTGGCGTATCGTACTGGAGCTCGGCATTTTAGCGTCAGTGGAACCACATTGCGGCACATTTTGAAGAATGATTTCTATTTGTTTCTGTATTAATGATTAAAATTGATTGATATATGTATTGGCAAATATTGAAACTCTTGTACCACTAAGCAACTAAAAAAATTCAAGTAAGTTCTTACAATCTCTTACTTTTTGGTAAAAGTGTGGATCTTCATTGAAAAATTTTAAACCCGCCATAAAAGGTTTTCCAATACTTATAGATATGGGATGGGTTTTATCTGTCGTTAATTTTCCTTTTTTATTTTTTTCAAACACAAGATCACAATGTCAAGTTAAAGGATCAACAAAACAAATTATATTCATATCAACAAACAAAATGTAAAATTTGGGGCAATGCCAATAGACACGAGTTCCACCAAGTGGCAATGCATCTGCAAAGGATCTATATGACATGCAAATTGAATTGGCCTAAATTGAATAAAAGAACGAACAGTTTTGGCCACAGTACATTCTACACGAACGGTTTTCGTGCATGGTCCTCTTACGAAGAGGTAACGTAAGCTGGTCACGGAGATCGTGCGCTTAAAGGCCAGGCGCGCACATTCAATTTTTAGTTTCGCAACTGTTTGGTTGCTAAAATGAAACATATGGGCTTATATGGGTCGTTTTAAAAAAATTACATTTTTAGCGTTATAGCTTCTATTTTTTTTGCATTTTAATTTAAAGACTTGAAATTTGGCATGGAACTGTGTTTATATGTCAGCATTATAAGAAAAAATTTGCAGATCGATTGATGGTAACGTATAGCCATGGTAATTAATAATGTGTAATCTCCGTGGCCTTTTTGGGATGTGATTTTCATGCTTAATCAGTTTTATTAATATTTTTAATGATGAAAATGATTTTTTATTTAATTTTGGGCCTTGTAGTTTGAAAGGCCTTCTCTCAAACTTCAATTTTATGATATGCCAAAAAAAAGAAAATTTGTTTTGTTGTCCGAATACTTAGTTGAACGAGTGTGACAAGATTTGGAAAAAAAAAACCTAATTAAACATTTTCGCTTTTTCACACAACTAAACAAGTTTTAATAATTTTTTACGATGCATCATCTTATAGTATGTCAAAAAACCTTTAATTTCATGTTTTGTTATAATTTAATTATTGCAGTTAATTCCTTTAAAATTTGCATACAAAATAATTTTTTCATCCGAGTAAAAATTCAGTGTAATCTCCGTGGCCTTGCTATCTTTGTACCGTATAAATATTTTTTAGTCTAACCACCGCCAAAAGAAAGGTATTTACTCATACTTGAACCTAATATAATTTGGATGACATTGAATTACATTTACTATATTAAAATTAAGAAATAGTCGATTTTGTAATCTCCGTGGCCTGTAATCTCCGTGGCCATTTTCGTATTTGTTTTTTAATAAATGTTCTTTTAGTTTATAATGGCTCATATTATTATTAATTTTTTTAAATTCTAGATAAATATACTGAATTTCATCATTCCTTACAGTATTGGTACCGTAAAAGTTCCAAGAAAGTTATGTGCCGTTATTTAAAAATATTTTTTTGACTCTTTCATGCTTTAAAAAAAAATCATTTCGTAAACAAACAACTTTTTTTATTAATTATCCTATTAAATTTATTTGCTTTCCACAAAAATTCAACTATTTATTGTTACTATTTATTTTGTGGATTATTGTTATTTTATGCAAGAAAAGAACATTTTTAGTACATTCGAAATTTAAAATTTAAATTTTTATCAAAAAATACTCGTAAAATGGAAAATATTTGAAATTATTTTTGCGCAACTCGGAGAACTCCTTTTCTACTTGTTTACTATAGATTTAGAAACTAAAACCCAAGAAAAACTGAAAAAAAAATTTTTTCAAACGATCAAAAAAAAATGTCAATTTTTAAAAAATGACCCATATGGGACACCGCGCACTTAGAGCAACTCGATTCTCGAAACTAAAAAGTTTGTGTTTTGACACAAACTAAATGATTGCCTCGCATCAGTTGAGCTGTTTTTTATAAGTGCAAGAGAGAAAATAGTGCGAGCGTGGGTAAAGAGTTGCCAGTGTGCGGTTCTCTTTCAACTGATTTTGATTTCGATCACAGTTGCCAGTGCGCGACTAGCCTAACGCCGCGCCGTTAGATTTTTTCTTGTAGGGTTTCGTTAAGTAACAGGGGTGCCAGCACGTAACTTGATACAATCGAGTCTAGTCGATGTAATCACGACTGGTGGTGCCCTCAAAGTCAACATAATCCTTTTTTTCAGTTGTTTCGTCTTTTTGACATGTGAAGTGAAGCAATGTAGTGGAATGAAGCTACGTTTTTATGCTCCTCACCAAAACTGTCAAAAAGACAAAACGAACGAAGAAAAGAATCATGTCCTTAAGCTCCAAGATTCAAACTGAAGTATCATATTTTGTGCACCAAAAAGGGGGTTTATACTCGTATTCTCAAATATGTTTGACAAACACGAAATGATTGGTTTAATTTTTATAATGTTAAAGCGGCTTGTCAAGTATGCTGGTTGGATTTCAAAATGTTTTGATATTTTGGCTGTATGACAAACATATCTGAGAATGTGAACACATGCTTGTCAAGGCTGAAACAAATCTAATTTTTCAGGAAGTTTTCGAGTTCTGGACATCGTAAGAAAATATATCAAAATGAGTTTTATAAGCAATAGCGGTCATTCAGGTCGATTTGATTACATATATTAGGTATAGTATAAGCTTTCTGCAAACTTGGAATAAAAAAATCAAGTATAGATTTCCTCATCTAAAATTGCATCTTACTCTTGAGTTGTTCCGCCAGGGTTAAAATTCTAATGATATATGTTTGATGAATGTGAACGCTTATGTTTTTTATCAATTAAACGCCATCGGTACTGCTTAATGCAAGCATTTCAACAATATTTCTTTTCTCTTCAGGTTTTTTCACATTTAGATACTGGGATATCAGCTTGTCACATTCATCATTCACACTCTACTAAAAAACGAACAAATATGACAAACAACAAACAAACAATAATAAATATTAATCTACTATCTGTAGCTACAAAAATAACTACAAGCCAAATACTACTACTACTAAAAACAATCAATTTATTAGGAATTAAACAACTCTTTTTATACAAAATCTTATAATGCGTGAGTTTCGAATACTTAATGAGAACGCCCATACAACCTGTGCTTAAGTAACTTTGAGTAACTCAAATCGAAAACATCATGGTTTATATTAGCTTCATGTTTCATACGTGTCAAAGGCTCATTGAGACCATGATTGGTACGGTGGAAGTCTATATGAAAAATTTCAGAGTTCCGAGAACTGTGGCTTCTAGCTTTAAAACTAATTTGTTCAAGAAGAACCGTTGAATCTATTTTGTATCAGATATCATCTGTTTGAATATAGGTGGACAAATATTCTTGTAATGTTGTATACAATCACATCCCTGTTTAAACATCAGTTTACCAAACTTTACGTTACACAACGGAGTCCGGTGGTGCGTTATTTTTCTTACAATATTTTACTTTTGAAATAAATAGGTTCGTTCCTTTGCTTTAAAACTCTATGATTTTCTGTGCATTTCTGTGAATTTCATTCCAAAATTTAAATAAAAAAATGTCTAAAAAGCACAGAAAATGTTTTCAATATTAAGAAAACAATATTGACGAACGAGTCCTGGCACTCACCCTTTTTTCTAATTTTACATCTTATCCCCCCCTTTTGGTAAGGAAGGATCATTATTTTTTGATTACCAAACGGATGAAATTTTGTTTACAGTGTTTACCTCGTTAAAAATAACAATAAATCGTGCTGTATTAAAATAATTATGAAATAAATTTTTGTGAACTCCTTATGTCCCAAATGTATGGGACAAATGTTCAGTGAGATTGCGAAAATAATTGTATTTTGAAAGGAAAATTTCAAATCCCAAATGGCACGTATTATCGTTAACCGATTTCAAAATATTGAAGGCATCCTTAATTTTGTTGTTATGACCACATTTAGAGGGAGCAACTGAAATTCATTTTGAAAATAAGCACCACCCTAATTTACCTACATATGTTAATTAATTTATTAAAGCTAATGATAACATTAACATATATTTTTAATGATCATTGATGGAAATGTTAGTCTAATTTTTCAAACCTCGCCACAGATATCAGAAACATCTTTGTTATTTATCGCATTCTATATTCAAAAACAGATTTATTTTTCCCAAAAAAATCAAACATTTCTGATAAGAATGTACAATAAACCTCTACAGGTACCCTAACGTCTAACTGCAATGAAACATCATCTCGTCTAACTGGATTAAAAGTTTCAGCTGAGAACTCGACAGTCCTGAGTCCAGTGTGTCATCAGTTCATTATCATTTCTCATCGCATGTGCACGCTCTTATTAATTAGTCATACCTATAACATTAATGAATTATACAAATTATTATCTATTATTACTTATTAGAATTATTATATTAAATTAAGTGTTTTCTAAAACTATATTGTTTTTATTGTGGAAACACAACAATTGGCGACGAGAATTTAAAATACGGTCCCAACGCATGTGCTAGTTCTAGTGTAATTTATTAATTTTGCATGAACATATAAAGACATATACATATATTTGCATATATATACATATATTTCGCCTGGTAAATTGCATGAAATAGATGCTAAATAATTGATTAAATATTGATTAAAATATGAGTGAAGAATTAACCAAAGTGTTAAATTCGTTATTAACGAGCCAAAATGATTTTTTGACTAAGTTGGTCAATCAAATTAACATTAAATCTGAGCCAAATAATGTTGAAAGCAATAATCATATCCCGCCATTTAATGCTTTTGACAAAGAAAAATGTTCGTGGGTTACATACGAACAACAGCTTCAACAACATTTCACAGCTTACGGTGTTTCTTGTCCAAATAAAAAACGAGCTTATTTCTTATCATGGATTGGATCTGCAACGTATGAGCTTTTGGGAAAATTATACGGTTCTTCGAATTTGGCATCAGAAAATTTTGATAGTTTAATTGAGAAGCTATCAAGTTACTTTAAATCGAAAGTGCATGTATGTACGTCAAGGTATAACTTCTTTAAAAGCCGCATGCAAAAAGACCAAGCTTACTCCGAATGGATTGCGGAGCTACGAGGTCTTGCAAGAAATTGCCAGTTTTCTTGTGTCACAGAAAATTGTAAAAAAGAGTACATCGATGAGATGATTCGAGATTCAATTATTCTCCATACGCCGCACGATGCAGTGCGTACAGCTGCTCTGCAAAAAACTAATCCGACTTTGGATGAGGTTAAGGCGATTGCAGAAGCCTATGAGACTACGCAGAAGTCTATTCAATTAATAAAAAGCGAACGAATTGATCCAACGGTTGAAATTAATCAGTTATCTTATTCGTCGAATTTCAATAACCAAAAATATGGATCGAGGGGGCGAAGTAAATCGCGAAGTAACAGTAAAAATCGACAACATCAGCAACAGCAGCACAAGAGTAGCATTAAACAAAAATCTTGTTCTGGATGTTTTATTCGCCATTCGAAAATGAATTGCAAATTTTTAAATGCCACTTGTAATAAGTGTGGGAAGAAAGGCCACATAGCTCCGGTTTGTCTTTCGTTTGGAAGCAACCGTGGTTCTTTTTACAATCATCAACAAAAAGAGTCCGTTAGAAACGATCATGTGAACAAATTATCCGAGGATAACATATTTTCCGTTGATGATTCAATGCAGGTTATCGGCAATAAAATATTTTTGACTTTGAACATAAATAACCATGAGGTGAAATTTTTGTTAGACACAGGCGCCAGCAAATCTATGATAGGTTTATCTGGGTATAACGCGATCGGCTGTCCAAATTATTCAGAATCGACACGTAGAATGAAGGCATATGGTGGTGTCGATGTCCCTATGCTGGGAGAAGTTGATGTGGATGTGAAGTTTAACAGTTTTTCAAAAAAGTTGCCTTTGCTTATCACCAATATGGAGCATGGTGACAACATTTTTGGTTGGAATTGGGCAGAAGCTTTTGGGTTGCATGTTTGGTTCGATGGTGGTGCTGACACGAGAGTCTTAGAGAGTGTGTCATCAAATGACGTAGATGCTTTATGTGCTAAATATACCGAGTTATTTGCATCTTCTCTCGGGCACTGTAATTCTGTGAAGGCAAAGCTTTATTTAAAACCTTACCCAAAACCAAAATATTTCAAAGCTAGACCGATTCCTTATGCACAGCTTGATGATTTTAAGTTGGAAGCTAATCGATTAGAGGAAGAAGGAATTTGGAAGCGCATTCGGTTTAGTGAGTGGGCTGCGCCAATTGTTATTGTCCCGAAGCGTAATAAAAAGTTGCGCATTTGTGGTGATTTCAAGGTAACGATTAACCCACAGCTTGAAGTTGACCAGTATCCAATTCCTCGACCTGAGGAATTATTCCACAAACTATCGAAAGGTCAATTTTTCAGTAAATTAGATATGTCTGAAGCATACCTGCAAATCGAACTAGAAGAAGATTCGAAGAAATGTACTGTGGTGAATACGCCGTTGGGATTATATCAATACCAACGTCTGCCTTTTGGCATTGCAAGTGCTCCTGCAATATTTCAACGGACACTTGAAGCAGTACTAGATGGTATAGAATGTGCTGTGTACTTGGATGATATCCTTGTTACAGGGAAAACTATGCAAGAACACCTACAGAATTTGGATGCTGTTTTCGAACGGTTAAATAGTAATGGCCTACGAGTGAACCTACAAAAATGTGAATTTATGAAACCTGAAGTGGAATATTTAGGTCACGTTGTGAGCTCCAAAGGTGTGCGTCCAGCTGAAAGCAAGGTAGAAGCTATTCGAAAATTGCCACACCCAACAAATCTAAAAGAGCTACAGTCATTCATGGGTAAGATAAACTACTACAACAGTTTTATTAAAAGTTTTTCCCAAATAGCAGCCCCTCTGAATGAACTTCGAAAACAGGATGTTTTGTTCCAATGGAAAGCTGCACAAGAAAAGGCATTTCAAAATCTGAAGCAGCAAGTGGTGGATGCAACATACCTCGCTCATTTTCAACCAGATTTGCCTATAATCCTTGCAACAGATGCTTCATATTATGGAATAGGTGCGGTGATCTCTCACCTTAACCCAAATGGTACAGAACAGCCCATAGCCCATGCATCAAAAACGCTTAATGATTCGCAACGCAATTATAGCCAAATCGAGAAAGAGGCGTTCTCAATTATTTTTGGTGTAACCAAGTTTCGACAGTATTTATATGGCCGCCGTTTTATTTTATATACCGACCACAAGCCGTTAATTTCGTTGTTCAATCCAACAAAAAATCTTCCAACGATAACAACTGGTCGTTTAACACGATGGGCGTTAACTCTAATGAGTTTTTCTTATGAAATTCGCTACAAGCCGTCCAACAAACACGCTAACGCTGATGCACTTTCGCGCTTACCTGTGGGGCCAGATACAGATTTTGACGCTTTGGAAGAATCTTGCCAGGAAATCGCCTCTGAAATGTCAGAAAAAATAAATGATTTTCCTGTGAACGCTACTGATGTTGCTGAAGAAACCCGAAAAGATGCATTGTTGTACAAAGTAAAGCAATACATAGAGTATGGATGGCCAGAAAAATTACCAACAGGTGAAAAACATTTATTGCCTTACTTCAACCGCAGATTTTCCCTCACCACGGAACAAGGAATTATATTATTACAAACCGATTACACTAGGGTCGTGATTCCTAAAAAATTGCAAGATAAAATTCTTAAAATGCTGCATGATGGTCACTGGGGCATTGTTCGTACGAAGCAACTCGCACGCCGTTACTGTTGGTGGCCTCAAATCGACTTAAGCATAGAGTCTAACATAAAAACGTGCTCAATTTGTCAGACGTTTGCAGTTGATCCTCCTAAAGAATTTCAAAGTTGGCCGCATCCAGAAAAACCCTGGGAGCGTATCCATATCGATTTTGCTGGTCCATTTTTAAATCAAATGTGGTTGATTTGTGTGGACGCACTTTCAAAATTTCCGTTTGCAATTCCACTCACAAATGCAACTTCCAGTAATACCATAAAAGCTCTTTCAAGAATCTTTGCACTTGAAGGATTACCAGAAGCAATTGTAAGCGACAACGGTACACAATTTTCTTCGAAGGAATTTGAATGTTTTTGTACCTTCAACGGAATACAGCACATAAGAACTGCACCATTTCACCCATCTTCGAACGGAGAAGCTGAGCGTTTTGTTCGCACTTTTAAAACGAACTTGCGCAAAATCATCGAAGAAGAAAAGTGTCTTGAGGAAGCCGTTTCAAAATATTTGATGACCTATAGGACGTCCCCCAATCCTTTAACTGGGAAAACTCCGGCTGAGATTTTACATGGACGGTCTTACAGAACAATTCTATCCAAATTAGCACCGAGCAGCAAATTCAACCATAGTAGTTCAGTGTGTTTGAAGTTCTCTGTAAACCAGCCAGTTTACGTTCGTAATTTTGCTAAAGGTCCTAAGTGGTATAAGGGAACTGTGATATCACAACTTGGTTCCATAACCTATCTGGTTCAAACTGAAAAAGGTCTTTGGAAACGTCACCAGAATCAATTAAGAGCTGGACAAGATGACAACAACGAAAGTTTTACTACAGCAAGAATATTAGCTGAAATTAAGCAACCACATGTTGAAATAGGTAACTCTAAAAACTTAAATGATAATTTTATATTTTCTAGAGAAAATGAAGTCCAAGAACCAAGTCTAACTAGCACAAGTATAAGTCCTCAAATTGCAAACTCAGCTACTCGTATTCCGAGCCCAGACGCAGTCATACCCAGACGATCGACTCGAGTACGAAAGCCAGTTGTGCGTTTTCAACTTAATAATAAAACGACGTGAGGATGTCTAATATTGATGGGGAGGAGTGATAAGAATGTACAATAAACCTCTACAGGTACCCTAACGTCTAACTGCAATGAAACATCATCTCGTCTAACTGGATTAAAAGTTTCAGCTGAGAACTCGACAGTCCTGAGTCCAGTGTGTCATCAGTTTATTATCATCTCTCATCGCATGTGCACGCTCTTATTAATTAGTCATACCTATAACATTAATGAATTATACAAATTATTATCTATTATTACTTATTAGAATTATTATATTAAATTAAGTGTTTTCTAAAACTATATTGTTTTTATTGTGGAAACACAACAATTTCAGTAATATGTTATTTTACTTAAATTGAAATATGGGAGTTATGACTAATATTAACATGTCTACCTCAGAATGAAAATATGTAACCAACAAGATTCCTTCAGCACCTACCTTTATGCAAAACAAACAAAGTCGGGGTGTCATTTTGATCGTTAAATGATCATTATTTTTTGACATATATTTCTACATTTTGTTTTATAAAAACATTTTGTAATCTCTGTTTTTGTCTGTTTGGTGGTGAAAGATTGACAGTTATTTGACATTATTATACCACACTCACTATTTTGTTAGTTTTTGTTTGTTTGTCTGGGGATATCCGGTAATAATACTAAATGTGTTGTTTGTAAAGTTCTTAATTGCAACATATTTATGTATATGTTCGAGAATTTAGTTATATGTGAAGGTAAAGCTTATAACCTACCAAATCAGTTTAAATTATATTAAAATAATGTAATTGCTTGTGTTAATGTTAATTAAAATAAAAACAAGTAGTTTGTATGACATACAAGGTAATTTTGCAAATCTTGACTAATTCAAAGTCAAAAAAGAGGCTGGGTGCGACCCACACTGATAACTTCCCATTTGTGGTCTTGAAAACTTTATATTTAGTTTTTTTTTCAAATAACCAAATTTCCAGCGAAACAAACTTTAGCTGTATCTGTACTGTATCTGTTGTGGTAATTGGTATGATATTTTGTAGAAAATGTGTTTAACTAATTTTTAACTTTTCTATTTAAAATGTTAAATTTCTTCTAATAATTACGAAGGTTGGTAGGTACATTTTATATACTGAATTATAGATTTCCGTGTTTTTTAATATATCTGTGTTCCTACGCCTAAGAAAACCTTGAGTAGAATTTTACATCTTTTTCATGGACAAAAAGATAAAAACATATTGTGACGTTTTCTTCAATTTTACCATAGCTATTAATGGAATTTGAATATGTGGGACTTGGGTACAACTGAACAACCTTATTCATATACGTATGTACAGTACATATATTCTTCTAAAAACTAAGTTGATAATAAAATTATAAAATTATCCTATTATATTATAGCAATACATAATATCATAATAGCAATATCATTGCTCGTTCTCAAGATATTCTAGTCAAAAACAAATATTACCACTTTTTAGTAGATTTTTTTTTTTATATTATATTTTTGCTAAAACTGTCGTAAACTTTTCGTAAAATAAAATTATTTTGAGTTTCAAATTGTTTTCCGTTCTTAGAATATCTGGGTTATGAAAATTTTTTTTTCAGTTTTTTTTTATTTAAAAAAATAACGGTATGTTAATTTTTTTCCAAATTAATACCAAATCTGTATGACCTTATATTGAGTACATTAAATTTTATTTGAAATCAATAGCATTATTTTTTCGTGAGATATTTGAAACTAAACAAAATTTTTACTTTTTTTTTTAAACCGTTATAGTGAAAAAACTACTCACTGAATTTTAATAAACGCCCTTTCAGCCTCTTTCGAAGTTATTATCTATTAAACAAAATTTATTTGAAGTCGATATCTTTACGCGTTCTTGAGATATCGACGACGAAAAATGGTACAAGAACGTACGGACGTACGAACGTACGAACGTACGAACGTACGAACGTACGAACGTACGAACGTACGAACGTACGTACACACACACACACAGACATCTCTCTAAAAATGATTGATATAGCCTCTAGGGGCCTTAAAACGTCGAGAAATGTCAAAAATTCCAATTTGAAAAATCGGACCGATTACAATAACTCCCTATGGGAAGTTAAAAATATCCTTGTACACAGGGATGGCATATTCCTTGTAATAATCGAAGATTATGAAATACAGTCGGGAAATCTCGGCTGTCAATTAGTTTGCCTTTAATTTGAAGAAACAATTATCACAGGTATACACACATTTTGGTGCCGTTACTTTTTGAACTGTTTCTTAGTAAATTCGACCTCCTGAATACGAATCTGCAATCGGTTTTTGCCTAGCAGCTCCCGTTTTCATGTTATGGGGAAGGGTGTTGCAAACCTGACACCACTTAGAAATACCCAAAGTAATTGTGAAAAGAAGAAAGTAAAACATTTTTTCTTTGAAAATCCAAGCTCATTTAGTGACATTTACATATAAATATAAAAAAATAATAATTCTATTAACAAGATACTAGCGAGTACATTTCATATACAATATATTTTTCACTGATGATTTGATGCACTGGAACCCAAGAAGCTTCGTTTTTTGCTTGATCTGCAATGTGGTTTTTTCGGACAATTTCTTAGCAGATTCAAGCAGTAATCTGCCATCATTATGTGTATCCCACTTGCCCTGGTATCGTTCTTCCATTGTCCTTATATCCTGGTGAAATCGTTCACCTTGCTCTTCACTGAAGTCTCCCAAGTTTTCAGGAAACCGGTCCAAATGGCTGTGCAAGTAATGCACCTTGATGCTCATGTTGCATCCAAGCTCACGAAAAGCAGTCAGCATGTTCTGAACTAAATCCTTATAATTTGAAGCCTGCTTTTTGTCTAGAAAGTTTTCGACAACTGACACAAATGATGTCCACGCTTTCCGATCAACCAAAGGCTCATTAATAACATTTTTTCCTCCAACAACCATGTTCTTTCTTTCAGGCCAGTCTTTTTTTACCCAGTAATCTTGCTTAGCTCTGCTATCCCAAAGGCGCAAGTAGCAGGGATATTTTGTGTATCTACCTTGCTGTCCAAGGAGAAAGTTAACCATTTTCAAGTCAACACAAATGACCCACCCATGTTCGTGATACTTAATCTTTTCCAAGACTATAGCTATATTTACTTGTACTCTTCTTTCATTTGGGTTGAATGAGCAATAGGTACTGATCCCAATTCGTTACCATTGTGTAAAAGCACACACTTCAAACTTCGCTTGGAACTGTCAATAAACAGACGCCAACGATCTGGATCATACCCGGGAAGGCCCATTTTTGTTAAGAGACCTTTAACATTCTGACAGAAAACGAGATCTTCTTCCTGAGAGTAGAACGTAAGCAACTCTGCTTCCCTTTTACGATAGGACGTTATTGTTGTTCCTTCATCAAGTAGATTTTTTTCTTTTAACCGGGATGCCAGTAACTCAGAAGATTGTTTTGAGAGGTTAAGATCCCTGATGAGATCACTTAACTCACTTTGGTTAAATCGTTGGGGACTTGATGCATTTTCCTCAAATTCACTGTCTTTATCTGTTTCGCAGTGGGTTATTTCATCCTCCGAAAGATCTGGTAGCTGATGAAATGTTGGTATGAGAACTTCATCGCAATGAGGGATGGGCCGTCGAGCAGAATCTAAATCAGGATACGTCCACTTGCTTCGGTTTTTACTATTGATGCCTCTGATATTCACTAGACAGAAATAACAGTCGTCATACCTAGTGAGTTTTTGGTTCTTTCCAAACCATAGGCACACCAAATTTCAGACTCCTGCTTTTCCCATTAGTCGACTGACGTAGATATTCAGTACATGTTTTGCAAACTACATGTGGTGCCCAAGATTTATCTTGATCACCAAGCTTGATACCAAAATAATCATTGTATGCTTTCTTTACAAATTCAGTAATGGATTTTCTGTTGTGATTTGTCGTGTATTCACCACATACATATCAAAATTGCTCGGGATGATTTACACAGATTCTGCGGCTAAATGACATTTTTGGAAATTAGCTCTTAATCACTTAAAGTATTGTAATGTTTTACCAAGGGTTCGTAATAAATAAAACTTATTTACTTTGTTTAAAACTTCCACTTATTTATTTCCTAAATAAAACACTTCACTTTCTTACAACCAAAAAATTTATTATTATTTTCGCGAAGGTTCTCGTATTTGTTTCTCGATCTTTCTATGACAGGTAGAGGGGGTAATAATTCCCCTTCGAACATACTTTCATATGAATTTCTTGCATATAAATTTTTCAAATTAGGGTAAATTGAATATTTCTGTAACTCAAAAACTAGAGCTGCTAGGGAAAAAATTTTTTCAGTTTTGAAATCAGCATTAGAAGTACAAATAAAATCAGCTGCAAAACTCAAGGCACAAAAAAATTGTTTTTTTTTTTTTTCTTTTACAACGTAATTGTTGGTTATTTATAAATATTGTCTGTTTTCTGAAATATCAAGAGGTATTTTCAAAAAATATAAAAGCTGCAGAAACGAATCAACTATAATCAACACGGCAGGAGAATTCTTTTATTAAATTAGCACAATCAGCTGAGGTTTGTGTTTCAGCCTTGAAAATAAAACGTAATAGATTTCCCCTTTTTGGTATGTTATTTAATACGGATCCTGTATAATACATAAATAAATAAAATTATGAGTAAAGGTTTATTCAAGGTTGTATAGAGGCTACATAATTTTGTAAATTCTTTAATACTGCGATAATTTAATTACTTACACTGAAAATAAATTCTTAGGTAATATTTATTGATAAAAACGTTTTTATTAAATTTTATCAATAAGAAAGAATGATTTTGTTGATTTCACATTTGCATGATTTTTTGTCAGTTTAACAAAATATGCGCCATAAATAATATTGTCAGTTTAACAAATCAAGTTTTGTTAATAAAAAAATAAAACAGAGATTTTAGTCACATCCACAAATTTTTTTGTGATGTAAGCAAAATGTTTGTTGTATCTACAAAAAAATCATTTTTTAAATGTTTGTCAATGTCACAAAGTTTTTGTTTATTATTTTTTGTCAATTTAAAAGAAAATGAAAACTTTGTTGTTAAAATGACAAAAAAAAAATGTTTTTGACGTTACGTTACGTTATTTTTTTTTTTTTTTTGATCATGACAAAAAAAGGTAATTTAAAACAAGAAACATTCTCAAATTGAAAATAACCATTCTTATTAATCTGAAAAATAAATTTTGTGGTTTCAACAAAAGAAATTTGTTAAATTATGAAAAAATATTTTGTTGGTTTAACAAAAGAATTTTGTTAATCCGATAATAAAACAAAAAAATTTGTAACATTAACAAAAAAATTTGTTGACACAACAAATTGTTAATATGACAAATTATTTTATAAATTTATGACAAATTATTTTATAAATTCTACGAAAAAATTGTCATATTGACAAAATATTTTTTTATTTCAACAAAATAATCTGTTAGCTTGACAAATTAATTTTGTGGATACAACAAAATATTGTTTGTTACATCAACAAATTTCTGTAATTTTTATCAATTGGATTTTCAGTGTAGCGAGCTCCAATAAATAAGGCTGAGGTTGAAAGTTTCCCATCTTGGTCATTCATAATCTCTGGTAATAATGTTGATAGTTGATTTCTACTTTCATTTATTATAATTACCGCAACAACTAAACCTTTGAGAATGAGACGTTATCTTTTGGAAATTCTTTACCATTAGAATGACACAAACGCTGGGTAATGCATGTAAGCCTTTCTCTCATTGATGTAAATATTTTAACATAATAGGTACTCGTACCTATTATGATAACTATTTGGTTATCTCAAAATTTCATTTTCCTTCTTTGTTAACTTTTCTATTTCAATAGTATGCAATTGGTTATTTATAAACATTTTTGGTTTTTGAATTAATCAAAATCTGTGGATTTAATTATCATGGATTTGAATAATAAATAAATGAATATACTGAGCGAAAAAAAATTGACGATGCTAATGAGTAGAAAAGATGTAACATGGGGTAAGAAGAATAAGTCGAATCTAATAATTTTAAATATAAGATAGTATGTGGTCACCTCCTTCATTAAAATGAACGCAATGTCATCAACATAAAAGCGGAAATACACTTTTAGATCAATATTTTCTTTTTTTACATAGGGAAATTAACTTCTTGATAAATTAAACTACTATAGCTCTCTAAGCAAAAAATGAATAAATCTACCGTGTTTTTAAACTAAAAAGTACAAAATAATTTCTCGTAGCCTCATACATTTAAAAAATAAAACAAAATGGCATACATTCAATAGATAATTGATGTGTACATACATTCAAGGCAATGAATATGTACATAACTATTTAACAATGCCTACTCTAAACTTTATATACATACTGTTGTGAACAGAGCTTTATACTACTACAGCGCCATCTGTTGGAAAACTGCATATCTAATTTATGGAAGAAACAAAAAGCTCTTTTCCAATGTCAAATGTATTTCCCCTTATTCCAACCATCTAGAACATTCCAAGACAAGAACTTTCGAGAACAACTAATTTGAGTATATAAGGAGTGTTCACGGTCAGCGAGACACAGTTGATTTTGGATTATGAATGTGTGCAAAAGTATTGCTTATTGGATTGTGTGATTTAAATAAAAGTATGAGTTGTTTATAAATTGAGATTTACTGATTTGAATTGGAAAGTGTGAATAAAGAAGAAATACTAAAAAGATTAATAAGTTTTGTTTAACGAACCTTAGCAAAATATTACAATACCTTAAATATTATTATACTTTATACCTAGCTCTTAAAAGTATACTTAACTTTTTAAAGCTTGTTATTTTCATTATTCTAAAAATTATTATTGTTTGATAAAGAATAAAAATATACAATATAGATTAGTTTGTAAACCCCTGTTTTAATAAAAGAAGACCCGTTATACATGGATAGTTCACCTTATCACATTAAATTGTATACTACTGCAATTTTTGTAACAATTTGTTTCCACTTTATCTCCACCGTATCTCCCATTTTCTTCTAGGAGTCTTAAATTGATTTGTCAGTAACTCCCTAGTTCTTCCAACTTTACATACCAAAATTTTTTTTTAATCGCATCGAATGCTAAATTTTTGGGAAGCCTTTCGTCCGGCATATACAGCAACTTTAAAATGTATTCTATACACGGTATTTTAGCATTTTGGTGAAAGTTTGTGAAAGGGGTGAAAGTCCTGTCTCAATATTGATCAAATAGCTTGGGCTGGTTTGGGTAAGCAAAAGCATCTTTTTATAAAATATCTCTGAATGGATTCCACTGCAACAAAAAGCTTATACATATTTAACATTATGAGATAATGATTTATTTGAAAATCCATTTTTTCCATGTAGCGTTTATTGGTATTTTCGCTATGACTAGTTTATTTTTAAGGTAAGTTTCCATAATAAGATTGCTTAAAAAGGTAATCCTAAATATTTGTAAGTTTTCACAACTTCTATGGGTTCTCTGTTGAAATATCATTTTTCATTCCTTTCAGATCTACCAGACCTTATTCGAAAAATCATCTCATTGGATTTGAATAAGTTCACCCTCAAACCCCATAATTGGCAATTGGCGGTATGAAAGTAGTCGATTTATCATTAGTTACCACGATTGGGGTGATGTTCATCATTGAAATTTCGATTCCTCAGGGAAGAACGTTTACAAGGTCATTTATAAATAAAGCAAAAAGCTTCGGTCTAAGACTGCAACCCTGCATAACTCCCATGTGCGTCTCGAACCATTCCAAAGTCTCTGATTTATTCAAAACAGCTGATAAAGTTTTTATCTATAAAATTTTAAAAACATTTTTAAGAAAACATGTTCCAAGAAAAAATAAACTTCAAAAAAAGACTGACCCATTTTTGAGATATCGAATTTCCAAAAAAAAATGATTTTCTTTCCAAAAATACAAAACAAAATTAACTTTAAGTGCAATGATTTAAAAACTTTAAAAGCTTCTGCATAAAGAATTTCATTTAAATCCGTTGTGCCGATGAGAAAGTCAAAAATAAAAAAATATGGTTTTATGGTTGTCTTAGATTTAAATTAAACAACAAAGATAAATTTTTATCAAAAGTCAAGGTGCCATTTTCGAGAAAAATAAGACTTTCGTAAACCATTTTTCAACACTTGTATGCTAGTTACCGTTATTTTTAGATGAAATAAATTTTACTTCTACATCTCCAAGATATTAAGAAAATGTCAAGCTTCAAAATAATCGAGCATGTAGTGTTGGTTTAACTTTTGAAAAATTGATCAAAATCATTTGAACTATTTGTAATAAAATCGCAAACAAAAAATGGTTCTATGGGAGGTACCATTAATAAACATATTTTGCAATTTTTTTTTAATTTTTTGATTATTGTTTATCTGTGTAACAGTTTTTGAGTAAGAAATATTTGGTCTTAAAAAAGAAGAAAAACATTGTTATCTTCCAAGCCCAGTCTAACAAACAGGCAGAAAATACTACATCTCTAAAACGAGTCAATTATTTTTTTTATTTTATTTTTATTTGCACAATCATAAAATATTAGAACTGGCGCACCAACGTTTTTTCTTAAAACTGTTTTAAAAATTGTATATAAAAAAATTTATTTAAAGAAAAACGCTTCAACGATTTTCAATTTCTCTTTTTGCATTAATTCATATCTAATTAAGAAATTCCAAGTCATTTTGTTATTAGCTACAACTACTAGAGTAGTTGTTTAAGCTAATATTTAGTTGTTTTAGTCATTTAAAAAATTAATTTTAAGCTTATTTATATTTTTCTCTATTAACATCCATTTTTATAATTCTAAGTCTCTTAAACATTAGAGGAAGTTTATGCGACCCAACCGTTTATTGTATTTAACCTTTTTTTCGAGAATTACAAATTTAGCAAATTAAAATTTGCATTTGGCAATAGAAATCGTAAATAAAAATAGAACGGCTTTCCAAGTTTACGACTAGGTAGATGATTACATGGGTATTTGAGTCTACGTGTTCCATCCGTTTAAAAGGAAAATAATAAAATCAAAAACTCTTATAAAATTCATTTTAGTTATGGGTGATTCCATTAAAGCAAGTGCAACATTTAGACTCATTTGAAGTACATTTAATAATAAAATAAGCAAAATATTTAATGACATTCTTACTTGAAGGAATACATTTTCACCTATTTATTTTTAATCCATTTAGAATTCTAAAATATAATAAACAACTTGGCAGAAGAATGGTTTCAATGTGCGATCGCGGGTGCAACAGAATTGGCCCGACTTTTCTAGATCATAGCACAAAAAACACAAATTCTGTTAATTGTGAAACATTTATCATGCTATTCTTACATATATTGAACGACGTTGATTCAATTAACTAAATAAATAAAAATAAAGATAGAAAACAAAAGTAAGCAACGAAATATTAACCTTAAAATCAATCGCGGGTTCAACATCAAATTATCGCGGGTGCAACGCCTCTAACTTAAATTAGTAAACTGATTTAAAAAACTGGAAAAAATTTAAAATAAGGCACAAATGTAACAAGTCAGTACCCTTCTTTATTAATTATTATTTTTTTTTTTTTTTTTCAAATACTTCAATATTTTTTCAAAAATACATATATGTATGTTAGAAGTACTCCATCTTTATCGGTTAAGGATAGCCCCACATAATGATATTGTGATATTGCAGCCTACCTGTACAAGAACGTACAAACCTGCGGAAATAACTTTTGGCAATACTGCTGCTGTAAAAACAGAACGGTATTTTAGAGCATGGATCTACTGGTAATATAGGGTATTCAAAAGACCCTGTTGGAGATTTAGAATTTAATGCTTCGTCTTCTGACTCAATAAAAACATCGAAAACTTAACTTCATGAATGCTCATGGTCATTGTGCTCTTCTCGATTCTTAACGTTCGACTTAATCGATTTCACATTTTTTATACACGGCACTTGTCTGCTAATATTATCCCTTTTATAAAAATCACCTGTCATCCTTCAGTTTTTTAGGCATTGCTTTGGTTGAATCAGTTTTTTTTTTTAGATACATTTTTGACCTCTTCATTTCTTCAACTACGTTAGTGGGACTCCTTGGGCGATTACGTTTCACTTGTTTTAGTCTACAGGGACTGATGTAATGAGTGCCTGCCTTGTTTGTCAGTAGATAGTAAAAACGTATTTTTATCAGCTTCAATAATAAAACTCACGGAAATATAAGCAAAAAAGTGAAAAAATCAGTATAAAATGTTTAAATACATTTTTTTCCAATTTGCAACAGAGGCTTTTAAAACTAAATATGTAGTTTTATAATATATAACTTCTTTTAGTAGAAACATAAGCTAGAAGTGAAAGTCTCTGTTGCAATTTGGAAAAAAATGTATTTAAACATTTTATACGGATTTTTTCACTTTTTTGCTTATATTTCCGTGAGTTTTGTTTTTGAAGCTGATAAAAATACGTTTTTACTATCTACTGACCTTGATTAATCGATAACATGTTGTTAATTTGGGAAATTCACGATAACATATTGTTACTTTGGGGAATTCACGGTGAAACATTCTTTTTTTTACTTTACAACAGAAACTCCTATTGAACAAAAACACAACTTTTACCACTTATTTTCTTTTAACCTACAGCCCTTCCGACCTTCAAAATTTTACCGGTTGATAGACAATTATGTCAACTTTACAACAAAATATTTGTTTTGGTAGAAACCGTTATTCTCAATTTTGAATTTTGAGCACGCTCTCCATACAATGGGTCCCAGTGTGCGACTCTTCGTATGTAAATGTTGCCAAGCGCAAACAGAAATGTTCTCTATAAGTTTTTGTTTTATTATTAAATATAGTATTTCTACTTTGAATATTTATCAAAAAAAAAGTAAAAAATATTGTAATTCAAAAATTGGTGTCAAAAATCGTCTAAGAGCTTCAAGAACTAGCTTCCTTAACAATAAATAATAATCGAACGACAGATCAAGGTGGGAGGTAAGTTTCTTGGCTTTTGAAATCGGATCATACAAATTTTAAAAAGTGTTTATTGGAATCCTTCAATAATTGTAACCCGGCTTATGAAAAGGTGGCTTATGATGATAGTTTTTGAGACGCTCTTTCACATGGTGAAAACCAGAAAGTCCTAACTTAGGGTTGCTATCCGTCCGTATTTTCCCGGACATGTACTCTTTTTTCACTGTGTGGGGAGGTCCGGGATAGTTTTTGTTAATTGTCCGGGATTGTACTCCTTTTACCCATTGTGTATCTATTTACTTTTATGCTACTTATAATTAAATGGTTATTCAAAAATGAACCGAGGCCCATTAAAATTAAGTGAACGAACCGATCCAATATATGAGAAAAGAAATTATAGAACATTTGCCCAACTTATTGTTAAAACTCTTACACAAAATAACTTATTATCAAAAGTAAGTGGATTTTGCGCTGAAATTATTGCAATACCAATTTTGGTGGAAGACAAAGGAAAGGTTCGAACAATGTCTATTCAAAGTTAAAATCTTTAGTCAACCAAAACATGATAGGTGTAGGATGTACACCACATTAGTCAATGCGATCTACCATGGATGTAATACTTTACCAGTTGACGCCGATATCATAATTGTAAAAATATACAACTATTTCTCTATCTACACAGTCAGAACGGAAAGACTTCGAGATTTTTCTGAATTTCTTGAAAATGAATATAAGCCTTTCTTATACCATTCGAAAACCAGATGGCTTCCTCTCTATCTTGCTGTTGAACGTCTTTTGCTTATGTACGAGAATCCACCTACAATATTGCAAACATTTTTTAAAGACGACTTAAGCGAGGCGTATTTAGTTTTGGTTCATTCTCTAATGTCAACATTCAACGTCAATATTCAAAAACTTGAAAAACAAGACATTTCTATTATTGAAACCGTGGAAATTTTACAAAATATTGTCAATAATATTTACGAGCGAATCGATAACGATTTTGTTCCACTTAAAATTAAAACGTTATTAAATTTACGTGGACAAAAGATAGAAACAAACTGTTACCTGAGACCGTCAAAGGAATTATTTTAAGAAAGTAATTAATTTAACAAAAAAGCAACAGTGATAAATTTAACAGTATTAGATGTAATGAAAAATACAACAAGCACTGTAAAGGCTATTTATTAAAAAAAAACAAATGAAGTTCCTTTTTTTATACATCAAAGATGTTTTGTAACTTAAAAATGTGATTTTTAAACTAAATTTTTATTTTTATTTAAATGTTAATACAATTTTTTGTTTCATCTTACAATATAAATGTCTTTATTCTGTCCTTGTTTTGTACTCTTTTTTCAATCCTCATTTGTCCGGGAAAGTCCGGGTTCTTGAAACTCCAGTACTAGTTTCATCTAAACATATCTGGCTACCCTATCCTAACTTGCTTAGAAGTGTAGAAAATGTAGAGAAAAAGAAATGAAAGAAAAACAGAATTTTATTGAAAATCCAGAATCAAGATAATACACGGAACTGAAAATGAAAAAAAAAAAGATCGAACGCTACAGAAATGATTTTACCAAAAAAAATCTATTTTGCACAAAAATTATTTATTTAGTAATATTAGGTAGTTTTCTTCGTCGCCATCCTTGTTGAAACCGAGAAACTGACAAAATGCATTGTTTATCTTTAACAGCCGATTTATTGACATTTTGTTTTTGAGTCATAAGGCACCTATTCATAGACCGGGTCACAATTGTATGTTCATGTTCACAGCTCCCCTGAAGATTTCGTCACATGGTATACGGGCCTTCGAACGTATACATTTGAAGAAGCAGGCCGTTTGCCAGAACCTGATCAATATAAGGGTGAACAAGAAGATAAATATTAAAAGCTAAGTACATAACCTAAGTAATCTATTTATGTATGTATTTCGTTTGAAAGCCAATTTCCTCTCCTATACATTTTTAGTCAAAATAAAACATTTTACGCAAGAAATATGAAACTTTGTTCCTCATTTACTACAATAATTTTGTTCTTACATTCAAGAGGTAAGTCTTTAAGAAAAAGTCTATGAGGGTCAAATCGAATGACCTTGATTACCAGTTCATGTCAGCTCCGTAAGAAATAACCTTACACTCAAATCGTTGCATAATGTCAATCGTGGCCTGTGAAGTGAGGCACATAGCACCTTTCTGCTGGAACCACATATTGTCAAGGTCCATATGGTTCAATTTAGACCATAAGAAATTGGTAATCATCGTTCTGTAGTTCTGTGGTTTAGCCCTATAAATAGCAATTTTCTTATTAATATAGCCATTCATCAAAAAAATGTGCCTCCATTGCTAAACAAGATTTTTCTGCCGATTGATTACCGGACCGATCGTCTCAAAATTAGCCACCAAACTTTAAAGAGAAGTGAAGGGTCACCACTTCAACAGCCAAATGGGGGCGTTTGTGCTAACGAACACTTTTTTTGATAATAAAGTTTTATGATTTAAATTGTGTAACTTGTAATGGTGATCAATAACGAAATAACAAACAACAAATTTGACAGATGTCACCAAACAACATGGGTACCATAGGCCGCCAAAATATACCCGTGGCAATTGAAAAACCCTTTATTTTTCATTTTACAAAAGAATATTTCAAGCTCACTTGAATCATATCAAGTATCTACCATATTAATGTCATTAAAAACTTACTCCCAAAAATAACCATAAGTAGATATGGGATCAGATAATTTATAATAAAATGTTAATCAAGTGAAGATAAAACTCAGGTTTCTTCGATTTTGCATGCGATTTTATTTATTCGTGTAGCTTTTTCATAAACTCCCTGGAATAAATCAACGAAGTGGCCATACAATATCTGATATGTCACCCTCAATTACATCCAATTTAAGTCATGAATCTTGAATCATCACGCTTTCAAAAGGCTTTTCTTCTGTAATTCATCCATATTAATTTAGTCACTGATGTCTCATTGTTTTCCCTTCCCGAGTGCCTATCTTTACATTTGAGAGCTGTTTCGGCATTCAAATCCATCATCATTCATTATTATTGACACTATATCTCTGTCCCAATGACATGAAGGCTAAGAGGACTTCAAAAATATAACCTAAAACCACTAGATATACCACAAACCAATGTTACGGCGAGTTTCCGTTTTAATAAATTATATCGATTTTCTTGTCAATTTCAAAATAATAACAAGAAAATTCACCTTCTGTAGGTATTTGTTTTGTTTTTGTATTGTGGGCTGGGGAACAAAAGTAAAAAAAAACACAGAACACCGTTAGATGAACTAAACTGACAGTGGCAGGGAAATAATGCATGCTTAGCACTCACCTGTTAACGCAGCCAAATTCAGCAGTAATCCAATTATCTCCATTGTCTTCATATATTTGTGTGCCTTTTTCTTTTGAGTATCTACTTTTGTTTCTTCCCTTTTTTCTTTTCTAATTTATAGCACAGCGGTAATTCAATTAAGGATATAAATTCAAAGCGCAATTTTCTTTTCTTTTTATGAAAGCACTTTATAACACCCGAATGACACCAGCAGACGTCAGATGATGGATGAAAAGATTTTATAAAAACCAAATGAATGATAGAAAAGGAGAAGATGACACTTAATCACTTAACAACACCTACGTACACTGGACGCACTACATCACTCACTCAATCACCTCTCGATAAATTCACGAAATAATGATCAAAAGAATTAAAAGCAAATATTTATTAACTTTTGAATAAAGTTTAAATCAATATATGTACATACGTTATATTCTTGCCAACCGATAATGCTTAACGATCACTACCAGCGGTAATTTTTTTCACCACCTCGGTTAAGGTTACGAATGAATTTGTCCCGAAAAAACAGCAAATTCTTGACCGAAATTCTTTGTATTTTCCGCACCACTCTCAGTTCAGAACTGTGGAACTTTTTTTCCGTTGAAAATTATTCGGCCCCAAATGACGACGATATGTGGTTTATTTGTGTTCGTTCGGTTTGTTCAACCTCGTTGGCCTTATGCGACTTTCTCCGAAGTATTGTGGTGATGATGGGACACTGTTTTACTGCCCCTAATCGTTAGAGACTCGACGCGTGTTGGGGTGGTTGATGGTGTTTTTGTTTAACAAGAGAGAAAGTTGATAAGAATTGTTAATTTATGTGGTGAGACTTTTGTTGTCAAAAGAAGCAACTGGTGGGCGAGTCAATTTCAAAATGAGGGTAGGTTAGATGTATTGAACTTTTTCGAAGTTTCATTTAAGCTTTTTGATGATGTCAAAACGGAAACGGAAATCTTACCATGGTGAAAACAGTCGCAAACTGTTATAACAAATGTTAAAGCTTTTAGAAAAACTTTCGAGTGAATATGAAACTATTTCACTCAACTGGTGTTGATACTTTCCTAAACAAAACTTGTATCAAAGTTTCGGATAGAGCTTTTTTTTCATATTGAACTCACTTTGAAAGCTTTTCGTTAAAATAAATAAGAGTGGTGGGTTTTCTGACGTCTTTAAAAAGCTCAAGTCTCGAAAGAGTAATTCAAATTCAATACAGTTAGATTTTGATGAACAGATTTATTCTGCTTCCTAAAAAAATATATTTATATTTATGTACCTACATAATGTATCACAACATACATACACCAGGTGAAGTTTAAGTCCATACCATGACAAGATTGTATCATAAGCAATTAGGTACTATACATTTTTTGTACTAATTACAATTCTTAAATAAAAAAAAAATAATAGAGGAAATTTACTCCATTTAAAACAAAAATTATCTACTCCACCTTTTCGCTCTTTTGAGATCTACTCCTTTTTTCTACACTATAAAATTCAAAAATTCCTTAGCAGAACTTCATGTAAGTGAATGACAGGACTGTGTTATTCAATTTTCCAACCAACTCTGACACTGAACTGAATCTAAAATTCCAAACGGTTCTGAACGGGAAAAAAATATTTATTTTTGAGTTTTTCTTTCGTTTTCAAATCTACTCCGTAAATTTTCGATTTACTCCACTTTTTTATACAAATCTGCTCTGAAATTTTACTACTAGAGTTCTAACCCTGATTTCTGGTGTATTTTAATTTCACAAATAGAGAAATGCCTGGAAAAGAAGTTTTAAAAAACTGCCAGAAAAAAAACTGAATCGGAGTTTCCGCAAGAAACAAAAGAAGCTGGATTTAATACTAAGTGTTTTTGTTTCGGGTTTTTTGACCAAACATTATGCTGCCTCCTTGCTCTGATTAAAACATCGAGTTCGTAGTTGCGCATTCGCAAGAAAATAAATTCCTTCGGAAAATCGTAGCAAAAACCTTGAAATATCAAGTGGAACTACATTTGTCTCCCCAAATAGATGCAGGCATTGGTTCCACTTTTCGGTGATATATGTCATCGGATCAGTAGTACCCCTTGGTATAATGGTTAGTGCGTTGGACTGTCATGCGGAAGGTCTCGAGTTCGATTCTCAGCCGCTGCAAGAAAGTTTTTTTCAGGGGTGTACTGCCTCTTGCGAGAAATTGACAAATTCTCCAAGAGTATCTCTTGTCTTGGAAAGTGCTGCTCATTAGCCGTTCGGAATCGGCAGAAAATTGTAGGTCCCTTCCGTTCTTGGTAACACGCACACAGGAATGGTTGAGAGTTGTAAGTCACTAGGTCCTGGTTCACTCCGAGCTGTTGCACCACCAAATTTTAATTTTATTTTTTTTTTTTATGTCATCGGATCATAACAACCTATTGATTGCTATCAAAGCCGTACTGCCGGTCGTTAAAGAGTTTTTCCTCTTGAAGACATTTCTTAAGTTGATTTTTGATAAGGCTCCCACGACCTTGGAAAGAAGGAACGAAAGTGCCATTGGTCTTTAATCGCGGGCTAGATTCACGTATTTTGGGGAGTGAATGGACAAATACCCTTTTCCACTTACTCGGAAGGAGTCCTGAAGAGTAGGATTAATGAAAAAGCTTATACCAGCGTAGAGGAACCCCTGTTAGAACTAAAGAAAATATACAATTTTGATCAGCAGATTTATGTATTTCACAATTTAACATTACTCTTACGAATGTTCGCCTCCAATTCGTCCAATAGAACCATTTACGGTCTCAAATGCGCAAAGAATTATAAGACTGTGTGGCATTAACAAACTATGGATATAACACTTGTGACCAATAAAGGCTTTTTAAAATGGCGCGAAAAAAGGAAATGAAAAATGAAAAGTCTACCTCGGTTGTACAACACTAGTGGCACCAAATTTCGAATAAGCATTATCAATGGCCCTACTTCCAATTTCGGTGGAAATGGAGTTATGGTGGCATGCTAAAATTCTCCAACAAATTGAAAAATTAATTCATCATTTGTTAGTGTTTTTCATTTAACTCTCTAATTAAATTGATATTTGTGGGCTTATTGAATTTCAATAGGTTATGGGCCCAGTCCATACTAAATACATAAGTAGGTACAAGAAAATAAAATCAAAGTCGCATTTTTTTTTTAAAGGAGATTTTAGAAAAGGGGTGCTGCGAACGTACCAAAGAAAACGAACATTTTCAAAAAACAAATTGTAGGAGCAGCTATAGCCGCTTGAGGAGGACTTTTCGTGAAATAGTAATGGACGGTGATTTGAATAGAATTAATAATATTCAAGGAGGTGAAGGCTGGGCAGACTGGAACTTCTGAACGCATCCGATGTGGTGACCGGAGAAATTATTAGACTCATTTTATCGGTGATTGGATCTGAAACCACTGGACAGTCTGAAGCAAGACACAAGACAGAACATGCAGCTTGTAAGAATTTGGACAGCCAAGGTCAAAAAGTTATTGCGACTACAGTTGGCCAACAAGCTATGTCACACATTATGCAAAGAGATGTGAGACAAGTTACATACGGTGTATGAACAGAAATCATCAACAAGCTTATACCTTTTACAACAACAATTTTATAGTCTTTTCTCGAATCTTCATAGGATTTAGCGTGTCATATATCAAAAGTCGAAGAAATGGCTCAGCGACTAAAAGAAACTGGTGAAATAGTATCCGAATCAATGATTGTCACTAAAATCTTGATGAAATTTCCGGAACGCCATAACCACTTCTTGAGTACGTGGGAATCAACCAGTGATGAAAAAAAGCTTTGTCGAATCTAACGGCTAGGCTTATGATGGAAGAATCGAGATTGCAGGTTCAACAAAATGATGCCAAGGGAATTGTAGCAAAAAAGGGATTGACTCATTCAGTTCGTCGAACAGTTTTAAAATCAACATACAAATGAACGAGGACATTTCAAGAAGGATTGTCCATCAAGAAATTCCAACAGTAGTGATGGCTCTGAGAAACCAAAACGTACAACATTCGTAAGCGGAACATGATGGCTGCAGTAAATGGAAGCTCAATGTAGTTTTTAGACTCTGGAGCAAGTGATCCTATGGCGATTCACTTCTGGTTATATTTTTCAGCTTAGTTCTGGACCTCTTGCTTGGATTCACAACGACAGCATTATCCACAATTGAATCAGAGTATGTTGCAGCTTGCCATGCAGTAAAACAATTAATCTGGATGAAGGAATTAATGGCTGATTTCTCTTCAATTTGTATTTTCACCTCAAAACTTTTGGTTGATCCCAAATGCAATGAAACTTATTCGCAACCTGGAGTTTCATAAACGTACCAAGCACATAAATGTAAGGCATCATTGAATACGTGAAAAATTTGAAGATGGCGTATTCGAGCTAGAGCACGTATCCAGCAATGACAAACTAGCTGATTTGTTCACTAAAAGTTTATCTCGTGAACGTTTTCAATGTTTAAGACGACTAATTGCTATGGAAGATTTAAACAATTATATACATAGTTTAAAATATTTTTAAACCCCATTTAATAAAACTGGAAGTATAAAAAATATTTATTAAATACTAGATGACCCAGTGAACTTCGTATCACATAAACATATATTTTTAAAAAATATGGTCAAAACCTAATACAACATTTTTATCTACATTGAATGAAACATAGTTATACACTTAATCAATTTAAGGCTTTCTGATGTACTATATTTTCTGCCTTTTTTTGCGGTGCGTAAATATATGTATAAAGAGGATGCTTTTCAACGACTGGCCTTGCGATTTATTTATTGGTATCGCAAAGGCCAGACGAATGAGACATTATAAACGCTTAAAACCGAATGGCAAATCCGTTGGAATCATCTGTATACGCAGGATCAAGACATCCTCTCCTTTGTACTTTCCCTTGATGATCTTGGCCTCAATGACGTTATTCATTAGCTTTTTTACAGCCAGTTTCGTTCCATTGCACAGTCGAGGTTGATTAACGTAACGCAGCATAATCACAACTGATCCTAGTTTTAAATGTAAACTGTGAGACGGTAGTCCAGGCACATCCAGGGAATTTAAATACTCTGTGGGATAGTTGACTACGTCATCCTGGTTTGTAAATGTGTCAACTGCTTTATAATTTCTAGGGTAAAGGCATCAAATTTTTCACAGCTAGGAACATTTTGTATTGTAAAATTAAAGGGTCTACCACGATATCTCGAAAACAATAATCCAGACAGCAACAATCTCGAAAGTAAAAATCTCGAAAACAAAAATCTAGAATTGAAAAAATCTCGAAAAAAAAATCTAGAATGCAAAAATCTAGAATATAATATATTAATTTTTGAGACAATGGTTACAATTCGCGCGAATTGTAACCATTGTCTCAAAAATTAATATATTAATTCTAGATTATTAATAACTGTTTAACAAAACCACGACTGAGACTGACTAGTAAACTACCCATGACAGAGTTACCCAGAACCCAAAACAGAGTAGAGTCCTGGCATAGGAGGCTTAAGGTTTTAGTTGGAAGGCTGCACATTGGTCCTTACAAATTATTTGAAATTTTGGCTAATGAGTCAGTTCAAATTAGTTGTCTGGTTGAAAAATTCAGATAGGCCAGGAAACTAAGGTAAGACGGGAGTATTTAAAAAAAAAAAAACAAATTTTAAAAGTACTCGACGAAAAAGAAGAGAGGAGTTATATGGTGTACATTAGGAGTCTTGCGTACAACTCAAAATAATTCATACTTTTTTGTTATACTCGTACTTACATTATGCCTTTATAGGTATGTTTATGAATTTATAACTTTTGCTTTGTTTTTGATATTTTTTATAATTTTATTATGATACCTAATGATTTTTTTTTGTTAAATATTTTAAATATTTTTATTGTTTATTTTCTCAAACAAGGAATAAATTGTTGAATAAACTAAATATGTTATGCGTTTAATTAAAGTGTGAACTCTTTAAATAGGTAAAAAAAAATCTCGAATTTGTATTTTTTTTCGAGATTTTTTTCGAGATATTGTCTTTCGAGATTTTTGTTCATTCGAGATTTTTGTGCATTCGAAATTTTTGCATTCTAGATTAAAAATTTGTTTTTTCGAGATTTTTTGCATTCGAGATTTTTGTCATTCGAGATAACGTCATGATCCCAACATGTTTGCCGTTTTATTATATGATAACGGTGCCTGCCATACGAATTTTTTTTCCAAATTTTGTTTTTTTTTTCTCAAAAACTGTTTGACAGATTTAAAAAAGAAAGATACAAAAAAAAAATCATTTAGTTAAAGCCAGGTAATTGTTGAAAAAAATTGTTATTTTTTGCGGTAGCCTTCTTGGAACCATTTTTTTCTGTTTTTTTTTTTTTTTTTTTTTTTTTTTGATTTTCTCGAAAACAACCAATTCTAATCATTTTTTGGTGCTAAAGCTCCTCCAAAGTTTGCATATTATTGTGTGTTTAAATTTTCAAATTTTACTCGTAATTGTGTATTCAAATTTTTTTCCAAACTCAATCACCCCTGTTCTGATTTTCGTTCCGAATTGATTTCGTTATCGAAATTGATTTTCGTACGGATTTGAAAACGACGTTCTTAATTTCGTACGAATTTACCTTGCAGTGGTACCAACATTCAGATAGGTTTTCTATTACACATGTGTCTTCCCCTTCATAAAAGGCAAAAAAATAGTTTTTAAACATATATTTTTAAAAATATTTACATTTTTTAGATTTACGAATTCAAATTCTCCAGACAAAATCGAAACGAAATTAAAACGAAAGTATTACTTTCGTAAACGAAAATCAGAACAGGGGTGAATATTTCGAAAACCCCGTGCTCGATTTTTTTCAAGCTTGATAAATACAAGTTTCCCAATATAGGTAATCTACAAGATGTAAGGAAAAAAACGTATTTTACCTAAAAATAAAGGTACCCACTGTACAAATGTCAAGAAATGGTTTTCGAAAATCGTATTTTTCTTGAAAACGGCTCTGAGAATTTTGATAAAAATTTTTTATTTCAATTAATTTTTACGATCTATAATTTAATAAAAAAAAATTAAATTAAGATATTACCGACTGTACTTACCATAGAACCATTTTTTCGTATTTCGAATTTTTCATTATCGGCTGAACGGATTTTAAAGAAATTTTTCATAGAGAAGCTTCTAAAAAGTTTAAAAAACATTGTGTAATGGGTCTTGTTTTATTAAAACAGAGGTTTACTAGCCATTCTATATATATTTTTATTCTTTATCAAACAATAATAATTTTTAGAATAATGAAAATAACAAGCTTTAAAAAGTATACTTAAAGCTAGGTATAAAGTATAATACTATTTAAGGTATGTATGTATATAAAGTTTAGAGTAGGTATTGTTAAATAGTTATGTACATATTGTCCTTATTACTGCATTTCAAGACTAAAAAAAAAAATATTTTTTTTGAAAATTCGATACCTCAAAAACGAATCAATATTTTTTTTGGAAACTTATATTTAATTCGTAAAATAATAAAAACTTTAAGTTGGCGTATACAATTTTTCCCTTAAAAATGTTTTAAAAAAATTGTATATATAAAAGCTTACTTTCTTTAGAAACCACTATCTACAACGACTTATAATTTTTCTTTTGCATAAACTAATATTTGCTGGAATCACATATGGCATCCTATTTTTAGCTCCAACTACTAAAGAAGTTGTTTTAGTCATTTAAAAGATGAATTTTATGCTTATGTAGTCTTTTACATAAGAGGAAATTCCGTGCGACCCAGTCGTTCATTTTGTTTATATAACGTTCAGTTTTGTTCAAAAAATTTGACAAGAAGCTTGAGCATATAGGTTGGATCAAGACAAAGAAAAAATGGTATGGGAAGTGGTTTATATTTGATCCCGTTGAGGTAGGTATTGAAGCAATTTAAAAAAAAAGATTTGAAAAAGTTATTTAAAAACAAATGCAAAATTATCAGTTTTCAAGAACTAGATGCTTATAAGAACTAGATGCTTATATTTCTAAATAGAGCTTTTAACATTAAGGCTTATGTATGTACATTATATTTCTTTTAAGGACTGACAGTTTTCAGGTCGCATGACAAATTTCAAAAGTGACATAAAATAAATCCGTAATAAAAATTCCGAGTTGCAACTATGAAGTCGTATGAAATCTCTAAAAAAAAACACCGTTGGACAAAATCTCCAAAAAAATTAATCCAACTTCATCCATGAAAAAAGTCCCAAAAAAACAATTTGTTTTTGCCAAAATCTCCACGAAATCTCCAAATCCCCAATGTCCAGGTATGTAAGTCTATTAACACCGTTTCTCTTGCGGCATGTGCATGACATTCTTTTACCCTTATGATAACAATTGTATTATCAAAACTTAATTTTTTGAAAAGAGTAGCACATCAATCATCTCCTTGTTAAATTATTAGTTTTGTGTTATAATAATTTTGTATTATAATTTTTATATAATAATTTGCAGTAAGTATAATAAATATAAGATTTATTCTTGTTTTGTTTTGCCCTAAATACAACATAGTACATAGTTTGTGCCAAAGAACACTCATATCAAAGGGCACGGTAGTGCACAGCCAAGTTCTGGCACTACACCCTTTTTACAGGAAAAAAATCAGGCGATTTTTGACCCCTCCCTATCTTCAGTACCAATGAAGTCAGAAACTTAAAATTCCGAATATTTTCTAAGCTAGTCAGGCACAGGCGCCTCACCCAATTTCAATTTTCTAATGTCCGTCAAGTTAGCACTACCACTTCAAAATTTTCAAAACGTAGTAATTGGATTAATTGTCGTGAAACGAAAAAATTGTCGCGCTTGTTTTTTTAAAAAATAACCCCTGGTAATGCTAACTTGACAGTCAAGTTAGCACTACCACCCCTAAAAATAGGGTAAAATGAACTCGAAAAAGAAAAAGGTAAGTGTTAATAATTGTCGTGAATTTGTCGTAAATATGCTGTAAAATCAAAAATTTTCTAGCGGTAATTTTTTTCAAATAACCCCTGGTAATGCTAACTTGACAGTCAAGTTAGCACTACCACCCCTAAAATAGGGTAAAATGAACTCGCAAAAGAAAAAGGGCAGCGTAAATAATTGTCGTAAATTTGACTGTCAAGTTAGCATTACCAGGGGTTATTTTTTAAAAAAACAAGCGCGACAATTTTTTTCGTTTCACGACAAATTCACGACAATTAATCTAATTATTACATTTTTAAAATTTTGAATTTTCTAGCATAATCGGTTCATGAGATATAAGGCCTCAAAAATCACAAAAACCATAACTGACTGACTGACTGACAGATCATTAAACTATGGAGCACTTCCCGACTTCGTAGAATCTTGTAATTTTGCACAACGGTAGGTCTTGTCATGCAAGCAGAGGAAAAAATCAAAAATTTCAAATTTTCCATTCAGGGGCGTGGTATCCGCCTACTTTCTTTGAACTGATTTAAATTATATGGCACACTTCCGATTGCAGTAGAACAATGAAATTTGATAGAACGGTAGGGCTCAAATTGCATATAAAGGAACAAAAATAAAATTTGAGGTTTTCCATTAGGGGGCGTGGTATCCGCCCACTTCCACCGAATTGGTGTTGATTGAATGGAGCACTTTCGACTGCTGTAAAATGATGAAATTTGGTAAAGTAGCAGGGCTTAAATTGCATACAAAGAAAAAAATATAAAATTTGAGGTTTTTAATTTAGGGGCGTGGCATCCGCCCACTTCTTCAGAACTGATGAAATTTATATGGTTCACTTCCGATTGCCGTAGAACAATGAAATTTGATAGAACGATAGGGCTCAAATTGCATATTAAGGACCAAAAATAAAAATTGAGGTTTTCCATACAGGGCGCATGGTATCCGCCTACTTTCTGAGAAAAAGTTTAATTTATATGGAGCACTTCCGATTGGTGTAGAATGATGAAATTTGGTAGAGCGGTATACCTTAATTACATTCAAAGCGAAAAATAGAAAATCTAAGATTTTTCATTCGAAGTGTCTTTTTATTGTCATTTTAAAACACACATTTTCAGCTACATAAAAGAAATCGTTTTCTCTTGGCCTTAAGGAGCGTGATGGAGCATAAATATTAAATAATGACAGTAAATATGAACTGTCAATATGAATCGGTTATTTCAGAAACAACATAAGTCAATGAACATTAACTTTTCAGGAGCAACAAAAAACTGTTTTATATGATAAAATTCCACAACACTCAACATTTTGAGTATGCAAAGTTATAATTTAGCCTAAGATGCATTTAAAAACCGCTAATTTGTTTAGCTTTTTTTGAGTCTTAACCGGTTTTTAAGCCTTTAAAGTCGCTTGACTTATGTCGTTTCTGAAATAAACAAACTTTTTTGGTGAAACTTTTGTTTTATTATGAGCTTTAACACAAGACAAAATGATTACAAAAATATGAAGAAAATACTATTGATCTGTATCGATTGGGCAATCCTTTTCGCAAGTTGGCCAAGCGAAAATCTCATCATAGTACTCTTGAATGTTAACGTCTTCTGGTAGATACGATTTTAGTTTTTGTATGTCATTCATCTTCTTAATATTGATTGTCACCTTTCCAGCGGGATAAGCAAGGGCTTGCGGCAGAGCTACCAGTTCATCTCTTTGAAGGTTTCCCAGGTTAAATGTATGACTTGTAAAACCGTTAATAAAGTCTCTCGCAACAACTGTTTTATCATAACAATCCGAGTGGGAAAACTGAGAAAATTTACTTATAGTAAACGTATACTTATTTTCTCTAGCCACATGTCTTCCAATGGACTCCATTGAAAGCATGTTTTTTTTTATAAAAGCGTGGCCACCAGCTTTTGTAGTGGATGATGTCAGCCGTTGTTGGTAAAATTACCAATTACCAAATTAATTTTTGATACTGAAGAAGACAGTATCAAATCGGCATATTCTTGAACAGTGTAAATTCTATCAGTTTTTTTAATTTTACATTTTAGGACTGCGAAGTCTCTATCACATGGTAAAAAGGAATGTCCTCGTATAGGAAAATACTGTTCAATAGTCTTAAACTTTTTTAAAGCTACTAAAGATGACAAAAATCTTATCACTGTGTGATTTTTATTTTGACCACCACAGCCATCTGAAAAAATATGCAACTCCTGAACATCCTTCATGTTACTTTCAAAAAATTGATTTAAAAAAGAGCACACTTCATTCGGGCCGTTTCCAGTGGTCCCTTCATGGCAAACAGTAGTAAACAAAGTAATTGCACCGGCTGGTATATTTTTAATATAAAAATCTTCTGTCAGAAAAATAACGGACCGTTATGTGTACAAAGTAAAACAATTTTGTGGAGAAACAGCATAAGTCAATGGCTTATGTCGTTTCTCTTCGGAACAATGAAATAGTACACTCAGTTTTCGTACTCTGAGGGGTCTGACATGTGTAGTATCTCTTCAAAAGACGAATAACTATTCAAAAATGAGAAATTTGCAAAAAAAAAAAAATTGTGAAAAGCTGACTTATGTTGTTTCTGAAATAACCGATTCATATGCAAGTCCTTACGAAAGAAGTTCCGAATTCATATCGCGCACTGGAGAAGTCATATAAGCACGTCCTCTCTTCATAAAGCTTAGCTAGCAGACTACTGAAACTGATAAATATTTTTTTCGACACAGGTAGACTTGTATTTTCACATACGGCAAATGAAAAATAAAATATTGTTCGTGCTTATGGTATATATGTACACTTGTACAGTGGGAAGCAAAAATGAGTACATGTTTTAAGAAAATGAAACAAAAGGATAGAATTTTATGTTTTTTATAAACAATTGAAACAAATTATTTTTATTATGAAAGTTTAGTATATAATTGACAACTTAGGAAAAAAAACAAACATTGCTTAAAAAATAACAGTTAATAAAATGTTTATTAATGGAAACCCCCATGTACTCAAATTTGCACGTTTCAGAATTTTTTGTTTGAATCGCTTTTTTTAGTATTTAGTCCACAGCCCTTTATTTTGTATGACACTTCTTACTCTCCTGCGCATACCCTTGACTAAATTTTCGATATGAGCATGTAAAATATGTTGCCACTGCTCCTTAACTTGCTCCCATAAGTCATTCAAGTTTCTTGAAGGATTATCGTAAGATGCCAAGCGTCTTTTGAGAATTACCCACAAGTCCCGATCTGGTTTAAGTCTGGACTAGGTGCTGGCCACTTAATGGTTGGAAATAACTCCATTCCAAGCCAGCCCTGGACAATTCGTGCAGTGTGCTTGGGATCACAGTCTCGTTAGAAAATGATCTCCTCAGTGGAATAAGCGCATTCGTCTCCAAATTCTGGAAAGTTATTATGCAGAATAGACAAATATTGTTCCTTCTTCACTATTCCTTCCATTTTAATCAGCGGACCGACATTCCACGACGTAAAGCATCTGCATACCATCATGTTGCCACCTTCATGCTTCATGGTTTCTTTCACCTGTTCCTTTTGAAGAGTTCCATTCTGCCGATGCCAAAAATACTCTTTACCGTCTAATGGAAATCGATATATTTTAGTATAGTCCGACCAAACCATCCGTTTCCGATCTTCAGCACTCCAGTTTTTGTATTTTTTGCTGAATTTAAAACGTGCTTTAACATTTTTGGTAGGCAGTTCTGTTTTTTTCTTTTTAACAGCTGCTCCTTAACCAATCTTTTCGCCGCTGATTTCGGCATCTTGCAGTCTCTTATATGCATTGATCGCTCCATTAATCATGAGTCACCACTATTAAATATGAAACGAAACAGCAATTTTAATTATTAATTATAAACGTATATTTATTTATAAGGTACGATGTACGATATAATTTAAGATTAGAAAAAAAGTTTACTCTATGCTACGAAGGCTAATTTTAGACTGACGTTAATAGAGATAACGAAAGTGTACATATGTACAGGTAAGGAAAAAAATGAATAGCCGTGTTCCATGAAATGCGACATAACTAGACTTAGATGTTACAATCTCCCAGCTCGTTAAGTTTCTAGGGTGAGTATTTCAACGGTCCTCTTCGAATTCTTCCGGAACGTCGAGGTATGAATATCGGAGAACTTGGCTGAACGCTTGTTGTTGCTCTGGGCTGTTGTGCGATTGTGGCTGCGATTGGTGTAGAGGGCACTGGAACTGGGCTTGGTGAATCTTCGTAGAAACGTATTCGCCTCTCTGAACCCACGTCTGGCTTTGAATTTGGAATTGTTGGAGTATATGCTTTGAGTTGGTCGATGTGTCTTTTATGTCGAGCTCCATTGTGTTCGACTTCATAGTGGACGTTTCCAAGTTGAGTTACTATTTTTCCTGGTAACCAAGGAGAAGTCGAAGAGCTGTATGAGCGAAACATTACATGTTGATTTGGCTCCAGTATTCTGGGTTCTCGAAGAATTTTAGGTTCCTGCTTGGCTAAGACTTTCAATTTTAATTCCGGTCTTAAACAGTCTAAACGCGTTCTTATTACTCGTCCCAAAAAGAGTAATGATGGAGGTTGTCCAGTTGTCTGATGAGGTGCTTTATGGTATTGAATTAAGAATTTGTTTATGCATTGTTGAAGGTTAGTCGCGTTTGCTCCAGATAAAAGAAGAGATCTTTTGACGGTTTGTACGTACCGCTCAGCCTGTCCGTTGCTCGATGGATGATAAGGTGCGGTTCGCTTGTGAAAACGGACACCTTGTATTTTCAAAAACTGTTGAAACATCTCCGAACAAAACTGGGGCCCGTTATCAGAAACAACAGTAGTAGGGACACCAAACGTTGAGAAGACTTCTTCTAATATTTTGCATGTGGCTTCGGCTGTTGTAGATGTAGTGATTTTCACTTGAGTCCATTTGGAATAGGAGTCGACTATGATAAGCAAGTATTTACCTTGTACTGGTCCAGCATAGTCGATATGCACTCTCTCCCATGAAGTGGATGGATACTCCCAGTGATTACTGTTGTATTTCGGTGGCAATTTGGAATGTTTAAGGCAATCTGGACATGATTTTTCTAGTTTCTCTATGTCTTGATCTATAGAAGGCCAGTAAATTAACGATCTAGCAATACCTTTCATTTTCGTAATCCCAATGTGGGCAGTATGAAGCTCTTCAAGGAGTACTTGACGGAATTTCTTTGGAATAACTATCCTGTGTCCAAGTAGAAGGCATCCACAAGATTGAGTGTAATTTAGCTGGTTTCCAGTGCAACAAATTGATGATAGACTTCTTCCATCCTGGATAGTAGAAAGAATTGGAGATAGTTCAGCATCCTTCCTTGTCTCGGAAGCGATGTCATCGGCAGTGACTGGTATCTGACTTATTTGCTGTAGAACGAACTGATCGAAATCATCATTATCTGACGAGGAAATGAGATTGACAGCTTTCACAGTATTGGAATCGTTACGGGAAATGGCACGGGATAAATAATCAGCATTCGCATTTGCATTTGATGTTTTCAGTTGAATTTCGTAATTAAAGTTTGTAAGGTAGCTAGCGTAGTTAGAACATCTAGACAAAGTGAATTTGGGAAGCAATGCATTTGGTGCAAAAATATGTGAAACCGGTTTATTATCTGTGATAATTACAAACTTCCTTCCGTAAAGATATTGAAAGAATTTTTTGACTCCCCACACAATAGCGAGTGCCTCTCTGTCTATTTGTGGGTAGGCACGTTCGGTTGAATTCAATGACTTGCTAGCGTATGCGATTGGGCGCTCACCACCATCTGGCATTCGGTGTGATAGCACTGCACCCAACCCGACTGGACTAGCATCAACAGCAAGTAAAAGAGGCAAGTTTGGATTATACGAAATCAGAACTCTATCGGAAATAAGTTCTTCTTTTAGAAACTCGAAAGCTTTTTTTCCTTCGAAAGTCCAATTGAATTTAGGTTGCTTAAGCATTTCACGAAGTGGGGCGGAAACTGTTGACAAATTTGGTATAAACAAATGGTAATAAGTAATCTTACCCAAAAAAGTCTGAAGTTCTGCAGGTGTTGTAGGCTGAGGAGCGGTTCGAATTGCGGAAACATGTTTGTCCAATTTGTGAATTCCTGCACTGTCGATGCGATGTCCTAAGAAATCGACAGATTCCATAAGAAAAGCACATTTTGAGCGTCGAAGTTTGAGACCGAATTGATGCAATCTCACGAATGTAGCTTCCAAAGCTACTGGAAGTTCATCAGTATTTTCAGCGAAAACCAGGAAATCATCGAAAAAGTTGATAGTATTTTTTAGACCGTGTGTAATTTCTTCTGTTCTTCGATGCCAAACAGCTGGTATACTGGCAACACCATACTGTGCCCTTGTTGGTTGAATGAGTCCATGTGTAGGCGTATTTAAAGTCATTGCTTCCGAAAATTCTTCACTGCACGGCAAACTCATAAATGCATCTGTTACATCCAATCGACAAAAAACTTTTGCTCCGCGGACTTTGTTGAAAATGTCTTCTGCTTTGGATATCGGATATTCATCGACGATTAGCTGTGGGTTGAGTGTAGATTTGTAATCGCCAGTGATACGTATTTTGTCTTGTTTGACAACGACATGAGTCGGCGATGCCCAACGGGAATGCGTGACTTTCTTGTAAAATCCGGATTGAAGTTTTTTTTTCTATTTCTGAAGCATACGTATTAAGAAGGGAATACGGAATCGGTCGAGCTCTCGCGAAAACTGGCTGTACATCGGGCTTGAAGTGAACATCAACTGGGGGTCCCACCATGGTACCCGCAGTTTCACTGAATAAATCTTCGTATTTGATTAATATTTTTTGTAATGAAATGTTATTATCAGAAATCGTTGAAATAGTATTGTCGAGATTGTTTGAAATTAGTTGAATTTTGAAATATTTCTCTAAAGACATTAAATCTGAAAAATGAACTATCCATTCGCGACCAAATATGTTATCAGATGGAAAATCAGTGACGTAGAGTGTTAGTGTTTTAGAGCGTCCTTCAAACGTGACCTTGACTTGTGCGCATTGGCATTTAAATGTATTTTTTGTAAAGCTACGAAATGTTCTATCAGATGGAGTGAGCTGCTGCAATGGCAGTAAAGTTTTAAAAGTATCAATACTAACCATTGAACTTGCTCCAGCTGTATCCAGCTCCATCTTAAGCGGCTTATCGTTGATACGAACATCTACCATAACTGGTGGAATTCTCTCGCTGATTTTATTAATTGCATCCTCTTGCAGAAAATTAATTGAATTTCCATCTGAATTACTGTTGGTTGCATTGATGCTATTGCTCGCATTTATGTTGGTTTTATTTCTCGGCATTTTATTTTGATGGCATACGGCTGCAATATGACCTTTATTCTTACAAGTACGACATACTGCGTTTTTAAATCTACAGTCTTGGCGCCAATGATTTCCTCCACAACCGAAGCATTTGTATTTTGGTGGGGATTTTGCGCTCTGATTTTGTTTGGATCGCGATCGAGATCCAGATGATCTTTTAATGCGAGGACGGGAGTCATGAACAAACTGGTGAACTGAAACTGAGGAATTTGAAGTAGTACTCGCTTTAACGGAATTTGATGCATTTCTTGTTGCCTCTAGATCGGATGCCATTTTGACTGCATCGGCGAACGTTGCTGGTTTTTTTGCTATTATGACGTCACGAATATCGTCTCGAATAACTCCATGGATGAATTGGACAATTAAAGAGTAATCGAGGAAAGTGCTGAACTCACAATACCTTGCACCTGCTCTCAGACGTTCTTCAAAAGTTGTTATGGATTCGTCAACGTTTTGTAAGATTCCACGGAATTTAATTGCCTCACTGAATTTATTTTTTGTGGTTGTGAAATGTGCGCTGAGTTTTTGAGCAATTGCGTCGAAAGTCAGAGTACTTACATCAGTAGGATGACACAAATTCTTCAACGTGGAATTTAAAGTTGCTCCCATGTGCACTCGAAGTTGGGGTGCTTTATTTTCCTCTGGAATATTGCACAGACTAAGTTGCAACTTGAAGCGTTCTATGTACTCGTCGAACGATTCGGAATTTGCGTTGAATTCATTGAAAAAGAATTTAGAATTTTGGTTAATTGAATCACTAGTGGCATTTGCTTGAAGTGTGTATAAATCAGCTACAAGCCTCACTAGTTTCTCGATTTGTGCTTCGGCCATTTTGGAAAAGAGAATTAAATTGAATTTTGTAAGGTTAGAATTTTCTTTTTATTTTATGTGAATTATTTTTATTTTCTCGTCGCCATTTTATTAAATATGAAACGAAACAGCAATTTTAATTATTAATTATAAACGTATATTTATTTATAAGGTACGATGTACGATATAATTTAAGATTAGAAAAAAAGTTTACTCTATGCTACGAAGGCTAATTTTAGACTGACGTTAATAGAGATAACGAAAGTGTACATATGTACAGGTAAGGAAAAAAATGAATGGCCGTGTTCCATGAAATGCGACATAACTAGACTTAGATGTTACAACCACCAGTAAGCATTTTCTGTATGCCTGGGCGATTGCTGGTACAAAGCACATTTAACTTTTTTTTATCAAAAGGACACTGCGTTGGCAGATTTTCATTCTCTCAGCACTTTTTCTTGAAGATAGTCTTACTTCAAGTTGAGAAACTATGCCTTTTTCCGCTTCAAGTAAAATTTTTTTCATTTTTATTTATCTTTTCTGTAAAACAGTGAAGTTTGTAGATTATATACTTAACTTTCATAGTAAAAATAATTTGTTTCATTTGTTTATAAAAAACCATAAAATTCTATCCTTTTGTTTCATTTTCTTAAAACATGTACTCATTTTTGCTCCCCACTGTATATACGATCTCTAATCATTATAATGCAATTTGTATGCACATACGTAAAATCAATACTTAACGAGCATTTGATTTCCGATGATTTATGTTGCAAGACAATAAGACGTACGACAAAACAATTCTCAAACAATTTTTTTCGTAAATTGCATGAAAAATTTGACGTAACGGGTGATTTTTTAAGAGCTTGAGAACTTTTTTTAAAAAAAAAACGCATAAAATTTGCAAAATCTCATCGATTCTTTATTTGAAACGTTAGATTGGTCCATGACATTTACTTTTTGAAGATAATTTCATTTAAATGTTGACCGCGGCTGCGTCTTAGGTGGTCCATTCGGAAAGTCCAATTTTGGGTAACTTTTTCGAGCATTTCGGCCGGAATAGCCCGAATTTTTTCGGAAATGTTGTCTTCCAAAGCTGGAATAGTTGCTGGCTTATTTGTGTAGACTTTAGACTTGACGTAGCCCCACAAAAAATAGTCTAAAGGCGTCAAATCGCATGATCTTGGTGGCCAACTTACCGGTCCATTCCTTGAGATGAATTGTTCTCCGAAGTTTTCCCTCAAAATGGCCATAGAATCGCGAGCTGTGTGGCATGTAGCGCCATCTTGTTGAAACCACATGTCAACCAAGTTCAGTTCTTCCATTTTTGGCAACAAAAAGTTTGTTAGCATTGAACGATAGCGATCGCCATTCACCGTAACGTTGCGTCCAACAGCATCTTTGAAAAAATACGGTCCAATGATTCCACCAGCGTACAAACCACACCAAACAGTGCATTTTTCGGGATGCATGGGCAGTTCTTGAACGGCTTCTGGTTGCTCTTCACTCCAAATGCGGCAATTTTGCTTATTTACGTAGCCATTCAACCAGAAATGAGCCTCATCGCTGAACAAAATTTGTCGATAAAAAAGCGGATTTTCTGCCAACTTTTCTAGGGCCCATTCACTGAAAATTCGACGTTGTGGCAGATCGTTCGGCTTCAGTTCTTGCACGAGCTGTATTTTATACGGTTCTACACCAAGATCTTTGCGTAAAATCTTCCATGTGGTCGAATAACACAAACCCAATTGCTGCGAACGGCGACGAATCGACATTTCACGGTCTTCAGCAACACTCTCAGAAACAGACGCAATATTCTCTTCTGTACGCACTGTACGCATTCGTGTGGTTGGTTTAATGTCCAATAAAGTAAACTGAGTGCGAAACTTGGTCACAATCGCATTAATTGTTTGCTCACTTGGTCGATTATGTAGACCATAAATCGGACGTAAAGCGCGAAACACATTTCGAACCGAACACTGATTTTGGTAATAAAATTCAATGATTTGCAAGCGTTGCTCGTTAGTAAGTCTATTCATGATGAAATGTCAAAGCATACTGAGCATCTTTCTCTTTGACACCATGTCTGAAATCCCGCGTGATCTGTCAAATACTAATGCATGAAAATCCTAACCTCAAAAAAATCACCCGTTAAATGCCAAAATTTGGTGTTTACGTTGAAACAATACGTGAACTTTTAGATTTTAATGGATATACGTCAAAACCATTCTGAATATCTCAGCAATGAAAAGAGATAGAAAAAAATGGATAACAGATTTAAAAACAGCGCCCCCGAAAACATAAGACTGCATACCCAGTTAAAAAAATGCAATTTGGCGTATACGGCACTTCAATACTACGGCGAAGAAATAGTAAGCCAATAGAATCTAAGATACATTTAGGTAAGTCATTATTGGAAAGAAGAAATAAGAACGGTCCCAAGTAGCTTCCTTGAGGTACTACTTAGTTCATGAAGGTTGAATACCGAATATTTAAAGTAGAATAATATTGAAACAGCAACAATGTAAAAGACAAATTTTATAATTCAATGATTACTGACTAAAATTTGATGGGCTTACTTGGCAAGTATTTTTTTATGCCCAATTCTAAAGGTTTTAAAAACTTGACCAGTGAACCTATCAAATTTTAGTCAGTAATCATTATATAATAAATAAAATAAATTTGTTGCAATGACATTTGCGTTATTTTGGAAAACAAGAAATATATTTTGCTTAAATTCTATTTTGATTTAATAATAATTATAAGTTCCGACGATCAGGACATACTCGTAATTCACGATATAAATATTTTAATGTACACAGTATAATTCTTTCTGAAATTGAAATTTATAAATAATTAATCAAATGGAAACAATCAAATACTAACAGCCATATTTATAAACTCATTATAGTGAGTACATAAGGCTATGCAACCCTTATAATGCCTCTAAACGCAAAATCGTTATTTATAACACCTATGTATGTGACGTTGAATAGAGGCTTTATAAGCTAAACGCGTTTGGAGGTTGAATAGTGCCTACATAAGGACATTTTAGTATTGATCTGTCACATTCACTTTGACATCACATTGAATTATAAAGATTATCAACAAAATAAAATGACTTTTACTTGATATTGAAACTAAAGCTTTATTGTTTTTATTTATTGAAACTAAAATGTTATACTAATATATTAAAAACAAATTGAATTGAAAATTGTTTAGAATTAAATAGATATATATACTTGTTGGTGATCTCTCTCCACGGATCCTTCTTCATCCGGTGTGTTAGTGTTGCAATTTGTAGTTTGCATTATTGAATAACGAACAACAATTTGATTTCCAGTATGTGCTAGAGATAATTACTTACATTTTTTGATGAATCAAAGTTAATTGTTCGAATTCTATTAGCTTTTGGTAGTTCTATTTTTGTTTATTAAATTCGATAGACAGACAGGACGTTTTCTTTTTTTTTTCTTTGACAAACAGCTGAGTGTTACGAAGGCTAAATGTAATAGATTCTTACTTTTTGGTACTTTATTTATTTGACACAAGCTCATTATAACTATTCAGGGTAGGCATATGTTTTATAAATATGAATTTGCATAGTGGATGAATAAGTCCTTATGCAGTGCATAACTATTCACGAATTCTAATAAATAAGGCTGTAAATTGTTTATTTGACTTGCTTACAATTTTATTGAACCCGCCCAAATTCAAAACAAATTCTTAATACTACGTTTTCACCAAAGGTAAATCCGGGATTTAAGTGGATTTACCATAAATCTCCTTTAAATCACGTAGATTTATACTACGTTTTCACCAAAGGTAAATCCGGGATTTAAGTGGATTTACCATAAATCTCCTTTAAATCTTGTAGATTTACCATACAAATATAAATCACCTCAAATGAAGATTTAAAATAAATCTTCTTGAAATCTTCTCGCAATCAGAAGATTTGCAAAACAAACAAACCTTATTTTGTAGAACGCACCTATGTACACCCACTTTCTTCATTGACAATCAACACAAAACAGAAATATCTGTTTTTTTCCTCTATAATGCATTTGCAATTTTTTTTTCTCTTGTCCAAATTGACAATTGAATGACAAGACAGAGTGAAAACGTCAAATAAATCTCAGTTTCTTTGGTGAAAACACTTCAAGATTTATTTTAAATCTCTAGAGGATTTACTCTTGGTGAAAACGTAGTATAACACAAGCACAGACTGAAAAGTATAATCGTTTTTTCCCTTTTTTTTTTTGCTTTTAACTATCAGAATGACAGTACAAACGTGGCGTTTAAACTTAGCTGCAAAGTTATAGAAGAGTTTCTTTGAAATTTAGATGACGAGATCCCAAGTAGGTCGCAAGACAAAACAATTTGATATGCTAATAGACAAAAATCGAAATAAAATAATTGAAAATTAAATAACAAAAAGGCACAAATAAAAAGTTGAATAGTAAACATGATTGCGAAATGAGAACAATCAAAAAATCTCAACCGTACTCGTGTGAAACTTATAAAAGATGGTTTTCCGAACTCTGTTCATTACAACCGCCCATGTTTTTTTTTTTTTTTTCTCGACAGTTGACAGTTGACGTCTCTATTTTCAGTGTATTTTTCAAATAAATTTTCACAAACATAAAATTTTCACCGATTGTTGTGAAAGTAAATAGAATTCATTTACGAAAAAAACCTAAATACTAGTCACAAACTAAATCTGCAAAATGGTTATTCCTAAAGAAACTCTTACCGATTTCAAAGAAATCTACGAGAAAGCCGTAAAACTTGTGAATGAAGAATCAAAAAATGATCCACCCACTGAGCCTTATCGGTCGCATTACACGGCCCGTGATCTGCTTATTGGACTGAAAGAAAGCCTAGAAAAATACATCTCAACTGAAGAGCCAAATTCGGAAAATCAATTCACTTACAAGGTCATATTGGCCTTTGTTTACCGTGATCTTGGTCGAATTTATGTTTTCACTGAGGAGGGTCCGGTTGGTGAGAAACATTTGCAATCGTGTTTGGAAAACATCGAAGAACACCGCATGAAACCAGAAGCCATAATCTCATATGTTGGAGCATTGAACGAATTGGGAATAGTTCATTCGAATCGACAAGAGTCCAAGGAGGCTTACAGGGTGTTGAAGAAATCTGAAGATGCATACCATGAGTTTAAGGCTTCCGAACAGAATGCCATGACAATCACTGACATCTTCGGAACGAAAGAAGAAGTCGAAGAGGGCAAGGGACCAGCTGAACTGGAGAGTTTGTATACTCTATGTACTTTCTACATGGCACAGGTATTCTCTCATCTCGGAGAGCTGGAAAAATCAGCAGAGTACTGCCATCAGACCTTGCGGAGACAGCTGGCTTCCAAGACCTATGAGCACATCGATTTTGCTTTAAATGCCGCCACTCTGTCTCAATACTACTTGGGAGTGAGCATGTTTCGTGAAGCCAGGCATCATCTTGCGGCGGCGACGATGATTATGTCCCAACATGAGGCGAAGATATCCGGAGATGAGATGAACGAAGAACAAAAGGCAGCCGCAATGGAGAACTTCCAGCACAGATACGCTGACATAGCTCGCTGCTGGGCAAAATACGGTCTCGTTCTGTTGCTGTCATCCAAAGAACGTCTGTACAGTGACGATGAGGGCAAATTAACTACGGGTAAGATTAATTTTCTATATTTATATTCTTTTTAACTTGAAAAAGTTATAGAATAGTTAATGACCTATCATTTAGCGACTTCAGTTAATGACATCTATCGAAAATTGAGCAAACTAATCTAAAGTATTGTTCCTTTATGTCGTTGTCGTTGTCGTTGTACAAAAGCACTGACCATCACATGATGACTTCTTGATCATGTTATGTATTTTCAATTTTTACAATATATGTACAAAAAAATTGCTCGTTTCCAAAAAAATGCAAAGTAAACGAGTAGGAATGTAAAGAAATGCAAAAACCAATTCCTACCCAGGTATGTTTTGATTTTGATTGTTTTCTTTGATTATTCGTTACGGTAGTCTCAAAATAGCAATTTTATATTATACACTCAGTCACAAAAGTAAGTATACAACCAAGCTAATACGTAAATAGACGGAAAAATACCGTTAATATCAAATCCATATCTATTCTCTGCATATGGCACATGTTTCTTGTCATACACATTACTGCTGTTAAGCAAAATAACGGTACAATTTGTTTCTACTTCTTTGCTATCTCATTATTTGTAATCACAGGTAAAAAAAATAGGTTATAAAAGTTAGTATACAGACAGTTTTTCTTATGTGATGTTGCATCAATAAAAACTTTTGAGTCGATTTTTTTTTTAATTAAAAAGCTAAGGCAAACTACTAGACTAGCCTATTTCAGCTCAAATTATTCCTTTTAAAATTAGAAATGGCACCACGTGGAAAAGAGCTCTCCTTGGACTTACAAAGCTTAATAGTTAAGTACTCAAGTGAAGGAAAGTCGATTCGGAAAGTAGCTGTACTTGTTGATAGGAGCCCAGCAACCGTCCAAAAAATATTAGAAAAGCAAAAACAATGTGAAACAGTTACGAACATGGCTCGCAGTAGCCACCCGCGAACGTTCTCTGAACATGAGAAGCGACTAATAATTCGCAAAGTAAAGAAAAATGCGAAAATAAGCGCACCAAAACTGCAAGCCGAGATAGAAGAAGAGACAGGTAGGTCATGCTGTACCCAAACCATACGCCGCATCCTTCACGAAGTCGGGTATAAGGGCTGTGTTATTAAGAAAAAACCATTCATTAGCAAGGACAATCGCCAAAAGCGGATTGAATTTGCCAGAAGTCATATTCAGAACGATTTGGCTTTCTGAATACCGTTATATTTTCTGACGAGAGCAAATTCAACAACCATGGCTCTGATGGACGTGCAAAAGTGTGAAGAAAACCTAATACGGCGTTAGATCCTAACCACCTGACTGGAACTGTTAAACATGGTGGTGGTTCGGTTATGGTTTGGGGTGTTTGGCGGCATCTGGAGTGGGAAACCTGGTTTTTATTGAGAGTACGATAGATCGTTTTGGTTACCTCGACATCCTAAAAAATAATCTTCATTAAAGTGCACAAAAACTATGTTGTGAGGGGTCATTCATCTTTCAGCAATATAATGACCCCAGACATACCTCGCAAATCGTGAGAGAATGGCTGCTATATAATGTGCGAAGACAAGTCAAAACAACTCCTCAATCGCCGGATTTAAATGTTATTGAGCATTTATGGGATCATCTGGAGCGTCAAATCCACAAACATAAGATAAAATCAAAAGTAGAGATTAAAAGGATCCTTCAAGAGGAATGGAACAAAATAATCCTAAGTGTTATCCAAAAACTTGTTTCGTCGATGCCATCGAGAATAAATGCCGTAATTAAATCAAAAGATTACCCAACAAGTAACTAAATTCTAATATTAAGTTAAAAATGTTGTAATTTCTATTAGTGTATACTTACTTTTGTGATCAACATATTGAGAGAGTTTTAGTTTTAAGTTGATATCTAAGGCATTTTTAAAAAAAATGTTTTGATAATTGATTTTATGAAAAGAGAATAAAATTTTCTAAAAAATATACGCCAAATGTTTCATAACATATGCTTATTCAATTTTTTCCTCTCTGCTTAACATTTTGTTTCCTGCTGTATACTTACTTTTGTGACTGTGTGTATAATAAATTAGAACGCACGAACCTCAATGACTTATGGATTTGATTACGTGCCTTCTGCTGGTGTACAGTATTTCGGTACTGAGCTCTATCTATAGAGTGAGTTATATCTATAGACTTTACCTTACTACTTTTTCTTCCATTAAATCATGTTAAAATTTTCAGCAAAACGAAAATGAGGCAAAAGCATTTACAGGAAGATACAGCATAATGTCGTTTTCCATTGCAATGTTAAAAGTTCTGGTCTCAAAATCGGGGATACCCAAGTTCGAGTTTGTATTAAACCTAGTATATACAATTGGGCTTAAAAGTTATAACATATATAATGAAAATTTGAATTTGTTGTTTACGTATGAATTGGTTTAAAATTGGAAATATTAATATACGTATATGTATGTATATGTATATTATACTTGGCAATTCTAATTTAACAGTCGTTGGACTTTGTTGTCCTCCGGGATAATTTAATATTAAAATGATATTTGGTAACTCGTTGAACACCAGGCTCGTATATCTAAACCTTTTTGGTGAGCGTGTTGTCATGAGGAATGGAAGGAACCTACAACTTTGAGAAGCACTCTTCATTAAAAGAGGTACCTTTTTATCACATCACGGTCCGGCAATTCCGTCTGTATGTCTGTACCTCCAACTACAGCCTAAACTACTGAAGCTATTTTCTTCAAACTTGGTACTTAAGGGTCTTCGGTATTTCCCATGAAATTTTTTTGTTAAGCTCCCAAACTAACGATACCTGCCTTACCGCATTATGCAAAATCTTATTTGTCTCGAAAATGGCTATAACGATTTGATAAAAAAATTAAGTGGGCTATTGTGTGCACGGACTACATTTTGGTCAAACAAAATTAAGCGAAAAAATGTTATTAACGGTACCTGTCATAGAACGGTTTTTTTTATTTTCGACTTTCTCATTAATGGCTCTAACGATTTTAACAAAAAAAAAAGAGGCTGGGTGCGACCCACACTGATAACTTCCCATTTGTGGTCTTGAAAACTTTGAATTTAATTTTTTTCAGATAACCAAATTTTCAGCGAAACAAACTAGCTGTAAAATTCAAACAAACATTATTTTAAGATTGAAAAGCATTTTAATTATTTAAAGAGATTTGAAATTGAGATTGTTCTATATGTTAAGGGCCACGTTTTGGTCCGGGTTTCGCCAACCTATTATGCATGAAAAGGAAACTAGAGTACAAATAAAAATATTTATCAACTGAAATTTGTATTATCCGCCAAAAAAATTATGCTAAGCGACATTAATAAAGATATCATTGTCGTGAACAACAAAAAATTTTGTTAGATGTCACTTGGTTGGTTGGTTGGAGTGGCTGTCTAGTTGTTGTTGACTCACTTAGACCTCAAGGATCCGTTGTGATACCACTAAATAAGTTACTCATGGAATGAACTTAAACAAACCATTTCGTGCTTTTAATGAAGTTAGAGAGACATTTTGTGTCGATCGTTGCCAGTTCACTGGTATTATCGAAGAAGGGATTACCGAGGTAGTTATTCCTATTGGAGAGTGCTGGACATGTACATAGAAGGTGTTGGACTGTTTCCTCTTCCTCCTCGTCCCTGCAGCTTCTACAGAAGTCATTTGTGTGGACTCCTAGCCTCAAAGCATGTCTACCTATGAGGCAGAGCTTAGAGCTTATATTTTGTCTGCTCAGGGAGATCAAACCTTTTGACCGTTTTAGGTCTATGCTTGGCCATATTTGTTTGGTTGCTAGGCAGGTGGTACCCTGTGACCATCTAGTATTTGTTGATTCTAGAGCATATTGTTTGAGAAGATATTTGCATGTAGCAAGTGGTGTTCCTATGTTATGTTTTTGCCTAACAGTAGGCAGAAGTGTTCCGTTTTTGGCGGGCTCATCGGCTTTGCAATTTCCCGGAATGTCTCTGTGGCCCGGCACCCAAATGAGGTGAATATTAAACTGTTCTGTCATCTCATTCAGAGATGATCGACAATCGTGGACTATTTGAGAGTTTGTGGAGACAGACGCGAGAGATTTGAGAGCGGCTTGCCTGTCCGAGAAGATTCGTATATCCTTGCAAGATATAACGTTTTCTTTGAGCCAGGATAGTGCCTCTTTAATCGCCATTACTTCTGCCTGGAATACACTACATTGATTGGGAAGTCTATATGAAAGACTGAGATTCAGTTGTTTCGAATAGATACTCGTACCACTTCCAACGCCGTAATCGGTCTTTGAACCGTCTGTATAGAAGTGTACCGCATTATCTTCCAGGGGTCTCTCTTCTTCCCAAGAAGATCTTGAAGGGATGGAAACAAGGAAGCTGTTATCGTATACCATTTTTGGGGTGGTATAGTCTAAGCGTCACTTAGTTTAACCAAAATTGTCTCTTAGCACACTATGATTCAACTAGAACTTTCGTCGTTTTTTTCGTTTCCTGAACAATTTTAGAAATGTCGCTTAGTATACATTCTTACGGGAAGGTATCGATGTATAAAACAACATACTTTAGAAGGCACTATCGGTGTTCATTCCCAAGAAATTCGACTTGAAATACAATTTTAACTAGTTTTCACTAGAATTTTTAATAGTTTTTTTATTTAAAAAAAAAAACTATTAATTCAATATTTGTCAACATTTTACCAATTGTACAAAATTATACTATGTATAAAATAAACTAAATTAGAAGTCAATATCACTACTAGTTCTCGATAAATTTAAGTCGAAAAACAATTTTTACCAATTTTCAATAGAATTTTATATAGTTTTTTATTTTTTGTAAAAAAAACTGTAAACTGATTTTTTTTGAAATTTTCACCAGTTGTCAAACACATTATTTTTCGTAAAATAAAATTATTTTGAGTTTCAAATTGTTTTCCGTTCTTAGAATATCTGGGTTATGAAATTTTTTTTTCAGTTTTTTTTTATTTAAAATATAACGGTATGTTCATTTTTTTCAAAATTAACACCAAATCTATATGACCTTATAATGAGTACATTAAATTTTATTTGAAATTAATAGCATTATTTTTTCGTGAGATATTTGAAACTAACCAACATTTTTACTTTTTTTTAAAACCGTTATAGTGAAAAAACTACTCACTGAATTTTAATAAACGCCCTTTCAGCCTCTTTCGAAGTTATTATCTATTAAACAAAATTTATTTGAAGTCGATATCTTTACTCGTTCTTGAGATATCGACGACGAAAATTGGTACCAGAACGTACGGACGTACGAACGTACGCAAATTATTTCTTAAAATCTATATTACTAAATACTTCTAGAAATTGGCATCCCAAATTTTTTCTTGAAAAATTTTAAAGAAATTTGTTATTCTAAAAATTAATTTAATAATAAAAAGATTTTTAAATTTTGTTTGCATACATTCATACTTTTCTAAAAACCAATTTTATACACTTGCAAATTTTATACATTTGAACATTTTTATCTCATCAAATCCATGTTTTATATTTGTTTATACAAAATTTTTACATAAGAGCAATTATGTACATAACGTGCGATCCAGTCGTTCATTTTTTTTTTTTTTTTTTCATTTTTTATGTTTCCTTGAATTTATTAATTTTTAAAATTGGTTTTATCATTGGTTTATTTACATCTGAGTTATATCAAAAATGAAAAATTTGGTTTTATTTTTTTTAACTTATCTTCTCTTATTTATTAGTGAATGTGCTTCACTACTTGTTTTCTTTTTTTGCAAATTGTGAGTTTGGAATTTGACCAGTTTTTTGTTGATAATATTAATGTATTGGGGAAATAAAAATAATAGAGAACGATAACATTATATACTTGCAACAATAATTGAGAAAAGTTCTTCCGCTGCTCTGCTGTGAGGGAGTCGTAATAATGCACTTACAAAATCTCGTGTTAAAGGAAACAGTGAGAAATAAGTAAGAGAATTTTGTAAAATAATTATTAGAAACCATGTTTCCATTAAAAAGTGTTCGCCATTGCAAATCAAGATTTTTCAATATTTTTGTATCTATTAAATAAGGCATAAAGGAATTTATGGAAGTTGTGCTTTCTTTCCGACAAGTTCAAAGGATTAATACTTTGTATGGAGTTTAACATGTTGTCATCGAAATCAATGAGTTTGGAAATTTGCGCACATAAGGTCTTTTAATATTTTCGACAAATATCTTTAATTTTGATTGCTTCATTTATTTCAAAATTTGTTTTAAGAAAAAGTTCAGCTTTCGACCCAACATATACAGAATAGATATTTTTGAAATAACTGTCAGAAAAATTTGGATTAGTTAAAAACTCGTCAGGTAAGTACATTCAGTCAGAAGATTCAAAAGAATTCTCCAAAAACTAGTGTACCAAAGCAGGCCACCGTCCCAAAGGTAGTCAAAATTGTTAAAACGCGCGAAATACTACTTCGTATTCGGTTCCTGCGCTCATTTTAATGACACTCCTTATGTCAGCTCAAAAAAAAGGCCAATTTGCTTGCAGGTTGCAGGGCAGTTTGCTATTAATTCCACGCTGATAGAGTCATGATTCCTCCTGTAATTGAGAGCGTACATGATTTTTTGGAACAAATCTTCTTTCGCACTCGTACAGTGGTAAGAGTAATGAAAGATCTCGATATACACAAATCCGCTGGCCCAGATAGTATCCCAACCATTGATCTGAACAGGTGTTCTTCAACGCAGGGAAAAAGATTGCGTAAGCTTTTCCACCTTTCCTAATCTACCGGGTCTATTTCCGAGCGGATGGCAAACAGCAAATAGTCTGACCCTAAAAAAGGCGAATCATCTTCCCTTTCTAACTATCGCCCAATTGCACTTACATCCCTTCTTTCTAAGGTCATGGAAACGATGATAAATTATCAGCTCAAGATATATTCAAAACCTCGACTACAATTCCAAAATTTGGGTAGATGCTTCAATAGCTCACTTGAGCCTTTTGGATAGAATCCAAGAAAGAGCTCTTAAAATGATAGGTTATAGAACTTTAACAGAAACATTTGAATCTCTCAAGCGCCGCGGCAATATTTCTTGTCTTTATTATTTATTATTATTTTACAGTTATTTTAATAAAAATTGTTCTAGTGAAATAACCAGTTACATTTCTCTTCTAAGAGGGGTTGCGAATTTTTTAATTAAAAACACAGTACGTCATAAGTCTGTAGATGACTTGTGAATTAATAAAATTTAATTCATAAGTTAGTTAGTTATAATTAAAAAAAATATTTTTTAAGCTACTAAGTGACTTATGAATTAAAAAAATAAGTCATAAGCAAGTAAGTGACTTATGAATTAAAAAAAAATTAAGTCATGAGCAAGTTAATGACTTAAGAATTAAAAAAAAATTCAATTCACAACCTACTTAGTGACTTATGGATTAAAAAAAATTAATTCACTACCTACTAAGTGATTTATGAATTAAAAAAATTAATTCAAAAGCTAGTTGGTAGATTGGAAATTTTCAAACTTGTTTTGACTACATAATTATTTAATTATCAACGAAAGCTTTTGGAGAATTTTGTGTGTCATAAAATTATCATGCTAGCTGATAAATTTTTTAATTAATATTTTTTTAATCAGAATTCATACATTAGCTTATGAATTAATTTTTTTAAATTCATAAGTCACTTAGTAGGTTATGAATTAATTTTTTTTAATTCATAAGTCACTACTTGCTCATGACTTAAATTTTTTTTTAATTCATAAGTCAGTAACTAGCTGCTGAATTACATTTTTTTTTAAATTCATAACTCACCCACTAACTTCTGAATTAAAGCCAAGCTTAAGCTAAAAAGTGACTTAAGCTTTTGCAACCCTGCTTCTTAAGCAATTCAAATCAGTTCACTGTTGAGCCCAACTTAAAATTAAATTCAAAGATTCCTTCTTTAGCCACGTTACACGAATGTGGAATGCTTTACCTGACTCAATATTTTCCTCCCATTACGGTATTCATATATTCAAAACCAATATGCATCGGTATTTCGTATTGAATCCTCTCTAGCTTTCCTAAACGCTCGCACTATGCTCAAACATTTTAATCCTAAATCAAACAACTAATCCAAAATTTCAATTTTTTCTCATTTTAGATGTTAAAAAGCTTCAAATGAGCCCTGACAAGTATAAATTTCCAGGTCTTGACTTGAGTGCCTACGAAAAATGCATCTCAGCTGACTACTGTTTGACATTTGAGGATGCTAAAGTCATCTACCATTTCGTTATCAAATGGCTTGACTTGGCCAAGGAATACTATACTGCTGACAAAGAAGCCACAGAGTACGCAAAAATAATAACGGACTACGCTGAGTTGTACCAACATATGGCTTTCTTCGAAGAGGATCCAACTAATCAGTCCCGCATGCACAAGCGACGAGCAACGTACTTTGAAGATTTACTTAATCTTCTCAATCCTACATTCTATTTATCTATTTGCCGAGAGTGTTGGTATGGAGCCGGCATGGCCTACTCAGCAATGCTTGATATAAAGTTAGACATGATTAAGGCTCACAGCACTCCATCTCCTCAAGAAATTCACAAAATCAATCAAATTTGTTTGAAAGCCATTAAGAATTTTGAATCTTTTGAACATTCACATATGAATAAGGAAAAAACCGAACTTTTGCCAAATCTATCAGCTGATGAAGCTCTTGCTGTAATTTATGCCTACTTCTATATCGGACGATTATACTACAAACTAATCAATCCAGATCGAGCTCAAATGTTAATTAACATTAGAAATAGTTTGAAATACTATCAAATGTTTATTGCTGAATGCGAAAATCGAGAGGAAGCTGCAAAAGCTCTGAAAGCTGAAATCGGTGTTTGTAAAGAAATGGTTAATCTATTGCCTTTGAAGATAAACAGTTTATGCAAGGAACTTAATGTACCAGTATAAGATGTATAAAAATAAGTTACTTTGTTTACGTTTACGTGTTTTGACCAAAAATTGCATTTGAATTATTAAAAGTATTCCCAATGACCTATTTATTAATAAAAAAAAACACTTTAAAATAAACGATATTATTTTAAAAATTACACCGTTACTTTACTACTCAAGCTTGTTGTATTTCTAATCAAAGTATGGCTGAGTCGAAAACCACAAATGTTCAATGAGACTTATAAATTTACGAACCTATTATTAAAAAACCACTATCCGCTCCTTAACAGATTAATAGAACACTAGAACAACCGACGGCGACCGGATAACTTGCAACTCTTCAAATTCCGTTTTCAAGGAACGAATAACTTACTTAGGCACACACAATAAAACCGTTTACTACTGAATCAAAGCTTCCATTTCATGAATCAATGCGCTTGGTGTGACACAAGTATAAGAATTTCTTTGTTCTAGTTATATAGAAACAGTATCTATATGAAGGATTTTATATTTCCTGGAAAAAAGAAGAAGTTCTAATTTCTCATTTGATATGGCAAGTTCAGTTATCTTTGGTCTCAAAAAAAAAGAAATAAACGTGTTTGGGAAAAAATGAAAAATGCATGTATCAAGTTTAAAACAAATCGGCGGTTTCGGATGTAGTCGAACAGACATACATAATTACGAAACCCACTTTTTCGTCTTTCCAATTATTGTAATGTCAAGTCTGATAAAAATCTTGAGTTCGTTTACATAACTTGGCATTTAGTACCTATTAATCGCAGGTAAGAATCATGTGCATTTATCTATTATTTGAATTTTGTGTGGTTTTTGAGTTTACCCACCGCTTAAGGTTTAAGAGTTTTAAATTCTAAGAAGTGGTCGATCTCGATACTATTGATATGAATTTTTTTTTCAACTGAGTGGATAAATTGGTTTTGTTCTTCGTGTACAAATGAAAAACAAAATTTCAAAAGCCTGTTTTTAAGATATCGAATTTTCAAATAAAAAATATTTTGAATTTTTTTTTTTCAAAAACCCAAGCACTATAGAACTATAGATACTTTATGGCAAGTTATGCATTCGTAAAAAAAATTTAACTCAAATTTTTGAGCAAAGTTGACATTTCGATGATAGAAAACACAAAATAAATTGGTTTCTGTAATTCTATCTGTCTGTCTATCTGTTCGACTACAGCATAAGCGGCTCAACCGATTTTCTTTAAAATTGATAGATAGCATTTTCTTCTTTTTTTAAGACAAAAAATTAAAATACCGGTAATTTTATCTAAAAATAACGGTACCCATTGTACAAATGTTAAAAATTGGTTTTTGAAAATCGTATTTTTCTCAAAAACGGCACCTAGAATTTTCATTCATTTTTTTTCTTACATTTGATTTTTACAATCTATTATTCAATGAAAAAAATACCATTATTCAGTTTAAAACATCTACATTATGTAGTTGTTTACGAGGCAAAAATTTAAAATCTAAAAATGAAGACTGCTCCTATGAAATCACTTGATTCGAAAAATTTATAAAGTAATCCATGATCAGTTGCAAAGCTTAAAAGGAATATTAAGACCTCCCACAATCAATCGACAACCTCTTAAAAAAAAGTTATAAAAAAATTACCCCGACCATTGCACGGTCCATTGAACTGCAATTCCGAAGGTATGGCGATGGATTCCTAGCCGCAGCCACCTTAAAATAAAAATGTTTTTTTAGGGGTACTGCCTCTTGCAAGTGGCAATACTGCCAAGAGTATGGCTGAGTTCGTATTTGTAAAACTTCCGCAGTCCTGCAAAAATTGCGTTCATAATTATTGTAAACAAACAGCATCATCTCTGCATGAGCATGGCAACATTTGTATTCACAAAAGTAAACTTACAGTCAAAATGCGTCAATTTACAATTACAATTTATTACAGTCAATTTGGCATGTTTTTTATGTTGCTGAATTTGCAGGAAAATGGCAGAGGAACAAATGTGAGTAACTTTTTTTGTGAAATTAATTTATAATCCTAAGAATATTGATTTTTTTCATCTTTAATAAGAAATTAATAACTATCCACTCACAGGATCGAATACGAGGCCAAAATCTGGTTTTCCAAGAAATTAAAACTATTTTACCCACGTATTCTTATGATAGGAAGGATATTATAAGAAAGTTAAAAAAATTAAAAGCTTCCTATCATAGGATTTAAAAAAAGAAATAAACTAAAAGGTACTCGTAGAAAGGCTTCTTCATGGAATTACTTCCATCAGTTCGATGAAGTTTGAAGATCTCGACAAAATGTTGAACTTCCTCCAGTGCTAATGGCTGAGGTATTTGATCGTTTTGAGGAAATTCTTATTTTTTGGAATATGTTTAAGCATTATTCTGCAGGTTCTCTTATTCAAAAATATTTTCCTTCGTCTTCGGTTTTTTAATTTTCTATTTTTTTACTAATTTTTGTCCCATATTTTCAAAATTGGTTCCTTCCGAAAGACTTAGGACAATGAGCTTTAAAATTATGTTTTTACCAGCCATTTTTAAAATAACATTAGAAAACCAAATAAAAGTTCCTGAAAAATAATTAATATTTATTGTATATATGTACCAATGTACCTACATACATACATATCTGACTTTTTCTATGTTTACTATTTTAGCAATTATGAACTCATTTTAAATAAAGTATGATGACTGCACACATTCTGTTGTAATTGGGTTCATAAATGCATTTGAAGCCCGTTTTAGGCAGGGAGGGGCAACAAACATTGCAATTCCGAACTCAGCCTATGTTTTCTCATGAAAAAATGTTTCTCATATAATCCTTTTAAAATAAACAAAATTCATTCGAAATGTCAAAATTAGTACGATTAATTTCATGAACGACGGACAGTGGGCAAAAATCGTTAGTTTAGTGGTCACAAAAAAAGTTGTTTTTCTCCCTGTTAATACGGGAGGACAAATTTTTCAAAACATTGATTTAAATTGGATACAAAATACTTTTCAAACAGAAAATATTTAATTACAGCTTTATTTTCTAAAAAAAAAAAAAACAAATTAAAATAATTTACTCGTAACAAACAACTTTTTAAAAATATTGTTTTTTTTTTCAATTAAAAAAATGAAAAAAAAAATACTATTTGAGTTCTAGTATGTTTTTGTTTTATACTAAGTAAAAGAAGTAAATAAAAACAGTTAATTAATTGGTTATTCAAAAATGTCTTGAATTTCAATTTTTGTTGAAATTTTCTCAGTGACGATATAAAGGGGTCTGGTGATACCAACATCATTCAATTTTTGTCCATTTTTTTTTTTTTTTTTTTTTATAATCTACTCACGCTCAAGGGATTATGATTACCATTTAAATGTTTCAACACAGCGTGGGCGTGAAGTTACGGAAGAGAAAGAAGGATAGAAAAGATGTGTGGCACGATGTTCTGAGACTGAAGGTGGTTGTCTCAGATTTTTTATCTCCAGGGATGGCGGCTGAACTAAAGCGGAAAATTGCCGTGACTTATTTCTATGTCCCTTATAATTCGCATTATTTTATTCGTTTTTTCATCCTTGTTGGGCATACTAGTTTAACTCAATCACATGTTGTTAGTGTTATGCCTGAACAACATGTAATGAGCAAACCAGCAACCCATTGATGACAATTTATAGAAGGTTTTAATGGAATTAAAGACGACATAGACGACGGCAGGGATCGAACTGCTATTAATTAAATTTAAAATGTTTCTTAATCTCACTACTATTTCAACTTTAATATTTATTATTTCCGCAAATATTTCAAAATTCTCAATCATTTGTTCATCCGCTAGGTTTTTTAACCAAAAAGAATTTTCCAGCCATTTGTATGAACACAATCTATGTATATTTCTTCATTTGTTTGAATATCCCATCTAAACTTGTATTAAAAGAACTTTCTTGAAGATCTAACTTACTGGTTACTATTTGTTTGAAATCCTTGGGCTTGCACTTTGGGTCTTCACAAAAACACTCAAAAAGAAATTTATAGTTCCAATTAATGAGAACAACATAAATAGAGCATACGGTTTTTTTGTTGGGCGCAAAAAAATAGTGGAAGCAAATTTATTAACCGCACTAAATAAAAACAACATGGTATATCTACTCAATGTAAAATTTTGCATACAGAAGAATCACTATGTAAAGTTTTTTTCACTCTAACTCGTAAATGCGGATACATGCGGATATGAATCCGAGTTTGGATAGAGCACATATTCAATTTTCAATTCGCAAATAAATTAAAGTTGTGAAAAGTTGTGAATTTTTGTATCGCCTTTATAAAGTGGATAAATTGGGTAAAATTAAGATGGGTGTTTCATAATCAAACGGTACTAATCTACTTAAAGTTTCTTTTTTTATTTTTTTTTTTGCGTATTATAACATAATATGTAAATATGTGAAATAATTAGCTATAATGAATTCGATTACATTGCAAAAGGATTTTTAAGAAAATCGGGAAATAAAAATTATACCAAAAAATGTTTCATACATCGATTTATAAGTTTTTCTCACTTTGAATTTATTTTTCTCTTAACCTCAGCATATTTAGATAAAAAAAAATCATATATTTTGCGTACAAATATTTCTTTACTAAATTAAAATTTAAAACGATTCCTGCCCAATGTGCGACGCAGTGCATATCCGACGAAAAGTTATCCTAGGAAACACCTCCTGCCTCGGCTTTTTGAATGAAATGGGTATAATAAATTTCTGATGAATAACATCCACTATGATTCCCTTATACCTACTGTGCCAGTCTTGCTTTACGACATCTAATGTTTGACGATAAGCTGAAAGTTGAGTTGAGCAGTTTAAAAATGTTTCTTTTTTAGTTAACTTTTCATTTAACCACTAATCACAGTTTTTCGCGATGCTTCTTTTTTAATTTTTGCGCATTAGTTAGTCTTACTTTGTAATAGTGAACATTTGGCATTTTAAATTCATAAATATAAACTTAATGAAAGACCGTTTTATAAAAGAACACATTTATTTATTTAAAGAAAAACGTTCCTTCAGCTTCAGCTTTCTATTTAATAATAATTACAAAATAATTTTCTAATTGATTAATTTATATTTCTTATAACTAGACTACTAGATTAATAGTCTAGTACATAGTTTTACAAAGTTGTTTTGCTTTGCGATTTATCTATTTTTTTTTGCGTTTATTGAATTCATTCTACGTTTCTAACTTACATAAACGAGATTTTGGGATAGTTACTGATTTGCTAAGTTCCAAGTTTTACAAGAAGTTTCATTAAAAACACAAACAATAAATTTTCAATTGAACATTTTTATTAAAGCCTTCACCTAAGAAACGACTCTTTTCTTTCTCCGTAAATCTTTGCACATCTTCTGTTTTGGTTTAACTAAACGCACTTCTTCTCCTTTCCGAACAAGAAGTTCTTTCAGAAGATCTTCGGCATATGTCCGTATTATTTTCACAGTGACTGCGCTAAGCATATGCTCTTTAGCATACGTTGACATTTGTTCCACTAACATTTCGACATTTAAGCAATTGGGAATAATAACCGACTCCCTGGCAAGTAATTTTGAAAGAACTCTAACCGTATCATGACTTCGAAAATCATCCATTGGTAGTTCTTCAATTAGAATTTGGCTTAACTCCAAAATAATTCGTTGAGTCCTATTGGAACATTTTATTTTTCCATATGATTTTAAAACTTTCTCAACTGATTCGCTAATCATTGCTGTTGGATTAACTTCAACAGGATCTAGCTCAAACACCGCAACTATATCTTTGAAAAGACTGCGGATATCGTCAAGTGATGCATGTAAGAGGTATTTTTTGGGGATGATTCTCTGCAAATTTTCAATTATCACTCCAATGATGTTGTCAGCTAACTCACATGTAAAGTTTCTCCCTATGTTATTTAAGCATCTTGCAACTTTTGGGACGTATTTTCGCATGTAAGGTTCTGATATATGCTTTGATAAATGTCGGAAAAAGAAACGTTGAACAAGTTTCATAATCTTTTCCGAAGCGTAGGCTTCAAAATCAAAAGCTGGTGGTGGTGTTGGTGGTCCAGCCATGGATACAGCTGACTGAAAATTAGTTTAAAATGAGTAAATGAACGACTAGAAATATTTAAAGCTTACAGCTGACTTTTCGGATTGAGAAACCTTTGTGATTGATGGCGTTTTTCTCCGAAGTTGATCACGTTCAATTAGAATTTGAAGAAGTATCTTGAGCTTGTCGGTGTAAACATCAATTGGGCTTTGCAACTCCTCTTTGAGTTCACATAATTCAGTCTAAAAAATAATTCAATTTAAATCTGATCATAACTTCTCTCAGTCAAAACCTTTTTTGTTTTGAGTAGATCTTGAAGATATTGATCATATTTTTCAGAGTCCTTCTCATTGTGTAGAGTAACCAACCCAAAACCCTCAATGCTCTGTATAACTTCAGTCTCTACCGCATGAAGTTTTTCATTTTTTTGATGCTATAAAACATATTTTGTAAATAAATGAGTTTTTCTTTTTAAATGTTGGTAGTTGGTTCTTACTCTAAAAACTAGTAAATTTGAGTGCTCCATTCTGCAAAGCTCATCAGCAGCGGGCACCTGTCGGTTTAATTCTTCTATTTCCTTTCTTTTCATTTCGATTGACTTGCATCCATCATATATTTGCTGCTCCAGAGATAGTCGCTCTGTTCGTAGCTCAAAAGAAAGATCGTAAAGTTTTCGATCGCACCCATTTGGACAATGTGATGCATCTAATCGAATGGCTGCCATGTTGCCTGAATCACCACTTCCAGCATCATCATCATCTGTGGATGAATCTTCAGTTGAAGATTCAGTTTCTTTTGGGGAAATAAACAAAAGTTAATGAATTTCATAATAATTACATACAAAATATTTTTTAAATATTTCTTGTCCTTAATTTCTTTCAAATGTGATGGAAATGATTAGCTATAACTATTTTATATTATATAATTATGTATATAATTAAATGGGTAACGGTGGCGTATGTGGAATATTATTTTCTTTGAAAAATCCTCATGTAGATATAACCAATAACATTTTTTTTCCTGAATTAAATATTGTTCAAAGCTTTGCATTTTGCTCATCAATTTAAAGTTTTATTATCTGCAGGTAAACCTGCTTAGAATATATTTGTGCGCTTTCGGCACTGGGAACACTATCGTACCCTGAACTGGTCATGTGGTTATTTATTTGACACTTCTTACGCCCTAGTTCACTTGAAATGTATACCAGATTTGGTTAGGGCGCGTACCATGAATGCACTTTCATATGCCCACAGAAAGAGAAAAAAGAGCTGGAAATTTCAAATCATTCTGTTAGCATACAGTTTATCTTCAAAATCATGTGTCATTTTTAAATATATCCCAGGGTGTTTTTTTTTATAAGTTTGTTTACATGTAGGCACATTCATAAATCCAATGCCAAGTATAAGTTTTACCATGAAACTGTGAAATTATTTGAATTCTAGTGGTCACATGAAGATTTTGATTCTGAAACAAATAGTAATCAAGCAACTTAAAATTTACATCATACAAAAATTTTAAACGAATAGTGTTCAAAGTTTATTCAAAACTCCAATAACTTTTGGCAATATAAATAATGACGTTCCTAAGTACGCACAAGGGCACGAATCGTGGAACAAACCTAATATCATCGCTTTAACCATATCGCACCCTTAACCACATAATTGTATGTTCATATTTTCCCTTTTTGCCATACGCTTTGGATAGGTTATAGTCATGTTCTTAATAAATAAGTTCTTCGGACATGTTTTCTTTCACTAAAACTTGTTGAAATTCTAGACATCATTTTCCTATTAGAAGAGCTCTACATGTAACTAGTGGCTTACCTGCGGCTTTATTGTTTTTAATTTTAATGACAAATATCCAAAAAAAAAAATACTATCCAACGTACTTTGTGAGCATGTAAGGATGTTCTTCCGCGTTCTGGCTTAGCAAATAGGCCATATACCAAAGGCAAATTCTGGAAAGTACAATAAACTCGAGTCAAGTCGAAACCCACCACATTCATCATTCAATTCTTCACCGTTTATAGCAGGAACTTCTATGTTGTTAAGGTGTTCCATGGAAATTGGGGTAAACATTGGGGCCTATCGTGAATAAAATTTCCCTGGGAATTGTTCCCAACTTTCAAAATTATCATCTCGAATAATGTCGAACGTTCCCCTTGGAATTTATTGATATTGGGAACTAAGTTTCATAGTGACTTTGGCTTTCATGTAAAAAGGCCAGTCGCCAGCTTACAATAAACAGTGCATAAGTATTGACCTTTCCAATTTTCGAAGATGGTTAAAATTCCGAGGGAAATTTTGTTCACGATAGCCCCCATTTACTCCACAAACGAATATTTGTAGAGATCCGATGAAGAATAGCGCTTTGAAGATGGAAGCTCCGGTGTATATACTAACCCAGATAAATAATTATTTTCATGCAAAGGTTGATAGCCCAAAGCTTTATAAGACACATTTTCTATCATTTTAGAAAAGATTTCTGCACCGACCGATCATTCCACCTCTAAACCATCAGCAAAAATAGATTTCTTGAAATCTCCCACCATAGCGATAACTTTATCTCGTAATTGGTTCTAAACAGATGAAGATTTAACTTCAAAATCTTTACTGAAGTTTGGAGAAGGATTACGGTGTATTCAGCAGGTTTCGAAAACATGTTCTCGGACAGTAAATTCGGGATATTGACGTGAGCATTATCATTCCGTTTACCGCAAATCAAACATTTTTTTTCAACACTTAACATACTATTACATTATACATACACAGCCTTATTTATTATTTTTCACTAATACTGGGTTCAACCTCGGAATAGTTAAACCGAGCGAAAGCACATACTTCGGGTTTACGCCACGTCAAAGAAATCCTTATTTAAAATTATTTTCTTAGCCGCTTTAGCTACGCCTTCCTTATGTCAAATATACTGGGAAAAAAAGTGACAAATCTAAAACTGGTTATTATACACCTAAATCAAACCCCAGCTGATTTCCATTATTATTCATTTTATTATTGTATGCATATTGGAAATTAGATACATTTAAAATTGGATTGTATAAAGTTCAAATCCAATAAATGAATGTACCAACCAAACCACATTGCGTTCCCCATACCGTACAACTGTTAGAGCGTTTGGAAAATATAAATAATTTATGCAAAATATCTATCCTTTTTGTCTTAGTAAGAAACGAAAAAAAATTGCTTACACTCCTTTTTGTAAATTTCACAAGATGTCATCTCAAAATGACATTTAGATACTAAAACGGACTTAAACCTGCTATGAACCAGTTTTAACTTATTCCACCGCTATTCCTTCTGCATTTTCATTATAAATAAGGTTTTCAAGATTAGAGCCGTTGTAAAGTCGAAGTAACTTTACTCCGTCGCTAAAACGAGTTAGTAAATAAGGCTGACAATGTACAGGTTTTGTCAAAACTGGCTTCCAAATTTAAAGTGATAATAACTTTTATAGATTTAATTTTAGAATCAAAAAGTATGATTTAAGGGGATTTGTTTGGTCTAAGTCAAGTCAGCCTCCATCACGCGTTTGTTATCGAGGTCTTCTTTAGATAAGATCAACGTTGTGAAAAACGTCGGTTGCTCAATATAGCTTTACTCGGTTCTTTATTTACTATACTAAAATAAGCTATAGCTAAAGGATATTTTTGGTAACTTCGAATATGCCTTCGTTATATAACGCTCTATAAATTCCTATATCCTCAAGATGCTCAAGCTTGCAACATGAGGATTAGATTTTAAACCAAAATAAATAAATAAGAGGCGAACGGATCGCAGAGAACCTGAACGTAGTAACTTAAGCTACGAGCAGACGGCACATAAAAGCCGCAAATGTTTGCGGTTCTAACGTCATTTTTACGTCATCATTTGCGACTATTGACGCTTATAATCTGAACACTCTTTTGGGACATTCCAAAAATGTACGCAAATGGTTTGCAGATGATGTGCGACAGCGAGATCGCACATAAATGTGCGGTGTTTTTGCATATCGTCTGAACACCGTCGCACATTTTTTGTGACAGTTTGCGTGCATGTGAGAGCTGAGGCAGAGCATGTGTGCGACCGTCCCATTCTTTTGAGATGACATGAAAACAAGACCGCGCAAATGTGCATATTTCCAGTAGTGATTGTGAAGTTGTGATAACATAGGTGTTCAATTTCAAGAAAAAAAAAGAAGTTAAAAAGAACTGAGCGCATTGGCACAAATAGATATCGAGGAGCCTCGGCAAAGTTACATCCGCTGCATAAGAAAATCTGAGTCTGGTAGTCCAATAGTGCAGCAGAAGTGGACGACTGACGAAGTTATATCTCTGATTACTGCTGTGGAGAAGCGCCCTAGGCTTTTGGATGCAGGTTCGGCAGAATACAAACTTGGAAAGCTTGATTTTTGGCGCTACTGTTAAGGAAGCCAAGTCCAAGTGGGGCTGTTTACGGGTAACGTTCAAGGCAAAATTGGCAAAATTTCGCAATAAAAAGTCAGAGCAGGGCACAGAACCATCGTCCGTGGCATGGAAGTTTTTTATTCAAATGATGTTTTTGGAAGCGAATGGTGTTAAAAGATCCACTTCATCTGTTTTCAATTAATTTCAGCACTTTATTAAATAATTTACATATGTACGTTCGCCAACAATCACAAACAATGAGTAAAACACAATATTAAACTATCTACTAAACTATCGCATACCTGCATATGATTGCAAATGGGTGATGTGCGGATTTTTCTGCATATCGTGAGAACACCGCGCACATTGATCCCGAAATTTGCGCACTCATTTGCGTACACTTGATGTGCGAGTAAATGAACGCAAACAAATGTGGGGCTTTTGGGACAGATTCTGCACATCGTCTGAACACCCTTTTATGCGAGTTTGAGCAAATGATTTACGTATAGCATTTGCTCTGCTTCTTAAACTTTTTACGTGACGTCAGCACCGCAAACGTATGCGACTTTTTATATGCCGTCTGCTCTTAGCTTTACAACTCCCAACCGTTCATTATCAGCAGGAATGGAGGGAACCTTAAATTATTTTCTGCCAAGTCCGAACGGCTAAGATGAGAAGAAGTTTTTATAACCAGAGATACTCTTGGGACATTTGTCATTTCCTCGCAAAAGGCCGTAACCCTGAAAATCAAAACATTTTGTTTGGGTTATTAAATGGTAGCCCGGGGCGAAGCTAGGCCTCTGGAATAAGAGTACAATGCAATTACCATTTTTCCAAATAATACTACAAAACCAAAGTATATAATCCGACTTATTTATATTTATAAATATAAAATGCAGCAAACTCACCATCATCTGGATTTCGTTCTTTTTGCGGTCTAAATTTCTTCTCAAATATTCGTTTCAAAAACTTTACAAATTTATTTCCCTTGATTGCTTCATTAAACTCAATCTGTATCCGTTTTATATCATCTTTCATGACACTAAAGCTTTTATTCATTGCATCGACTTCACTTTTAAGTTTCTTGATTTTCGCACTTATTTCGTTACGGTCGTTTTTAGCGACTATGTCTCGTTCTACTAAGTTTTTCTCCGTAATTTCAGAATCTTGAAAAATTCTCAATTCTAAAATTGTAATTTCTTCTAGGTATTCTAGATACTTGATTTCAATTTCAAACCGCGCTCGATCGGATGAAGCCTTTTTAAGTTTATCATCGAACAAAATAATTTTTTCGTTAACTTTATCGATTATGTTTTCCGATTCTCTCGCCCATTCTTCGCTTGTTTCATCTTGCAAGATGATTTCTTCTTCATTCTCTTCATCTGTGTTTTCTTCAATTTCTTCGTTATTGATAAACTCGTTTTCTTCTTCTACAAGGCCTTCGTCCAATGTTATCTTCATTGGTTTTTCCCACAAAATGGAATCAAATGATCTCAAAGCTATAAAGGGTTCTTTAAAAACTTCTTCTGGGTATTCGTTATAAGGAACAATTTCACGCAATTGAAATAAGGATATTTTGTCTTCCTCCGTCAACATTTCTTCTTCAAGTTTTTGATAATTTTTATAAAGATTTGATTTCTGTTTCTTAAGGCAAATCACTTTGTTATTGAATTCCGACTTTAAATTATAAAGAATCTCTTTGATAATAGTTATTTCTAAATTCTTTACTTCGACATTATCTCGTATAGAATTTTTCAAAAATCCAATAGCTTTTTCTATTAATGAGGATTCTTCCTCCTCTTCGTTCTCCTCTTCTTCCTCTTCTTTCTCTAATATTTCACTCCAAATCAATGATTGTTCGTCTTCTCCGTATTCATCTCCACACACTTCAAGTATCTTTTCAATTTCTTCGTTCTTTATTTGTTTAAGAAAAGAGAAGAATTCCAAGATCCTTATGTAAAATCTGAGTAAAACCTTCTCAGGAAAGTCATAAATTGTAGAAGTCAAGGAGGCTTGGGATGATTTCGAACCAGGTAAAGTGGTTGCCGATTCTAAAGCAATCGAAGTTAACCTAAAAAAGATAAATTAGAAAGACCTGGACACATTTTAGAAGTATTGAGCTGACTTTGATTGCTCCTCCCCTATTTCTTCTTCTATTTCGTCGATATCTTCTTTTATGAAATCAGTTGCATTAAAGAGCTTTGGTAGTCGAAATACCCGAACAACAATGTTGTTTCTACAAAAATATCAAAGAGAAGCTAATACAAATTTAAGAGTTTACAATTTAATACTTAAATTTAAGATTATTTAAAGTTATGGCTCTGATAAACTACTTGTAACATCAAATGCTCACTTAAGCTTCAAAATCTTACCTAATTGCAAATACTTCAAAGGGAATATATTCAAGTTGGGAAAACATAAGATCGTATAGCTCCTGAGCATCATGACAGGCTCCCGTAACATCATGCGTCAATTTGTCCAATAAAGCATTTAATTTTTCTTGGAAGAACGATTTATTTTTTGTTGTTACCCAATCAACTTGTAACTGCATAACCTCAAAGCTAGAAAAAAGTCTTCTTCGTTCTTCTTCTTCAAACGCATGTAACTTCAATAGATTTTCCTGAATTTTCACTTCTTCCAAAGACAACTCATTTTTATCTTCAATATCTTTGAATACTTTTATAGGCACTTTAAATAAAGAAGGTTCCTGACATTCCCTCGCAACTGTTTTCCCATTCCATTGGTAATAAAATATATTTCCATCGTATCCAATCGAGAACAACCATTTACCATCATGACTTGTAAAGAGTCGAGGTATTACACCATTGAAGTTGTCATGCATGCTGATGACCCAGAAGTCTGATAGGTCACGAAAATCAGTTTGAACTACGTTAATTCGGATCTGACCCGTTTGCATTCCAAAAATTAAATATTTATCGCTGGTAGGACATGAGGGAGTTTTTTTTTGACAAAATAGAAGAAAGTGGGTAAATTAAAAAGAGATTCATTTGTAAATATGAATACTCACATGAGCAAATATGAATGAATTTCTACATCATCAGCTTCGGGAATTAGAGTGCAGCTAATAGGCTCTTCTTCACCAAATTGCACTTCATAGACATAACCAGCATCGTAGCCACCCATCGATAACCAAATTGTGCCATTGTTTGTGTACTGTAACCAAAGTACAGGACTTGGGGGATCTGGTACATGTAATGGTTTCCGTTTTTCTTCTTCTTCATCCTCTGAAGAATCAGCTGAAACAGAATTAAAATGAAGTCAGTTTTCATTGTTTAAAATTTTGAAGCAGAGAAAAATATTGACGAAACTGAGAAAGACACTTGTATTTTAAGCCCCAAGACTAACACCTTATTACGGTTGTCAAAGATCAATAAATTGAAAATTGAAAAAATTTTTCAATTTATTGAAATTTTATAAATTATCAATTATGTACTCGTAATTAATAAATCGGTATTATGAACTCCAATTGATTAATTTTTGATCCATTGTGAACAACTATCAAAAATCTACTCGTATTGCGAAAAGTGCCTATTTTGATTGGCGTTTACATTTTCTAAATAATTTGCCGATTGCCGCCAATCTGTATTAACATTTGTATCTTCTGTGATTTCTATTAAAAGTGTAAGTAGCTTATATGTTTAATAAAGATTGCTATTTACTTTACATTGTTTTCTTTACTTAGGAGTAAAATTGTAAGCAACAAGAAACAGCTCTCGAGCTGATGGAAGAGAGCCCAAAATAAATAAAACTTCTTTCAAAACGACCGACACTGTGGGTTGTGCCATACTAATGTGGAAGTGGTTCCCAATTCTCAACTGGTACCTTCCTTATGCAAGGAATTTTAAGGTAGCTGCAAGTTTAACTATGTTCCATAAATATTTTAAGAAAGGCTTCTTTGGAAACTCTAAAGTTTTGTAGTAATAAATTTAAAAAAAAGAATCGAATTATCTGCATACGTGTTCTTCTAAATCCAATGTACCTACTCGAAGCATCGCGTAATTTTCTCCGAATGTTCGCTTGCTCCGAAGTATTTTATTCTTCAACCTCATATTCATCTAAAAAAGTTCTATCGTAGACATTACACAATTAATTAATTTAGACGATCCGAACAAAATAATTTTATCAACAACTAGTTTCTAGTTGGCTAAGAATTTGATAACAAAATAATATTTTGACAACGATAATACCAATTTGGTCAATTTAACGATTCACAATAGATCTTAAATCTGAAGAGCATTCACAATTCATCAAAATTTTGATTTCTGACAACCATAATACCGATTCATTAATTTTATTGATAAATATCAAATATCGTATTGATCTTTGACAACCGTAATAAGGGCGTAAAGCCCTATTTTGAGTATCAATTTGATAGCCGAGTTTTGTTTGTTTTGCTTGACGTTTCACGTTTGAAATATTTACCTATTTGTTTTTTGTCGGTCGGTTGTTCTTATAAAAAATTACTTTATTTATTAAAAAGAAATTATTTTATTTAGGAACAGAAAGCAAATAGAAAGAATGGTTGAGTCGATGGAAGAGAGAGTCCTCTCTTCAGCGTCTCTGTATGGTGTAATTAGGTATGGTGAAAGTGAATATCCTCCATCACCAAGAATTCGAAAGTCGGATTTTTCATTCCGATAGTCTCTTTCTAACTTGATTTTTATTTGTGACACATTCCAAACGTTTGCATCATGTGGCGCTCCCGGATGTTTTGAATTTACATACATATCTGATGTTCATTAAGTAATCACAAATCTTGAAAAAAATATGAGGCAATAATAATAGTTTCATTTTATGCTGAATCAAAACCTAGAAGCATGGCATTTTTATACTATAATAACCCTTTCTATTATAATAAACATGCCGAATATCCCTTTTCGATCCAAATTTTAAATTTTAAAATGCGTTCCATCTACGGCTGCAACTACATTTTGAATACCACATTTTTCAAAAAAGTATATTTTTGGCCTACGTTCTCTCTGGGATTATTGAAATTTAATCCATTTTGGACAAACATAAGTCCCCTATACCCCTAGTAATTCACTTAGAATGACTGACACCGCTCAATTGGTAACTTCCTTGAGCAAAGAATGTAATGCTGACTTTTGATTGGTTTAAGTTTATCCTCAATATCGCTTAATATCCCAGGATGGCTTGTTTGGAAAGTCTAAAGTTTTGAATGAATCTGCAACTGATTTTCATTAGCCAAAGTAAGAATTTAATTTATTTACATTAGTTTCATCATAACTCCCTTAAAAAACAATTCCATCGAAGTAATTATTCTTTTTAACTATTTTCACTTTTAAAAATCCCGAATAAATTTGTATGTTTGCGTTTCAATCAAGAATTTGTGGTTGATAAGAAAATTGATGTGTATCTATTTTGTTGATATCCGTAATACCATGTCTATCAAAAAAATCATTCACAATAATCATAATAACAGTCGATAAAAAAAGTTGATAGTTGATAATCATAATACTAATTTGTTGATATGTATCAAGTATCTTGTTGATAGTTGATAGCTATAATTGGGCTGTAAGTTTCTGTATTTACAATGATATACATATGTAGTCCTAGTTAAATCTATTTTATTAAAAATATTCACTCATTCGACTCTTCAACATTCAATAAAAGAACCCTTCTTTATATATTTTGCAATTACCGATATTTTTGGGATGCAAACATTGATTTTCTCCTTTTTCTCTTACCTAAAATCTGAAAACCCTTTGCTTTAATCACCAAGTTTGGGGACCCTCCTTTCCATTTCTTTAATTGTCTAAAAAAGTTTAATGAATTCTGAATAAGAATGATGTATGTTCACACTTCACAAATATGCTATTAAAAAGAGTCGTATGAGTTCTGAATAAGTATGATGTACGTTTAAAAATATGCTATTCAAGGAAGGGACAGATTGCATCTCGAAACTTACCTAGAGCACTTTCGTCGAACTGCAATCCTGGATTGATTTCCATCAGCTTAATCATTTCTTTCTTCTTCGCTGCTAGCTTCCTGGCCTTTCTTCGTAAAGAAGCGACTCTTTCTAACTCTCTTCTGATTCGGCTTTTTACGGATATAAATTTAAGCATTTTCATTGACAAAGGGTCTACACGCCAAGTTGGTCGAACTTTGACCAGGTCAATAGATTCTGGTGGTGGCAAATAGCATTCATACACTTCTCCCGTATGGCATCCAATAAGAGCAGTTTTCGACTAAAAACATACAAAAAATATAGACAAACCCTGACATGAAGTCGCTAAAAAGTGTAACATATACCTTATTCTTATCCCAATGAAGACAAGTTGGCGATCCTTCAAACAAAATAAATCCCAATGGAATTAAGTCAACATACTCCAAATCATTCTTCTTGATATGAAACAAAAATATTGTTCCATCCATTGCACCTGAAACTAATAAATCTCGACTAGGAGACACCTCTAAGAAAGTTATCGATGCTGCATGGGGTTTTGTGGCTCTAATGAAATGAACACAGGTCTTTGTGATGAGTTTCTCGTCAGATATTTGCAGAGCCACTTGTCGAACAACTCCATCTTCAAAACCAATAAATAACACCATTCCAGATGGGTCCACAGATGTATCAACCCAGATAAGATCCCTACCGGGTGTATTGAAGGGTTCTTGAAGCAGAAGTTTTTCAGTTTTATAGTTGTATAAATTCAATTTTCCATCTGCTCCTAAAGTGACTATATGCGATGAAACTGGACTTGGTTGACCTGCTACAATTCTGCCTCCATGACAAGAAAACAGTTTTTTTGGTGGAGCTGGGGTAGCTTCCGTATTGAGATCACACAACCAAACGCCACCGTTACCATCCTGAAGAATAAAACAAATGAGGTATTTAATTTTCTATTATTTACATATTATATTTTCTTGAAAAGTTTGTCGTTAAGCAAATTACATACAATTTGAAATAACAAAAATAAAAACACTTAGGATTGCGTAACGCATTTCACGCTTTATAAAAACAAATTGCATGACTTATGCTCTTATATAAAAGTATTTTGTATATATATCGGGTTTTTTTAATAAGAGAGCTACAAAAGTTTTTTTAAATAAAACAAAAACGGTTTTGGATATCAATGAAATTTTTTATTCCTGTGAAAGTACGTTCGATGCCATTATGTATGGAACTCGATTTCTTTTGCATGGCCACCACGGACACGCTTGCAGAAGTCCAGACGCTGAACCCAATTTTCGACGGTTTTCAAGCATAAATCGGCCGATAATGCTGCAATTTCACGTTCGATATTCGTACGAAGTTAGCACATTTGGGCTTTCTGCAACTGAAGCCTCAGCGGCCGCAACATTCTCGACACTACGGGCACTTCTTTGTCTCACTGGCACAGCAACATTTTGTACTGTGCCTGTGGATTCAAATTTTTCCACTAGACGCTCAATTGTTGATCTGCTAGGACGATTATGACGACCATAAATTGGACGTAGCGCTCTTAACGTTGAGGCCACTGACTCCGAATTTCGGTAGCAAATTTTATTGGTCTTGAATGTGATATGATTTGTAAATAGAAAGTGCGCGAAAAGTGTCTCGAACAAAAGACCCACTTTCAATCAAATCATTTGCACTTTGCATCTTCATCTTAATATGGCAAGATAGACTTAATAAATAACAGCCTATTTGACATATGCAGCTTCACCAATATGGCAGTCACTTGTCAAAATTCAGAAATCCCTATTGGAAAACCCTTGTGACAAATTCCCTTTGCAACACTCAAAGCAGTATAAGCATAGGTTAACACAAGTTATCTAACAAAAAATGACCTTATTTTTAGAACATTGCAGAAGTCATTGTTTTAACTTAGCAACGTCAGCCGTTATATTTTACAGGCCAATATCGCGTATACCCATCAAACCATTGCAAAAGTTTTCGAAATTTTGCTCCTAAAAAGGCTTAGCAATTTTTCAAAAGAACTGCATTATCGGTACCTAATAAATCTATCACGAAGGCTACGAAGTTGCTTTTATATAAACGACTAAGAATGAATGTTATTAGAGAAAAACTGTTCATAAGCTTTAGTAGTTGGAGCGAAACACAGTTTTAATCAAATAGTAGTTTATTCAAGAACAAAAATTATAATTCGTTTTATATACAAAATTTTTAAAACATTTTTAAGAAACAAATTTAAAGTTTTTAGTATTATACGAATTAAAAAATAAATTTCCAAAAACTTATTGATCTGTTTTTGAGATATCCAATTTTCCAAAAAAAAATAGAGTTTTTTTTAAAAAAACTCAAAAAATATATTTTTTTTTAAGTTTTGAAATGCAATGTTTTTTAAACATTTAAATTTTTTTTTAAAAATCCAAATATTTTTGTTTTAAAAATTTGAATACACAATAATATTTAAACTGCTGGGGAGCCTTAGCATAAAATCAAAAGCATAGATCAGAATCGGTTGTACCGTTTTTGAGAAAATCAAACACCAAAAAAAAAGTTCCATGGGGGGTACCAAAAATAACCTTTTTTTTTTAAATTTGTGAACCATTACCTAGCTTTGACTAAATGAAATTTTATGAATTTTTTTTCTAAATTCTGTGGGACAGTTTTTGAGAAAAAAAAATATTTATAAAATTTCGAAAAAAAATCGTATGGCAAGTACCGTTATTTTTGGTCTTAAAAAAAAGAAAAAAACGTGTGGGGGGGAATTAAAAACAATATCTACCCAGTTTAACGAAAATCGACCAAGCCGCTTAGGCTGTAGTCGAGAAAACAGACAGACAGACAGAATTTCGAGACCCACTTTTTTCGTTTTCGCTATCATCGTAATGTCAACTTTGATCAAAATCTCGGGTTCGATTTTTTTTAACGTATGCATAACTTGCCTTATAGTACCTATAAGTCGCAAGTAAAAATATGGAATGCTGTCGAAAAAGTAAGAGACTGGACGCAACAATTGCGTATCAAATTACTCGAAATAAAATCGACGCATGAGAACTTGACGTTCAAGCAGAAATGGTTAGAGAAGTGATCAAAAACACCCTATATCACCCAACCAGCGACTGCAAAGTCATACTAAATCCGAAATGGAAACCGTCTTAAATGTTTGAGACAATCTTCAGATTCTAAGAACAACATCTAAGAATAAGCCTCATGGTTAAGTAAAATGTGATTTTAAATTAAGAAAGAAAAATCATGTGCCTATCTTTTTAAAATTGATCTCGGAAGCTCATACCACTAGTGTCAAAGTGTCTTTTGAAGATTTCCACAGAAAATCTGATGATAAAATGGTCTAAAGGACATATAAAAAATGTTTATACCAAATAAAGAACCAAATTTAAATGGATACAAAGATGTGTAATTGCAAGTTGTGGGAAATTAGCTTATTAAAATATAATTAATAATTATTTAACATGAAACCTTTCGAGCGAAAAATCAATTCACCTGTGAATAGTATTGGAAATCCTTTTCATCATATGGTTTTGCTTTCAATAAATGTCTGCTCTCACACGACTCATCCCGATTTCCAATTCGAAATTCATAAATTGGATCGATTTCTACAAATCGATCATCCTCTGGTGGATCAGCTAATTCAACAGTTTCCCAGAACCAAATACGAGCGTAGCCATCCATGCCAACAGTCATAACTTCATTTTTTCCCATCCAAATTATCCTTGTAATAGGTTTCGTGTGGCAAGGAAGGCGTGCCTTTCTTGTCACTTCCAACTTAATTAAACCGGCTTCCCAAACAAGCATGTTTCCCCATTCACAACCTGAAATAACTTTCTCATCAGAGAGCATATAAACTGCATACACATCACAAGTATCAGTTTTTCCAAAACGACCCAAATTACTTTTGAGTTTGAGGCCAGTAAAAGTTTGTGCCATTTTCCAAAACTGAACATGACTCAATCCGCATGTGGCCAGTAAAATTGGATTAAATCGTGAGAATTCCACATCAAGCACATCATTTTGATATGCTTTTGAACGAAGTATAATTGAACTTGTCTGCCAATTCCAAATTGTCAACATATAATCTGGATGTCCAGCTTGGGTAGCAATTAAATCGCCATTATTACTATAGCTTCCACAGGTAAAACTGCGTACTGCACCACCTTTTAACTCCGTCACTATCTCATGTTCAGGGTATTTATAAATAAAGACAGTAGGTTTAATGCCATTTTCTGCAATGGTCAGGTAGTTGCAGCCAGGATTATTATTTTTCTACAAAAAAAGAATATTCATATTTATTTGAAATATAACGAAAAATCTGACAGCTCACAATGATAAAGCCAACTCCACCACCAAAAACTGTTCTTCGCAGGGATAACTCATCCTTCGAAATAGTATAATAATGCAATAAATTTCCCGATGCAAATACAAAAGTATCCTCATCGATTAAACACAAATTGAATAACCTTTTGCAATCATAGCCAAAAGAATGTCTGTAAAAGGAAGGATACAAAAGCTTGAGGCTGAATAATTTAAAATTGCTTACTTAAGTTCAATGATGTTTTCTGGAACTGTTGATGCCACAATGGTTGGTACTTCTTCATCGAAGTCCTCAACTTCTGATTCTATGACTTCTATCATGATTTTGTTATTTTTTGCTAAACTGGCATCGATCGGATTGAATACATAAATAAACTTGGTAACTAAGTGGATTGTTATAGTACATTATTGTTTAACGTTGTCGAGTTTTAAAATGGAATTATTATGACCATTACGATTCTTCTTGCAGAAGAAGTAGGAGGGGGCACTTAACGCGATTCTAAATTCAAAATTTGGTATTAGTTCCTTTTTTGAAATAGTGCCATTTGCCAATTGGATTTATTTCGGTGTGATTAACGAAACGGTGCCGAAAATAATCTGGAAAATAAAACTTAACGTGTATCACATACGAGTACTGCCACTGGAAAGTAAAATTATTGAAAAAGTAGCTTACATAAAACTACAAAAGTACTTACAGCCTTTCAACCTTATACTGCTCTATCATTCAAGATTCCACAAGAACCATAATTGTGAATTAATTCTGAGTGATAATTGAGGCCCACGAGCATTAAATTAATTTTTTAAATGACTAAAACAACTTCTTTATTAGTTGGAAGTAAAAATAGGATGCCATGTGCGATTAGAGCAAATATAGGTTTATGCAAGAACTTTGTAGTGGTTTCTTAAAAAAATAAGCTTTTATATAAAAATTTTTTAAAACATTTCAAAGAAAAAAAAATTTTATCATTGTTTGAATAAAAATTAAATTTACAAAAAAAAAATATTGAGCCGTTTTCGAGATATTAAATTTTCCAAAAAAAAAAAAAAAAGATTTTTTTTTCGAAATTCAAAAAAAAAAATTTTTCTTAAAGTTTTGAAATGCAATGTTTTTTTAAACTTTTTAGAAGCTTCTCTCAAAAAAATTTCATTAAAATCCGTTCTGCCAATAATGAGAAATTCAAAATTTTAAAAAATCGTTCCATGGTAGGTACAGTCAGTAATATCTTGTTTTCAAAATTTTTCTTATTAAATTATAGATCTTAACAATTAATCAAAAGAAACAAAATTTTAACAAAATTCTCGAAACCGTTTTCGAGAAAAATACGATTTTTGAAAACCATTTTTTAACATTTGTATGGAGGGTACCGTTATTTTTAGGTAAAATAAATTTTTTTTCTCATATCTTGTAGATTATTTTAAGAAACTTTTATTTATCGAGTTTTAAAAAAAATCGTGCGTAGGGTTTTCGAAATATTGAGTTCTCAAAAAAAAACTTTTGAAATTCTTTTTAAAAATCGAGAAAAAAAATTTTGAAAATTTGAATACACAATAATATTTAAACTGCTGGGGCCGTGCCGTTTTTGAGAAAATAAAAAACAAAAAAAAAATGGTTCCAAGGGTGGTACCAAAAATAATTATTTTTATGAATTTTTTTTCAACCATTACCTAGGCTTAACTAAATGAAATTTTATGAATTTTTTTTTTAATTTGTGGGACAGTTTTTCAGAAAAAAAAATATTTATAAAATTTCGAAAAAAATTCGTATGGCAGGTACCGTTCTTTTTGGTCTTAAAAAAAAAAAAGAAAAAAACATCCGGGGGGAAAAATTAAAACCCATATCTACCAACTTTGAAGAAAATCGGCAGAGCCGTTTAGCTGTAATCGAACAGACAGACAGAATTGCCAGACCCACTTTTTTAGTCTTCGCTATCATCGTAATGTCAACTTTGATCAAAATCTCGAGTTCGATTTTTTTTCCGAATGCATAACTTGCCTTATAGTACCTATAAGTCGCAAGTAAAAACGACATTTCAGGATTTTGACGTTGAAAGTGGACGCTTGTATGTGTTCTTCTGGTTTCCATTCTTTTTTCAAGTCCAGAATCAATTTTCTCTTCTTTTCAGAATCATTCGGAATGCGTCCGGAAGACCAAGCAAAAACCCTATTAAAGTATTGTTTTTCAAGAACTAATAATGTTGCAATATTATTTATTCTTGAATAGCTTTTATAAAGTTTTAAGGCTTTATAATTTATTCTTGAATAGCTTTTATAAAGTTTTAAGGCTTTATATGACTACCTGCAAAACACTTATTTTCTTCATTTATTTGACTACTTCTCGAATATCTCATATCCTTACGCTGTTCCTTAAAAGTTCTCAGGACGAGTTAGAGAGGGCCTATAAGGAAAACTTACCAAACAAAAATTTTAAAAATATAAGAAAAAAACAATTCATCAGTACTCCCATGGAACAAAGAAAATGAACTTCCAACTCGGCTTTGGTGTTGGCGCTGTATTCGACACAAGTATACGTTGAAGATTAAAAAAATTAGGTTTGACAAGAGTCGAGAAGAAAGGGGAATAATTGAAATATTTATATACAATGTTTAAAAAGAACTAAATTCCTACATACCAAGAAATTAAGGCTAAAAATCCTGCGATGTCCCAAAGCGACCAAAGGCAGTAGAAATTTCTGGTCATTTGTCAAGAACATACAAAAATTCAACTTCGGTTCAAAACCTCATCTACAGTGAAAGCCCGATAACTAACTCTTTTAGATAAGGCAAAATGTAGTTGCAGCTCATTTTGCTGCTGCTAGTTCTACGTTGCCTAATATCTTCACTGCCCCTTGACATTGCATACCTTGAGGCGTCCACAAAGCTGCACATGGCAAATACACACATGGTTGGTCAACGTTGGCAAACTATATGAGAAAAATCAATTTTTTCTCGTCTACCGTCGATTGTATGGTATCAATATAGAATACTGTGGCAAGAGGTTATCTATTAAAGCAAGCTGCTGGGTACGTAGAGCGCCAATAAGTTGTTTTTAAAGTTGTTAGGCTTTGGCCTGTTGGGTTCGTTTTGCTCCCCCTCCCCCTTTTTTGTTTCAAGCTTCGCCTAAGGCCAGGGATTTAATCCTATATTAGAACCCTGCTTGAACCAAAACTATAGATTTAATCTCACCAACCGTTTTGCCCGGCATTCAATCAAGGCTAGGGATTTAATCCAACCGTCTCTCTGTGCCCTGTCGTTGTTTTAGGCTAGGGATTTAATCCCATTTGCGTTTTGCCTTCAACTTCAGTCAAGACTAGGGAAATGTATCCCACTTTCTGCCGCCCCTTTGTTTTGGCTCGAATGTTTGATTGAGGCTAGGGATCTAATCGAACATTCTTTTTATTAAAATAAAATTCTCTTTCGTGAAAAATTGTGTTTTTAAAGTGGTTTAAATAACCTCGAACAAAGTTCGAACAATAATTGTAAAAAACATGTCGCTGTCTTTGACGGACAACTGCATAGAACATTTTTTAACCTCAGAGCCGGAAAAAAGTTTTACTTCAAAAAAGTTTTTAATGTGTGTGTTTTTTAATGAAATTGTTTTGTTGGTTAGTTGTTGTGGTTTTTTTCATTAAAAGAAAATTCTCTTTCGGTGATAAAAGGTGTTTTTAAAGTGTTTAAATAACCTCGAACAAAGTTCGAACAATAATTGTAACAATAATTGTAATTGTCTTTGGCGGATAACGTGTCACCTTCATTGAAACACAGTTATAAAGGATTTTATATCTTCTAAAAATAAAGTCCCAAGCAAAGCTTCTACCGATGGTATTAACAGAGCAATTTTCATTAACATGTAACAGGATAGACCAAAGAAGGCCTTTTGTGTACAATACTGTACTTGCTGTACAACGATTCTGTTCTTAGATTATACCCAAAAATCATATCCCAAAATATTCTGAACGTATTAGGTGACAACCTGTATTATTCATTTCTCAAGTCATCAATACTTTCCAATTAAGCTATATTAAGAGGTAAAATATCAGTTACATAAATGTATGTACTTGTACATATGTATGTCTAAAAGTTGCTCTACAAAAACACCATTTTTACTCGCGTCTGTCTGTTGTTTGTAATCAGATATTATTATCTACCACTATCATTAATTCTATTTTTGGAAAAACACGAAGTTTCTTACACTTGTTTTTGATACCTCTGCATGCTGACGTTTACATACTTACAGACTAAAGAAAGCCTGTCACTTTGATTCATACAACTTTCAAAATCAATATCGTTTGATTGTCTGATTTAAGATTTAGGCAAGTTGGTACCTCAAATGTCTTTTATTTCAGTGTGTACTTTCATGTGACACTGAGTAAAAAATTAGAATCACTATTCCAAAATATTGCGGAATATTTTATTGAATTAGAACAAATTTTACAGTCAAAAGTTGTCAAAAAACTTACATACCTATTACCTAATCTAAAAAAATAATCTTGAAAAATGTTATTATGTTTTCGGTTGTTGGATTTGAAACTGACTTCAAATTAAGAATGACAACCATTAATTGTAGAGCAAAACAAATGTCGGCGACGACACAAAACATCAATGTTTCCATCAAAAATGATCATGTATTAGCACGGTTGATCTTTGATCCCAAAATTTCACCGGCAACTGTGCTTTGGTCGCTTTGGTCAGAAAATAATCACTTTCTGTCCCATTTTTTACTAGGTGTACCTACAGTTTATCAAAATAAAACTTGTACGATTCGGTATAATTCAGTTTTGCTTACATTTTTTTTATGAAGGTTTTATAATACAAATTCTATATAGGTACTACTGAAATAAATCAGCCAAGTAGAAGACTTAGCACTTGTTGAATTATTGATTCAAAATAGCTTTTTTGGCCTTTAGTCCACAAAAATTGGCGTTTCGTCCCGTCGATCTCACATGGACTTATCAGTTGACTGTGAGGACCTTGTCAATACGCAATTTTTGTTAAATTCAGCTCATCCTACATCGATTTTTTGACAAAAATCCAATGTGAACTATACCCAACCAAGATTAAAATTGTAATCATTAACGTTGGAAGATTTTGCCCGTGTCCTGGCATTGATTCTATGAATATGAAGGCCAAAAAACTATTTTGAATTACATTTTTTTGACGATCAAGTTTGTTGCAAGTATTTTTGGTTTTTGTCTAACATATTTGAGTATACTATTTAACTTATAAAATAAAAAATTTTATTGATAGCGTGAATCGAACCAACTTTATAAGAGAATAATAAATTTTTTATGAAAGTAACAATTGTGACGTTAACAATCAAAACGGTGCTAAAGGCACTTTTTTCAAAATATGGAGTGTGGTATACCAAAATTTGCGTATTAAAGAGAGCTATAGAATGGTGGAAAAATTGTATTTCAAAACGGGCTGGTTTAGAAGTTATTACTATTTTAATGTTTTTAACAATCAAATGGGTGCTATTTTTCATACGAGTACAATGCTTGTAATTTTCAAAAAGCTCTATTTTTCTCTAAATGATAGGATAGGATTGTTTTTCAAAAGGAGCTAAATAATTTTGGGCGCTAAAATTGTTGACACTTATAGAAGGATCTTTAGTTTACCTATCGTATTCTTTGTTATCATTGTTAAATATGTAAGTTTTAATGAATTCCAATAAAAAGAACTTTTCCTTACTTAAATGTTCTCTTCTTTTTTAATTTTACAGCCATTTGAGAATCAAAATTTAAGAAACTTATTTTCAAAACCCGCTAAATATATTTTTAACAAACAAAACTGCCTAAAAAAAAAAACATTTCACTAAAGGACGAAAATAAAAGGTCCCTTTAGTATTTTTATTGGTCAATCTAATAAAAAAGACTTCTACAAATTTTACAAAATTTACTGCATTGAATTATCTTAAATATTTTAGGAATTATAGTTTTCCGCCCTTTTGCTCGGTTTCATGTTCATTTTTTTTAGCCTCTGTTTGATTGTTAACGTCACAATTATACACTTTACCACTTTGGTATCATTTAAAATAAAATATATAAATATTAATCATAAATATTTTAATAATGTAATACTGTATGTATGTACATATACATATGTATGTGTATTTATATAATAAATAAAAAAAGAAAGAGGAACTAACATCTTCCAAGAGAACCTATATCTTAACAGGCAAATGTGCTTCACAATCTAGCTATTTGTGTCAGCAGAAAATTTAAGGTCCTCTCCATTTCCGCCGATCATACTTGGTTAAAGCTTGTTAATCAGCCTTACATATCTCTTTAAATAGAAAACAATCTTGTACAAATATGGTATAAAAAAAGTTCTCAAAAACAAATGCATCTACTCCTGTTTCCATAATAAAACGTTTACGTGTGGTTGGTGATAGCAACGTTTGTATTATGAATTTAATGGGTTTTTCTTGTTAAAATTTCAGTAGTTAATTGATACAGTAGCCCAGCAACTATTTTTATTTACTTTCAATCATTCAGCCATCGAAAAATGGTGCGAAGTAAGTAAACTAAAATTAAAAATGATTTTTCAATATATTCTTTTTAATCACAAATCACTTTATTCAGTTAGTGAAGAACTTGTCCGCAAAAAATCCGAACACAATGAATGTCTCATCAGTACTTTGGAAGAATTATCATTGCATCAGGAAGACATCGAACAAATCGAACACATTCAGAATTGGTGTCGAGATCTTAAAATTCTTCTTCTTCAATCGAATCTTATTTCAAAAATAGAAAACCTACATAAATTCAAAAAATTGGAATATCTCAACCTGGTACTAAATAACATTGAAAGAATAGAAAATCTGGAACAGCTGGAATCTCTCAATAAGCTTGACTTGACCTTGAATTTTATTGGAGATTTGACTTCGGTAGAATCACTTCGGAATAACTATAATTTGCGGGAACTGATTTTAACTGGAAATCCTTGTGCTGAATTTCGTAATTACAGAAATTATGTGGTCATTGCACTTCCACAGCTGCATCAATTAGATAGTGAAGAAATAAAAACATCAGACAGGTTATTGGCCAAAAGGTATTTTGAGAAAAACCGGAAAGACATAGCTCAAGCTGGGGTCGACTACAGAATTAAAAGGGATGAACAGAAAATTCGCTATGCGGAGCAAAAATCCGAATTGCAGATAAAGATGGCTTTAATTGAGGACGAACAGGAACGCAACAAATTATTTTGGGATTCAAAAACTGAAAATTGTCCCGAAGTTCGAAAGGAAATTCACGAACAACAGAAAAAATCAAGGAAAGGGAATTTTATAGAAGAAGATAAGCTCGTTAAAAAGATATTAAAACTATTTGCTCCATGTGGTCGCCCTTATAATATCAATCAGCCCAAGTTGGATTTTTTGTTTAAAGAAGAAAAACAGGAGTTTATCTTGGAATTAAAAGTCTACAAGTAAGTGTTTTCGAAGCTTTTATCAAAATTCAACTTTAACACAAGATTGACAGGTTTCTTGATACGGCCCATATAGAAGTCGATCTACAGCCTCAATATATCAGAGTGTATATCAAAGGAAAAGTATTTCAACTGGCATTATCTGAAGAAATAACAACTTCTGGGGCAGTAGTTCAACGGTCGCAAGTAACTGGGGAGTTGCTAATAAAAGCTCCGAAACTAAATTTTCAACACAGCCTTGGAGTTTCAAACAAATATGCAGCTGTAAAAGGTATGATATTTTAATTTTTTGTTTTGCCAAGGCTTTGTATATATGCATACTTACATCTAACTTAAATATCATTTTCCATAATAGGCGCATCTTCTATGGAATCTGAAGTGTTGGGGACTTCTAAAAAGTAGTTATAAAATATGCTTTTATTATATTAGCCAATTTAAAACAACTTCACATTAAATTTTTTTTTTGTATCTTAGGTCTACCTTGACGGGAACAGTCAACTATAAAAATATTGTGGATGAAACTAATAAAATGGTAATTCCTAAAACAGCAATTGACAATAACATTTCTGATTTACCAGACCTCGAATAAACATTTAGAGTCTTTTATTAATAATTTTATTTCAATATTGTTTAATTTTATGTCAAAAATGTTCTAAGAAATAAGTTTAAATATTAACAGCCCTATTATAGCTATCAACTATCAACAAGATACTTGATTACATTTTTAAACTTTACAACCTTATGAATCCCTTCTTATAAAATGAAGAAATGTAATCAATGCCTTTCGATTGCAAAGATGATTTCAATATAAAAAGAACATGATGGATAAATGACCTCTTTAAAGGAAATTGGTATGGCAGCACGTAATTTGAAGTAATCGAATGTAAAGTGTTGGACAAATTTCTTTTTAAAAATGCATTATGGCTTTATTAGTAAGAGCAAACACTCCCATTAATTATGGAACACAACGTTGTTCAAGTGGCTGCCTCGGCTGGCTTCGCAGTGGCGCATTCTGTCACTCCAATTTTCCAAGACCTTTTTGATGGTTTCGGGCTGTAGCTCACGAAATGCTTGGATTATATTGGCCTTAAGTGCCTGAATTGTTTCCGGATTATTGACATAATAAACCCTATCGAGGTATCCGTTCGGAGAAAATTATTTTCCGATTTGTTCGAAATCGGAGAATTTTCTACCGAGGTACGCTGTACGATTGACATACCGGAAAATCTTCCGATAAAATGTGACGCTCATCAACGCATTGCGATTAAGTACATCCAGCAAAGAATTTTTGACAGTTGTGCGTTAAATTTCTTCGAAAATTCTCCGACAGAAAATAGTTGCGGATTATTTTAAGAAAAATGGAATAGAATGAATACGATTGTATGCTTCATTTTTGTTTGTTCTGAAGTGGCGATACCTTCAACGAAATCTAAGTTCCGATCGGAACGGAGAATCATTTCAGAACTTCTTCCGAACGGATACCTCCTTAGGGCTGAATATCGGTCATTCACGGTTCCCACAAAAAAAGTCAAAAGGGGTCAAATCGCAGCTCCAAGACGGCCAATTGATATCGCCAAGAAAGCTGATAACACGATTTGGCAATTTTGTGCGCAAAAGAACGATTATGGCATAGGCTGTGTGGCATGGCGCGCCATCCTGTATGAACCAGAAGTTGTCCAAATCTATGTCTTCAATTTCAGTAAAAAAAAAAGCCGGTTAACATGGCTCTTTAATGCCCACGGTTGACCGAAACGTTGTTCAAAGCCTCATTTTAAAAGGAAAATGGTCCAGTAATGCCACCACTCCACAATTCGCACCAAATTACCTCACTCTGTGGATGCATTGGCTTCTGAACATTATCGTGTGGGTTTTCCGAGCCCTAGATGCAGCAATTTTGTTTGTTAACGTAGCTGCCGAGATGAAAATACGCCCAAAATTGTTGTCCAATTCAAGCTGCTCTAAGGCCCATACTGCGAAGCTATAACGAAGCAGATGGTCATGCGCCTTCAATTGCTGAGTCGATTGGACCTTGTAAGCGAATAATCCGAGATCTTTGTGCAGAATTCTCCTCAGGCTAGTACGTAAGTGTTGAGCTGTTGAAATCAATGGCAAGTTGATGTTCGTGAATCGAGTCTCGCACTCTCGGCTACAGCTGCCACATTCTCGTCTGCACGCACCGTACGACGACGGGGACCATGAATATTATCCACTAGTATATCAGCCTGACGAAGTTTTTGCAAAAACTTGCATACAGTATTCATTTTGGCCAAAACTTCTTTTCAAAAAACGCACTGTTTGGGATACACTGGGATACACTCACTTTGGAAACAAGTTTTCAATATTTCCCAACTTTGTTCAAGCATAAAGTGACTCATTTCCTTCCGCAGAGGTAAGATACTGACTTTTTGTTAAGATTTTGAGTGGGAAACAGCTATCAGTGTCAAAATAACCTACGCTTTAAAAAGAAACCGCTAGATGGCCTACCCTCTAGTCTTTACAATACAAGGCGTGTTTTATTGGTAGTCTATCAGCCCGATTCTGGCATTGTGAGGACTCACAAGTAGTCACAAGCTCTTATGAGGTTGATTTCTTGTGAGGTAGTTGTGATCGATAACATTTTTGGTATTCTCAGACAATCCTCATAAGAAACCTCACAACAAATTCACCACAGTAAACTGAATCTCAACACATCAACAGCTGATTATAAAATAAAAATAAAAACAATTATCAAATTCACGAAGAATTCAAGAAACAAATAAAATAATGGAAGGTAATTTTGTATTTTTAAAGAAAAAAGACGATTTATAAATAAATATTGATTAAATATTTTAGTAGGAGATTGTCAGGGTTCCAAGCGAACAACCTATGGGCAATTTGAGCACTTCCTTGGATTCATAAGAAAACACCCAGAGCTCATGGCCAACAAGAATGACCCAACAAATCCACAGCGTATAAAAGAACTGTGGGCAGAACTGGCTGTAGAGCTCAATTCTTTTTACGGTCCGACGAGAACTGGCGCAAGGTGGAAAGAGGTAATAAAATGCATCATTCTTAATTTTTGTATTTTAAAATTTCTTACCCAACTTTTCTGAAACCCCTAAAATACTTTTATATTAATAAAGCATTTTGTTTGTATCCTAGTCTTTAACAAATTTGAAGCACCAGCTAAGGTCAAAAGCTAGGAGAGTCAAGGTGCAAGAGCAAACAACTGGTGGCGGTCCTCATTCCAGCACCAAGTTGAATAAATTGGAGGAGAGGGCTCTTGAAGCACTTGGATCAATTGCAGTTGATGGACTCCCTGATTTGCCAACATTAGGCTTAGACAACTGTGGCAACGATAATTTTTCAGCACATCCATCGCAGGTAGGGTAGCCAGATATGTTTAGATGAAACTAGTACTGGAGTTTCAAAAACCCGGACTTTCCCGGACAAATGAGGATTGAAAAAAGAGTACAAAACAAGGACAGAATAAACACATTTATATTGTAAGAGGAAACAAAAAATTGTATTAACATTTAAATAAAAACAAATATTTAGTTTAAAAATCACATTTTTAAGTTACAAAACATCTTTGATGTATAAAAAAAGGAACTTCATTTGTTTTTTTTTTAATAAATAGCCTTTACAGTGCTTGTTGTATTTTTCATTACATCTAATACTGTTAAGTATATCACTGTTGCTTTTTGTTAAATTAATTCCTTTGTTAAAATAATTCCTTTGACGGTCTCAGGTAACAGTTTGTTTCTATCTTTTGTCCCTTGAATTTAATAACGTTTTCTTTACAGCTGGAATCATCAAGCTTCTTCAAATAAGATTTAATTTTAAGTGGAACAAAATCGTTATCGATTCGCTCGTAAATATTATTGACAATATTTTGTAAAATGTCCACGGTTTCAATAATAGGAATGTCTTGTTTTTCAAGTTTTTGAATATTGACGTTGAATGTTGACATGAGAGAATGAACCAAAAATAAATACGCCTCGCTTAAGTCGTCTTTAAAAAATGTTTGCAATATTGTAGGCGGATTCTCGTACATAAGCAAAAGACGTTCAACAGCAAGATAGAGAGAAAGCCATCTGGTTTTCGAACGGTATAAGAAAGGCTTATATTCATTTTCAAGAAATTCAGAAAAATCTCGAAGTCTTTCCGTTCTGACTGTGTAGATAGAGAAATAGTTGTATATTTTTACAATTATGATATCGGCGTCAACTGGTAAAGTATCACATCCATGGTAGATCGCATTGACTAATGTGGTGGACATCCTACACCTATCACGTTTTGGTTGACTAAAGATTTTAACTTTGAATAGACATTGTTAGAACCTTTCCTTTGTCTTCCACCAAAATTAGTATTGCAATAATTGTCAGCGCAAAATCCACTTACTTTTGATAATAAGTTATTTTGTGTAAGAGCTTTAACAATAAGTTGGGCAATTGTTCTATAATTTCTTTTCTCATATATTGGATCTGTTCGTTCACTTAATTTTAATGGGCCTCGGTTCATTTTTGAATAACCATTTAATTATAAGTAGCATAAAAGTAAATAGATACACAATGGGTAAAAGGAGTACAATCCCGGACAATTAACAAAAACTATCCCGGACCTCCCCCACACAGTGAAAAAAGAGTACATGTCCGGGAAAATACGGACGGATGGCAACCCTAATCGCAGGTTCATACATAAATATTTTCATGTTTTATTTAAATCTAAAATAATTATTTTTAATAATTACATACATTCAGGAAGATGAAACAAAGACAGAGTACTTGGAATCTGAGTCGTTGATTGACTATCTCAAGTCAGCCCAGGAAGCTTCGAAAAGCAAATAGTTCCACCAAGCCCACAAGTTGAAAACTTTCCAGAATGTGCAGTACCTCTTTCCGAAAAAAAACGAAAAGCAACAAGAACAGCCAAACAGTTTTAGACCAAATCCTTATTTTATTTAAAGAGAAGGAAAAGAGGGAAATCATTCAGCACAGGGAAAATTTGGCAGTCCAAAAGGCTCTAGCAGAGACTAAAAAAAACACTTGGAACAGTTATCCAGAGTCTTGCTGATTCTATAGCTCGGCATAATAATAAGAGCACGGTGGATGGAAGCGACAGTGATGCTGATTTGTAGCTTTATAGTTCTCACGTTCAGTTGAGGTCTTAAGTTGACTTATTTTGTAATGTTGGCAGTGAAATATCAATAAGTTTGCAATAAATATTTATTTATTTAATAATCTTTCCTTTTAATTTATACTAACTTGCTCAGCCGTGTTCTGAGAATATTAAAATATCTTTATAATGTTCCTCAATAATATTAAGGGCGGTGTTATGTACTAGCACTTGCAATGCAAATCTATGCATATTCTTCATTCTTCTTTTATTATATTCGTCTGACGATAAACAACAGCTACACATCGTGTGACCAATATTGTACATAAGTACAGCTATGCCTCGATAGTTGTTTTGCACAATTCTTATTCACGTATGTCAGCACTTTCGATCTAGACATCGTTTCGACTAGACCTAAATTTGTATATCTAAGTTAAGCAGTATTTGAATAATAAAATAAGTTATAATAAATAGTCTTGCGTATTTATTAGGCGGTATTCACCGAAGGCTCATAAATGGCTCTTAAACTTAAGAGGCTCATAAATTGGAAATTATTTGTGCTATTCACCAACCTCTCATACGTGGATTGAAAGGTGGCTCTCCCTAGATCACGAATATGCAATTTTTAATCCTCTAAGATGCCTAGTTTAGCCAGAAATCACATAAGAAGATGTCAACTTTGAGGGGTCTACGAAGCTCCGTTTAGCCGCAAATCGCATTTAAAGATAAAAATTTGTTTTTCGTTTCATGCGATACGTGGATGACATCTGTATTCAATATTCAATAGTTTAGCCAGAAATCACATAAGAAGACGTCAACTTTGAGGGGTCTACGAAGCTCCGTTTAGCCGCAAATCGCATTTAAAGATACAAATTTGTTTTTCGTTACACGCGATACGTGGATTGAAAGGTGGCACTCCCTAGATCACGAATATGCAATTTTTAATCCTCTAAGATGCCTAGTTTAGCCAGAAATCACATAAGAAGATGTCAACTTTGAGGGGTCTACGAATCTCCGTTTAGCCGCAAATCGTTTTTCTTTTCATGCGATACGTGGATGACATTTGTATTCAATATTCAATATTATTTTGTTATTTTTGAATTTTTCGAAAAATAACCAAATTCCTTTTAGATGAAAAGTCTTTTTTTCATAATATACATATATCAAACGTCAAATTAATTTGTGAGTTGTGATCTATTCTAAAGGACATCACAATATCGATAGTTCTTGTGAGGCTCACAAGTTGTGAGAGTGCTGTTAGAATACGAAAACCTCACAAAATCATATTTACCTCACCTTGTGAGGTTGTTGTGACTTGTGAGGTATCAGTGAGGTTGGGCAGAATCGGGCTGTATATCTAGCGCAGTAATAAAAGTACCAAAAAAACGCTTTATTCACTCTTTAGGTGCGTTTTATTATTCACAAATCTATCTGGATCCGGATCTGGATCTTCCCTTGAAAATAAAACGATACGGATCTTAGTGACAGCAGTGTTATAAGTCCGTCTCTTTTTATTCTTGGGTTTGTACATTTTCAATTATTTCTTGTCTTTTTTTTACACTGAGCCTCCACTTGAAATAAATGATTGCAAGAAATGTGTCATGTAGCCAATATTTCTAATGGAGCCCCCTTATGTCCCAATTTTTGTTATTTTTAGACACAATTTTTTCTTTTTTGTCTTCGTAGAAGAAATAAATGCAGATATAAATTTTGACGTTTAATTTTTTTTAAATTAGTTAGAGCATTCAGAGAATTTTCATGCTTGTGGGACTACTCAATTATGTCTTGGAGCAAAAGTTCTTCAAGATCGTGCAAATCTCTTTTGCTCAAAAATGGATTGACCCAAAACCTGTGCTTCCTTTTGTATTCTTCCCGTTTTGCCTCTTCCAGTTTTTCCACTGCGTTTATCGCTAAAATCAAACGAGGTGACTTACCTGGCGAGATTATAGTGAGAAATGAATAATCACGACATAATTTGCCCACAGAGTTAAAGATATTCAAACTTCAGATATAGTGTCTGATATAATAGCTGCGTTTTATTATTCACAAATCTATCTGGATCCGGATCTGGATTAAGTTTTAACATGTATAACAAAAATAAACATTTCAACATCCGAAACTCCATCTTCACTAAAATATTCCTTTTCAATAACTAGCTTATTTTTATTCACTAATCGTTTGTTGCTGTTTTCCATGTAAAATGTAGCGTATTCACTAACCAATAAAACACGGCTACAGTCCTTATTTAGTTCAATCGAATAGAAAACAATCTGCTGATCCTAATAAGGAACTACCTATTCTCGATTTTATCGACTTAACTCGATAGTATCAATTATCAAGTGACGTACTAGGTCTCCTGAGCCTGAGAATCGGGTGTGCACTCATACAGCGGCTATAACTCCAATCTAGAAACTCAAGTTTTTGTTGCTTCATTCAAAGAAAAAAAAGAGGCTGGGTGCGACCCACACTGATAACTTCCCATTTGTTTAAAAAAAAACTATTAATTCAATATTTGTCAACATTTTACCAATTGTACAAAATTATACTATGTATAAAATAAACTAAATTAGGAGTCAATATCACTTCTAGTTCTCGAGAAATTTGAGTCGAAAAACAATTTTTACCAATTTTCAATAGAGTTTTATAAAGTTTTTTATTTTTTGTACAAAAACTGTAAACTGATTTTTTTGGAAATTTTCACCAGTTTGTTGTCAAACACATTATTTTTCGTAAAATTAAATTATTTTGAGTTTCAAATTGTTTTCCGTTCTTAGAATATCTAGGTTATGAAATTTTTTTTTCAGTTTTTTTTTATTTAAAAAAATAACGGTATGTTCATTTTTTTCCAAATTCATACCAAATCTGTATGATCTTATAATGAGTACATTAACTTTTATTTTAAATCAATAGCATTATTTTTTCGTGAGATATTTGAAACTAACCAAAATTTTTACTTTTTTTTTAAAACCGTTATAGTGAAAAAACTACTCACTGAATTTTAATAAACGCCATTTCAGCCTCTTTTGAAGTTATTATCTATTAAACAAAATTTATTTGAAGTCGATATCTTTACTCGTTCTTGAGATATCGACGACGAAAAATGGTACAAGAACGTACGGACGTACGAACGTACGAACGTACGAACGTACGTACACACACACACAGACATCTCTCTAAAAATGATTGATATATGTCGTTTTTATTTGGCAATCCGGAAGCCTTCCGGACTCTTCTGAAAGTGTTCAATTGGGAAAAAATGACAGTTCTGATTCTGAAAAGAAGAGAAATTTGCTTCTGGATTTGAAATCAGAAGCAAAACCAGAAGCACTCACACATTCATATACTTAAACGTCAACCTCAACAGCTGTGATTTTTGTTATCCAAATTGTGCGAACCAGGGTTGGCAGAATTAACTACACTACATTTTCTACATGATTTACTACGTTTATATGAGGTGTTAAACCAAGCTTGAAGCTCGCTTCGAACCTTTATATACCTGTATTGAGTTGAAATGAGCTTCGTTCGACTCGATCCCATCGCTCAGCGGTGTCGAGTAGAAATGTGGGTCGAAAATCCGACCCTAATCCAACTCGATCTTTCGATACTGCATATAAACGTAGTATTTAACAACGCGTAGTTTATTGAAGAAACTACATGCCTAATTTACTACAATTTGTTACGTCTGCTACATATGTATGTAGTTAATTCATAAAAAATCAATATAATAAAGGAAAAAAAAAAACAATTTTGCACTTTTATGATCTAATGAAGGTTTGTAAAAAAAAAGTTTCATTTACCATAAGGATGAAGAATTGTAGGAATAACTGAACGTTTAATTTAAAAATTCAAATTTCAAATGCACAACTGACAGTTAATTGACAGCAATGCTACAATTTCTTACATTAACTACAATTAACTACATTTAACTACATAAAATACGTAGCAGACGTAACAAATGTAGTTATTTCTAAAAAGTGACAATTCGGCCAACCCTGCTTTCAACAAACATTTTTCTTGATTTTGATTATTGTACGCATTTGATGTTTCACATATACAATCAAACAAAACTTCAGAATCATCAGAAGCAAACAAAAGTGTTCAGTTGGGATTCCGGATCGGAGAGAGATTCCGGATTGCCAAATAAAAACGACAATAGCCTCTAGGGACCTTGAAACGTCGAGAAATGTCAAAAATTCCAATTTGACAAATCGGACCGATTACAATAACTCCCTATGGGAAGTTAATAAAATAAACTGAGAATACTATCATTTGGAGACTGACTTTACATCTCTTATTTTGAGATCGTCTCAACCATTTATTTATTTATTTAATTCGTTAAAATCTAACGTTAACAATATTAAAAATAGTTCTTATATATATAATATAATCTAATATAATCTAATATCTTAATTCATATTTATTATTCAATATTGTTGAAAAACATAAGTTTAAATTTTTTACATTTTATATTATCATTTACAGATTCTAAACAAAATTGAAATTCGTTATAAATTGTTATTAATTGATTGAAAGGGCTACATACACCATAGTTTGATCTGCTAAATATTTGAATAATACGAGTAGGTTGTTGTCGCCTTAAACATGAACGGCTGAAACTGAAATTTAATTTACTTAGAACTGATGGCAATGATATCGAACCATTAATAATCCCAACAATAAAACAAAATTGTATAAACTTTCTGTGGTTAGTCAAAGAAGGAAGGCTGATCAAAGCTAGTCTTTGAGAATAAGGGGGAAGTAGATTTTCCCTTGACCATGGAAGAGACCGAAGACAGAAACGCAGAAACCTTTTTTGGATCGCTTCAATTCTTGTAACATGTGTTGAGTAATAAGGTGACCATACCACACAGCCGTATTCAATAATAATTGGTCTCACAAACGAAATAAATAGAAGTTTAAGAACATAAGGGTCCTGAAAATCACGAGCGAATCTTTTAATGAATCCAAAAACCTTATTGGCTTTTTTATATATATAGTATATATAGTTTAAACGATCATTAAATGCTAATTTGGGATCTAGAATAATACCTAAGTCAGAAAACATAGAAACCTTACATAACGGATAAGAATCAAACGTATAGTTGTACAAAAACGGAAATTTTTTACGTGTAAAACTCATGGTTTTACATTTGTCAACATTTAAAACAAGTCGGTTTTTATTGCACCATTCCCTAAATATTGTTAAGTCTTCTTGTAGTAATAAACAGTCAGAGCAGGATTTTATACTTTTGAAAAGCTTAATGTCATCAGCATAAGCAAGGACAGACGAGTTTTTTAAGTTTGAAACCAAGTCATTAATAAATAAAACAAATAAAATAGGACCTAAGTGGCTGCCCTGAGGGACGCCAGAATTGACAACAAATTGACTTGAACTTTCATTACGAAACAAGACAGAATAACGACGATTTTTTAAGTATGAAGAAATCTAATTTATGAAATTGTTGTTAAATCCTAGATGGTTTAATTTTAAAATTAGTGTATTGTGACATAACTTGTCAAAGGCTTTACTAAAGTCAGTAAATACACAATCAACTTGCCCGCGTTTTTCAAAAACATCTAGACAAAAGGAAACAAAGTTAAATAAATTAGTAACAGTGGATCTCTTTTTGACAAAGCCATATAATAGAACATAATAGAACTACAATGAAAAGAAAGAACATTACTCACAATTGATTCAAACAGTTTAGGTATCACAGATAGTTTATCAATGGGTCTATAGTTCATTATTTCATTCTTTGGGCCTTTTTTATGTATAGGAATAATAAATGAACTTTTCCAGATAATAGGAAAAATTGAACTTTTTAAGGATGCGTTGAAGAGAATATATAACGGATACGACAAATAAGAAGCACATTTTTTTAATATATAAGATGGAACACCATCGGGGCCTGGAATAAAGCACTCATCGAGATTTAATATTTGTTGAGCGACTGTATCTTCACTTATTTCAACATTAATTGCGTTTAAATGAGTAAAACTGTCAAAAGAGGAAGGAAAAGAAGAGGAATGATTAAAGTCAGATTCTTCAAATGCTTCTTTGAATTGGTTAGCAAACATGTTTGCAATAACCTTTGGATCATGACTAGTTGATGAATTATTTGACATCGAATTCGGATAGCCAGACGTTTTCCTTTTATTATTAACGAAATTCCAGAAACTATCTGGATTAGATTTAATACCATGTTCTATTTTACAAATGTAATCGTCATATAGAGTGTTAGAATAATCAGTGAAAAGTTGTTTTAGAATTAAGAAAGTTCTGTAATCATAGTCAGTTCTAGTTATATTATAATTTACCCAAGCTTTGTTCCTTTTATTTTTTAAGTTTTTAATACGCGTATCAAACCATGGTGGTGCATTTGAAGCAAAACGTGTTCTTTTTAAAGGAATAGTTTCGTAAAAGCAGTTAAAAAGAGTTCTATAAAAATTATTACACATATCATCAATATTGCGGTGGTTGGATGCTGTAGGAACTGGGGGCTTCGAGCTGTATCTTTTCCTACACATCAAGTGCTTACAATACCTCCTCGTTGGTAACCGCCGGATACTGGTCTTGGCTTTATGTCATGACTTGCTAAACTTGTAAGTGCGAGTGTTGACCAAGGAAACAATTGCAACACTAAACCCATGGCCCTACAGATTGGAGGTTAGTGCGTCGGGCTAACGATCCGGCCACAGTAAAAAACACCAATTGTTATGAGAGAGACGCGAGAAGCCTCGGATAACGACCCCCCTCAAATGGCAACCAGACCCGGAACGAAAATGGACTACGATTTACGAGTATGCACCTGGAATGTAAGGACACTCTACACACCAGGTGCTACTCAAAAACTTGAATCTGTCCTCTCGCGGTACAAGGCAGACATTACCGCGATCCAGGAGATACGATGGATAGGATCAGGAATAGCGAAAAGAAAACACTGCGACATTTATTACAGCTGTCATCAAAGAATGCACATGTTAGGATGCGGATTCGTCGTGGGTAATCGACTCAGATCAAAAGTCATCGATTTTAAGCCGATTAGTGATCGCCTGGCTGTGATCCGCATAAAAGCTACTTTTCAAAACATCAGCCTAATATGTGCACACGTCCCTACTGATGAAGCTGAGGAATCTAACAAGGAGGAGTTTTACGACCTCCTGGACGGAGCCTACGGAGCCTGTCCGGAGTACGATATCAAAGTCGTGCTCGGAGATTTCAATGCTAAAGTCGGGAAGGAAAATATCTTTGGCGGATTAGTTGGAAAGCACAGCCTCCACGAAATGACAACAGATAACGGCTTCCGACTAATCGACTTTGCTGCAGCTCGGAATACGGTGATAAGTAGCACTAGGTTCCCCAGGCGAAGGATACACACAGCAACCTGGCGATCTCCAGATGGTCGAACCGCCAACCAAATCGACTACGTGCTAATTGGCGCAAGGCACGCATCGAACATCTTGGACGTGCGAACTTTCCGAGGTGCAAACGTGGACTCTGACCACTTTCTTGTTGTGACAAAGTTCAGAGCCCGACTGTCCAACGAAAAGAAAATGAGGACCGCCCAAAGGAAGAAATTCAATACTGCATGCCTTAGCACACCTGAGAAAGCCAGAGACTACAGTGAGCAATTGACCGGGAAACTCTCTGCCGTACCCCCAACCACAAGCGTCAACAACCAGTGGAGCCAGTACCGCGACATCATTAGGGAGGTAGCCGAGTCCACCATAGGCTATCAACCACTTTATTTATTTTATTTATTTTATTTATTTTATTTATTTTATTTATTTTATTTATTTTATTTATTTTATTTATTTTATTTATTTTATTTATTTTATTTATTTTATTTATTTTATTTATTTTATTTATTTTATTTATTTTATTTATTTTATTTATTTTATTTATTTTATTTATTTTATTTATTTTATTTATTTTATTTATTTCATTTATTTTATTTATTTTATTTATTTTATTTATTTTATTTATTTTATTTATTTTATTTATTTTATTTATTTTATTTATTTTATTTATTTTATTTATTTTATTTATTTTATTTATTTTATTTATTTTATTTATTTTATTTATTTTATTTATTTTATTTATTTTATTTATTTTATTTATTTTATTTATTTTATTTATTTTATTTATTTTATTTATTTTATTTATTTTATTTATTTTATTTATTTTATTTATTTTATTTATTTTATTTATTTTATTTATTTTATTTATTTTATTTATTTTATTTATTTTATTTATTTTATTTATTTTATTTATTTTATTTATTTTATTTATTTTATTTTATTTATTTTATTTATTTTATTTATTTTATTTATTTTATTTATTTTATTTATTTTATTTATTTTATTTATTTTATTTATTTTATTTATTTTATTTATTTTATTTATTTTATTTATTTTATTTATTTTATTTATTTTATTTATTTTATTTATTTTATTTATTTTATTTATTTTATTTATTTTATTTATTTTATTTATTTTATTTATTTTATTTATTTTATTTATTTTATTTATTTTATTTATTTTATTTATTTTATTTATTTTATTTATTTTATTTATTTTATTTATTTTATTTATTTTATTTATTTTATTTATTTTATTTATTTTATTTATTTTATTTATTTTATTTATTTATTTATTGGCATGCTTGCATATTAAGATACAATATCTTATAAACTAATACAAGCATTGATTTGTTAATTTATCATAGCTTTATACAGATGTAAGATATAATTGAAATATCTGATAATTAATTAATTCAAAAAATGATTGCAATTACAAAATTCTTATTTAAAATTAAAATTTTACAATTATTATTTATAAAAACAATTTATAAAAACATTTATGTTCTGCAGGTCTTACTGTAAGGAAAAGTGTGTCTTTAGTTCATTTTTAAAACACTTCAAGGTTCTTATTACCCTTATTTTTCGTGGAAGATTATTCCACAGCCGCGTAGCATGGACGAAAAATTGTCGTTCGGACGTTAAGCATGTGAAACGAGATTGTAAGATTTGTTGAGATCGAACTGATGAGGTCATTTGTATTCTGGAGAAAATGTAAGAAGGCTGGTGAGTGAGCATAGTCCGAAACAACAAAATTAACGTTCGATAGCGGATTAGATTATCAAATGAAATACCATATACAGATTTAGAGAAGAAGGAAACATGATCAAATCTTTTTAGACCATATATGTATCTAGCGATACTATTAAATGCCACATTAAGTTTCATTCTGCTAACTTGGTCGCAATTGCAGTAAATTTCACATCCGTACAAGAGTATAGGTAAGATCATGGTTTTAGCAAGCATTAGTCTTGTTTTAGGTGGTGTATAATAATGTGTTGGCCACAGTCTGCGGAGTACTCCATAAACTTTCCCAATGACTATGTTTATATGCGTTTCCCATGTTAGTGTCCGATTAAACGTAATTCCTAAATTATTTGCAGTCTCAACATATTCTATAGTAGCCCCATCTAGCTTAATTTTTGGGAACTGAGAAGGGTCAAGAGGTTTCTTTGAGATAATAATACACTTAGACTTGGAAGGGTTCAGGAAAAGTCCATTACTCTTAGCGAAATTTGAAATATTATGTATGTCATTGTTGATATGGATGACACAATTGTCAACTTGTCCAAGAGAACAACTTTTATAAATTTGAACGTCGTCAGCATACATTTGAACAGTTGATTCAGAAACTGTTTGAGGGAGTTCATTGATATAGAGGGAAAATAGAAGAGGACCGAGAATCGAACCTTGTGGAACGCCTCTCGTTGTAGGGAGAAAGTTTGATAGGTTTTCGTTTAACATAACAGCTTGTTTTCGACCTTGGAGATAAGAGTTAACTAGTTGAACTGCTGAGGAAAAAGAACCCGTGGTATGATAATGAATGCACGGTATTGAAGCAGGAGACGGAAAATGCACGAATGCAAATGCTGCAACGGAAGACAAGAGCAGCAAAAGAGGAGTACCGTGAAAAGAGAAGGAAGGAGAAAAAAACCCTGCGCAGAAAGAAAAGAGCAGCCGCAACTTCTCAGCTCAGGTATCTCGAAGAGTCTAGCACCGCCACAAACACCCGCCGGTTCTATAAAACAGCCAAACAACTGGCATCAGGTTATAGGACCGGCACGCAAGCTCTTCGAAACAGCGAAGGGAACATAGTCACCGAAGCACAGGGAATTGTAGACGTGTTTAAATAGCATTTGCTGCTTAATGGGCATTATTTAGACGAAAACACAGGGGAGCAAAGAAGCATAAGACCAGTCAATGAAGATCCAGTCCCACTACCCAGTATTGAAGAGATTAAGAAAGCCATACACAAGCTCAAGAATAACAAATCCACAGGCTCGGATGGCCTACCTGCGGAACTCTTTAAGTATGGAGGAGATGTCCTGATAGGGTGTATGCATCAGCTCATCAACCAAGTGTGGGAGGAGGAAAGCATGCCCGACGACTGGTCAAATAGCTCCATATGCCCAATCTACAAAAAAGGCGATCCTATGTCCTGCAAAAACTACAGGGGCATATCCCTGCTTAATGTTGCCTACAAGATCCTATCCACCGTACTATGTGAGCGTCTAAAACCTTTCTGCAACACTATAATCGGCACGTAGGGAAAGTCGGGAGGATTTGACAAGCAGGAGGAATTGACATCAGCACTTTTCTGAAAAACTAAGACCTTGGAATCACTTTAAATAATGAGAAAACGAAGTTAGTAACGATTAGTTTGAGTGATAAATAAACAATCACTGTGGTATAGTAGGTAAGCGATGTGGACATATTTTTTATTTTTGTGCCTATTTCATCTAATTTTTAACTTCCCATAGGGAGTTATTGTAATCGGTCCGATTTGTCAAATTGGAATTTTTGACATTTCTCGACGTTTCAAGGTCCCTAGAGGCTATATCAATCATTTTTAGAGAGATGTCTGTGTGTGTGTGTGTACGTACGTTCGTAGGTTCGTACGTTCGTACGTTCGTACGTCCGTACGTTCTCGTACCATTTTTCGACGTCGATATCTCAAGAACGAGTAAAGATATCGACTTCAAATAAATTTTGTTTAATAGATAATAACTTCGAAAGAGGCTGAAAGGGCGTTTATTAAAATTCAGTGAGTAGTTTTTTTACTATAACGGTTTAAAAAAAAAGTAAAAATTTTGGTTAGTTTCAAATATCTCACGAAAAAATAAGGCTATTGATTTCAAATAAAATTTAATGTACTCATTATAAGGTCATACAGATTTGGTATGAATTTGGAAAAAATTGAACATACCGTTATTTTTTTAAATAAAAAAAAACTGAAAAAAAAATTTTCATAACCCAGATATTCTAAGAACGGAAAGCAATTTGAAACTCAAAATAATTTTATTTTACGAAAAATAATGTGGTTGACAACTGGTGAAAATTTCAAAAAAAATCAGTTTACAGTTTTTTTACAAAAAATAAAAAACTATATAAAATTCTATTCAAAATTGGTAAAAATTGTTTTTCGACTCAAATTTCTCGAGAACTAGTTGTGATATTGACTTCTAATTTAGTTTATTTTATACATAGTATAATTTTGTACAATTGGTAAAATGTTGACAAATATTGAATTAATAGTTTTTTTTTTAAATAAAAAAACTATTAAAAATTCTAGTGAAAACTAGTTAAAATTGTATTTCAAGTCGAATTTCTTGGGAATAAACACCGATAGTGCCTTCTAAAGTATGTTGTTTTATACATCGATACCTTCCCGCAAGAATATATACTAAGCGACATTTCTAAAATTGTTCATTCAGGAAACGAAAAAAACGAAGAAAGTTCTAGTTGAATCATAGTGTGTTAAGAGACAATTTTGGTTAAACTAAGTGACATCTAACAAAATTTTTTGTTGCTCACGACAATGAGATCTTTATTAATGTTGCTTAGCATAATTTTTTTGGCGGATAATACAAATTTCAGGGGGCAACATTATTTTAATGAGAAAACATGGCAGTTGATAAATTTTTTTATTTGTACTCTAGTTTCCTTTTCATGCATAATAGGTTGGCGAAACCCAGGCCAAAACGTGGACCTTAACATATAGTATATTTCCTCATCAAAAAGTCATTTTCGAAAAAAGTGTCGCTTAGTACATTCTTACGGGAAGGTATCGACATAATACAATTATTAACATATGGTTAAATTTTAAAGTATCGAATTGACAGTTTTAACAAAAATATAAAAAAAAATATACTAAAAAGTGGCAATATTTGTTCTTCGACTAGAATATCTTGAGAACGAGCAATGATATTGACTTTGCCATTATTTAATTTTATACATAATACAATTTCTAACAAATGGTTTATATTCGACATATATCTAGTTTTAGAGCGGATATATTTTGTAAGTACCCTTCCATCAATAACCAAACCATATCTTTTATATTTGAATATTTCGTTTTTAAATTTTTTTCAATTAAAATGTTTGGAACCGAAATAATAAAGTAATTTCTATAATATAATACATAATTTTATAATTTTTTTATCAACTTAGTTTTTAGAAGAATGTATGTACTGTACATACGTATATGAATAAGGTTGTTCAGTTGTACCCAAGTCCCACATATTCAAATTCCATTAATACGAGTAGCTATGGTAAAATTGAAGAAAACGTCACAATATGTTTTTATCTTTTTGTCCATGAAAAAGATGTAAAATTCTACTCAAGGTTTTCTTACCACAATGGGAAGTTATCAGTGTGGGTCGCACCCAGCCTCTTTTTATGGTAAGCAATCCAACTGTAATATTTGAATTATGTAGCTTTTGACATTGAAAGTGCATTATAGTGCACCTTCATTCGTTTTTAAATTATTAATAAGCAATAGTTTATCCTCATTACCAATACAAAAGTTTTTTTTGTATTTGTCCCAAAAGTAATCAAAAAGGAGGATTTGACATTTTCACTGAAGGAGGAGTTGACAGTGTCAAATCCTCCTTTATGATTCAAAATAATGTGTGGTAAGACAACGTACCACTTTAATATTTAGAATCCAAAAAAAAAGACAGGCCAACAAATTAACGCTCAATTCAGAACAACATATTCGAATAAGCAAGTTCTCACAAGAGTTCAAGAAAGGGAACTTTTTGAATATTTCAAAAAATGTTCAAAATTGCATTTTCCTTAGTGTACGAAAATCAGAAAATATAAGTAAGACTCGTTTTCATTGCTTTAAAAAAGCAATTCATTGGTTTAAAAAAGCAACCGTAGAACTTTTTTTTTCAACATCTCAAGCTGTTTGAGAAATATCAGTTTGGTTCTGAAAAAGGGTTGGCTTTAGGGGCTGACATTACACCAAAACTGCCGTTGCGGTCTGATCTCCCTGTAAAGGCCAAATATTTATTTTAATGTGGACTTTGAAGAATTTGATGTTCGTTAGTATAATTAACTATTATTAGGTATCTATTATTTTGTGTTACTTAATAAATATTTATAAAGTATCTTTATTGTTTTTTTCGTTTGTTTTAAAATTAGTTTTTATGAAGTGCTTTTTCGGTTGATTAATTTATTTCGTTATTTACGTTCTTAAACTTAAACAAAAGTAGACTGAAATAATAAACGAAGATTGATATGCGTTGAAAATATAAAAATAATTATTTGTTGAAGAAAAAAAGCATTATAAGTTGTTTTATTACTTTAAAAATGTCGTAAAATAATCGTGTGTCTGATCCTCCTCCCTGTGTCAAAACCTCCTTAGGCAAGTGGCAAATCCTCCTTCATGGCAGGAGGAATTGACACTTTGTAAGGTCTTGGAAAAAAATTTACAACTCTGTTAAAAACAGTTATATCAATTAATTATTAATGCTTTTACATTGCTAAAATGACATGGTATCTTATGTAAATTTTGAAAATTTGAAATTGCATTTGGATTTAAAGATATTTCCAAATGTTCGTTAACGTGTCAAAACCTCCTGACCTTACCCTACCAGTGTGGCTTCAGGCCAGGCAGATCAACGATAGACCAAATCTTCACATTGAGGCAAATCCTGAAAAAGACCAACGAATTTCAAGTCGAGACCTACCATCTTTTCATCGACTTTAAAGCCGCATATGATAGCATAAGTCGCCAAGAGCTTCTATTGGCAATGTCGGAACTCGGGATCCCGAAAAAACTGATCCAGCTATGCCGCATGACGTTACAAAATACGCGGTGCAACGTGCAAATGGGTAACAGCTCATCCGAGCTATTCCAAACGTGCACAGGGTTCAGACAAGGAGATGCGTTATCATGTGATTTCTTCAACCTAGTCCTGGAGCAGATAGTGCGCAAGAGTGCTGTTAACCTGGAAGGCACTATTTTCAACAGGTCTTCCCAACTGCTTGGATATGCGGACGACATCGATATCATCGGCCGCTCCAAGCGTGCTGTGCTAGAAGCGTTCACAGCTATTGATGAACAGGCGAAACGCGTTGGTCTTGAAGTTAATGAGGACAAAACAAAGTATATGCTATCAACAAACAAAGCCGCATCTGTCCATCGCCTAGGACAAAACGTCACTGTTGGTAGCAGTAATTTCGAGGTAGTCAAGGAGTTCACCTACCTCGGAACGAACATCAATCCCACGAATGACACCTTAGTGGAAATTCGACGAAGAATTACCCTCGCAAACCGCTGCTACTTCGGTTTGGCCAAACAAATGGGTTCAAAACTCCTTTCTCGAAAGACAAATTGCACGCTATACAAAACGCTAATTTTACCAGTTCTACTCTACGGCGCCGAGTGCTGGACGATAAGTAAAAAAGGGGAATTGATACTGGGCACTTTCGAGAGAAAAATTCTTCGGCGGATATTTGGTCCTATATGCAAAGAGGGCGAATGGAGGAAAAGATTCAATCGTGAATTATACGAGCTGTAACAAGATGTGGATGTAGTCCAAAAAGCCAAAACACGTCGACTACACTGGCTCGGTCACATCGAGCGAATGGACAACAACGCTCCAGCCAAGAAAATCTTCGAATCCCAGCCCCCAGGTTCGAGACGACGAGGAAGACCGAACCTCCGCTACAGGGACCAGGCGGTTATAGACGCAAGAGCGCTTGGTCCCGACGACTGGAGGGAGCTCGCGAGGGATCGCAACCGATGGAAGACCACAATAACTCAGGCAGAGACCCTCCATGGATCGGGAGCCGGTTAAGTAAGTTAGTATCATCAATATTGCAATTACAAAATAATTGATTCCAATTTACAGTTATTAACATATCAAAAAGATCTACAAAATTACATTTAGAAAAGTCAAATTCAAGTTTTATATTATTGAATATTGATATTGTAAGGAGAAGACATGTTTAAACCTAGTGAAATATCTAATGCAGGATGATGTCGATCTTCGTCAATTAGTTTTACAGTAGCAGTTAAAACAGCAATTTCGTTGTTAATTGTATCGGCGAAAAACACTAAGTCAAGAATTTTTCCAAAACGATTTCTCATTCCATTGAATTGACTCAAACCACACGAAGACATACCAATACCATCTATAAATGTTAGTTCATTAAGGCTTGATGCATTTATCGGAACATGGAAGTTGTCGTCATCAATTTTTGTCCAATTAAGGTTTGGTAGATTAAAGTCACCTACGATCAAAATTTCATCTTCGGGTTCCATTAGCACATAAATATTTTCTATGCAGTCATTTAACTTCTCATAAGCGTCATTGTTTGAACTTGGAGGTATATACGCGGAGATAATAAATAAATGTCCAGATTCCAACTTGATTTTGATACATAGAGCTTCGACACCTTTGGATCGAAAGTCATCTATCAAGTAGCACGTAATTGAGGTCCTGATCGCAAAAAGAATTCCTCCTCCGACAACATTAGAGTCTTCTTCATCATGTCGATCACGTCTGAAAATTTCATATGATGCATCAAAAAGCTCCGAGTCAAGAATAGAAAAGTTGAGCCAAGTTTCTGTTAGTATAATGACATCGTGAGGAAGGTTGTTTACATTTTTATAGACCATATTAGTCTTTGTCCGAAGTCCATTTACATTTTGGTAGTAGACTAATATTTGTTTGAGCTGCTCAGATGATGATTCCGCATTATCCGATTTTGACGAAAAGGGTTCTGGGGTATTGATTGACTATTCTGTTTATTAACCATGTGGAGTTTTAAATAAAGAAGCTTAAGTGCAATTACTTAGCACTTTTATTTACATTTCATACATTTATGCCATTCAAGCTGTAATTGAAAGAAAAACCAGATAGTTATTGTCATGTAAGAGGGTTATAACCTTACACTTTCCGATATTTAACAACAAATAATTACATGCCCACCAGTTATAAAAAGTGTTTAAATCAATTTGAAGTTTTTCGTCCAGATTATTAGAAATGCTTTTAAATATTGTTATGCATATCCTCTTTATGGAAGGAATAAAAAGCTCTTTTCCAATGTCATATGTATTTCCCTTTATTCCAACCAACTAGAACATTCTAAGACGAGAACCTTCTCGATTTAGTTCCGAGAACAACCAATTTTAGTATATAAGGGAGTGTTCACATTTGGTTAAGATGTCCCCCAATCGTTCGTCTTCATGAGAGTACTATAAAGCAACGAGCAGACGGCATATAAAAGCCGCAAATATTTGCGGTTCTGACGTCATTTTTACGTCATCATTTGCGACTGTTGACGCTTATCATGTGAACACTCTTTTGGGACATTCCACACATACACGCAAATAGCTTGCAGATGATGTGCGACGGCGAGATCGCATATACATATGTAAATGTGTGGCGTTTTCGCATATCGTCTGAACACCGTCGCACATTTTTTAAGACAGTTTGCGAGCTTGTGACTTGTGAGAGCATGTGCGACCGTCCCATTCTTTTGCGATGACACGAAAACAAGACCGCGCAAATGTGCATATTTCCAGTAGTGATTGTGAAGTTGTTGTGATAGCATCGGTGTTCAATTTCAAGAAAAAAAAAAGAAGTTAAAAAGAAATGAGCACAAATAGGTATCGAGGAGCCTCGGCAAAGCAACATACGCCGCATAAGAAAATCTGAGTCTGGTAGTCGAATAGTGCAGCACAATTTGAAGACTGACGAAGTTAAATCTCTGATTACTGCTTTGGAGAAGCGCCCTAAGCTTTGGGATGCAAGTTCGGCAGAATACAAACTCGGAAAACTTGATTTTTGGCGTGAGGTGAGCTACGAAATTGGCTTGGACGTTACTGTTAAGGAAGCCAAGTCCAAGTGGGGCTGTTCGCAACAAAAAGTCAGGGCAGGGCACAGAACCATCCTCCGTGGCATGGAAGTTTTTTATTTAAATGATGTTTTTGGAGGCGAATGGTGTTAAAAGATCCACTTCATCTGTTTTCAATTAATTTCAGCACTTTATTAAATAATTTACATATGTACGTTCGCCAACAATCACACAACTATGAGCAAAACACAATATTAAACTATCTATTAAACTATCGCACCTGCATATGATTGCAAATGGGTGATGTGCGAATTTTTCGCATATCATGTGAACACGTCGCACATTGATAGCAAAATTTGCGCACTCATTTGCGTACACTTGATGTGCGAATCAATGAACGCAAACAACTGTGGGGCTTTTGGGACAGATTCTGCACATCGTCTGTACACCACCCTTTTATGCGAGTTTGCATACAGCCTTTGCTCTGCTTCTTAAACTTTTTACGTGACGTCAGCACCGCAAACGTATGCGACTTTTTATATGTCGTCTGCTCTTAGCTTAAGTTTTATATACAAAGGCCATATTCATTGGAACGTTTGTATAGAAATATCATACGACTAGCAGTCCATTATAATATTATGTCAATGGTCTATAGAAACGACTTTTACTTTTGAATTATAACGATTCTCGAATAAGGAACCACTTATGTGGCGCCATCTCTTAGAGTTTTCGAAATATTACACTGGCATCTGTCATAACATCTAGAAAGCATAAATTCCCCTACAGAAAATTCAAAAAGCTAATACCAGAACCTTACAGGGAAATCCAGAACTTTTTAAATTTAAGTAAAAAGGGCCATTGTCGACCGACAGTTTTGATTTTAATTGTGAATGAGTAAAGTTGGTTGAAATAGGAGATTAAATGCTGAATAATTAAACGCTGAATAATAAATTGTTATGTAGTGAGAAAAGTAACGTGTTTGAATTTGCGAAATAAATGATTTTGAATTTTAAAAAATCGAATAGTAAAACTTCATTTTGTTTGAAATAAAATTTCCAACCGAATTAAAAACAGAAAATACATACAAGAACAATTTTGAATCGTCTTTTTAAAGATTTTTTAAAATTCACAGATACAAATAACAAAGAAACAAATACAAACATTTTTATTTATTAAAGTTGTCTGAAGAAGGGAGTAATCACACCCAAAACGTCACAACATACAAAATAAAAACTAACAACCAAGACTTGACCTTGAGCCCACTTAAGAACAAACATTTATGTACATTTTCAAACATTTAAATAATTGGACGTCTAAATTAAAGGAAATAAATTTTATTATAGAACCCGCGAAAATATATTCATCTCGTAAAAGAATTCTCTTTAATCGATCATAAAACATTTAAAATTATTTTAGAGAACAGATAGATCAATAAATGTGTTGTTTTTTTTCAAAATCTAAAAACAACTTTTGAATTTAGTATTCAATTTATTAAAACTCATAATTTTTATGCAAAATGCAGTTCCAAATTTGAACTCCGTTTAAGGCTTTTAGCTTACTAGATAATTGTTTTTGTTTAATTCAACCATATGCATCCCTTTTCTTCTCTACGTTCGGGGGTAATAGTTATTCGAAATAAACAATTTTAATTCTTTTATACAAAAATAAACTATTATGTATTACAGTACAGACTTGTATACCACATACTCATGCTTATTTTGACATTCTCATGAACAGTCTATTCATTAGAATGATTCTATATTCCTTCGAATGAACTTTCTTAATTTTGTGATTCGAACGAATAACATTCATTTGCGAAAGATGGCATAAAATGAACTTCAAAAAAGATTCATTTTCATTATCAGCTGTTTGAAATTTACTATATTTCTATTTGAATTATGTCGTTTTTATTTGGCAAACCGGAATCTCTCTCCGATTTGGAATCCCAACTGAACACTTAATTTTTGATTCTGATAATTCTGAAGTTTTTTGTGATTGTATATTCCTTCGAATAAACTTTCTTAGTTTTGAGATTCGAACGAATAACATTCATTTGCGAAAGATGGCATAAAATGAACTTCAAAAAAGATTCATTTTCATTATCAGCTGTTTGAAATTTACTATATTTCTATTTGAATTATGTCGTTTTTATTTGGCTTTTTCCGGAATCTCTCTCCGATCCGGAATCCCAACTGAACACTTTATTTTTGATTCTGATAATTCTGAAATTTTTTGTGATTGTATATGTGTCTCCTAGAATCAAAAACAACGTAGTCCACTTTTCGAAAAATATGGGTTAACAATGCAGTTTACTTAATTTTTTTTAAATCTATCTTTCACTGTAATTGAAACTTTCAAAAGTGCATTTATTCAAGAGATATTTTGATCTGAATATGAGGGTTAGAATCAAAATCAACGTATTTCTCAGATGTTTTGAATCAAACCAATTCTATTCCACTTTATAATCAAAGTAGCTCTATTCAAAAGTAAATTCAAATCTTTTTCGTTGTTTGAATCAAAACAAATGTATTCCAAAATTTGGCGTGAAAATCACTTACTGTCAGACTACTATGCATGCATTTAATATTATTTTTAGTTTTATCTATTGTGCTTTAAGTGTGGATGCCATTGACGTATTATCATTGTACACTACATCAAAAAATTGCACGTACAGCAATTGAAAATAGACGTGTTTCCTTTATATTATGAATTTACCACCAAAGATGTAAGCTTATCGACTTTATTCGATAAAATTCTTATGTATAATAGTATATGCAACAAAACTGCAACAAAATATTAGAGTTTTGCTTCATGTGTTTTTTTTTACTGTTAGTAGAATTATTCCGGGAATGCCAAACAATTGTTCGTACATCAAACAAATGTGCGTACACTGCTCTCTTCTCTAACAAAATAGAAATAACGGTTCTTTTTTAAATGTAAAATGAGTACCTAAATGAAATTTGAACATGATATTGAGATATCTAAGCTCAGTCCGTTGTGGTGTATTGAACTATTTAATTGATTTTTTTAGTTTTGTGAAGTTTTTTTTTTTTAAATGGAAGCTACGAGGAAGCTTGAGGTAAAAAAACTTATTCTTAAACTTAGAAACGATGGAAAAAGTTACGCTGAGATATCAGCAACTATTGGTAGACCACGATCAACAGTTCAAAATGTTTTAAAAAATTATTTGAAAAATAAAAGTTTTGAAGTGGCTCCAGGAAGAGGTCGAAGGAAAATTTTGGATGATCATATGGAGCGGAAAATTGAAAGAATGGTAAAGGCTGATCCCAAATTAAGTGCTCCAAAAATAGCTGCTGACATTAAAGCAAATCATGGAATATCGTTTAACCCTCAAACTGTTCGGAACTTTTTGCATTCAAAAGGATATAATGGTCGCACGGTTTAAAAAAAAAACCTTATATTTCAAAACGTTTGAACTATGCAAAAGCATATGTTTTGAAAACAGATAATTTCTGGAAGAATGTTTTATTTCTCGACGAGAGCAAGTTTAACGTATTCGGGTCCGACGGTCGCAGATTTGTGTGGAGGAAACCAAACATAGCATTAGATGTGAAGAATTTGCAATCAACGGTGAAACATGGAGGCGGAAATGTTATGGTCTGGGGAGCTATGGTGTGGGAAATTTGGTTTTTATAGATACACTATGGATAAAAACAAATATTTACAAATTTTAAAATTTAAATTTGAAAGCAGCGCTTTAAAAGTTAAAAGACGACTTTTTGTTAGTGCAGGACAATGATACCAAACATTCGTCAAGGATAGTAAAAGAGTGGCTGCTCTATAATTTTAAATCAACATTGCCTCATCCTCCCCAATCCTCAGACCTTAATCCCATTGAGCATCTTTGGGATTATTTGGGGAAAAGGGTCCGAGAATCAAAAATTACCAATAAAAACCGACAGTCAGGCTGCTTTGAAATCCCTCGCATCAGTCTCTGTAAACTCCATTACAGCCCAAGACTGTCGATCGTCTCTGATGGAGATGGCCAAACAGTTTAACATTCACCTATTCTGGGTGCCGGGTCACAGGGACATTCCGGGGAATTGCAAAGCCGACGAACTCGCCAGAATTGGAACGGAAATGCCTATCTTACCCGAAAAGGCAAATATAGGTATGCCCATAGCTACAAATAAACTTATGCTGAAACGAATCGCTCTGGAACAATCAAACACAAGATGGCTTAATACTACCACTTTTATGGCGACCAAACAAATCTGGCCTAAACTGGATCTGAAACGGTCAAAATGTCTATTGTCCCTCAGTATATCTCAGATCAGCTCCGTCATAGGTCTCATAACTGGACACTGTCTCATAGGTAGACACGCCGCACATCTCGGTGTGCTATCAAACGATTTTTGCAGGAGTTGTTTGGACGAGGAGAAAGAGGAGACAATCCCACACCTTCTTTGTACATGCCCTGCTCTCTCTTACAGACGCAAACTTCATCTAGGAGAACATTTCTATAATGAACCAAGCGATCTCATAAACAAAGACATTAAAAGTCTCCTTCGCTTCATCAGAAACTCCAAATGGTTTTAACTAGTAGGAAACCTTTTTGTTCCCTATTAGATCGTGGTATCACAATGGACCTCTAATGGTCTAAGTGTGTCAGACGCTTTAATGACAGCCACTTTAACCTAACCTAACCTAACACATATACGAGTATTATTTCGTAAGTAAATCTCCTTTTTCCGACTCTCACAGTGAAAACATTTTAATAAATGAGGTGTCAAAAGAATGATAGTGTGAAGACAATGCGAAATGTATTTTTCTTAAAGCCTAGTATAACAAAACAAAAACAATGCGTTTCTTATGGGAGAGTTTTTTCCCGAAAAAAAAAACGTTTTTAATTTCACCGCAGTCATCCGAACTGTAAACCAAAATCGAAAAAAAAATGTATACTCACCACGATTTTTTTAACGCAAAACAATGTGCATCCCATTGTTTTGGCGGAAAAAACTTACAGGCATTTTTTCATGAGAATTTTTTTTTCACCACTCATTTTTTTTTCTTCAAAAAGAACTGTATACTAGACTTAAAGTAAAAATATGAAATACTTGTAAAATAATTTGTTTTTTGATTACTTGAACGAATTAATCGAAACACCGGTCCTTATTCGGAATTCCCCCCTCCCCCCACCAAAATACACTTTTTTTTAATGAATCGATAAAAAAAGTGTGCTGTTGATAAAAAACATCAAATTATGGAGGAGAAACACTTTTTTAAGCCTAGTATACAGTTCTTCTAAAAAAAAAAACCAATGCATTTCTTATGGGAGAGTTTTTTCCCGAAAAAAAACTTTTTTCATTTCACCAAACTGTAAACCAAAATCGAAAAAAAAATTTATACTCACCACGATTTTTTTTTCACGCAAAACAATGTGCATCCCATTGTTTTGACGGAAAAAACTTACAGAAATTTTTTCATGGGAAAAAAAATTTTTTTTCACCACTCATTTTTTTTTTCTTTAAAAAGAACTGTATACTAGGCTTTATGGTAAAAAAGTGAAGTATAAAAAAATTAATATAGGCCATAGGGTAAATTCAAAGTTTCTTTAAATCCAGATTCTGTGAATGCAAAAGAAACCTTGCATACACCCAACCTCGCACCTACCCCAAATCCTATAGTGTGCCCAAGCAGGGGGGTTGCAGGGGGGCAGCATGGCCCCCCATACATATATCGCTGTTTAAACGCCGCCGTAATGCGTAAGCAAGCAAAAAAGCAAATATCCCATACAAAAGTAGTTTTAGTTATAGTACTGTGGGTGGTCCGCTTTTACTTCACTTTTTTACCATAAAAAAGTGTTTCTCCTCCATAATTTGATGTTTTTTATCAACAGAAAACACTCTTTTATCGATTCGTTAAAAAAAAAGTTCATTTTGGTGGGGGGGAATTCCGAATAAGGGCCAACAGTACTGGGGGTGGTCCGCTTATACTTCACTTTTTTACCATAAAAAAGTGTTTCTCCTCCATAATTTGATGTTTTTCATCAACAGCAAACACTTTTTTATCGATTCGTAAAAAAAAAAGTTCATTTTGGTGGGGGGGGAATTCCGAATAAGGTCCGAAACACCTCCCATTACTTTCGATAAATTAGTTTCCCGGTATATATTTTGTGACGAGTTCTTGCTTACTTTATGACCAGTCTTACAATGAGCTAAGCCATTGATGAACCGTGCGGAATATTTTGTCTTGTGGGCTAGCCAATTTGTAAGAAAACCACTAGAGCGGAAATATAGGCATACAATGCCAAAAAATAATAAGTGTTTGCATACTAAAAATTAATTTTTGACCAAAAATTTAACTTTCTAGCTTATAAAAGACGATCGGTTGCTACAGTTGTGGATCAAACTTTGCAATGCAAGAAAAACGATTTACAGAAAGTTTGAGATACATGATTAATTTTGAATACTAATAACTTCATTTTGAAACATTTGCTTGCGAGAGTTCCCGTATGGGTACACTAGTTAAATCTATTTTTTGCGGGGATTTTTCTATCCAAAACACCTTTCTGATTTAACAAAAGTCAATAGTTATTTTCGATCTCTGGTATATATTATTAAACCAATGTCAAAAATATACACACTGCCTTGAAAATTTTCTTTTGTAAGTAAAAAATAAGATACTCGTATAATTAAACGTTATTTTTAATCCTAATTCCTACTAATATTATAAATGTGAATGTTACGATGTATGGATGTTTGTTACTCAATAACGCTTGAACAACTGAATGGATCTTGATAAAATTTAACACACAAAAAAGCTATAGTCTGGATTACCGTATAGGCTACTTTTTTGTATTATCAGGGGAGGGGCATTGGGTGGTCGAAACACCCCAAAATTATTTATCACTACTTCTATCTTCGTATTGCACTTAAATGTAGTAGATATACATAAGTAGTTGCATTGAAATGCCATACTTTGGTGGTGCGGGCCCAGAGGAGGGGCATTGTTTGATTAATTTACCTAAGCAGTAAAGATAAAAACACTCAAAAAGGTTTTAAAAAAAAAATAAATCAAAAACAACATTCCGTACTTCACACAAGATTTCCATTTACACAAGATTTCCAATGCAAAAAAACTGAGCGAATCTACAGAAACTTTTAGACACATAATTTATTTTGAAAAACTTCAGTTGAAAAAAAAAATTTGCTTGCGGGAGTTCAAGCACGGGTACGCTAGTGCTTAATAAAATGAAATGAATTCTGATATGTATTTTTTTATTTTAATTTTTTCAAAAAAAATTGTGAATCATTGTAAAAGAGATTATTTTAAGAGCCCAAGCAATTTTTTCATGATTTTTTATCATGAGATTTCTAAAATATAATGAAATTTTTTTTTGTGAATCGGCAACACTGCTGCTGGTTCCGGATGATTTGCCAGCCGAACTATTCAAAGCAGGGGATATGACCACAACACCAACTTATCTCCAAAAATTTGGTAGGATGAAAGTATGCCCCTCTTGCGCCCAATCCAAGAAAGGAGAAGTTCTTACCTGTGCCAAAGAGGTTTAGGTCTAATCAACGCCGCAAACAAAATCCTGTCACGTGTACTGTGTGATCACTTAAAACCGTTTGTCAACTCTCCGAATATTGTCTCTTACTTTTATGACTGTTTCCATCTCGGAGTTGGTATGACTTGGCAGTCGCTGATTGTGTGATACAGCGTGTTTTTATCAATTTGACGTCGCGATGTAGATTGCTATTTTGTATGTACCATGGGGCATTTATTATTTCAGGAAGGACTTTGTCTTGAAATTTTTTGGATGGGTTCAGCATTTTTTTTCTTTATACAACCCCATAGCTGGATATCGTACATCCAAACGGGTTTCAGCACTTGTATAATATTATTTATTTAGTGTACATAGGCCTGGGTTAATATATAATGAATAATTAAAATTAATAATATGAATATAGAACTTGCATCTCCCATTTTACTTAAAGATTCCGCGTGGTCAAAAGTTTTAAATCAAGGAATTGCTTGGGACTCTAAAATTAAACGTTGTTATCACGTGAAGGCCAAGTTACGCAAAATCTTCGACTTTTTAAAGCATTGATTCTTGAGTTTTTCATACAAACGAAGACTTTTTTACCTTAAAGTTGATGGTATTTGTGACCATCGTATTTGAGTGGCAGTCAATAATTGCACGCATTTTGCATTTGGATTAAGAAGATATGATCACAGATAATTATATACAGATGTCGCATGCCCATAGAAAAAACTGACATATGAAAATGAAAATCTTCATTTGAAAGAGCTTTTAAGAAAGCTGTTTTCAATTTATTATTTTAAGATTATGTGAGAAGTGCTTTTTCTCTTTAAAATGTGTGCTCTCTGAATTCACGAATAAAATCTATTTCGTCTGTTGCTCTTGCGTATTCAACTCTGCGTTTGTATTCTTGTTTTTTATTTTTAATACCGCCAGGCCCTTTTTTTTTAAATAGATTTGTTATGGACACAAGAACACAAGATACCTAAGATTTTCATAGAGTGATCTTGGCAAGAAAAAATTGTATTTTGTGTTTATCTGGGAATCTAAGGCAATTTTGTTCATAAAAAGAACACTTACTTAGATATTTTGTTGCATTTAGAAGCAAATTAGGAACTTATGTAGGTAGGTATTTCAAAGCCTTTGGATGGATTTGTAAAAATTATTCTCTATCTTTTAGGTAGGTATTTGTTCCTTACAATTCCCATACAAATTATTCTAATTTCGTTGCTCAATTTTGTCTATCAGATCCAAAAACAGACACAGTATTGTTTGTTACTCCTAGTCCTAGTTGCTACATACATAGATACATATGTACGTATTTTGCATTCAGGTTCATGAGGTTATGATGACACCTGCAGGCAGGAAGGTTGGTCTTATTTGATTTGGTGCGGTCTTTTGATGATGGCGAAAATAACGTGGTTGACTTTTTTTGGGTTTGATAAAAATAAAAAAAAATCTGAAAAAAATAGTTAAATTAAAACTTCAATTTGAAGTAGGGCGACAAAGAAAAAGAAAATAATGTCCTAAGAAATTGTGGATACAGATTTTTTTACGGGTTAGGTACCTATTTATTTTATACCACCTCCCTACTTAATTAAGAGGTTGTATGGTTGTGATAGGTTGTAGGGTAGGTAGGTATGTTTGTATGAAAAAACGCAACCAGAAGAATAACTGTAGGTACGAGAATATACATTGTACATACATACGTATAGTACATACAATTATTATGTACTATATTCTTCTTATTCTTCTTCTTGTTATTCATTTTTACAATTTAATATGGCCGGATTGGCGGGAAATTCAAATTTTAGACCAAATTTAAATAGGTAAGTAGTTCACAATAGTAAATTTTATTGTTTTAATTAATTCATTTTGATTTTGAAAATTGTTTGCATCGTCAAAACACCTTTACTGTAGCAGAAGTTAATTTATAAATGTTACGATCAATTGTCAAATGAAACAATTTATTACCTACAACAAATTTCAAAATTATTTCATTTCAGTATAAATAAGAAAACGTAGTATGTATGTACGAATATGTACATACGAAGGTAGGTACATAAGAACGGTTTTTCTGTTTTCTATTTTTTTTTGTAAGTGAAAAAATAATGATAGTGTTAATAAAGAAAAAAGGAGCATTTTTTAGCTTTTCTGCTCTTAGCCTATTCCATATAAAATGTCTAAAGCATTTATACTGTTAATTGCGTATTTGTGACGTTAACAATCAAAACGGTGCTAAAGGCACTTTTTTCAAAATATGGAGTGTGGTATACCATTGCGTATCAAAGAGAGCTATAGAATGGTGGAAAAATTGTATTTCAAAACGGGCTGGTTCAGAAGTTATTACTATTTTAATGTTGAGTTTAGTATAAAAACGAGGCTATTTGTTATTTTTTAACAATCAAATGGGTGCTATTTTTCATACAATGCTTGTAATTTTCTAAACAGCTCTATTTTTCTCTAAATGAAATCAAATAGATAGAATTGTTTTTCAAAAGGAGCTAAATTGTTGAGCCTTATAAAAGGATCTTTAGTTTACCTATCGTATTCTTTGTTATCATTGTTAAAAAAGTTTTAATGAATTCCAATAAAAAGAACTTTTCCTTACTTAAATGTTCTCTTTTTTTTAATTTTACAGGAATTTGAGAATCAAAATTTAAGAAACTTACTTTCAAAACGCGCTTAATATATTTTTAACAAACAAAACTGCCTAAAAAAAAACATTTCACTAAAGGACAAAAATAAAAGTTCCCTTTAGTATTTTTTTTGGTCAATCTAATAAAAAAGACTTCTACAAATTTTACAAAATTTACTGCATTGAATTATCTTAAATATTTTAGGAATTATAGGTTTCCGCCCTTTTGCTCGGTTTCATGTTCATTTTTTTTTAGCCTCTGTTTGATTGTTAACGTCACATTTGCTTAGTTCACCCACCCTTCATCCCATTTTACATTTATTATTTTTACAATCCATTTTTAGTTTTTCAATACTGTTTAATTCTTAAATTTTTCAAGCATTCACTAAGTTCTGTAGCTTCTTATTTGTATATTAAGGTTTTAAGTTTTTCTAACGTTCTTGTCATTTACAAATTTTTGAGAGAAAAATAATTACCAAGAAGTTGACTGTATATCAAGTCTTTGCGTACGGCATTTATTCTTATTGTCAAACCAATTTGTTCATTTTAGTTAGTTACTAAGTTAAAAATAGGATTTCGCTAATTTTAAACGATTTTATCATCTTACTATCTCTAAACATTTTACTTAAGTTAAAATAACAAACTGTTTACTTTAACTTTTAGTAATTTACTAAATATGAAATCTGTCATTTTCTTCAAACAAAATCTCTTGGCAATTTTAGAAGAGTTAAATTGTGTTTTTTTTATTTCGATTCGTGAGTAAATTGTTTTTAAAAGTAAATAAAATATTATAAAATGTTTTCGGAAAACGAAGATTTTGATATACTCGTACATACATATGTATGTATATGATTGAAGACCCAGCTTTATGGAGAATTTTACTCCAGAAATAGGTTTAACAAGATAGCAGATCAGTTTTAGTTGAAAAACTTAAAGAACCAAGATCGAATTATAAGCCGTAGGCTTCCGATTGCACCCGAATTTCAGGTACCTACTATTTACATTACACTTTCTTGGAAGAAGACTGGTGGTCCAATCCAAAGTGGCGAAATAATACAAAAAATATTTCGAAAAAAGTTGTCAAAAATAAACAAACAACAAAATTAATTTAAGGTTGTCCTTTTGACTTTTGAGTTTCCGACATTTCAAACTATTAGGTCTGTTCCCCAGATTTAGTTTAGTTTGGTTTGTTAATTTTAACGAACTGTCATGATTTAAATGTGTTCAAATGCACCGTTTTTGATAAAAGGGAATGAGTCTATTACTAGTTAGTAAAACAAAAAAGGTTTAAAAATTTCGAAGAGTTAGTAAATTACTAAAATTTTAACAAATTGTTAACTAATAAAATGCTAAGCCCTTAATAAAATGTTGTTTAAAATTTTGCTCCTATGTTTCTACCATCACGTGTGAACGTTTGTTTCCTATTGATAAATCATATAGGTAATCAATTTATTTATCTAATAAAAGTGTATGTTGGGCTTGCATAGGTATTCATTCAACTAAATGTTGTGAAAATTTGTGTAAAAGCTGAAATAATTCTCTTCTAATAGCAACTGATTCATTTATTGTCTGTACCGCCATTCCGACATTAATTTTTTTTTTTGAAAATCTGTATATATGTGCCAGTTTGTAAGCTTTGGTCATATTTTTTTTTTTATTTTTTCATTGTTGAAGATAAATTCGATTACCTTTCAGCTAATAATTCCATCAGGTGGTTCTTAAAACAAAAACAAACTTTAATCAACGAAGGTATATGAAATACTAATAATATGTGCGTTTAGCGCAGGTACGACAGAGGGCTCATCAGTCAGATGCTGTCTGCCGTACCCTTTAACATCTTAGTGATGAGCCCACTGTCGTAACTGGGCGAAAGCACTTTGGAGTTAAGGTCGCTTGAACTTCAATTTAATTAAAAACTGATTTTATATTTTATTATTATAATAAATATTTCATTATTACACAACTTGAAAACCCAAAATATATATAAAAATATAAGTTAAGGATGTAAGTAAATATTATGTAAGTACACCGAAATTAAGGACGAAAAAAATATTTTCAAAACTTAAACCTACATAGTACATACCAACAAAACTTAAAAAAAAAAACAATATACCTATTTTTGAAAAACCTGTCTACACTTAATGTTTCTCTAATAGGCATATAATATTTACATAGAATCAGGAGTATTTATATTCCAATATTTGCAGAAATATAGATCTCTTATACCACCTACTCAATTAAAAAACAAATACTTTTGATTACAAGTAGTACGAGTATTTGACTAATATGTAAAATTCAACCATATGAAAAAAATCATAAAAAAATATATATTTATCTAGGGTTTAGTTAAAGGTATCTATAAAACTCGTTTTTGAAAATTGTAACTTCTGAAAAGCACAATCAATCATTATTTTGGTGCTATCATTAATTTTTTTCATTTTATTTGTACAATTATTTCTTCTGTGCCTGCATACCTTCCACATAAAATCAATTATTATATTTCAATAATTATTGGTATGTTATTCTTCGGATTAACCGCGTATATAACAGATATTTAGCAAGTGCAATATGCAATACTGTAATCACCTCGAACGTTTCTCCGGTATATAAAAAAAATTTAAAAGTTCGTATTTCGCTATAAAATAGTTCATAAAAAAGATTAATGTTAAACTAATGTTAATGTTGTGAAAACACATAATAATTGATGATGGTGTTTAAAAAGTGAATAAAAAAAATAAGTTTAAATTTTTAATGATGAGTTTTAATGATAACCTACTTAGATTTGTCTGTATGTATGTATAGGTACATATAAAGTCTAAAGTCAAATTACGTATTTTTTATCAAGATTTCTGTGTTAGACAAATGACGTGATTTTTCTGTTAAATACGATACATTAAATTTTGATATATTTATATAAAAGTGTGGGTATAATTAACACTTTATTATAACATTAAAACCTTTCTGTGTTATTTTATTTTAACTTTAGAAAATTCTTTCCTTGCTTAGAAACTTGAATGAAGACAATAATTATTTTTATTTATTTTTTATTCGTTCTTCTTATAAAAGCTATGAACAGTTCTAATTTAAGCAATGAAACCGGCTCTACTTAACGCAGTCGCTTAGCTTGGAGGCTTTGTCTAACTTTTTCATAATTTTAAACACTTTAGATAACTCTTCTAACTAATGTGGGTTTTACAACAGAACCTCAGCGAGTTTACGTTGAACAACCCTTAATTTGACAGATACATAACTCAAACACAACAACACAAATAAAAAAAAATAAAAAGCCAACTTTAAACCAAATAATCGCCGAAAAAAGTACACTTTATATACTACCTCGGTACAGAATTTGATTGTTTATGAATTATTTACATTATTTTAGATGGAAATGAAGTAAACATATATAGCTAATTAACAGCATACAAATCCAATTTTGTTTTTCCTAGTTGCAAATTCTTTTGGCTATACTCGTAACATCGTAACATACTCGTATGTATGCACACTTGTATGTACAGATTTGCTGATCGTAGAGCACTTTTGCACGATTGTTTCGAATTTCTTATATTCAGTAATTGAGTCTATTTACAAAGCACATCTTTTAAAAAATCGAATGTAACAATAGTAAACATTTTTACTTCCATTTGTTTTGGTATGGAATAATCATTGTCAAAATGGATAAAGTACACTTCTAAAAGACTAGTTTATCTTTTATCTATTTGCTGCTGTTAAAGTTAGACGAGCTCTTTGACGTTAAAGTATAGTTTATGTCCTTTAAAATTAACAAAAAGTCGGTTCTCGCTTTATATACAGTAATTAGAGCCGACTCCAATTCTAAAATTGATTTAGAGCAGGTTTTAAATATTTACAATTTTGCGCCTGTCTTTTATTTGTCTCACTCGTGACAGAAAAAAGACCCTGACTATTTTCAAAATACATAAAGGTGGTGTTTTTTTTTTCATTTCAGCAAAAATGAATTAGTACTAATATTATTAGTTCTAAGAAAGTCCATGTAGATTTTATAAGAAAAACTAAAAACTCTTGACTGTGGAATTACACTTTAGAAAATTTCATAAAAATGTTCTGTAAAAAAATTGAAATTCATTCACCCGTGCGCGGTGTGGGCTCTGTTTTGTCAAACTTACAAAAAAACAAAACACATGCACATTCTTCATAGAATACCGACCTACTCCATGGATATACACACACAAAGAAACAATAACAACATGACGAACAGGTGTAAAGTATTAATAAAAAAAAAACAAAGATTATAAATTAATATTACACAAATGATGGAGATATTAATAGAATATGTTCTATTTACCTAATGCCTTACCTTTTGCCTTTTTTCTGAACAAGAAAAAAGATATCCCAATAGGAAATTGCTTTTTTTTGGTAGATACTCGTATCTACATAATATTCCACATGAAAAACAGGTAGCCGCATTGTCTGCCAGTTTTATCTTTCTCGCGCATAATAAAAAAAGTCCTTAAACAGAAGAGAGAATATTACTCGTATGTCGTATATTGCTCTCTTATTAATTCAGAAAAGCTTTCTTACGACGACTAAAGGATTCTCTTCTTCGTATAAAACTTCTTAAGAAAGCTTTTGTCTGCTCGAGATTGTCTGCTCGAGAAAATTTTCGATGACAGAATTTTGTATGGAGGTGAGACATCTGTATATAATTATCTGTGATATGATCATATATCGCTTTACAGTAACCTCATTCTGGGTTGCCCCCTAGATACTTATCTCAAGTTGCATTTGCGTATAATGAATGATGTTCGTCTATAATCTTTTGCAATTAAACCAACCTCAATACCTTTGAGATTAAATTGTTCATAACAAACGTCTGTATCTTTTTTTTTACTAAGGACGAGTTTATTTCCCCCAAAATTAAAAATAAAGCAATCGATTTGAAAGAACAGTAATTTCTATACATTTTATCTCGTTTATGTTTATTTTATTTACTTTGAACTGAAAAAAAACCAAAAACATTGTTTTTCATTTTTATTACAATCTCGTAGACATAACAGGTACAAGGTTTATTCAAAATCGTTTGTGTCATTTTTGAGATAATTTGAAAAAAGGATCGAGCCAAAACGAAAATCGATTTGTTCTTAAGAAAATTACCTAAGATTGTGATTATGGTATAGTAAATAGTAGTATTATTAAGAAAAAAGCAGTAGGTACTCAGTTGTGGAATATTAAAAACATTATAATACTGTGAAAAACAATGTAGATACATGCGTTAATCATACCACATCTAACCGGAATATACATTTTTATACCATTTCACCGTAAGTCAGTTATGGAGAGTTTTTCATTGTCCAAGTAATAATATTGTGGAACACTATCTCACGTAATATACAACTTGCCCATTCGGTCGGCACATTTAAGAAACTTTTATTTAGATTTTTGAATACTCATTATTGGTTGCATTTGCATTTGGTTATTTTGATTTTTCTTTTCATTTTTAAAAGTTGAAATATTGTAAAAAATAATTACATTGATCTTTTTGGATGTATTGCACTTCAAATATGCAGATTTTCTTTTTTTAAGGTGAATCAACTAAGTTTGGGTGAAAACTTAAACACTGATTCAATGCTCCAGCCAAGCTTGTTGTCGAAACCCAGCCAGGTTCGAGTTGACAAGGAATACCGAACCTTCTAGACGACTGGAAACCACGTGCTCAGACTCGCAGAAGATTCAAAGCTGCCATGTCTCAGGCGAAGAAACCCTTCATGGAACGGGAGGTATAAATAAGTCATAATGAAATTTTAAAATGGCTGTTATTCAAAAATTTGATATTCGACGTACATAAATATTATTTTAATGAAACTCCAAAAACATTTATACCTACTTACATACATATGTACATATGTATGTATGTACTTTGTCGAACATCACATTTCAAATTACTTTGTACAAAAACATGGAATATCTTTTTGACTAAGTACCTACTTAAGATTTTAAATTTAATATCTCCCTTTTGAAATATATTAAACAATATCTACATTTGTACAAACATACGCAGGTACTTATGATTAATTCAAATTTCCCCTAGCAACTACCTATACAATAATATAAAAATTTCCAACTCTGGTACCAAAAATATGGTCGGCTTAGGGACTGTCATGAAATAAGTTCTTATACATACTTGTATCCTTAATCCTAAATACGCAAAAATTCTTGTGAAATTTCCAATCCCAGGTATCAACACGCGATACTAATAATAAAATGTTTTTTCCCCAAATCGTCATAGGTACAAATCCACCACCAAAACTGTCTCACAGATAAGGCAATAAAATTTGCATTGGCGACGACGACATGGTCATAAAAGACATCCGCTCTTTTTTTAAATATTTTAAAAAAATGCCTTTCATACAGTTAAAATTCAAATCAACCTTCTTATATCCACTGATGGTTTCTTAAAGCGACATACAAGCCAATTAAAAAAAAAAACTCTTATGCAACTTTATTTATCATTAAGAACATAATATACTACGTAGCCATATAACTGAATTTAGGTGAACTATGTATATCTGTAATTTTTTTTTAACTTATTAGATCTCAATTATGAAAGGATATTAAAGACAAAAATATTTTTCGAATAATAGAAGGTTAGAACCAGTGAATCACATGCTAAATAATTTTATGACTCAATGCGAAAGATTAAATCGCAGGTATTGAACAGAAAAAGGACACGACAAAGCGCCTACCTGTTTATAATACTTTCACATGCATAAGTACATTTTTTCCAAATAAAACGAAAGACGATCCCTTATTCAGTTAACAGTCGATTACAAGAACCGATCCGCACAAGTTGTCCAGATTTAAAGCTATTTTTTTTAAATAACACATTTCTAAAATGAGTGGATCATTTCTCTCATTACTTGAAAACAATATTGAGAATCAACAAAAATTACCTCGAAAAAATAGTTGGAAAGATATCAAAAATCAAACCAACTTTGAACGAAAGCATTTGGATCGATACTTTGGAATCTCTGATGGAATTCAGGAATCTTCGGGAAATGCACATTTTCCAACAAAACAAAAGTGCCGCATTATATCGGAACTCAACGATTACAACACAAATATCAAAAAAACTGTTTGCTCTACATTTCAACTTACAAATACGTTAGCTACTGGAACGGTTTACAGTGAGACATGTAGAAGTCCGAAGATTGTTGCAGTTGAAAGAAAGAAGAATATCAAATATGAACCTATCTACATGCAAAAAAGATATTCTTTGACATTCGGAGAAGATTTCCAGAGCATTGAAGAATTCAAATCCCAAGCTGCTCAGTCTATAAAACTAACGGCAAAGCCAAATAAGTTGTTTATGAAAGAACCGCTGCCTATTAGGACATCACCAGCCCCGGAAGATAGTGCACTATTTAACTCTCAAGAAATTAAAAAGACAAAATGTCAATTCTCAGTAAGGGATCGGATATCGTTCTTCAACAAACTCGCCGATGAAGATGAAGATGTTTCTGAAACCTGCAAAATAGATTCGCCAAAGCCAAAAAGCAAATTCTTATCATTACTGCAAAAAAAAGAACCACAGGAAAAAAAAGCATTTGTTCGTCTTTCACAATTAATGAACACAATGTCTGTGGTGAGGAATGCTTTTAGAAGTCATCGTGAATCAAACAAAAAAGTTGCATCACCAGATTTCAACACGGCGAAAAATTGCACACATGTTTTCAAATTCGGTACACATACCCTGCCAGCACCACTTAAAAGAAAGCCATCGTTTGAAAAGACAAAACCTGTAGCCCTATCTATCGGAAAAACTTTAAATAGCTATGGAACTAATCCGAGGAGACATCATTTGATGCAGGATCTATCACTTGTTGTCCCGGTTAAATTCAGAGTTGCTGAATTTGAAAAGCAAATTTCAACGAAACAGTCCTTTTAGCTTAGAAATTGTTAATGTAAATACTTAAATAAAAAACTTAATTTAGAAAAAAAATAAAGTCGTTATGTCTTTGGCCAAACTCTAATCACATCAACTAAAATTTGATGGGTTCACTGGTCAAGTTTTTAAAACGTTTCGAATCGGGCATATAAAAAACTTGCCAAGTAAGCCCATCAAATTTTAGTCAGTAATCATTAAATAATAAAATTTTTCTATTACATTGAAGGTTGTAGCTGTTTCAATATTGTTCTACTTTAAATATTCCGTACTAAACCTTCATGAAGTAAGAACTTGGCGTACTTTTAGATCTCAGTACTTTTCACGGCTGACTTGTTACTTGTTTTTGTATAGAAGAACTTGACTCTTTTTTTAACATTTATGTTTTTGGTCTGATCTCACTCCTTTTTGCAAAGATTTTAATATTTTGCCATGTCAAAATCTCGAAAAATACGGAAAGATAGAAGGGTGGACTCTACCTACTAAAATCAACTTAGTTTATAGCCTCCTATATCTTTTGGTATATTTTCTTTTTGTTATTGGTTGTTTTGATTTACGCTTAAATTATTTCTTCTTGTGCTGGCAATATACCTAACACTAACATACCTACCTTAATTACAGCAATCGGAAGTGCTCCATATAAATTAGACATTGTCTCAGAAAGTGGGCGGATACCACGCCCCTGAATGAAAAAGCTCAATTTTTATTTTTGGTCCTTTATATGCAATTTGAGCTCTACCGTTCTACCAAATTTCATTGTTCTGCTGCAATCGGAAGTGTGTCATATATAATTTACATCAGTTCTGAGGAAGTGGGCGGATACCACGCCCCTGAATGGAAAACCGCTAATTTTATATTTTTTTCTTTGTATTCAATTTAAGCTCTACCGTTTTACCAAATTTCATCGTTTTTCAGCGGTCGGAAATGCTCCATTCAACCAACACCAATTCGGGGAAAGTGGGCGGATACCACGCCCCCTGAATGGGAAACCTCAATTTTTATTTTTGGTTCTTTATATGCAATTTAAGCCCTACCGTTCAACCAAATTTCATTGCATTTGGAAGTGCGCCATGTATAATTTACATCAGTTCTGAGGAAGTGGGTGGATACCACGCCCCTGAGTGGAAAACCACTAATTTTATATTTTTTTATTTGTATGCAATTTAAGCCCTACCGTTTTACCAAATTTCATCGTTTTACAGCAGTCGGAAGTGCTCCATTCAACCGACACCAATTCGGAGAAAGTGGGCGGATACCACGCCCTCTGAATGGAAAACCTCAAATTTTACTCTACTTGCATGACAAGACCTACCGTTGTGCAAAATTACAAGATTCTACGATGTCGGGAAGTGCTCCATAATTTTGATGATCTGTCAGTCAGTCAGTTACGGTTTTTTTGATTTTTGAGGCCTTATATCTCAGGAACCGCTTATGCTAGAAAATTAAAATTTGGTGAGGCGCCTGTGCCTGAATAGCTTAGCAAATATTCGGAATTTTAAGTTTCTGACTTCATTGGTATTGAAGATAGGGAGGGGTCAAAAACCGCCTGAGTTTGTTCCTGTAAAAAGGGTGTAGTGCCAGAACTTGACTGGGCACTACCGTGCCCTTTGATCTATTAATTCAGATCAACAATCTCGTCCTCGAAAGAAAATTTAAAACAAATTTGTATGTGTTTTCATCCAATTTATTGATTCTGTTTTTTCTCTATATGTATTTTTAACTTTTTTTCTATTTCTGTTTTGGTTGGTCGGGATAGTTCTGTATAATACCTGCAACATTTTTGTATTCATCTTTTTCTCTTTAATATTTTACATAAACAACTTTTTTCTCACAAACAATTTCCTATTTATTTTATTTCTCCTTTTGTGTTTTGTGAATTTTCAATATTTCGCAACAGAAATTAAACATATTTTTTGTGTTTGGAAACATGTAGTTAATTTTTAACAAATATTATTTTTTTTTTTTAATTACTAACAATAGTGGGGGGGGGCTTTTTCTGTCTTTATATAAATTGGATGATGTTATTTCGTCTCTTTATTTTCTTTGTTTTATTTTTTATATGTAATCTGTTTGGACTTATCTTTTTTTCTGCAGCAATTAACATAATTTAATTATTTTATTTTCTGTTGTGTTTAGCCATTGAATTTTTGTTTAACATTACAATAGTACATTTTGTTTAATGATTTCTGTTGCCAGTTTATAACTTTTTTTTATTTTATTTTAACTTATAAATGTATTTTGTTTTGTTTATAATTTTAGTTTTTTTTTTCTTTATTTATTTAATGGCAGTCTTTTAATTTTCAAGCGAATATACTTTGTTTTGTTATTTTTCTTTGTTGTTTTTTGTATTTTGTTTGGTTGAACATATTTTTAAAAACATTTTCAATTGAAATACAAGAGTGATAATAGCTTTCGAGATCACTTTAGGTATTTTTCCCGATCTTTAGTTGCTCAATAAAATGTTTACCCTCTTAGAAAATGACAATTGATTTAGCTCTATCAAAAACACATTTCTTCCATTATTTTGAAAATCACCGAAACTAGAAACAACTTGATATTATTTAAAAGAATATTCACTTTATTATTTTCAACAGTGATCTTTTATATTCGCTTTTTTTTAAAGTGATATATTATAAAAAAAAACTAGTTTCTTAAAAAAGTCAAAACTGTAAAATTGCTGCATTTAATTGAATTAAATCGGAAATTGGTTGTAACACTTTTTTTACATAATAAAAAATATGTTACAAGTTGTACTTTAAGAAACTTAATAAAATAATTAATTTGATTTTTATCACAGTTTTGACTTTTTTTGATTTTCAATGGAGCGTTTTTTTTTTGTTTGGTTTGCTGTAGCACATCCATCAAATGAGATTTTATTTCTTAAGTATTGGGCTAACAAATTTCGTTTAAACAAATTAAAATTACAAGAAAACAAGAGTATTAAAAAAGTGATAAATATATAAGTACTTAAATATTTCAAATAAAAAAACAGCTGAGTAATTACGAATGTGATGGATGTGTACATGAAATAAAAAAAAAATAAATCAATGCTTTTATATTATTCAGCCCAATTTCTATTTTTGATTTTTTTTTTAATTTAAAATGAAAAATTTAATACAAACAATACAGATAATAATTGTATAAAACAGGTACTTATTTATGTGTATGTATTTGAATTGAGTTTTTGTATCCTTTAATTATGTTTCGTTTAGTTTGAATAAAAAAATGTCATATTTGAAAAAAATTGTATTTGTTAGAAATGTAAAAATTTAGGAACAAGTCTTCTTGATAATTTGTTTTTCAATATTTAAGGCTGGGCGACAATGAAATTTTGTTTTTAATTTACTGACTATTAACTGGAATATTTCACACAGATTGAAGGATTTTGAAATCATTAAAGGTGTCAAAGTTGATAGTGAGCCTTATTTAAGGAAGCTCCAAAGAAGACTATGTAGCTAGATTATAGAATTGGGTAGACATGCAACGCTGGATTGCGTGCAAGACGTTTTGTGTTAAAAAAAAATATTCGGTCCTAGCGAGGTATCCGGAGCGGAAAATTGTCCGCAACGCATACTTTGTCGGAGGTTCAAATTGTTTTCGAGGTATCCTATCGGAAAGAATAATAATACACAAATGCGTTGGTACAATTTGTTCCGCGAAAAATTTGTGTCGGACGAAATCTGAAAAACAATCGCATTAAGCTGTCTGAAATTTCACAAATAAAGAACAGCTGTTCGGAAGAATACCTCGAAGCAAAAATACTCCGAATCGCGGATCGTACAAAATCGGGGAATTTTCCACTCAGAACGAATACCTCGCTATGGCCGATTAAAGTCTTTGTATAGTTTTTGGTATTTATAAATCATAATACACCTTTATACATAAAAATTTGATATACCAAAGTTACACTAAAAAAAATTAAATAATTCGATTTCATAGGAGAATTAATATTTTTAAAACATTTATGCTTATACTAATTACTTGAAATTGAAACGATAATTAGCCAAGAAGCTAGACAAACTTATTTTGAAGAAGAAGATACGTACAAGATATTGGCGTTTGTGTGAAAATTGGTTTTGATCTTTAGCTACATAAAATCATCTTTAAAATTTCTGAAAGTGATTTCGGTTCCCTATTTTTCTGTCCTATTTTTTATCTTAATTTAAAACATTTTAGTGCATCTTCGGTGATTTGATTTTTAAAAGTATTTTACAATTTTTGTTAGTTTTAGAGATTTACAATTGTTTTTCTTTTTTTATTTATTTTTTGAAAGTTTGAGTGTCTTTTTGTTTAAAGTCTCGCCAAAACGGAGACGGACAAAATTATACTAATTAAAGTTACATATTTACAAACAATTTTATTTCGTTTTTATCCCGTAAACGTTGCTTTATTTTATTCTATTATCTATAGTTTTGTTTAATTAGATTCCTTTTTATCTTGTCACTCGAATGCACTGTAATTGGTGTCATGTATTTTGTTTATTAATATATTGTACGTTTTTATTGTTATTGAAGAAAAAAGGTTACGTTTTGAAGCAAAGTACTCAATTGATTATTTTTCATAAATAAAACTAGTTAGAATTAAAACAAAATCTAGTTTAACATCCAGATTAACAATTTCAACAAAAAAAAAAAACGGATTTGCTTAATTAAATTCAAGAAAAAAAACTGAAACATAGAAACAAAAATTCAGCTCAAAATTATTTTCTAATTATGAATGCGCTGAAAATGATATGAGCGGTTGTTCCTCAATAATTACGATGAACTTGATGGGATAAAGTATTTTCTCTTTTTTTTAGGAACTTAACGATCTTCCAGAATTCGCACACTGTATGGAAATTGAAGGGACCAAATGGGAAGACGAAGTTCAAGCTTCAAATAAAGAAAACCAATTACGTTTTAAAAATAGTTTTAAGCTGTCAATATGAAGAGAGGAAACCTTCGTACGTTTCACCTTTTAAAACTCATTTACGTTATTGTATTTGCGATTTAATTTTGGGATTATAAATGGTTATGTGAGACGAAACAATAAACATAACTTGGATGACAAGAAAGTACAATTATGAATACGTGATTTATACACAAAATTTAGAAATCTGCTTTAATGCAATCGTATGAATAAGCTATAGAATAACCGCAATGATAGCCTATCTTTTTAAGGAGTATCTTTGATGTAGTCCCACTCGTTATTTCGCACAGAATGTTCGGAAGTCTTGTGCGATGACATTTTAGTGTTGCACGTATTTCTATTTAAGCATAATTTGAAATTTCTTTCAAATTTTTACAATTTTCGGTTAAGACCTGTAGGGTAAAACCCGTCTTGCGAAATTTGGTAAAAACAAATGGGTAAAATGGCTATCATTATAGCATAGCTTTATTCGGGTTTTGGAGTTTTTTTTTTTGAATCTCGCATTTTCCACACCATTTCCCAAGAAGTAATTTTTTCCGAATTTGACATTTGAGTTTTTTATTTGTTTATTTTAATTATTACATGTGTCCCTCCCTTGGGTGTAAATAAATGTAGATTAATATTTCGCTGATAGTTATCGCAGGTCGAATACCTTTTCGCATTAGAAGAAAACTAGATTTAAAGAATTCCAAAGATAATAACCAAGAGAACTAATAACCTGAGAAATTAAAAAACTGACATAAGTTTTGATTCTCCTTTTGTTGTTTATTGTTCATTTTGTTCACTTGTTTTTTATTTTGTTTTAATTTTAAGGACTATGGATTAGATTCTTGTTGTTTATTTTTTGTGGAAAATAACATTTTTTTTTTCAACAATTGTACAATAAAAAAAAACTATTACAATGATTGAAATAATGGAAATACATACAAATAAATTAAAAAAAATGCAATGATACTACAATATGTATTTCGTGATTATTTATTTTAATCTAATTCTTGGGGACAGAGACCTGCTGTTTGAAATGTCGATTTGTTCTTTTTTATTTGTTTTATTGTTATTTAAAATTTTTTTTTTGTAATCTTTATTAAATTGAAAAGTATTTTAAATTAATATGTATAAATGAAAATATTTTTGTTTTAATTAGTCTCTCTTCATGCCAGTAAAAAGAACTACAAATACTTTTTACAATTTAACAAAAATTGCACATGATTTTTAAATATATTATTTCTTCTTGATTTTTTTTTTATTGTTCAACAATTTAGATTTCTCTAAAAAATACTAAAAATTGAAAAAAAAAATGGTAAATTTACATTTGATTTTGTTTAATTACGTTGCTGACCCAACTGAGAAGTTGAAAGTAATAAATATTTGAAATAAAAAAACAAAAAACTTAACACCACGTTGGCTGTTCTAGATAGCTGTAATATATTTTTTTTAAATAATAATGATATCGGCTTATTTGAGATCCTTGTTCTTTGATGGGCTGGTTGTATGTTAATTGATTTTTTTTTTGTACCACCATCAAATGCGTGACGCAGTGTTTAAGCCACTCATTTTTGTATTCTGAACAGCCAGTTGTTTTTTGTGCGTTGAAATTATGTATTAACTCTCGGATTGACTTGTGTTTTGAAAAACGTTACAGAGAAATGATATTTTGCTTCGGGTGTTTTAATTTTATTTATTTTGTTTAGAAAGTTTCTTTCTTTTTTATGTATTTACTTTAAAGATCACAAGAATTTTTTTCAATTAAGATTTATAAATTCTTTCATCACAAGCAAGCTGAAACATAATCTAAGGTTATCGAAATATTTTGTTTATTCCTTTTCTTTTGTCGCCGGAAAGACACAAAAAACGGCGAAATCGAATGTCTTTAACTTTAAAACTGCTTGTTAATATAATTCTCGGTTCTTTATTTATTTATTTTTATTACACATTCATACAAATCAGAAAAAATTATTTCCTATTCATCAACCCATACAGTTAAATTAATTACTTTTAAACACACTGCCTTAGCTTTAAAAAAAATTGGCCGCAAATAAGTTTTTTGTTTTTTTACTCGCTTTGTTTCTTTACTCTAGCAATTTGATTGTATTTTCAGTTTTTGTTTTTGGTTAACACATAATTTTTTTTCAAGAAAAACATATTTTTGTATTTTGTTTTTTTTTTTTAAGTTTTTATTTTATTTTATTAGGGGAGAAACAGATAAATCACTATAACTTGCACTTCATTGTTTTTATTTATTTATTCATTTATATATAATTTAGCGATTGATTTTGTTTTGGAATCTGTTTATTTTTGTTAAATCTTCTCTTCTCTTCTTTTCTTGGTTTTCCTATTTTTTTACTTTTACTTTAGTATTTTGAAAAATTGTGTTTAGAACGTTGTTGGTGTTGTTCGTTTTGTTGTTGTGGTACTTGATGATGATAATGTTTGTGTTGATGATGATGATAGTAATGATTATGATGGTAATAATATTGATTCATGTGTTGTTATAAATCGGTGTTTATTTCGTTTCACTTGCTCACATTGACTTCTTCGTTGGTTGAATTATTCAAATCAGTATTGCCATTTCCTGCGGTTAATGCATTGGCAACATAGAGAGCTGGATCGATAACCTTTGGAATGGGTTTAATCTCAGTTCCGAGCTCTTTTTCAATACGATGTAAATCGAAACGATCCTCGTATGTAATTAGATTGATGGCAATACCTGAAAAAAAAATATAAATTATTAATTTTTTTTAATCTGTAGGAAATACAATACTAGTTTTGATAGATTATAATTTTTTTATGCTAAATGACAAGTATCAATGAAAATATAATACATTTCTGAACTTTGTATTAAATTTCATTGGCCAAGTTAAAAAAATATATAAAAATAAGTTTATTGAGTAGCACCTAGCGATTATTTTGTATTCTTTTTCCTTAGTAATGCTTGAATAGGCGCAAAAATAAAACGTATACGCTTGTTTTTTATTTTCGTTACACAAGATTTAAAATAAAAACTAGTCTTCCAAAATGCTCAATAATCCAATCTTTTCTTTGCTTTGACTGAGACAATCAAATCATCACACTTCTCAAACTGCTTGCAGGAAAAGAGATAGGTATATAACACTGCTCTCACTCGAATCCGTATCGTTTTATTTGCATATAAAGTTCAATGTAGAAAAGCATTTTGCGAGAAACAGATTGGCACAGCAACTTCAACAGCAACTTTGACAACCACGTCACTCTTTTTAGAGCCACTGGTTTTGAATGGGTTTGATTACATTAACACAGCAACTTCGACATCGACATCAACGTTAGACCTAAACCCTAAATTTGATGTCGCTGTGCAAATGCTACCAACTTTTAAGGCGAAATTTGTCAATATTATCAATACTCAAATGTAAATGGGACAACCATCTTTTTGTTCGTCTATTTATTCTGGTTTTGACAATGGAAGAATTACTAAAAACAAATTAATTTTCGTACGACAAATTGCGCAGTCGTATACATTCACACAATTCATCTTAATTTTTATCATATTATGTACGGCAAATTCATTTCGCATTTGAAACTATTTTGATTAAATGCTGTCAAAAACGCTGTTCACGTTGTAATCTATTTCACAAGACTTTTGATGTTGAAGTTTTCGTTGCTGTTAAAATTGCTGTTGAAGTTGCTGTGTCAATCTGTTTCTCGCATTTCACTTTTAATTATCATTCAGAAAACATAATTTTTCGCCTGATCAATACACATCAAACTTGCGCACGTCTATTAAGTTGTGCACTATTAAGTTGTGCATGATTTGTTTAAGTATTAAAATTTAAATTGATTTAAAAAAATATTTGCTGAACTGTATCCCCTTTAAATACACTAATCTAAACGATGGACTTAGCTGAATTTATTGTAATTAGGATCTAGGTTCCCATCAGATATTCAATCCATCGATGTGATTTCTTTAGTTTTTTCTTAGTTCTATTTCCCTAGAATTAGTTTGAAAACTACATGGCCATCACAATTTGACCGACTTGTTGCTCTATGTTAGCTGAGCACTTATCCATTGTCCACAAATGAATTCCTCAATCACATCTACCACTTTTTTAATACAACTGACACTATCGATTGAGTCAGTCCTAAATTAAAATCATTGCCACTACACTTTTGGTAACTTTCTTCGCTCATGAACGAAGAGCAGTAGCAAGTTTAAAAATTGTTAAGATCGCTGAGGAACGTTGTGGTTGTTTTAGGAAAACTTTATTTCGAACCAAAAAAATACATATTTTAGGAATAGAAGTGTACATAAGTTTATTAAATATACGGATATTCTTATTTATTTTGGCTACATTAAGGAAATTCTGATCTTCCAAATCACCGAAAAACAAATCGAAAGAACTTTTCATCATACAATTTCTTGCTTTTGTATTTCATGTTGAGCAGCTGGTTTTGACAGCAAATCGACTCCTAAAAGACGGCAACGTATTTTTTCATTACAACTGATTTTAAGTTGACTTGCATAATACGAAAAATTTGTTTGGTTGCCTAAGGCTAGCCGCGCACTGGCAACTGTGATCGAAATCAAATAGTTTAATCACCAGTTGATAGAGTACCGCGCACTGGCAACTCTTTACTCACGGTGAGCGCCTGGCCTAAGAGTTGAATTGTGTTGATAACTCAACTAAGTTGAGTTGTAATCCATAATAGGCGCATACAAGTTAGCGATAGACTTTATGCATGTTAGTTGCAGTTTATCTTTTCTTTTTCTCAAACCAATTTTTTTAATAAACCGTGAAAAAATAAATGATTTACTTATATACTATATTATATTATTTACAATGGAGGTAACAAACAAACTCCCAAATTTGATTTACTTAAAACTTACTTAATAAATCTAATGAAATTTTTTCGCGACCATGGGTCTTTTCAAATGAACCGAACCAAAATTACAATTGTTTTTACATTACAGAGGAAAAGAGGGGAAAAACTAACCTTTAAGTATCCTACACCCAACTTCTTTTAATTAATATAATATAGAAAGAAAAATATAATATTTATAATAACAAAATTGGAGATTATAAAATACGTGTTCTAACATTTGTATGAGTACTATGTCGTAGATGAATAACTATGACACAATTGAACTTCTTTTCTGCCACATGATCCAGTCTATAATTTTCGGAAGGTTTTTCATGACCAGAATTCGAATCTAACCTCAGAGTTATTCTATCAGGTCAGGCGACATCCTAAACTAATTGATATGTAACATAGAGGGAAAAGAAAAGTTTTGTACATGTTTAAGCTAGAATATTTAGAATAAACCAGACGTAATGAATTGAAAAATCAACAGAAGAGTTTGTTTTACGTGAAAACGATTGTGTTGACGAGTGTAATTGAATATATATATAATGGTGCTTATTTTGACATTCTCTTTCCTTCGAAAGTGAGTCGAATTCGTTGAAATGTAATTTTGAGACTCGGCGATTAGAATGTTAATCGAACAAATCGAAAGTTCACCCAATCCATTCGTAAGAATAGAATTAAATGTAATTTTTGTGTCGTTTGAATTTTTCTGTCGACTAAGCAACAAAACATGTAAGTTTTTAATTATTTCATGGAAAATAAATTAATTTTATTTATTTTTTTTTTAGTTTTATGTTTAAAGGTCGCATTCCAACTGGACAAACCGCGAACCAAAGGAAAAGTTAATCAAAATAATGGAAGAAAACCTGGAGGTAGCAAAGTGTTTTTTACCACCCGCGTTGATACGGAAAGCATCCACTATCCTCTATATCTCCTCTGCACTTCTTCAACACCATCTTCATTTATAAACAACACAAATGCCATATTTTTATTTTTTATTTATTATTTTATGTTTTTATCAAAGAAATTTAAATTATTAAACAATAAACAAAACAATTACAAATAAACAAAGATTTCCCTTTTTGGTTTTGACATTTCATAAACACTTCTCTTTTGTTTTTGATATTTTAGTGTGACCAAGTGTATATGAAAAAAAATAAAAATTTAGAACGCGTCATGAACAACTTATGTTTTTAAGAATAGTTTCGAAACAGCTGAGTTGACACAAAAAATGTAATGAATATGTAGTTCTTTATGGTTGAACTTTACTTTATACTGAAAAAGTGTATTATTAACTTCCCATAGGGAGTTATTGTAATCGGTCCGATTTGTCAAATTGGAATTTTTGTCCCTAGAGGCTATATCAATCATTTTTAGAGAGATGTCTGTGTGTGTGTGTGTACGTACGTTCGTACGTCCGTACGTTCTGGTACCATTTTTCGTCGTCGATATCTCAAGAACGAGAGAAAGATATCGACTTCAAATAAATTTTTTTTAATAGATAATACAAACTTCGAAAGAGGCTGAAAGGGCGTTTATTAAAATTGATTTCAAATAAAATTTAATGTACTCATTATAAGATTTGGTATGAATTTGGAAAAAAATGAACATACCGTTATTTTTTTAAATAAAAAAAACTGAAAAAAAATTTCATAACCCAGATATTCTAAGAACGGAAAACAATTTGAAACTCAAAATAATTTTATTTTGCGAAAAATAATGTGTTTGACAACTGGTGAAAATTTCAAAAAAAATCTGTTTACAATTTTTTTTACAAAAAATAAAAAACTATAAAATTCTATTGAAAATTTGTAAAAATTGTTTTTCGACTCAAATTTCTCGAGAACTAGTAGTGATATTGACTTCAAATTTAGTTTATTTTATACATAGTATAATTTTGTACAATTGGTAAAATGTTGACAAATTTTGAATTAATAGTTTTTTTTTTTAATAAAAAAAACTATTAAAAATTCTAGTGAAAACTAGTTAAAATTGTATTTCAAGTCGAATTTCTTGGGAATGAACACCGATATGGTTATTTGAAAAAAAACTAAATATAAAGTTTTCAAGACCACAAATGGGAAGTTATCAGTGTGGGTCGCACCCAGCCTCTTTTTTATTTTGTTTCTTGATTCTTTATCCAACACCTATAAAATGTTTAGAAACAAAAAAATGTAAGACGGTCATACTCATTCAAATAGAAATATAGTAAATTTCAAACAGCTGATAATGAAAATGAATTTTATGCTATATTTCGCAAATGAATGTTATTCGTTCGAATCTCAAAATTAAGAAATTTCATTCGAAGGAATAGAATCATTCTAACGAATAGACTAATCATGAGAATTTCAAAATAAGCATGAATGTTAGATCCAGGATTTTGGTTTTTGTTTATTTTTTTTTTCTCAGAAGTTTCATTTTTAATAAAATACAAATAATAATTATGTGACTATCCAAATTAAAGAAAACAATGTCTATGTTGCAACTTACCCAAGTGTCCAAAACGTCCTGAACGACCAATACGATGCAAGTATGTTTCGGCCATTCGTGGAAAATCAAAATTAATTACAACATTCACAGCCTGTACATCAATACCGCGTGTAAACAAATCAGAGCAGACTAAATTTCTGCATAGCCCCTGTCTGAAATCATGAAAAACCCTATTTCTGTGCGCTTGCGCCATCTTAGCGTGTATATAGTAACAGCAGTATCCCAATTCGGTGATCTTTTTGGCCAGCAATTCGACACGCTGCGTCGAATTGCAAAATATAATCGACTGATTGATTTGTAATTTCGAAAACAGCGTATTCAAACAGTGGACTTTTTGTCGTTCTTGAACAAAAGCATAATATTGCGTAACACCTTTTAGTGTTAGTTCTTCCATAAGATTTATTTCATAAGGTTCTCGTAGATGTTTTTCCATAAAGTTCTTAACACTTAGCGGGAATGTGGCCGAAAACAGCAGAATTTGTGGATCTTTTGGCAATTTCATTATAACATGGTCCAGCATGCCTTGAAAATCAAGTGATAAAAGTTTATCTGCCTCGTCCAGCACAAGAATCCTACAGTGTGACATATCGGCCACTTTCTTATCCATTAAGTCCAAAATTCGACCAGGTGTCGCAATAATTAGCTGAACTATACAAATAAAAAATAAGGTTATAACAATTAATTTGTTTTAATTAAAATGTTATTGCCTTCTTACCCTTTTGGTATATTCTCAAAATATCATCTTTTAAATTGGTACCACCAGTTGTCACCATAACTCTTATATCTAAGTGTTTTGCTAGTTCAATGCAAATTTGTGAAGTCTGCAAGGCCAGCTCTCTCGTTGGAACAATAACAAGAGCCTGAATTATATCCTTGGAGGGGTCGATTTGTTCCAGCACGGGAATACAGTACGCACCTGTTTTGCCAGTACCGTTCTTGGCACGGGCCAACACATCTTTTCCACTAAGGGCGATGGGAATTGCTGCTTCTTGAATGGGCGAAGGTTTTTCCCAGCCCTTTTCAAATATTCCCATCAAAAGTTGACGTTTTAAACAAAACTCCTCAAATTCATTTCCACGGGTGTCAGTAACATCCTAAAAAAAAATATAAAATTATTCAAAATTAAATTGGTGTTAGATTGTATAAGGAATAATTTCCTTCATAAAAAAAAGCATTTTAAAGATGTACAGACAAAGAAGACGGATGTAAATTGAAATAAAATCTGTTTATTTTTATCATTTCTTCAATGTTCAATGTTCTTCTTTCAAACAAAATATTCACTTATTGAAAATAAGATATAATAGTGAATTATAAATTTTGTAAGAAAAATAGTAAATTTTGATTCACTATTTTGTTTTTAGATCTATAATAATAAGATAAATATATTTCAAATGCAATTTAATCCAAGTATCCTAAATTAAGTAAATCAACTTTTGTAAAATATTTTGTTTTGTACGACGCTGTATCATAATTAATACTCAAATTGATCATATTCAAAGAACCAAATTTTTTGCATGAGCAAAAATTATGGTGAAAAATACTACAATTTTCCAAAGGTATTGAAAATATTTGGTCATTTGTAAAAAACGTACGAAATACTACTTCCTCCTCGGTTCCTACGCTCGTTTTGAACGACACTCCTTATGGGGTGGCCGTGGCACGATGGTTGTGTGCTCGCCTGTCAACCTCAATATAACAGGTTCGATTCCTGCCGTCGTCTATGTCTTCTTTAATTCCATTAAAAAACCTTCTATAAATTGTCATCAATGGGATGCTGGTTTACTCATTACATGTTGTTTAGGCATAACACTAACAACATGTGATTGAGTTAAACTAGTATGCCCAACAAGGATGAAAAACGAATAAAATAATGCGAATTATAAGGGACATAGAAATAAGACACGGCAATTCTCCGCTTTAGTTCAGCCGCCATCCCTGGAGATAAAAAATCTGAGACAACCACCTTAGTCTCAGAACATCGTGCCACACATCTTTCCTATCCTTCTTTCTCTTCCGTAACTTCACGCCCACGCTGTGTTGAAACATTTAAAGGGTATTCATATTCCCTTGAGCGTGAGTAAATTATAAAAAAAAAAAAAAAAAATGTCAGCTCATAAGAAAAAGCCAATTTGCTTGCAGCACGGTTTGCTTTTAATTCGACGCATTAATGATTCTATGGGATAAATCTTATTTCGCACTCGTACAGTTGCAAGAGTACTGAAAGATCTCGATATACACTAATCTGCTGGCCCGAATAGTACCCCCAATTGTTCTGACGAGTTGTTCTTCTACGCTGGCAAAACTATTGCGTAAACTTTTTAATCTGTCCTAGTCTACTGGGCTCTTTCCGAGTGGATGGAAAACAGTATTTGTCCAGCCTGTCTCTAAAAAGGTCGAATTTTCTTCCCTCTCTAACTATCGTCCAATTGCACTAACATCCTTTCTTTCTAAGGTCATGGAAACGTTGATAAATTATCATCAGAAGAAATATCTTGAAGAACGAAAGCTCCAATAACACACTTGAGTCTCTTTGATAGAATCCAAAAAAGAGCTTTAAAAATGATAGATGATAAAAGTATAACGGAAACATTTGAATCTCTAGAGCACCGCGGCAATGTTTCATGTCTTTCATTATTTTACCGTTATTTTTATAAACAATGATCTGGTGAAATAGCCATCTGCATTCCTCCCCTTAAACATTTTAACCGTAATACTCGCGTTTCAAGGAATGCCCATCAGATACGCAGTCATAAGCCTCCTGTTAGCTTCGCAATCAGAAAACACACAGTTTTGTTAAAGACGTCAAATTAGACAAATTCTTAATGAAAACAAAAATTCATATTATAAATGTTTTTATATGACTTCGGAGAGGAATTATTTAAAGCTATGAAAAATTTATCAATTCACAACTCCGGAATAAACTTCCATTTTAATTTTTTTGAAAATTATGAAGTTACATTTTTATTGCGAAATTGTTGGTTTTATTGCGATTTTTTATCAATCTGCGAAAAGCACGCAAATACACACTCGCATATAGTAGAAATAGACAGAGTGCGCAACCCGGCTCGCCCGCACATTTGGCGCACACACTTACACTCATCTATAATAAAAGTCGCTTTTTTGTTACGTGACGATTTCTAGCAATTCAAGCCGCGTTAAAGAATTTCGTTCTGAAATGTGAGAAATGAGTCGCATCAAGCAAATGTCAGTATTTAACACATTTTTTCCTTTTCAAACGACGTGAATAAAACCCCGTGTATCGCAGAAAACTGTCGCCATGACCTTGTTTGTCCATTGTTTCGACTGTTCCTTCGTATGTGGTGTGTTGTGGCCAATCCGTATTTCATCCAGGGTTACGAAACGGCGCAAGAACTCACTCGAATTTTTCTTGAACATCGCCAAACCCTCCTTTTAAGTTGTCAAACGATTGAGTTTCCTGTAAATTGTGGCAAACGCACCCATCTTACGATAAGCTTTTTCATGTCTTAATATCTGCATATGTAAAATCAAAAACACTGACATATAATATGTGAAAAGCCTGTCGCCTCTTCAAGTTCACACACCTTCATTAGCCGATCGTTTATTACCAAAAACGTGGATTTCAGAGACTATTTCTGGTGTAGAGACCTCAATTAAGCGACCAGAAGATTCGGCGTTTGTTGCGCTGGAACGACTGCATCGAAATTGAGTAAACAGTTGTCAATGTTTCCAATCGATGATGAATAGTTATAGCATTTGTTTGGTGTGCGTTTATGGTTTATTCTCGTAGAAATAGAGGTCAATGAGCACTTGGAATTCACTTTTTTCCATTTCAACGACAATTCTCGTAGACGTCTATATAAAATAGCTGCCACAACAAAACTTTTGGGCAGATGTGTCTCAAATGTGTGCTTTCTTTTGAAAGATGCTCATCGACAAACAAAATGATGGATTTGAGAAGGCGACGAAGCCTTTTATTTTAATTTTTAAGGACTTATTGACCCACCGTCGACGTCATGTTTAACAATACAAAATTTGTTTTTTTTTTTTTTTTTTTGAAAAATATTTTTGTATGCATATGCATATACAGTAGACTGGGCCAAAAAAATTGACTATTTTTTTTTTGAAAGATATATCGAGAATATCATTCAGAATGACAAAAAAAAACTTTTCGTAATATCAATTTTAAGAGGGCTATCATCGCTAATTTTGATTTTTAGTCATAATTTCATGTTTTGCGTCAGAACTGACAAAACATTGAAGTAAAAAAAATTCATTTTGACTTACTTTTATATAAAATTAAATTCCCTACAAAAAAGGTCTAATTGAAAATTTTCGTCAGACAAGCCGTTTTTGAGTAATTAAGCTTAATAAATTGTTATTTTTCGTTAGTTACAAAATTCCAAATTAAAAAAGTAAAATCGAAGAAAAATAACAATTTATTAAGCTTAATTACTCAAAAACGGCTTGTCTGACGAAAATTTTCAATTAGACCTTTTTTGTAGGGAATTTAATTTTATATAAAAATAAGTCAAAATGATTTTTTTTTACTTCAATGTTTTTTCAGTTCTGACGCAAAACATGAAATTATGACTAAAAATCAAAATTAGCGATGATAGCCCTCTTAAAATTGATATTAAGGGCTCAAACTTTTACGAAAATTTTTTTTTGTCATTCTGAATGATATTCTCGATATATCTTTCAAAAAAAAAATAGTCAATTTTTTTGGCCCAGTCTAATATACAGTGGTCCTCAAAATAAAAGGTGCGCAGTATAAAGTTTAAAAATATTTAATTCACTAAAAAAAATAAGAAACAACGAACAAATGATTATTCTATACAGTGATGGAAAAAATAATAGAAACAAAGCTTTACATAATGATCAACCATTAATAACTACATACAATTACGTCTTCCTCGGTTCTAATTTGTATATATTAATTGCACCTAACATGACTTTGAAATGGTGCAGCCGTTTGTTGTCATTAGCTCTTTGTTTCGACTTAACGGTTAAAAAAATTAGCTAAGTGATAATTTCGCCTGAAAAAATTAATAGAAACAAGGTACCTACTTTGACTTTCAATTTGACTTAAACTCCTTTTTTTATTTTTATTGAACTAGAAGTTTTATAGTTTGTTTATTAGTTTTGCACGTGTTTCAGTCGTTTTAATAAAAAAAATATAACAGTTATGTATTTTAAAATTTTATAAAAATGAGTCGTGGAGTGCATTTTACTATTACTGAGCGCAATTTAATAAAAAACTTCAGAAAAAATGGGAAAACTATGGAAGAAATAGCACAAGCATTAAATTGTTCAAGAAAGAAGATATTTATAGCTCTCCATTTAAGTCCAAAGCCAGAAACAAGAGGCAGAAAACGAAAGACCTCAACGCGGTTTGATAAGATATTGGTACGACTGTGTTAAAAAAAGCCTTTTTCTTCTTCAAACGACTTGAAAATTGAACTAAATCCGAATGTTTCAAGTCGTACAGTAAGGATACGAAGCAAGGCTTCCTGTAAAGAGTCCCAACGAGCAAATTGGAACAACGTTTTATGGTCGGATGAAACGAAGATAAATTTATCTGGTTCCGATGGCAAAATGTATGCCAGACGACCTAAGAACGCAGAACTCGATCCAAGGTACACAAAAAAGACTGTTAAACATGGTGGAGGAAATATCATGATTTGGGGGTGCTTCTTAACATCTGGGGTTGGTTTAATTTTTTGGATAAAAGACAAAATGTGTGCTATTGACTACGTCCGAATCATAAATGAAGTTATGCTGCCATTTGCCAAAGAGAAGATGCCAATTGAATGGGAATTCATGCAGGAAACGACCCCAAGCCCTCTTCAAAATTGTCTAAGGAATACTTTAACAAAAATAAAATAAATGTTATGGAGTGGCCATCACAGTCTCCAGATCTTAATCCCATAGAACATCTGTGGGGCATACTTAAGAGGAAAATTGGAGACTTCAGAGCCAAGAATAAGGAAGAACTGTGGTCTATAATACAAAATGTATGGTATTCCATACCTTCCGAGACATGCGCCAAGTTGGTTCATTCCATGGGGCGGAGATGTGAAGCCGTCATTAAAAATAAAGGTGCAACGACCAAGTACTAAACGAATATGAACCAATTTAACAGTTAAGTTACTCTTTACCAAAAAGAACAACACAATTATAATATTGTGTCTATATTTTTTTCCAGGGTAAAACGGCTGTTAATATTAATTTTAATTTTTTTCGTTACTACTTTTTCTTTTTATTAATAAATTTAATATTGTGTATATTTTAAACTTTGTAAAGAGTGTATGTATTTTTAATTTTCAATTTCTTTCCAATAAACTTTTTTTTCTATTATTTTTTCCATCACTGTATTTCGCCCAAGTCTTTTAATCGCTGTAATGGTATTTAACATTTATGTAGCCTTCGTTTTGTTTTGATTTTTTTTTTGACCCGTAATTGCTAACCGTAATTAAATAACTGTAAAAAAAATAGGTGTACTAAAATAAATTCACTTTTCTTCATAGTTCCGGATGAAAAGAAGTGTGTGTTTACTTTGTTGTAATTTTGTCTTATTTTTTACAATCATTTTTCAAATGGTTGAATATGGGACTGTTTTTATAAGGTAAGAGAAATTATAAAAAGCTAGGAATTGAAGCGAAAAAAACAGATAATAAATACTGCTAACAAAATTACATAGGACATAAACTTGACCCTCCTAATATCTTTTCGACTTTTGGGGTAAAGAAAAAGGAGAAATTATTTTATGGTTCGACGAGCCTAATATTAATTGACAAACACCAAAACATAAAGTTTTCACCGCATTACACGGTGTGATGGTTTCAGAATGCTACTTCTGGTTCGATGTCGGTCCCATTTTTTTGGACTAAGAAAATAATTAAATCTTAAGAGTACATACAGTGTTGGAAAAAATAATAGAAACAAAGCTTTACATAATGATCAACCATTAATAACTACATACAATTACGTCTTCCTTGGTTCTAATTTTTTATATATTAATAACACCTAACATGACTTTGAAATGGTGCAGCCGTTTGTTGTCATTAGCTCTTTCTTTGGACTTAACGGTAAAAAAAATGAGCTAAGTGATAATTTCGCCTGGAAAAAATAATAGAAACAAGGTACTTTGACTTTCAATTTGACTTAAATTTCGTTTTTTATTTTTATTGAAATAGACGTTTTATTAATGTTTATTAGTTTTGCACGTGTTTCAGTCGTTTTAATAAAAAAAAATATAACAGTTATTTAAAATTTTATAAAAAAGGGTCGTGGAGTACATTGTCCTATTATTGAGCGCAATTTAATAAAAAACTTCAGAAAAAATGGGAAAATTATGGAAGAAATAGCACAAGCATTAAATTGTTCCAAAAAAGAAGATATTTACAGCTCTCTATTCAAGTCCAAAGCCAGAAACAAGAGGCAGAAAACGAAAGACCTCAAAGCGGTTTGATAAGATATTGGTACGACTGTGTAAAAAAAGCCTTTTTGTTGTTAAAAACGACTTGAAAATTGAACTAAATACGACTGTTTCAAGTCGTACAATAAGAAACCGACTAATGAAGCAAGGCTTCCTGGAAGGAGTCCCAGAAAAGTACCATTCTTGAGCATGAAAAATATTCTGCAGAGGATGAATTTTGCAAATAAACACGCCCAACGAGCAAATTGGAACAACGTTTTATGGTCGGATGAAACAAATATAAATTTATCTGATCCCGATGGCAAAATGTATGTCAGACGACCTTAGAACGCAGAATTCGATCCAAGGTACACAAAAAAGACTGTTAAACATGGTGGAGGAAATATCATGATTTTGGGGGTGCTTCTCAACATCTGGGGTTGGTCCAATTTTTTGGATAAAAGACAAAATGTGTACTACTGACTTCGTACGAATAATAAATGAAGTTATGCTGCCATTTGCCGAAGAGAACATGCCAATTAAATGGGAATTCATGCAAGATAACGACCCCAAGCACTCCTCAAAATTGGTTAAGGAATACTTTAAAAAAATTAAATAAATGTTATGGAGTGGCCATCGCAGTCCCCGGATCTTAATCCCATAGAACACCGGTGGGGCATACTTAAGAGGAAAATTGGAGACTTCAGAGCCAAGAATAAGGAAGATCTGTGGTCTATAATACAAAATGTATGGTATTCCATACCTTCCGAGACATGCGCTAAGTTGGTTCATTCCATGGGGCGGAGATGTCAAGCCGTCATTAAAAATAAAGGTGCAACGACCAAGTACTAAACGAATATGAACCAATTTAACTGTTAAGTTTCTCTTTACCAAAAAGAAAAACACAACTATAATATTGTTTCTATTATTTTTTCCAGGGTAAAATGGCTGTTAAAATTAATTTTAATTTTTCTCATTACTACTTTTCTTTTTATTAATAAATTTAATATTGTGTATATTTTAAACTTTATAGAGACTTATTGTATGTATTTTTAATTTCCAATTTCTTCCCAATAAACTTTTTGTTTTTAAAAAACGGCATAAAAGAAGCTTGTTTCTATTATTTTTTCCACCACTGTATCTCTCTTTTTGCTGATGAACAAATTCTCCTTTGATGGTCGTTTCAACAATTGAACCCAAAACACACTTCAAGTGTGGCAAAGATCAACCTTCTGATTTTAATCCAACAGCAAAATGTGTAGAGATGTCAAGAGAGCCTTCAGCCACAAAAAAAAAATATAAAACAAGAATGTATTTCGTTAATATATGTATGCTTAGGTTTTCTTAAAAGATGCTAGAAATTTGTTACCTATTCTGTTCTGGACAATATCTATAAGGTATACATCCGCCCAAAACTTGTGTATAATTCTCATATCTGAGCTGGTGCCATCATTACTCATTTGAATATGTTAGAAAGAATCCAAAACAGTTCCCTAAAACTTATCAAGGACAAACCCATTACGAACGCTTTTATTTTTCTTAAACACATTCGTAACGTTTCCTGTATTTCATTGTTTTATCGCTATTTCTATCAAAAACGCTCATATGAAATAGCCAGTTGCATTCCTCTCAAACGATTCTTCCGTAATACCCGGGTAACTGGTTTTCCCTTGAGGTTAACTTCGGTAAAATATAAAGTTTCACGCTGCATTGTGTTACACCGTAACATTATATAAATAAATTAACTAAAGTAACTGTATAATCACTGACTATGTACATACTTTATGTATTTATTTTTTTTACAAATTTAATTTAAATCAATTATGTCGATAATGAAAAACTCGAAAATTGTTTTACATTAGGTACTGTTCATAATGTCTACATTAAACCACTAGAAGGTCTTCGAATTCAACAATATATAAAAACAACGATGAAATCAAGAAGACGTCGATAACATTAGCTCGATATATGTTGTTGCCATTAATAAATGAATACATGCGTCAAGAGTACAAAAAAAAAAAAAGTTTTGTCTTAATTTTCGAATTTTGGCTGAGTTATAGAGGGCAGCAACGTCGACTCATCAAAAAACACCTTGTCCCATTGCAGACAGTTAATCTCCGGATCTACTGAACCGATTTTCAATAAACTTGTTGCAACTTGATTGTTTTTATGTTTTCTAAGACAATTTACCACAATTTGACAAAAAAGTTATGAACAAAAAAAATGGCGGCCCAAAAATGGCCAACAAAATTGCCAATTTTATTCAAAGCTTGACATTTTTTTTGTTTTTGACTTTTCAAACAAATTGTGGTAAATTGTCTCGTAAGAACCTTTCCTTTAAATAACCCACTTTGTTTTTTGTTCCAGTTCAGCCAATCTTGGATTAACTGTCCGCAATGGGACAATGTAATTTTTGATGAGTCGACGTTGGCGCCCACTATAATTCGACCAAAATTCGAAATTTAAAAAAAATGTTATTACCTAATCCGAGAAAAAAATTCCCAAAAATCGTGCGTTTTTTTTGGCGTTCTAGACCGTACTATACACTGTTCAATTTATATTTGCAGTACAGGCCTTATGGTAGAGCTTTTTCAGAAACTCTGGTGCCTGCTGCTGTTTGCACGCACCTTAACTTAAAAAATTGCCACTGAAATAAGAAAGAGAATCACTGAGTTACATTAAAATTGTTTGTGTAATCTTCTTTTAGCTCACGTACAGCCTATCAGATCCATGGGTGAAACGAGACTGATCGCCAATTTGCAACCAACCCTTATTGTGTTTATTAAAAAAAAAACACTGAATCAGAGTTACCATTGCCGAGTTGATAGAAATTCATATGGTATTTTCTTTGGTTTGTGCTATGTAACTTTTAGGATTTAAGCTTTTTCGAGCTTTTAGTAGCAAATATCTTTCTGAGATTTGCGGGCAATTTTTAATGCTCCTACAGTCCTACGGCAATCCTGTTAGAGCTTTAAATTAAAGACAGCTTATTGAAATCCATAATGGTCAGACTGAAAGGCAAATATCATATCTTCCCTGTACTGCAAATAGAAATTGAACAGAGTATAGTACCTTAATGGATTAAGTTTCAGAAAAAAGATCATTAATGAAAATTAGAAAAAGAGGATCGGAGACAGAACGCCCCTGGAGCACACCAGCATTTATTTTGTGGGTATCACACTTAAATCCGTCCAGTACTATTTGTATTGAACGGTTTGAAAGGTAATTCCGAATACATTCGATAAAATAGCTTGAATCCAACCTCTAATACCAAGCGCAGTAATATTATTTTCACCAAAACGATGTAAGGATTTGTTCAACTGTTCGCTGAGATAAACCATCAGACCACCAGTGGACCTATTGCTACGAAAACTTACTGCAGGTCATTGAAAAGCTTTAGTTCTTCAAGATATTTATTGAGCTTATAATTTATCAGCGTTTCCATGATGAAAGAAGACGAAAGTACAATCGGCAAATAGTTAGAGGGGACGAGGAATTCACTAGCTGGAAAAATCCATTTTTTCATCCACTCGGAATGAGACCTGTAGTATAGGACAGATGCAGGACAGTGTGGAAGACACCTGTTCAGAAAAATACGGGGATATTATTAGGGCCAGCGGATTTATGTATGTCAAGCACCTTTAAGATTCTTGCAACAGCAGAAGTGTGAAAGAAGATTGGTAATATTGAATCGTTAACGCACTCGAGTACCGGGGAAGTCCTGACACTGTTTTGAAGGGTACAATTTTTAGCAAACTGACTCGCTAGAAAATTTGCTTTCGCGAAAGAGCTAACAATGGGAATGTCATTTATTTATTTACGGTATTTCGAATATTTTTTACTTCATAAATCGTTCCTCCTTTCAGAAAACAAATCAAGAAATTACTAGCTATTTTGATACATTATTCTTTTTAGCTATAGTTAACAGCTCATCTTACAATTCTTCGATTCTTACGCCGTCAAAATTTAAAAAAAAACTGCGCGCTAAAAACATTTTAGCCCGTTTCTTTGACAAGCAAAATATGCCGCCCCATAAAATTGACTTTTTTTCACGGTTCAATTTCATTTTCACGAATAATTTTTACTTGCTGTGTAGGAGAAGAATTGGTTTTGTGTTATAAAAAACATCAAACGGGTATTTCATAACACTTAGAACATAGGTATCCAATTACGAAAATAACTGTATTTTATATAATAAAAGTTAAAACTCCAAATTAACATAATCCGTTAAAATAATATTATATATATTTTTTTTAGATGTTCACCCTACAGTAATTATAACTTTTTTGAAAATGCATTTTGTTTTCAATGTTGGTAATAGTATTTTGTGTGAAATAAAAACTTATTTGAAGTGTTAAATAAATGTCACGATCGTTCTGTTTTAAATGCGATAAATTGCATTTTTGCATCTTTAATTCATAATATTATAAAGTGTTAATTGGATAAAATTAAAGCTTTTTTGTTTCATTTTAAACTAATATTGACCTTTTATTGCAAATAAATTTGCTCGTGCCCCATCCGCGACAAACTTTGTCCCACCCGTGACACATTAACATTCTTTTTTGTATGAAGACAACAATTTGAAATTTATCAAGAATCTAAATAAAAATGTGTAATTAATTCGCAATTTTTGTAAAAATATACCCTGAAATTTAGATCTTGGCTTTTATTTCTCCCACTTGACAGAAAAAAAACACCCTTTATATTTTCAAAATAAATATTTTCAATACTGGCCGAAATTAAGCCTTGAACCGCATGACCAAGTTTGTGCATAATTTTTTCTGAGTGAAAAATCCGAACAACTATAAGTAGAAAATTCTCAATTACACTTTCATCGAAATTTCGATGATCGTGACCTCAAAAATGACTGTGAATTGAAAGAGAAATTGGCTAGTTCGTAGATCAAAAAAAAAATAGTACTGAAATTATTGTATCGTGTTTCTGACCGTGTTTGCATCGTTTGTTGTGTAATCACGCAATATAATATTATATTTGAAATACATGTACATACATGTATTCTATGAAGTCTATGAAAATTTTTTGAAAATGAAATATATAACTTATGTTTATTTTTAAAAAACCGTCAATTACTTACACTAGTCTTAATCCTATTATCCTTTGGCGGGATTTTTAGTTTAGCTTTCCAGCCCATGTCATCGCTGAGAGATGTCGCAACAAGAGCCTTCTCGTTGACCATGCTATGTTGAAGAGAAAGAAATAATTATAGTACTTTATAGCTGCCAAGCTTAAAAAAAAATCTAACCTTTTCGGCGTGCCAATGTTATTCAGGTGATTGGCCGCGTTTATTTCTGTCATCATCTTGTAAACTTATTGGCTATATTGTTTTCACAAAAATGAAAAACTTTCCTACTCCTTCACTCTTCTGATTTATATTTTTTATTTTGTTCTCGCGTCGAATCGGAAAAAATCCGAGCTGCTATATAATTTTATTTTGTTTAAAGATTTTTGTTTAGTTCGGTTTCCGACGGATATTTGTTTTAGTTTTTTTTATTCTTAATTAGTTGGTTACATTCAAGAACATAAAATATTTATTTATTTTATATATTTATTGTTACTTTCTATACAAAATATACTTATAAATATTAAAATCGTTCGCTTATGCTGCTTTTTGTTTTGTTAATTATTGTTTTTTTTTTGTTTTTGTTTTTTTTTTTAACTTAACACAATTCACCGTTTTTAATATAAAAATGATAAATTGAAGATTTTATAATGCACTTGTCATTATATTATTTTTTAACAGTTTTTTGTTGTTGTTTTGTTTTAAAATAGTTTAGTTTTAGTTTGTATTTTTTAAACACATTCACGATTTATTTTTTGCTTTCAATTGTTTTTTTTTATCACAAGAAGTTTTTGTTTGTTTTATTTTCTGGAAAAACGCAATTCTTCACAAATAAGGAAAAGGGAAGAGAAGAAAAAAATGAAATTTTGATTATGTAATTGAAAAAATGGTAGTAACTATTCAATAAATGTTGGCCCTCAAGGAGCTTTCTATTAATTTTTTGGAGTACTTTCTGTTTTATTTTAATGATAAAAGCAGCTTTTTTGAATGTATAATATACGAGTATACAAATGTAAATATTTTCTTTTTTAAGCCAATTAGGCCTATATGGGCCAACAAATCTCAATCTTCCATTGCATGTTATAAGTAGTAGGTAAAATTGTATACATCGTCCCCTTTATGCCAGAAACATGAATGTGCTAAAACGAAAATTCTACGAAATAGTATTTGAATGTTCTTTTAGATGAGAACAAAGTCTTCAATTACGTAATAAGCTAAATGTTATTTTATAATTTCATCCCTATCTGCACATTAATAGTATTGAAATGACATTAAGGGCCGAAAAATAATTCCAAACAGTAATTACTTCAAAACAAATTACATTCATGCTTCTGACATAAGGGTGACGATAAGTGGGTATGTTCCATAAAACAAAACTTGAATTTGCTGCTTTCTTCACAATGTTATCTTTTTCGTACCCTTTAGATTTGTATTAACTTTATAAGAAACGTAATCGGTGTGAAAAAGATAACTAGATCAACTCGAAAAAACTAAGATCAAGCTCGACATATAAAAGAAGTGAAATATATGTATAATTAAATATTTTATTTTAATTTGAACATTTTATGAAGAGAAAAGTGAAAATTTTTAGTCCCATTGCAATATTTATTTTATTGAAATAATCTACGGTAAAATATTTGTATGCTAATGAACTTTTTACTTACGCGGATATGAATCTTGTTTTTTCTCAAATATCCATGGAAAGATAACTTTTGATCTGAAATAAAAAAGGTGCAATTATTAAGCAAAAGGAAAAAAATCTTTTAATTTAAAAAATTGAAGCTAAAACAAGATCTTTGTTATTTTTTATATAGAGTTCTCCTGTGTATATGGGGCTGACATAAAATATAAAACAGAACAGATACATCCATACATATACATAGATTTATTTTTTTTTTTTTATAAAAATAGGCAAATATACAATTTCACAGATAAAATTGTTTTGTTCGGTGTGCAAAATAATAAACGTGAAATTTTTTTAAACCAACGAAGAAATACCCGTAAAAACAGGAACGCAATGCAGTAATGCCCCTTCACCACTTTTCCATTAGAGTCGCGAAACTTAAAACCTGCTGTTTTTTTTTTTCTTCGCCCGTTATAATAAAACCACGCGGCCTTTTAGAGTGCAAAATATGAGGTGCGTTGTACATATTATTATTCGATCCTGCTTTAAGCTGGAAGAAGGTAAGGGTTTTGTGCTAAAACATATTTTATTGCTCGATAATAAAAAAATTGAAGTTACCAAAATGGGTCGCAAAACTCATTGTCCTGAAGATATAAGGAATATTATAAGGAAAGTGCATAAAAAGGGAAAAACAGTTTGTTTGAATGCAAACAAAATAATTTAAACGCAATAAATTTCAATTCGTTACAATTATAACTAATTTATTGAATTCTAAAATCAAGACAAAATTTAATTATACAATAAAAACAATAAATAATATATCTGTGGTGTTTGGTAGAAACATGATAACTCCATAAAATAATTTGCATCCTTACATTCACTTTATATCGAGCTCGAACCTAAACGTGTAAACTGATTTTCTTAAAATTTGGAACATAATTTTTGGAACATAATATTTTCAAAAGTTTTCCAAATTTGAAGAAAATCAGTCAACCGGTTTCAGCCCTAGCTCCATGTAAAGTGAACTTGAAAACGCAAATTATTTTATGGACTTATCATGTTTGTACCAAATACTACAGATATGTAGTTAACATAATCGAAACATAGAGTAGTGCGAAAATCTTTGGCGAAAATTGAAATAAATAAAATGGGTTTAAATTTACTTTAAGCGGAATGATTTAAATAATGAAAAATAAATAAGCTAAGTTTAAGCAAAACAAATAATTGAACAAAAATAAATATTTGGCACTTTCGTTCCTAAACACAGTTGGATGCTCCCAAAATATACTAACCAATACTTTACGATATCAAAAGAGTTTATTAAAAAGGCACTATTTGCAACATCAGCTCAAATTAAAAAGGACCTGGGGCTAAATATCAAAGATAAGGAGGAGGTTCATCGATTATAACCTAAGAGTCGACACTGTCAAAAACGAAGTCTTCGACAAGGAGAACTTACGAGTGGCAATTTGAAAATGCGTAAATATTCTATGGTTTGATGAGTCAAAAATAAACTTATTTAGGTCAGATGGTAACACATTTCGTCCGATGACCTCAAGGAAAGGAATTTTCCCAGAAGTAAACAATAAAGACTATTAAGCGTGGTGGTGGTAATGTTATGGTTTGGGTATGTTTTTACCTTGTTCGACGTTGGTCCTATATTTTGGATAACAAAAATTATGAACCAGCATGTGTAAGTTCACATATTCGAAACCATTATACTTCCATTCTTTGAATACGAAATGTCACTCCAATGGATCTTCCAGCAGGATAATAATCCAAAACACACTTTCAAAGCAGAAAGAATTTGGTTTCAGCGAAATTATGTAAAAGTTGTGGAATGGCCAGCGCAATCTGCTACTGACCTGAACCTTTTAGAAAAACTTTGTGGGGATGTCAAGAGAGTTCCCGATCACTCCACCTATAAAAATAGGGAAGAATTGTGGCTAGCCCTTACACCTATTATTTTGCACACCAAGTTGATTTCTAATTTTTTTTTTTATATTAGTTTGTTATTTATGTCATTTTTATAATCAAAATCTATTTGCACTAAATTTCTTTTTGGTTTTTAACTGACTTTTTTGATTGATCTCATTTACTATCGCGCACATATTATTTTGCACACGAGATGTAGAAATGTACATTTTCCACACTTTGGACAAAAATTAATAAAATTTAAAAAACCTTGATAATTTTTGAACTTTTTATGAAAATATACCAGTCTTCGATTTGTAATAACTAAGGTTCTTTAAAAATCAAAAAAATAATTCTGAACTCATTAAAATGTAGTAAGTTTGCAAAAATAAAGCACATGCACCCTTTTTTGCAACAGCTTGCCTGTACTATACTATATATATGTTACTAATTTAAGTTTTATTTTCTTCTAACACATGATTGCAAAATTATGGCTAATCCACTAAATATAAGCAATAAAAATATATTGCTCTATTATCGAATTCAAAAGTGTGCACTTACTTTTTAATAAATTCTGAAAGATTTTGTTGATTTTTAAATAAGCTTAGAGTAATAGACCGAGAGCACAGAACAATTTTTGGGTGTAATTGATAAAAAAACAACAATTAGTATAATTAGATAGTCCTTAAGTAGTTAAGTTATTCTATCTAGTGGGAGCAATAGTGCATAATAGTGCATCAAATATGCAGTTTTTTCCAAAGTCTAAATAATTTGATAACAACTTTGCCATAACTTTAAAATGTAGAGCTAAGCGCCCGGATTGCAAATATCGAGGTCCAAGACGTTTTGCAGGCAGCCTTTTGCCCGCAAGACGCTATAAGAATAGGGTATGTCTTGCACGAAGAAGGCCGCTTGCAAAACGTCTTGGACCTCGATATTTGCAATCAGAGGCCTGTTTCACAAATCACACACATCATACATTGTATGATATGGACAGTCATGCTGTATGATTTCTGTTTCTCAATTTTGTTGTATGATCTGCTGTCATACAACAATGTATGACCGAAGATTACACTGGAAATATTGGAGTGTTCTATGATTCTGTTTCTCAGAAATGTATCATTTACATCTTACAGCAAATTAACGTACAATTTTTTATACATTTAATACAACACAAAATTTTGTTATAAGTGGCTGCTGCTCATGAAACAACATGAAAAGGAAATATACAAAAGTAAGTATTTTTTGAGTTAATAAAATTATAACAATTTTGAATTAGTTTTTATTGTTTTCTTTTCTACAGAAATTTCTAGTGATGCAGTCAATTCATTGAAAACAAGAAATTTCATTTGTGGAAAGTTTACTGGCTTGACACTCACAAATCCAAATTATCTCGTAGTTTTTCAAGAGAATTTTATGTTTGAAGTGAAATCTAAGTAGAAGACTCAAAATAAAGCCATGAAGCTGTTGCTGTTAGTTTTTAAGACTAATTTGTACATTTATGCTCTGATTAATAAATAATAATAATAAATAGAACCTTAGAATAATTTTTCTGATTCTTCCAAAACGGACCAATTAGTTTTTGATCAAATGTTTTATGGAAAAGTTTGGAGCGTGGATATTCCATTAAAAATGATTAATTTAGCTATATACATATGTATTTAAAATTTTAATTTTATAATCAACTACATATGATAATCAATTACAATTATTAATTAAAGAAAATGATTTATACTATTGCATAGTATTATATATAAATTATCACCCATATTACTTTTAAATTAGTAAAACTTTAGTTTTTTTTCTAACAATTAACTGTTTTATTTCGCAAAAAAACAAATTTGAGATATATAATAACCTAAAACTCAAATAATAATGAAATATCAGAATCATACAACAATACAAATGTCATACAACACTTCCAATGAAATCTGAGAAACTGAAAATTGTAGGATGTGTATGTTGTATGAAATGTATGATGTGTATGATCTGAGAAACAGCCCCAGGATTAGATTTTACCAACACTAAATATAGTTTAATGGCAATATTGCCATTGAAATTTGACTATTTGCGATAATTTGAAAGAAATTTCTAAGTAAGATCCATTATGATAAAATTATATTTCTGTGTAATCAATTTTTGGTAAAGGATTTTTTTTTAATGCATATGTGTTGCGTGGGAGTAAAGAGGACGGGTAACATCTGTTTATATTTAAAACAGTTTTTATTTCAACGCTACTAACGTTTACTACATTTTTCAATATTATACAATAAGGAACTAACTGACCTTTCAATAATATCAACTAGATTCTATTATCTAAAATAAATACTTAGATTACTATGTATGGAGCTGTAGGAGGCTGGGATTCCATCGATGTATTTCTTAGTCTACTTCCACTCTCTGACAGCCTCATATACAGATGTGGTCATTAAAATAGGAACTCTTTTGGATCCAATAAAAAATTCAACAGTTGTTAAGTTAAATAATTTTTTATTCGAATGTGTTGGTTATGTTGTCAATGCAACATTAATAAAATTTAATAACGGCAATTTTTATATGTATTTCCACCCAAAAAAGTATTGTAAAACATAGTCTTTGAAAGAACACAACGATTTTAGTTTCAAAAATGGCAGTACCTATTTTAATGACCACATGTGTATGTACACGTGTATATACCCGAAAACTATTAAATCAATTAGCTTTATAATTTTCCAGCCAAAGTCCCTTGTAGCTATACTCTGTTCAATTTATATTTGCAGTACAGGGAAGATAGGATATTTACCTTTCAGTCTGACCATTATGGATTTCAATAAGCTATCTTTAATTTAAAGCTCTTACAGGATTGCCGTAGGAGCATTAAAAATTGCCGCGAATCTCAGAAAAATATTTGCTACTAAAAGCTCGAAAAAGCTTAAATCCTGAAAGTTACATAGCACAAACCAAAGAAATTGCCATATGAATTTCTATAAACTCGGGAATGGTAACTCTGATTCAGTGTTTTTTTTTTAATAAACACAATAAGGGTTAGTTGCAAATTGGCGATCAGTCTTCTTTCACCCATGGAGCAGATAGGTCATGATGGGCTGTACGTGAGCTAAAAGAAGATTACACAAACAATTTTAATGTAACTCAGTGATTCTCTTTCTTATTTCAGTGGCAATTTCTTAAGTTAAGGTGCCGGGCAAACAGCAGCAGGCACCAATGTTTCTGAAAAAAGCTCTCCCATAAGGCCTGGGGTGCCAGCACGTAACTTGATACAATCGAGTCTAGTCGATGTAATCGAGTCTAGTCGATGTAATCGAGTATAGGGAGTTCCTTATTTGATTCAATCGAATCGAAAACAATGGGCTGATCATAAGAAAGAACTGCCTGTTCTCGATTGTATCGACCTAACTCGATCGTATCAAGTTAAGTGCTAGGGCCTCTGTACTGCAAATATAAATTGAACAGAGTATAGTGTTGTTAATTCCCTATATTGTAATGTAAATTTATTTTATAATGTAATATATAATATATTTTTTTGCTCTCATAATTTATCAAAAACATGTCGATTATTAGGACAATGTGCATGTAGCAGGAATTTTTGCCAAGTCCGAACGGCTTAGATGAGGCGCACTTTTCTTAACAAGATACTTTTGGCGAGTTTGACACTTCTTTTCAAGAGCCAGTATAACTGAAACTGAATTATTACAAAATAACAAACAAATATTGCTCAATATCAAGTACTGCGCTGTTATATTGACCATGTATTGTTCAATTATTTAAGTTAAAAAAAAATACATTAGAGGAGCCCCAGTCCCTAGAAAATTAGATCGTTGTCGTCAGAATAGATGTGACACAATTTTTTGACGATTCCAAACTTCTAAGATATAATTTCCGTGGCAAAAGGTGCTTTTGGACGATTTTTTACTTCCTTGCAAGATGCAGTAACCATGAAAAACATTTTTTGGTGCCATCCACTGGGGATTGAGCCCAGGTCCCCGCCATGATAGTCCAACGCGTTAACCATTATGCCAAGGGGTTTAACGCAAAGGCTATAATCTTAAGGCTTTAAGCAATGATGTATTTATTTAACAGTGTTTTGCAAAATTAAGTTTTAAATATCTGTAATCTTTGATGGGACTCCTTGATTTGCAGAATATATGAATAGCGTTACCTGAACTTTGTAAAACGAAAAATTCGAATGTATGAATCTTGAAATATGTACATACATTATGTAGATACAAACATTGTGTATGAAGGTACAAGCCTACACAAACTTGTGTTCGTATGTTCAATTCCATACTAGATTCTGCGAGATTTTTCGGGATAATCAGTTTTAGCTCTGTATTACTAAGGCATAATCAGACAGGTCAAACTGGGAATAAAAATCTATTTTTCATTTTTGTTCCTAAATTTATGTTTTTTTTTTTTAGAACTTTGCAAAAAAAAATTTGTCCAGTTACTGACATTCCGAACATTCCAATGATTTTACCTTATCAATAGTATTAATTTTTTTGTATAAGAAACCCAATTTACAGAAATATGTATGTAAGTACGTATTTTCCTAAATACCTACCTGTCTAAAATCGTTTCCTAGACAATCGACTTACTGGGTTTCGCTTTAGTTATTATCACACTAGTTTTAAGATTAATCACGAATCGTTGCTCGTGTGTCCTCTCTGACCAGAATTTTTTAACAAAAACTCATGTTTACATTCTGACAAAAATTTCTTAGAACTTAAATTATTTTCAGATGCAATAAATTCTTGACTAATTTAAGGTTAAATTATTTACATTAAAAAAAATGGACCATAACCCCACATTTTACCGCCAATAAGTACAATATAAAAAACGAAGGGGCTCATAAATAGTCAATCAGAAAAAGCCAGCATCGATTTTGTTGCAATTTCAATAAAGTTCTTTGTTCACATTTTAGGGTACCCTTTAATTGCAGTTTTCCAGCTACGCTAGATCTTTATCGCCAAATCCTAAATAACTGTATAAAAACACTCTTAAAGCAGTCTCCACCATTTGCCGTTTGTCTTCCTCCAACCAACATTTTCATATGCGTCTACGACCATGTAATATAAACAGTAGAAGATCGAAGGCACATACAAAATTCTTATACAAAATGGAAAATATTAAACGGTACTTCTGTAAAAACTCCATGCGGGAGCATTAAGACATTTATACCGAAAACTTTTCGATTCAAAAACTAAAAATGAAACAAGAATCAAAGAAAAAACTTTAAAGAATCACATGAAAAAAGAAACAAGAATTTCTAGATATTCCCCACTTTTGCGTTCGTGTTTCGTTGTTGCTGGTGCTCACAGCCAAGACAGCTCTGCCATCGGAGCCCCAATTCATTTTTTCTACAGTTACCAATTCTTCAACAACAGAATCAGAAAAGCTCCAGCGTTAGAATATTTAGTAATATTATTTCACTAAAACTCTAAAAAAAAACTATTTAAATAAACCACAATTTTTGGACGAACAAAAGGGGAAAAGACCGAACAACGAACTTTTATAAAATTTTAACCACACTCGGACTAGGAAAAAAGTCGCAATTTTTTCTTCGGCTGATGCGAATTTGTTGGAACAAATTTTACAGAAGGTTCTTAATTTTCGCAGTATCTCGAAATATTTACCTCGGATTATTTTCGAAAATAAATTTTAGATTTTAACTTTTTTATCTCTTGAAAATGCACTTTCCTTTTTTCTTGGCGTTTTTTTTTTTTTTTTACAATAAATATGTTGCCTTCGTTCACACTTCGCTTATTTCTTTCTTTCTCGAATGCCAACAGCTAAATGAGATGGAAATGGAGTGGATAGGAAAATTGTGTACGCACACATGTATGGTGGCCTGCGTATGGATATGTTTTGATTTGATGTGTTAGAGACACAGTCGAGAGGTTTGGTTGAGATTTATATTTGTGTTAGTTTACACTCTAGTGATCTTGGCGCCAATGAATGGCTATATTTTGGGTGAGCAATGAGAAAAGTAGTTGAATATTATTTCGAGGCGGGTAATTTGAATTTTGGAAAAAGATATGAAGTTAAAAATTATTAATAATAGAGACGATTCAAATTAATTTCCAATAAATAATTTATTACAATTATTGGAAGTTCAAAGCAAGGAATTTAATTTGAATTTGATGCACATATGTAAATGATATTCCTTGGCATTCACAAGATTAATGAAAAAATACTTATATGTCTGAAACTTTTCTTTCGTATTCACAAGATTGATGAAAAAGTAGGTACTTTTAAATTTGGAAAGACAGCTAGGCCAGTTGTAAGGCCTGTAAGAAAATTTGTAAAGGTCTGTAGGAAAATTTGCAAACAAAAAAGTTCTGCATTTAATAACCGTGTACCTAGTTTCTTTTTTTAATAGAATTAATGTATGCAAATTAATTATAGATTATAGGTACGGTGACCATCCGTCCTCTTTTTGAGAGGACAGTCCTTTCTTTTTGTGTCGTGTCCTTTCTGTTTACTTTTCTTAGAGAGGACATACATTTGTCCTCTCTTTTCTAAATTGTCCTTTCAAGTTCCTCTTTTTCTCTTTCAAACCACGATTTTACGACTAGCAGGACTGCTTTATTTCATTGAATTCCGTCACATATTGTTTGCTATTGTGAATGATTTTCAAATTTACATCTCCATCTGCAAGTTAGTATCGTTCGCATTGGCTTTCGTTCGGCTTTTTGAAGAAGAAGAATTAAGTTAAATATGACAATATATTAAATCTCGTAGAGTTTTCGCTTCCGGCTTCAAATGCCCCGACTGAAAGGGTATTTTCAATTTCCAATAACATTAACACACAATTAAAAGTTGAAATGCTAGAGGCAACGCTACTAAAAAAAAGTGCAATTATGACTTCGATTGCGTAGAATTTAACACATTTTTAAGAAATCGGGAAGATATCTTAAAAAAAATACATTGCGAAGAAAAATACCAACATTAAACATTTTCATAGTTCCTTTGAATGAATCTTATACCTATAGTCATGCACATATTATGTATCTAAGTACGAGTATATATTATTTCGTTTTTTTGTTAATTCATTTTTATTTATTTGTTTTAAAAACTGAACTGAGCTGTAATATGAAGTACAAAACTTTTTAATGAAAATAATTATTTGTTAAACTTTTGTACGTTTATAAAAGACTGTCCTTTTTTTTTTGCTCCTGAAAAAATGGTCACCGTAATTATAGGTATCCAACAGAACGAAATTTCTTTATTTTTGTATATTTCACCCCTATCCTGATCTTCATTCCGAATCAAATATGCATACGAAATAACAATCCGTACGGATTTATAAAGACTATTCTGAATTTATAACGAATTCATTTCAGATGTTCATCCATTAGCGTTTTCGTTTGGTCCTCCGGAAGCATTCCGAATACTTGTAAAATCGTTCGAATGGCACTAGACGAAAAGAAAATAGATATGAATTTGAAGAATCAACACCAGAAGCACGCACGCCATGCGCATGCTTTAAATGTCAGATCCTGAAATTCAATTTTTGTTTTGGATAATAACCCAAACATTTCATCTTCTTCATCATAATCATCTTCAAGCTAGGTATTATGGATTCGTTGTTGAATTTTAACTCAAGGAGTTTTCTCAAAGTATAAGACCGTAGATAGAGAAACTCCTGACAGCTAAGAGGAGTATACATACATACATCTAAAATAAGATCAAATTCTTCCAAAATTAGTGGTGTTCGCTATGTTTACAAATAATAACGAAAAATGAAAATATCTTTAATATGTCATTAATTGACGTTTCAGAAATTAAATGAAACACAAGCTTAAGAATCAAAGAAAGTGGGACAACTTGTTCGTTTAGCATTCCGGATTGTAGAATGTAGAGTTCTGGAAGGTCGTTCCGAATAACCATTGTTTATAGTGTTTATGTTTAGTGTTTATATTTATAGTTATACCTATTGTGAAGAGGAAAGAACGGCATAGTTGTGCAGAGTTGAAGACAGTTGAGAAAATAGTAACAAGGAATAGGGAATAATAATGAAGGTTAAGAGAAAACACAAATTATAGAACAAACAAACAAAAATATTTTGTGCTTTCCTTTCTATACAAATGAAAATAATCTGTTTTTTTTTTTTTTTTTATGCATGAGAAAAAACGACAGGCATTATTCAGAAGAAGGTTTTAATATTTTTCTTTCACTGTGACGTTGTTTGTATGCATGTTTGAGTACCTATACCTATGTAAAATACGTATGGAAATATACAAACTTTAATGAGAAGAAATATTGGTAGGTAGGTAGGTAGTTATTCTTAAAAGTTGATCGTAAAGGTACTCGTAATTATTAGTAATATGAAAATATGAACTAGATTTTGCGTGCGGGTCGAAATTCTTCTTCGGTGCACATTTGGCGTTAAAAATAGACATTCTGTAATGGTAATCTCATAGGTATAGGTATTAAATTTAAGAGCAGAATTTAAATGCGGAATTTTGAAAGCAAGATTTAAAAAAGCGGCAAGATAGCCCGGTCAAAATAGACATTCAAGGTTACATTAATTCGCACAAAGCTGAAAATTGGCATGAATGTTGAGAACACTATTACAAACAATTTGTCAAAAGTCCCCATCGATCCGACGTGTGCAAAAAAAATTATTCAAGGTCAAATGTTGCAAATTTCGGTTTTTTGCATTTTTCAGCTGAACGGCAAGTTTTATCAAAAGATAGGTGAGACAAAAATTATTCATCATGCAATTATCTAAAGAAATTGTCTTAACACTTTTTCTCCTAAGAATCACCATTTTGGAGATATAGCGAATCAAAAAGTTGAAAAAAAATTATTCAAGGTCAAATGTTGCAAAAATCGTTTTTTTGCATTTTTCAGCTGAACGGCAAGTTTTATCATAAGACAGGTGAGACAAAAATTATTCATCATGCAATTATCTACAGAAATTGTCTTAACACTTTTTCTCCTAAGAATCACCATTTTGGAGATACAGCGATGTTGAAAAATTTGTGTTCTTCATAATATGTTTGTCAATTACCGTTATATAGATTACACAACGGTAATACAAGTAAAAATATTAGTTTTCGTGGCGTATAGATACATATTATACAATTCTAAAGCCAGATATACACTGTTCAAATGCATGACAAGCACGCGCAAGTGTATTGGTGAAAAAATCACACGTATAGATTGGATTTAGGATTAAAGCAAAATGAAAATCTTTTGAGTTTCTTTCAATCTAGCGTCCTGCATTGAAGTAGTGTATATGCAAGATTGATGATTGACCATGCATTTATTGGTTCATTTGCGTATAGTTCGTTGAAGAGATGAGAACACAGTACAACATAAGCACTGATTGAAATATTAAAATAGTAAACAAAAAATGTATGATGAAATGGACAGACAAAATAAAACAAATTACCTACTCGGATAAAATTGAAAAAATCTCAAAGACGTTCTTATATTCACAATTTCGCCGAAAAAAAAACTCACAAAGCGCAACGTCCTCTCACCACACCGTCCATGTTAAAATAAAAGATTGAAGACTCATGCTTGGTGTGTGTATATGCAACTTTAATCCGAATTTTCGAATACACTTGCACAATGTATATTTGGCTTACGAATATAAACTCGAAAGAAAACCCAGTCCCTCATTTTATGTGACCGTACGGCCTTGAGCAGCATCTGTCTGCGACGCTCGTATACCAGCTCCGTTTCTAAGGGCCCAAACAAAATAGTATTAGTCCCAAGCGTTCCTTCGTAGTAAGAACAAGTAGTTATTGCAAACAGAATTTGTGCAGTTTCTTGTTTGTAAGAGAAATGTATCAATTTTGCTTTATTTGTAGTAAACATTTGGCGGAAAAAGTACACTCGGAAGAGTACCATTACCGTAGTTAAAAGACGTCACGAACAAGAACAAGCTGGTACATCAATAATAAGTCCTCCTCGTACTAGAGCACGCGTAAATGAATCAGTTTTTTGTTTAGATTACATTACCTTAGGTTAAGGTGGCTGCTGACCGGAAAAGCCAAAACACTTAGACCAATATTTGGTCCGTTGTGATACTACAGGATTTCAAAAATCAATCTTACTCGTTAACCCATTAACAATGAAGCATTTGAGACAGTGAATGTCAGAATTGTTTTTTGTTTAAAAGAGTGCTGTTTATTCTGTGGCAATGAATTGAATAAAGCGTTTGAAATGAAAAAAAGCACTGCAATATCGGCGTCAAATTTGTAATGTAATTAGGTGCTTAGATAAGTTTTGGTACTTATCTTTTGTAAAAAATACTCATAATCGCTTTCGTCATTTCCAATAGTAGTATTTTTCAATTAGATACAAAATTTTCAACTCAATAGGACCACAATAGATCGTTGAATAGGCCTACCGGGAAAGCCACCTTTAAAAAAACGCGCCAAGTGTACTACTTCACGGGTGGCGCGGAACCGTGTGCATATTATGAAGAATACAACTTTTTCAACTTTTTGCTTCGCTATATCTCCAAAATGGTGATTCTTAGGAGAAAAAGTGTTAAGACAATTTCTATAGATAATTGCATGATGAATAATTTTTGTCTCACCTATTTTATGATGAAACTTGCCGATCAGCTGAAAAATGCAAAAAACCGAAATTTGCAACATTTGACCTTGAATAATTTTTTTTCAACTTTTTGCTTCGCTATATCTCCAAAATGGTGATTCTTAGGAGAAAAAGTGTTAAGACAATTTCTTTAGATAATTGCATGATGAATAACTTTTGTCTCACCTATCTTATGATAAAACTTGCCGTTCAGCTGAAAAATGCAAAAAACCGATTTTTTCAACATTTGACCTTGAATAATTTTTTTTGCACACGTCGGATCGATGGGGACTTTTGACAAATTGTTTGTAATAGTGTTCTCAACATTCATGCCAATTTTCAGCTTTGTGCGAATTAATGTAACCTTACCCTTATTTTTGAAGCTAATTTGACCGGGCTAAGAGTACGATAACTTAGGCGCCAAGAAATTATAACGGTTTTTTGTAGAACAGTTCAATACAAGCATTTTTTACTATCGGAGGGGGGGGTCTATCTCCCCCCGTTTGGGCGGGAGGGGCAATTTTATAAAAAAGGTACTAAAATGGAAACAAAAATATTAAAAAATAACGGTAATACTTACAATTAAATATTATACCTTTTTTAAAGCCAATACTCTGATCTATTAGATAATTTTTAAATCAAGTAGAATCTATGCACAGTTTTTGAAAAAACGAGTTTTAAACTCAAATTTTTGTGAAAAAAAACATAAAAAAAAAGTTTAAAGTTTAATTTTTCAAAATTGCAAAGTTATATATTATAATTTTTCCTAAAATTCTTTGCTTTAATATATTCTTATTCAAAAACTGAAAACTAGATGATTTTATGTCGTCTAGTTTTTGAGAAAATTGAAAATAACTAAAACTACTTTTTTATGGGATATTTGCTTTTTTTGCTTGCTTACGCATTACGGCGTATAAACAGTGAGATATGTATGGGGGGGCATGCTGCCCCCCTGCAACCCCCCTGCCTGGGCACACTATAGGATTTGGGGTAGGTGCGAGGTTGGGTGTATGCAAGGTTTCTTTTGCATTTACAGAATCTGGATTTAGAGAAACTTTGAATTTACCCTATGGTCTATATCCAATGTCTACTAAATATATGTATGTACGTAGCCCAAAGTTGCACATTTAAAATGTTCAGACATGAAAATTTAATACATTATGAAAAATTCACATTACCTAGGTACTACTGTACGAATGCAGCAAATTTATATAATTCCTTAATTAATATGTATGTTTATTGTTTGTGTCTAACATTTTTAATGCTAATATGGTACAGGTTATTGTTTACCAAGGTCATTCGTTATTCAACCTTTGTAAGAGTGAAGTATTTTTTTCTTTGAATAAAGAATGGCGACTAAGCATCCACTACTTCATCCTAAATTAAATAACTTTTCAATATTTCAAAAAAAATATTTCAAAAGCATTGCGTTCTTAGAAAAAATTGGTCTAATTCCAACTAAAGCGTCAACTCCCCTCAACTCCAACTCAAAAAGGTGACAAAAATTGTAAGAATACAATATTATTATTATTATTTATTCATCAACCAGAGCATATTATACTCTTACAGACTAAGATACATAAGTAAATATATAGTTACAAATTTGTAGGTGCGCATATAAAATTCAAATTACATTTAAATGATTTACATAGTTAATCTTTTATTTTAATAAATAACGTTACTTAAATTTTGCTTAAAACTAATGATTTAAAAGTTTCTCTGGTGCAATGCATATAAAAGTTAATCTCAAAGCAATAAACCCAACTATCGGCACACTTTCCATGGGCCTCAATATTGGCTAGAGATTTGGGAGGTGCTTGCTATAATTTTTTTTGTGATCAAAATGTCTGTAAACACGGTTTTAATACATTGAATATTGAAAAATTGACTTGACTATTTTTAAGTAACACCTGACTTACTCACAAACTGACTGACTGAGACGCGAAATGCCATGTAATTCTACCTCCTCTGGTGCATTCTTGGTAACCCTAAATGATTTTCTGTACTTTACCTACAAATGAACCACATTAACATTAATCCTCAAAATGAAATCCACCAAAAATCAAAAATTTCATAAAAAGTAGTTTTAGTAATTTTCGATTTTCTCAAAAACTAGAAGGGACAAAACCATTCGGTTTTTTGTGTTCGATTCAGAATTAATAGTAGCATTGACCACAATAAGCCAATTAAGCACTTCATTTTACAATTTTGAAAAAAATTGGTCAAAACTTTTTTTTTTCATTTTTTTTAACAAAACTTTGAGTTTGCATGCAAATTTTTCAAAAACTATTGACATAAATAATTTAATTTAAATTTACGATTATAGAACAGACTTCTGGCTTTCAAAACCGGTATAGTATTTTATTGTAAGTGTTGCCGTTGTTTTTTAATATTTTTTTTTTTCAATTTAAGTCATTTTTTCTAAAATCGCCCCTACCTCCTAAACGGGGCGAGATAGACCCCCCCCCCCTCCCATAGTAAAAATCGCTTGTATTTGACCCTTCTACAAAAATCCGTTATCAATTTTTGGCGCCTAAGTTATCGTACTCTCCCCTAAAAAGCTTACAACTTTTTAGAAATAAAATTTTAAAAAGCAGAGTTTTGAAAAATACAATTGAAGGGTTGTAAGTCTAAAGGGTCTAAGTGCCAAAAAATCAAAAATCAATATTTTTATCAAAATACAATCTAAGGGCCAAGCCTTATAATATCAAAATGGATTCAAGTGCCTATTTCTTTTAAAACTGTACACACACACAAATAAAGTTGTGGTATAGCATAAGTGCCAAAGGGCTTTTGCTTATGTTTTTCTCGTTTATCTCTAAATTATAAAAATGGCACTTAGACCCTTTAGACTTACAACCCTTCAATTTTGAATTTGCAGAATTTTTAAACACCGAAAGAATTTTGATTCAAACCCATGGATTTTTTTTAGATCAAGTTTGACAAAAAAAGCCTTTTTTTTGGTTTTAAGAATTAAAAATAATATTGTAGGTACTCGTACTATATGGCATGCTTTAAAGCATGCTTTCATAATCGCAAGTAGAGACCGCCATCGCAGCTATATGTACGTAGCGTGCGATAGAAAGTATGCCCTCATCGCATACCATTCATCGCATACTTTATCGCAAGGAGAACTGTCATATTGTTCTAGCCTTCCCAAATTAAATTTGTTTGAGTTTGAGTTTTACGTGAGAAAAAAGTCTTTGCTTGAGGTTTACGTTTTTCTAATAAAATTTAAAAAACCTGATTTGAAATTGTCCATAGAACTCATTTATATGGGGAGAGTACGATAACTTGGCCGCCAAGATTTGATAACGGGTTTTTGTAGAAGGGTCAAAAACAAGCACTTTTTACTATGGGAGGGAGTCTATCTCCCCCCGTTTAGGAGTTAGGGGCACTTTTAGAAAAAATGGTTTAAATTGAAAAAAAAAAAAAATATTAAAAAACAACGGCAACACTTACAATAAAGTGCTATACTGCGTTTGAAAGGCAGAATATTGTTCTATAATTCTGCATTTAAATTAAATTACATTTGTCAATTGTTTTTGAGAAATTCCCATTTAAAGTCCAAATTTTGATAAAAAAAAAAACGTGAAAAAAAAAGTTTAGACCGATTGTTTTAAAAATTGTGAAATGAAATTGTAAATTAGCTTGTATGTGTTTCATGTATCTATCAGTTCTTAATCGAACACAAAAAACCGCATGGTTCTGTCTTCTAGTTTTTGAGAAATTTACAAAAACTGTTTTTTTTAATTTTTAGTGGTGACGGTGATTCCATTTAAAGCGAGGATTAATGTTAATAAACATAATGGCGCAAAATTTTAAACAGTTCTCGTTTAAGGAATAAAACCTACTCTACTTAACGCAGTCGTTTAGCTTGGAGACTTGGTCTAACTTTTGCATAATTTTAAACACGTTAGACAACTCTTCTAACTGATGTGGGTTTTACAACAGAACCTAAGCGAATTTGCGTTGAACAACCCTTAATTTGACAGATGCATAACTCAGACAACTACAAAAACACAAAAAAAAAAAGTAAAAAGAACAGACAACTTTAAACCAAATAATTTTTCGCCGAAAAAAGTACATTTTATATAGGGTAAAGTCAGGAGGATTTGACATGTGGGAGGAATTGACATAAGGACTTTTCTCAAAAAGTGTAGACATTTGCAGTACTTTAGTTATTTAAAAACGAAGATAGTTACGATTGATTTGAGCTACCAAAAAATTATAACTGTGATCCGATCGTTGTGTGAAATAGAAAAAATAATTGTTTTTGAGTCCAGTTGATTTAATATTTGAGATAACTAAACTAACTGCAGTTTCGGTAGTAAGTAGTTTTAGTTATTTTAAGTGAAATACACAACACATAGATTTGTTTTTAAATCATAATATACTATAAATATTCGTAAGTAACAACTCTTTATTTTTTTTTTTAATTATTTTTGAAAAGTCAACTGAAAGGAGGTTTTGACACCAATGTTGAAGGAGCAATTGACAGTGTCAAATCCTCCTTTATCAGTATCCGTCTCACAATGTTAACGAAGCCAACATCCAAGAGGCAATTGAAAATATTGAAAAAAAATAATCCATTAGCAGTGCTGCTAAAAAATATGGTATAAATTGTACCACTTTAATTTTCTGACCTAAGAAAAGACATGAAGGACAGTCAATCAATACAGAAAACAGCTCGAAATATTCCAACAAACAAATTCTTACAACAGTTCAAGAAAAGGAGCTTTGCGATTATTTTAAAAAATGCACTAAACTTTATTTCGGTTTAACATATGAAGCCTAGTACTCAGTTCAAGTGAAAATGAAAATTTCATATAAAAGTGACTGCTGGTTCACTGGCATGAAATTTGCTACGAGAGGTGAGTACTAAAATGTGGATTGGAAAAACAAATATGTTTTCCACAACTTTTTCCACGCTATGATTTTCATTTCTCAATGTACAACCATCAGGAAAAAGTTTAAGGCAACGTGGAAAACTCTGACATTTGAATTTTTTTTTTTCAAAACAAAAAATTGAAAATTTATAAACAGAAAGAACGAATCAGTTTAAAAATAATTGTTTTTTTTTTTCATTCAACGTGAGTATCAAAAATTCACGTGGAAAAGTTTATTCTATTTTCATTTTTATTCTCCGCGTGTAATTTGGAACCTATTTATTTTTCATTTCACGCTAGGTGAGTACTAGGCTTGAACTGGCAAAACAGTTTGTTTTGCAACATGTTAAAATAAACAAAATCCCATAACCAAATAGTTGGGACACAAATGAGCAAGCTGGAAGGGCTTGGCTTGCTGGTTTTATGAACCGCAACAGTTCACTAAGGCTAGTCGCGCACTGGCAACTGTGATCGAAATCAAATCACGCTCATACTCCTTTCTCTCTTGCGCTTATAGAAAACAGCTCAACTGTTGCGAATTAATTTTAGGCAATCGTTTAGTTTGTGTCAAAACACAAACTTTTTAGTTGCTCAAATCGAGTTGCTCTTAGTGCGCGGTGTCCCATATACGACCATATATTTCATTTTAGCAACTAAACAGTTGCGAAACTAAAAATTGAATGTGCGCGCCTGGCCTAAGTCTGCGAAAACCCGAAAACACAATTAATTTTATAATAAATTTTGTGTTTTGTTTATTTATTTCATCACCTTGTTACTGCATTATTTTAATTATATAAATGTTTACGAAGGAATTTGTTGTTTTATTTTTTTTTTTAAATACTGACAAAACCTCCTTGCGAAGCTGTCAAATCCTCCTTCAAGGAAGGAGGAATTGACATTTAGAAAGGCATTAGCAAAAAGGTTGTAACTTTGGAAAAAAATATTTAGAAGGACAAATTAATGATGGTTCTTTGTTGCTTAAATTACAGTTAAACCTATGCAAAACTTTTAAATTTGAAATTATACTTGCATCTCAAAATATTTAAAAAAAAACTGTTAACCTGTCAAATCCTCCTGACTTTACCCTACTACCTCGGTACAGATTTTGATTGTTTATGAGTTATTTACAATATTTTAGATGGAAATAAAGTATAAATCGCAAATTCACAGCATAAAAACTCAATTTGTTGTTGCAAGGTGCAGATTCATTTAGCTATACTCGTCTCGGCCGGCGGCGGCGCGCGTGCCTACATACATTTGTATTTACAGATTTGTTCATCGTAGAGCACTTTCGTACGATTATTTCGAATTTATAATATTCAGTTATTCAGTCTATTTACAAAAAACATCTTTAAAAAATCGAATAAAACATCAGTAAACATTTTTTCTTCGATTTTCTTTGGTATGAAATGACCATTGTCAATATGGATAAAGTAGGTATACTTTTAAAAGATAAACTAGCTATTTGCTGCTGTTAAAGTAAGAGGAGCTCTTTAACGTTAAAGTATAGTTTATGTCCTTTAAAATTAACAAAAAGTCGGTTCTCGTTTTATAGTCAATATTTAGAGTCGACTCCCATTCTAAAATTGATTTAGAGTAGGTTTTAAATGTTTAAAATTTTGCGCCAATGCATCTTTGTTAGTTCAGTACAGCAATTCATTTAGCGTTACCCAGAATTGCACACCGCCACGGGAGTTGAATATTCATTTGGTATTAAGCCAATTTCTTCGAAAAAAGTAATGTTTTTTTCGTTGGTCGACACTAAATCACCGAAAGAAGAAAATATTGGAAAATTATTCAATTTGGGATGGAGTAGTGGATGTTTAACCGCCATTTTTCATTTAGAGAAAAAAACACTTCACTCTTACAAAAGTTGAATAACGAATGACCTTGGTAAACAATAACTTGTACCACATTTTCATTAACGAACAAAAAACAACGGTACAAATTGGAATGTTAGCTTTTTTTTATCTAAGTTGGTATAGTTTGAACATTTCAGTTGCTTTATATAAATTGGTATGTAAGACACAAACATAGATACATATAAAGAAATTATATAATATATTTGCTGCAGTCGAGCAGTAGTGCATTACATGTGAATTTTTCATAATGCATTTTAATATTTGAAAATTGTAAGTTTGGAACTTTGGGCTACTATATAAATATATGTATTTAGTGGACATTGGATAAATAGAATAAATTTGAATTTTTTTAAATACAGATTCTGTGAATGCAAAAGAAACTTTGCATGCACCCAACCTCGCACCTACCCCAAATCCTATAGTGTGCCAAGCAGGGGGGTTGCAGGGGCCAGCATGCCCCCCTATACATACTTTACTGTTTATATATTGTAATGTTGAAAGCTAGCACTGATTTATTTATGTAAGGAAGCAAAAAATAACAAACATTTTAAAGAAAAGTAGTTTTAGTTATTTTCGATTTTCTCAAAAACCAGAAGATATAGAACCATGCGGTTTTTTGTGTTCGATTAAGAACTGATAGATACATGAAACGCATATAAGCTAATTTACAATTTTATTTCACAATTTTGAAAACAATCGGTCTAAACTTTTTTTTTTTCACGTTTTTTTTTTTATCAAAATTTGGACTTTAAATGGGAATTTCTCAAAAACCATTGACATGAGTAATTTAATTTAAATGCAAGATTATAGAACAATCTTTTGGCTTTCAAACGCAGTATAGCACTTTATAGTAAGTGTTTCCGTTGTTTTTTAATATTTTTTTTTTCAATTTAAACCATTTTTTCTAAAAGTGCCCCTACCTCCTAAACGGGAGGATATAGACCCCCCTCCCATAGTAAAAAGTGCTTGTTTTTGAACCCTCTACAAAAATCCGTCATTAAATCTTGGCGGTCAAGTTATCGTACTCGTGCCATTTATATCAATTCCCAATTTGAAAGTCTTTGCAATTTGACCCATTAGAATTACAGCCCGATTCTCCCCCTTGTGAGGAGTCACAAGTCACAAGCTCTTGTGACTATTCCTTGTGAGGATTGTTGTGATTCGATAACATTTTAGTATTCTCCCCCTAATCGTCACAAGAAAACTCACAACAAAACTCACCACAGCATGGTGAGATTTTTAAGTGTCATTATTTGAACAGCTGATTATTCAAAACGCAGAAATTTCTTTATAAATGTATTGTTTTGGAGAGCGAATGGCAATGGATCATTTGTATCTATCAAAGTTTTTAAAAGCCTTGTCGGCGCTGCAAACTTCTTGATACGATTAGTTTCTTAAAAAAATGTTTGTTTATGTAAAAATATTACTTTTCATTTTCGTGGGAAAGATTAGCAATAATATTCACTAGAACAAAGTCCACTTCCATTTTCGTGTAGGTACTCACAATTATTCACAAATCTAGAATTTTTTTTTACAAAATATATTGAATCAATCCAAGAAACTTTAAAAATGTATGAGTTGTAACCTGCTCTGAAGGAGATCACAGTTTCGATTATTTTTGTGACTCTCACAAGTTGTGACTGAGCGGCAGAATTCGAAAAAGTCACAAAATCAATTTCACCTCATCTTGTGACTTGTGAGTTGTGAGACATCACTGACTTTGGGGAGAATCGGGCTGTTAGTCACTATACTAAAAAAGTACCTATGCGATGAATTGCCCAGTCAAAAAAATCTGACACTTCTTCTGCTCTCTGCTTTTTGCTTAGGCTATTGCCATTGCGATGGATTTATCGCTAGTGGAGACGGCGTGTAACGATTTCAACCAAACTTTTTATGCAGAAGCTCCTATGCATTTGAAAAAATATAATCTAAAATTTTTTCGAAAAAATAGTTTTTAGATTTTTAAAAAAATAATAAAAATTTGTTTCTTTTGAAAATTCAATATCTTGAAAACGGAAACACGAATAAATTTTTAAATTAAGTTATAAAATGTATTTTATTGAGTACCAATAATTTGCATATCAATTTTTTTTTATAAAAATTTTAAGGAAAATTTAGTACACAAAAAACATGTTTCAGTTTTTTTGTAGATACATATGCCTGTACCTCTCCCTACAGCCTAAACCACTAGACCTATGTTCTTCAATCCCGATAGTTAAGGGTCTTCGGTGATTCCCTAGAGGAGAAATTGAAGTTTTAGTTTTAGCTATAAAACTAACGGTACCCCCCATACACCCGTAATGCAAAATCTTATTTATCTCGAAAACGGCTCCAACGATTTTGATAAAAAAAATTATGGACATGGACTACGTTTTTGTAAAAAAAATTTGAGGCAAAATGTTATTAACGGTACCAGTCATAGAACCGTTTTTTTGATTTTCGAATTTCTTAACAGTGGCTCTAACGATTTTAACTAAAAATTTTCACCAGGAGCTTCCTTAAGTTTAAAATAATGTTGTATATAAAAAATATTCGAAAAAATATTGAAAAAAAAAAAATTCCAATTTATTTTTTGAAAAATCCATTTCTTGACAATGTGTGAAAGATAATTTTTTTAAATTGTTTCCTTAAATATATATTACTAAGCACTTAAAATTGGCATCGCAAATTTTGTTCTAAAAGAATTTGAAAGAAATTTGTTACCTACATAAAAAATTACTTTAATAAAACGATTTTTAAACTTTATTTGCGTAAATTCACACTTTTCCGGAGATCAGACGGCAATTTCATGCATTTGAACATTTTTATCTCATTAAAGCCATGTTTTGTATTTATAAAATGTATTTAAAATTCCAAAGTACTTTTAAATAAGAGCAAGTTCTTGCGATCCAGTCGTGCATTTTATTTTAGATTGCCTATCTTATAGTGTTAAGAGCAAAATTCAAGTTTTTGATAAAAATTACCGCGTGAATTTAATAATTTAAAATTGGCACACCAAATTTATTTTTTATAGTTTTTATACGTACATACGAGTATCATACCTATGACATGTCAAAGATTGTACTCATCATCCTCATCAGATGAAATATTTAGTACCATAGAGTAGTGATGGGTAGGACACGAATTTGAAATGAGTTTGTATGAGGTACTCATTTTTTGAAATGAGGTGGTACTTTGTCCCACCTCAAATGTCCCATGGTACTTTGGTACTTTGGTACTTTGTCCCACCTCAAATGTCCCATGGTACATACCTATTTAAATGGATATTTTGAAATTCGAAATTAAACAATGCGTATTTTTTTTAATAGTATATATTTTTTCCAAAAATAGTTTTTAAAATTGCATTAAATAAAAAGGTTACAAAAATTAAATATCAATAAATATAATATATTTAATTAAATATCCTTGATACAAAACACTTTATTTTAAAATAAAACATTTAAGAACAAAATTAAAAAAGTTTTAGTTTTTAACAGAAATAAAGTTTAAAATAAGTAAATATAAAAAGATATAATAAAAAAATTAATCTAAAACAAAAAGTTTAAAAGAAAAAGTGGTGTTTTTAAATTTTATTTAAGTTATTAAAAGAAAACAAAAGCATTTAATAAAAAGATAAACACAAAAAGATATTTTTTTAACAAAAAAACAAATATTTTATCACATTCAAAATAAATTGAATCTTATGAGTTTAAAAAAATAAATCATTACATTTTTGCATTTAAAAACAATATTTGTCCTACTTTCTTCCCACTCAACATGTTTCTTCTGTTAAGACCTGTTCTGATCACTTTTTTTACAAACAAATTTGATTACAGGACACTGGACTAAATACAACACTAATGACTCTTCACGTACGCAAACTCAGCACAATTGATTGATTGATTTTTTTTTTAATTCTCATATTTGATCTTGATCTCAAAACCCTAGTCTCTTTTTTCTAACACTAAAAACAAAACAAATACAAATAAAAGGAATGCACTTGCATTTGCATATCAAAAACGAAAATTCCTACTCCTTCAAAAATTAACAAAACCTCCTACTCCAAACTGTAAAAAAAACTCCTTCCTTTTTTAACCCTTTGATTGTATAATTTTCGATAATGCTTCATACCTATCTTCATTGTTTGTTACATTGTAGTCAGTGCAACAGTCATTCATTCATAAGTCCCACTCATTACCTCTTCTCATTTTGTCTCCTTAAACAGATGCAAAAGAACCTCAATCCTTAAATGACAAATGTCCTAGTCTGGTACAAAGTCCCAGCCTGGTACAAAGTCCTAGCCTGGTACAAAGTCCCATCCTGGTACAAAGTTCCAGTCTGATACAAAAAACCAGCCTGCGACAATGTCACGAATTTTGTTTGAATGGGACGTTTGAGTAAAAAGTACTCAACAACTCAACTCACAACACATTCATTCATTTCATTTCAAATCCTCATCTTTCACAAACCTCATTCTATTTCCATTGGTTTGATCTTTGGTGGGTAGAGAGTTTGAGGCCTATTTCCTCCTTTCATACAATTAACTACAATACAACTTCATTCTGCATCAGTCTCATGGCCAATTTCACGAAGGACTTTTAAACATTTAACAGGCTTATAAGCCTTAAAATGAGATATTTTGGTTTCACCAAGCGCTTTTAAATTAAACAAGCTTTTAAACACCCTTATAAACTAAATGCCCATTTTTGGCTCAATAAATTTTAAAAGTGTCAATGAAATGTCATCAGATGTAGATCACAACAATTGGATATAAGTAGCAGCTGAAATTATTGTTTTGCAACATTTTAGTTTTTAATTTTTGAAAATACAAAGTGGATAGGCTTATAAATATTTAAAATATGTTTTTTATTTCGAATAAAATATTGAAAATTCTTCATCCAATGATAAAGTGCCACACATAAGTTATACGCCGAGCAAGAGTATTCCGGGTTCACAGGAATAGGAAAAGGAATCCATTCTCCGACTGACTTCGAAATAGGTTACGACTTTCCAAAGCATTTGTGAATCGTGAATCTGTTTGTTGAATTTGTTTGGTCGTCATTTGGAACCGAAACAAATGCATCAGTGCAAAAAAAAAAAATTAAGTGCTTATTACGATTTTATCCCACAGGATCTTTCCAAATATTTTTGTTTGCATTTTTTTTTTTGCATTTCTTGGCATTTGTTTCAACACATAACGCTTTCTCATTTGTTCTCATACATTGCGCTTGTTAGAAAGAAAGAACCAAATTCTTTTTTCCAGGGATGTGAAGAGAACTCAATTTTAACAAAAATTTCCCTAAAATTTCCCTTTTATAGATTGGTGAAACTAAAAATATTTAAGAGTCTGATAAAATTTAAAAGGATTTTTGATAAAAGTGCTTTTAGTGTTTGTTTATGAAATTGGCCATCAGTCTTATGGCCGATTTCATAAACAAACACTAAAAGCACTTTTATCAAAAATCCTCTTAAATTTTATCAGGCTCTTAAAAATTTTTAGTTTCACCAAAAGGGACATTTTGGGGAAATTTTTGTTAAAATTGAGTTCTCTTCACATCCCTGGGAAAAATAAATTCCTTTTTCCTTTCTAACAAGCGAAATGTATGAGAAGAAATGAGAAAGCGTTATGTGTTCAAACAAATGCCAAGAAATGAAAAAAAAAGAAATGCACACAAAATATTTGGAAAGATTCTGATCCTGACATTCTGTGGCATAAAATCGCTAAGTAATAACCACTTAATTTATTTTTGTTGCATTGTTGGGTTTGTTTTGGGTCCAAATAAAGACCAAACATATTCAACAAACTCATCCACAGATGCGTTGGAAAGTCAGAACCACATTTTGAAGTCATATAATGTATTTTTGTGAACCGGGAATATTCTTGCTCAGCGAATAACTTTGTGTTGCACTTTATTATTGGATGAAGACGATCAATATTTTTTTCGAAATAAAGAAACAAATCATTTAAATATTTAGTATTAATTTATTTATTTTGTATTTTCAAAAATTGAACACTAAATCCTTACAGAACGATAATTTCAGCTGCTATACCTATAACCAATTGTTGTTATCTACATCTGATGACATTTCAATGACACTTTTAAAATTTAATGAGCCAAAAATGGGCATTTAGTTTATAAGGGTGTTTAAAAGCTTGTTTAATTTAAAAGCGCTTGGTGAAACCAAAACATCTCATTTTAAGGTTTAGAAGCCTGTTAAATGTTTAAAAGTCCTTCGTGAAATCGGGCATTAGTATCAGGCCGATGAGTGAGATGCTCGATACGAATAGTGTTTTTTTTTTTCCATGAAAGAGTAAAGAGAAATATTTTTCGTTGCTTTTGTGGTGAAGTGTGAGGTAACTGGCTGAACACAATGGAGACGGAGCTGCAACTGGAGCTGCAACTGGAATAGCTGTCAAAATATTCAATACACGTAAATTCAATGTTACGAACACAACACAACGCAACTGCAGTCGGTGCTGCAGTCGGTGCTGCAAGAGTTGGCGAACTTTTAACTTTTTCGTGCAGCATTTTTGACATTTCAAATTTTATATATCTGTCTGTGATTTTAAGTGTTGTTTTGTTGTATTGTGATTTCGTGGTTAAATTTTAATTAAAATAATGGACGAAAATCTTCAATTTCAGTGTCCATTTTATAGTTTCAATTACTTAAAATATTTACAATTTGCCAAAGATTCAACACCTGATCCAACAAATGACAACAAAACATGAAAGCTGTACAGCCTCATTGTGGGCGCATAAAAAAAAGTACGTACGACACTTTTTGACAGCTCTTCCAGTTGCAGCTGCAGCTCCAGTTGCAGCATTCTATTGTGTTCAGCCAGTAATACATTTTTTCGTTTTGAGGTGATGGGACATTTCAGATTGGTGTATGGGACATTTTGTATTGCCTCATGTATGAGGTACACATCACTACCATAGAGTATAAATATAGTAGTATATTTACCCTATGATCAGAACACAGAATTATTATTTTCTTCTTTTTAGGTGTTTTTTGAAAACATAAAGCCCCAGTTTTTTTAACACCTCTCAAGGTTATCAAAAAAAACCTAGGCCAATCCCTGTAAAGGTGAACGAATGAACTTTATGTATGTCTTTACAAGGTAATGCGGATAATAACAAAAAATCGTATAGGAGTGCGGTACAAGCAGCCTAACAATACTTCTAAATTGGCTACACACCTTCATTGTAGCCACAATTAAAAACTACAATTGCAAATATCACAGAAATTGTTCCATTTTAACACTTTTAAATATTCATTTTCGCTTTTCCCGACAAAGTAAAATTTGAACATGACGTATGAGGAATTTCAAATCTTCCTAGTTTCTGCGCAGGTCCGCTAGCCTTGACATTTTTTATTGATCGTTTGAAAAAAAAAATGTTCAGTTTTTCTTGGGTTTTAGTTTCTAAATCTATAGTAAACAAGTAGAAAAGGAATTCTCCGAGTTGCGCAGAAATAATTTCAAATATTTTTCATTTTACGAGTATTTTTCGATAAAAAATAAAATTGAAAATTTCGAATGTATTAAAAATGTTCTTTTCTTGCATAACATAACAATAATCCACAAAATAAATAGTTAAAATTTTGTGGAAAGCAACTAAATTTAATAGGATAATTAATAAAAAAGTTGTTTGTTTAGGAAATGATTTTGTTTAAAAGCATGGAAGAGTCAAAAAATATTTTTAAATAACGGCACATAACTTTCTTGGAACGTTTACGGTACCAATACTGTAAGGAATGATGAAATTCAGTATATTTATCTAGAATATAAAAAAATGAATAATAATATGAGCCATTATAAACTAAAAGAACATTTATTTAAAAACAAATACGAAAATGGCCACGGAGATTACAGACCATGGAGATTACAAAGTCGACTATTTCTTAATTTTAATATAGTCAATGTAATTCAATGTCATCCAAATTATATTAGGTTCAAGTATGATTAAAAACCTTTCTTTTGGCAGTGGTTAGACTAAAAAATACTAATATGGTACAAAGATAACAAGGCCACGGAGATTACACTGAATTTTTACTCGGATGAAAAAATTATTTTGTATGTAAATTTTAAAGGAATTAACTGCAATAATTAAATTATAATAAAACATGAAATTGAAGGTTTTTTGACGTACTATAAGATGATGCATCGTAAAAAATTATTAAAAATTGTTTAGTTGTGGGAAAAAGCGAAAATGTTTATTTTTTTTTTTAACGCTAAAAATGTAATTTTTTTAAAACGACCCACATACATAGGTTAGGTTAGGTTAAAGTGGCTGCTGACCGGAAAAGGACAGCACACTTAGACCAATATTTGGTCCGTTGTGATACCACAAGGATTTCAAAAATCCCCCTTACTCGTTAAACCATTTTGAGCTAATAATGAAGCGTTTGAGACAGTGAATGTCGGAATTATTTAGATCACTAGGATCGTTATAGTAGTAGTCTCCCAAGTGGAGTCTACGTCTTTGCGCTAGGGCAGGACAAGAGCATAGAAGGTGGGGAATTGACTCCTCTTCTTCTTCATCCATGCAGCTTCTGCAAAAGTCATTTGCAGGAACTCCAAGACGAGAAGCATGTCTTCCTATTAGGCAGTGCCCAGTAAGGACACCTATAATGGAGCTAATATGCAATCTACCAATAGAAATTAGTTGTTTTGAGCGTTTGGCATCAAACAATGGCCAAATCAGTTTAGTAGACCGGCAAGTTGGGGTGCTGGTCCACCTGTGGTTGGCTTTCTTTATGGTATCTTGCTTTAGCATAAGTTTACAAGTAGCTAGGGGTATACCGATGTTAGATTTGCTATCCAACAAAGGTAATATTGTTCCGTTTTTTGCAAGTTCGTCAGCTTTACAATTTCCTGGAATGTCTCTATGTCCCGGCACCCATGTAAGGTGAATGTTAAACTGTTTTGACATCTCCACCAGAGATGATCGACAATTTTGGGCTGTTTGTGAGTTAATGGAGACAGAGTCCAGTGACTTTAAGGCAGCTTGACTGTCTGAGAAGGTACGTATATCGGTTGTCGATATAACGTTTTCTTTTAGCCAAGAGAGGACTTCTTTTATTGCTAAAAGCTCTGCCTGGAACACGCTACAGTGATTGGGAAGACGAAAAGATAGACAAAGATTTAATTTTTCGGAGTATACGCCTCCACCGACCCCGTCATCGGTTTTAGATCCATCTGTATAGAAATGAATTGCTTCGTCTATCAAAAACGACTCATTTTCCCATGAAGACCTGGAAGGGATGGATACTTGAAAATTTTTATCAAATTTTGGATGAGGGGTGGTGTAATCGACGTTACTAGGTAGACTACTGAACGAGTTCAGTATAGTAGAGTGACCAATATCATTATTGATCCACTGCGAGGAGGCTTTAAGTCGAATGGCTATGTTAGCGGCCGATTGTTTGCTAAAAATATCTAGCGGTATGAGATGAAAAAGAACATCAAGTGCAGCAGAAGGAGTTGAGCGGAGAGTTCCACCCATGATTAAACAGGCTGTTCGTTGGACTTTGCTGAGCTTATCGCGGTTAGTTGCTGTTTCCAGCGCAGTCCACCATACTGTCACTCCATATGTAAGTATCGGTCTAATGACTGAGATGTATAGCCAGTGTGTTATATGAGTTTGTAGACCCCATTTATTACCTACGGCTTTTTTGCAAGAGAAAAGAGCTATGTTGGCTTTGTTGACTCTCTCTTGGATATTGGGCTTCCAGCTTAATTTCTTGTCCAAAATAAGACCCAGATATTTTGCTTTGTCTGAGAATTTAGCGGTATACCTTTGATGAGGGGAGGGTCTATGTGTGGGATTTTATATTTCCTGGTAAATAGGACAAGTTCAGTTTTGTGGGGGTTGACACCGAGTCCACATTGATCTGCCCAGTTAGTAAGCTTGTTTAGAGCATTTTGTAGGAGTTCCTTCAGAGTATTAGGATGCTTACCAGATATCGCTATCGCAACATCGTCCGCATAGGCAATCACCCTGTGCCCCTCCCCTTCAAGAATCACTAGTAGTTCATTTACGACTAGGTTCCAAAGGAGAGGAGAGAGGACGCCGCCTTGCGGCACCCACATACATATAGATAAGCAAAAATCTAATTGTAAAGAACCTTTTCGCTTTAAAAAAGTTTCTCTACATTTTGTGAAATATTTTAATACAAATCCGTGATTATTGTGAGAATAAATCCCTTTTATTTTCAATTTTATAAAAGCGTTTTTTTTATAATTAGCGCACACTCAAAGGTTTTTGTATACCCTTAATATGCCAGAGACACAGTGTGAGCATTAGGAAAAAAGGGAGAGGTTAGAAAGGAGGTGTCGGTGTACATTGGTTTTTAATTCTTGAACACTGCAATGACTGGGAAAGACAGAGCGTGGTAAAGAATTCCACATTCGCGTAGTACGGCTAAAAAACGAATCTCTGTACTTCACAGTTCGATCGAAGTTGGGCTCGAGGGTAAACTGATGGGCATTCCTAGAAGTGCGGGTATTACGGTTGAATTGTTTAAGGGGAGGAATTCAACTGGCTATTTCTCTAGAGCAAAGTCCGTTAAAATAACGGTAAAAAAGGGTGAGGCAAGAAACATTACGACGATGTTGGAGTGACGTAAATGAGCCAATGATGTTATTGTCACCAATCATTATAAAAGCGTTATTTTAAATTTAAATAAGGGAGTACGAAAGAGGATAATCATTCAGTATTGATTGTTCCAATTTTTCTGATGGACTTTTCTGATGAGCTATAACTGGCCCCTAACACAGCATTGTCAGTAGTATAAATTAGTAGTTTTGGCGTTCCCATCAAGAACTATGTTTTTTTATTTAATAATGATTTAACTAAATGTTCCTATTCTTAAATTACTAGAAGTTATGGGATTCAATATGCACATTTGTACTTGAATTTCTATTGGTAATTTATTTAACAATTGATTCATTGACAATTATTTTGTTAACCTCTTGTCGATTTTTATCCTGTCCTGATTGTAACTTACATTTTCTAAGAAAGTTCATACGCTATTATGTAATAATTTAAAATTTCCTGTGAATTTTTCTCTCTATATAGGTATGAGGTATTGAGAGAAGAAGTGTCTTAGCTCCAATATTCACTTATTGAGAAAATCACGATTTAAAAAGTTAACGAAAAAGAAATGTTTGTTATAAGCTTCGTATTTAAAATAATAGTTAATAAACTTCAGTTATGGCATAACTAGTGGGATATCTTATATTTAAGACCTTAATCTTCTCTTTAAATTATTAATTACTGGATTTTATGTGGGTTACACCACTACTGCTTCTTGGATACTGGAATAAATTTAAAAAAAAAAGTTGTTTAAACCAATAATTTGAAAAACAGGTTATGAAAAAAAAAAAATATTATTCGTTTTAGCTACAAAAAAGTTAGAAAGTGAAGTTTAAGTTTACACTACTATGATAGGTACTTTCATTCTTCTTCGTCATCTACGTACTCAAACAGCCCAACCTCTCTGTCCATAGAAACAGTTTTCAATTTTTTATAAAAGTCGTGGTCATTTGGTGGGATAAAATTAGGGGAGAGTACGATAACTTAGGCGCCAAAAATTGATAACGGATTTTTGTAGAAGGGTCAAATACAAGCTTTTTTTACTATGGGAGGGGGGGTCTATCTCGCCCCGTTTAGGAGGTAGGGGCGATTTTAGAAAAAATGACTTAAATTGAAAAAAAAAATATTAAAAAAAAAAACAAATTGAAAATTATTGGATTTTTTTTTTGACATTTGTCTTGTGACATAATATGACACACGAAGATACAGTGTATCACAAAATGATCTTTAAACTAAGAGGTGCTTACTTACTTTTGTAATTCACTGTATATTTGTAGTGGCATAGCAAATGGCCAACAATTATGACAACTACAAGACGTCAAAGTGAATCTGGAGTGTTCACACTATTTTTGTGTCTGAACACGACAGGGTGGCCTTACGTCAAAATAAATCGGTTGAGTAAGTCCAATGTGAACAGCGTCTTGTGATTCGATAACATTTTGGTATTCTCCCCCTAATCGTCACAAGAAAACTCACAACGAAACTCACCACAGCATGGTGAGATTTTTAAGTGTCGTTATTTGAACAGCTGATTATTCAAAACGAAGAAATTTCTTTATAAATGTATTGTTTTGGAGAGCGAATGGCAATGGATCATTTGTATCTATCAAAGTTTTTAAAAGCCGTCGGCGCTGCAAAATTCTTGATACGATTAGTTTCTTAAAAAAAAATTTGTTTAAGCCTAGTATTCAGTTCTTTTTGAAGAAAAAAAAAATGAGTGGTGAAAAAAAAATTTTGTTCTCATGAAAAAATTTCTGTAAGTTTTTTCCGTCAAAACAATGGGATGCACATTGTTTTGCGTGAAAAAAAATCGTGGTGAGTATACATTTTTTTTTCGATTTTGGTTTACAGTTTGGTAAAATGAAAAAAGTTTTTTTTCGGGAAAAAACTCTCCCATAAGAAATGCATTGTTTTTTTTTTTAGAAGAACTGTATACTAGGCTTTATGTAAAAATGTTACTTTTCATTTTCGTGGGAAAGATCAGCAATAATATTCACTAGAACAAAGTCCACTTCCATTTTTGTGTACTCACCATTATTCACAAATCCTGAAAATTTTCTTACAAAATATACTGAATGTCAATCGAAAAAACTTTAAAAATGTATGAGTTGTGACCTGCTCTGAAGGAGATCACAGTTTCGATTGTTTTTGTGACTCTCACAAGTTGTGACTGAGCGGCAGAATTCGAAAAAGTCATAAAATCAATTTCACCTCTTTTTGCGACTTGTGAGGCATCACTGACTTTGGGGAGAATCGGGCTGTTAGTCACTATACTAAAAAAGTACCTATGCGATGAATTGTCCAGTCAAAAAAATCTGACACTTCTTCTGCTCTCTGCTTTTTGCTTTGGCTATTGCCTAACATTTCCTAACTTTTTAGCAATAAATTGAACCTAGTATACCTGTAATTAAAGATTCGTTGCTTATAACTCAAGCCAGATCCAGGGTATGGGGTTAAGAGATTATATTTTAGTCCAAAAGCCTCATCTCCAACTAATACATAGGGTTGCGGATCAGTCGTACCAGGTAATGGCGTATCAACAGGAACCTTTATAGGAAATAGAAAAATTAACACATACAATTATTTCAATCAACGCTTAATTTACGTATTTACAAACCATTAGAATTTCTGGATTATTTATCCACGCTTTTCCAAAATGTGAACATGAAAACACTGTTGAATCAGAATTCGATCCATGGACACCGATGCTTACCATAACAAATCTATATCGTGCATCAACTACACTGCCATAAGAATGGTTGAGAAGCATTTCTTATAGTTGAAATTGAAACTTCCCGAATTTCTTGGAGCAAACATTCTTATATGTTTTCAATCCAATGATCCAACACAATTCGGAAAGTTCCAACACTCCAGAAAACCGTCCGCGATATCTTTCCAGTCACTTGGGCTATTTGGTATGTGCATAAATTCGGATTTCAAATGAATGTTAATGGCGTGGATTGTTTGGATTATGCAATTCCGCACTGTAGATTTTCCCATCAAATATCGGAATGAGAGGTCCGCAAAGCTTGCGCCAGTCGCTAAGAATCTGAAAGTAATTAGTACATCCATAGGTATTAAAGATTTGGTTCTTGCAAAAATCATTTTCAGATTACATCAAGACACAGTTTTTCTTTAGAACTTATATAGTCCTGTGGATTTCGAAACAAATTGTTTCGTGGTTTAATGTCACTATTTTGAGTAGGATGAAGTTGAACTGTTCCTTTGTCATACGGAAATATTCGTAAAACTTAACTGGGTATCTTTGCAGACTTTTCATTAAATTGAAATACTCTCCATGAGATTTCCGCGCCCGATATATAGGATGTACTTGGTACATACGCTTGCGCGTTGAGAGACATTTACTTTTTTGAATTATTTTGTATAATGCTAACAGCAATAAAAGTTTCTTTTTATTCAAGGAATTAACCATTTTTAATTTTATTTTGCAACTGTTCACTCTTTTTTCACTTTACACAAAATTCCCGATCAGCTAGTCAATAACAAATTTCTTTAGAAATAACGCGGTAGGTTCCGAAAATCTTTATCTATTTAACTTGAATAACGTCCGCGAAAAGATAAACTTAAAATCTCATAATAACAAATTTATTTTATTTATTTTATATTTCAAGTGACATATCTTTTCAATGACATATCTTTTCAATGACAGCGAAATTAATGATTGCTATAACCGACTTGTCAAAAAATATTCCACCGTTCCACTGATTTGTGTTTCAATGATGGTTTTCAATGATAGCTATAACTTGGCGCCTAAGGGGGCAGTTATAGCTCATCAGAAAATTCCATCAGAAAAAATTTTGTATTCCAAATTTGACCATATTACAACTCGATTTTGAGTAAAATTTTAATGCAATTAGACGAATACTTGCTTGGACTAATTTTTACAAAAAGACTTTTCTGATGAGCTATAACTGGCCCCTAAGTCTTTCTTTTTTGTTTCACTTACGGCATTGCCTTTTGGAAACAATAGTTTGAGATCTGTGATGAAAGCAGATGTTTTTTTTTTCAAAATCACAGTAACGTCTTCGTTATTGATGGGCTTGTAAAAAATATTGAAAGGAAATTTTAGCCATAGAATTTTAAGCCATTCCACCTTCCCTTTATTTACATTCATTTTCGGATGTTTTATTCTTTTCCAATTTTTTCGTCGAAAACATCATAGATCCATCCATAACAATAATTTGAAATGGATCATTTTTTTTTATAATCTATCCGCGCTCAAGGGATTATGATTACCCTTTAAATGTTTCAACACAGCGCGGGCGTGAAGTTAATGAAGATAAAGAAGGATAGGAAAGATGTGTGGCACGATGTTCTGAGACTGTTGGTGGTTGTCTCAGATATTTTTATCTCCAGGGACGGCGGCTAAATTAAAGCGGAGAAATGCCGTGTCTTATTTCTATGTCGCTTATAATTCACATTATTTTATTCGTATTCATCCTTGTTGGGCATACTAGTTTAACTCAATTACATGTTGTTAGTGTTATGCCTGAACAACATGTAATGAGTAAACCAGCAACCCATTGATGACAATTTTTACAAGGTTTTAATGGAATTAAAACGACATAGACGACAGCAGGGATCGAACCTGTCATCATGAGGTTGACAGGCGAGCACACAACCATCGTGCCACAGCCACCACTGCAATTAGATGTGGAATAGGCATACTTTTAAGTACCGATATAATATTGTAATATTTTTGCTAGGTTCGTTAAATAAAACTTATTACTCTTTCTAATATTTCTTCTTTATTTTTACTTTCCAAATCACAACAATAAATCTCAATTTATAATCGACTCAAATACTTTATTAACTTCCCATAGGGAGTTATTGTAATCGGTCCGATTTGTCAAATTGGAATTTTTGACATTTCTCGACGTTTCAAGGTCCCTAGAGGCTATATCAATCATTTTTAGAGAGATGTCTGTGTGTGTGTGTGTACGTACGTTCGTACGTTCGTACGTCCGTACGTTCTGGTACCATTTTTCGTCGTCGATATCTCAAGAACGAGTAAAGATATCGACTTCAAATAAATTTTGTTTAATAGATAATAACTTCGAAAGAGGCTGAAAGGGCGTTTATTAAAAGTCAGTGAGTAGTTTTTTCACTATAACGGTTTATAAAAAAAGGAAAAATTTTGGTTAGTTTCAAATATCTCACGAAGACATAATGCTATTGATTTCAAATAAAATTTAATGTACTCATTATAAGGTCATACAGATTTGGTATGAATTTGGAAAAAAATTAACATACCGTTATTTTTTTAAATAAAAAAAACTGAAAAAAAAAATTTCATAACCCAGATATTCTAAGAACGGAAAACAATTTGAAACTCAAAATAATTTTATTTTAAGAAAAATAATGTGTTTGACAACTGGTGAAAATTTCAAAAAAAATTAGTTTATAGTTTTTTTACAAAAAATAAAAAACTATATAAAATTCTATTGAAAATTGGTAAAAATTGTTTTTCGACTCAAATTTCTCGAGAACTAGTAGTGATATTGACTTCTAATTTAGTTTATTTTATACATAGTATAATTTTGTACAATTGGTAAAATGTTGACAAATATTGAATTAATAGTTTTTTTTTAAATAAAAAAACTATTAAAAATTCTAGTGAAAACTAGTTAAAATTGTATTTCAAGTCGAATTTCTTGGGAATGAACACCGATAGTGCCTTCTAAAGTATGTTGTTTTATACATCGATACCTTCCCGTAAGAATGTACATATACTAAGCGACATTTCTAAAATTGTTCGGGAAACGAAAAAAACAAAGAAAGTTCTAGTTGAATCATAGTGTGCTAAGAGACAATTTTGGTTAAAATAAGTGACATCTAACAAAATTTTTTTTGCTCTAGACAATGAGATCTTTATTAATGTCGCTTAGCATAATTTTTTTGGCGAATAATACAAATTTCAGGGGGCAACATTATTTTAATGAGAAAACATGGCAGTTGATAAATTTTTACTTGCGATATAGGTACTATAGGGCAAGTTCTGCATTTGGAAAAAAAATCGAACTCGAGATTTTGATCAAAGTTGACATTACGATGATAGCGAAGACGAAAAAAGTGGGTCCGACAATTCCGTCTGTCTGTCTGTATGTCTGTATGTCTGTATGTCTGTACCTCGAACTACAGCCTAAACTACCAGAGTTATTTTCTTCAAACTCGGTAGTTAAGGGTCGTCGGTGATTCCCTAGAGGAGAAATTGAAATTTTTTTTTTAGCTCCAAAACTAAGGGTACCCCCCATACACCCGTAATGCAAAATCTTATTTATCTCGAAAACGGCTCTAACGATTTTGATAAAAAAAATTAGGTGTGATATTATGGACATGGACTACATTTTGGTCGAAAAAAAATTTGGGGGGAAATGTTATTAGGGGAACCTGTCATAGAACGGTTTTTTTGATTTTCGAATTTCTCACCAACGGCTCTAACGATTTTAACCAAAATTTTTATGTAGGAGCTGCTTTGCATTTGAAAAAATATAAACTAAAAATTTTTTCTAAAAAATAGTTTTTGGATTTTTAAAAAAATAATAAAATTTTTTTTTTGAAAATTCAATATCTTGAAAACCGATACACGATTAAATTTTTAAATTACGTTTAAAAATGTATTTTATTAAATACTAACAATTTGCATATCAATTTTTTTTATAAAAATTTTAAGGAAAATTTAGTACACAAAAAACATGTTTCAGTGTGTCTGTATGTCTGTACCTCTCACTACAGCCTGAACCACTGGACCTATTTCTTTCAATCTCGGTAGTTAAGGGTCTTCGGTGATTCCCTAGAGGAGAAATTGAAATTTTTTTTTTAGCTCCAAAACTAAGGGTACCCCCCATACACCCGTAATGCAAAATCTTATTTATCTCGAAAACGGCTCTAACGATTTTGATAAAAAAAATTAAGTGTGATATAATAGACATGGACTACATTTTGGTCGAAAGAAAATTTGGGGGGAAATGTTATTAGGGGTACCTGTCATAGAACGGTTTTTTTGATTTTCGAATTTCTCACCAACGGCTCTAACGATTTTAACCAAAATTTTTATGTAGGAGCTGCTTTGCATTTGAAAAAATAAAAACTAAAAATTTTTTCGAAAAAATAGTTTTTGGATTTTTAAAAAAATAATACAATTTTTTTTTTGAAAATTCAATATCTTGAAAACCGATACACGATTAAATTTTTAAATTACGTTCAAAAATGTATTTTATTAAATACTAACAATTTGCATATCAATTTTTTTTATAAAAATTTTAAGGAAAATTTAGTACACAAAAAACATGTTTCAGTGTGTCTGTATGTCTGTACCTCTCACTACAGCCTAAACCACTGGACCTATTTCTTTCAATCTCGGTAGTTAAGGGTCTTCGGTGATTCCCTAGAGGAGAAATTGAAATTTTTTTTTTAGCTCCAAAACTAAGGGTACCCCCCATACACCCGTAATGCAAAATCTTATTTATCTCGAAAACGGCTCTAACGATTTTGATAAAAAAAATTAAGTGTGATATTATGGACATGGACTACATTTTGGTCAACACAAATTTTGGGGAAAAATGTTATTAGGGGTACCTGCCATAGACCCGTTTTTTTGATTTTCGACTTTCTCATTAACGGCTCTAAGGATTTTAACCCAAAATTTTTAGCAGGAGTCCCCTTAAGTTTAAAATAATATTGTATATAAAAATATTCGAAAAAATATTTATTGGGTTTTAAAAACAAAAAAAAATTTAAATCAATATCTTCAAAACCTATGAACGATTATTTTTTGAAATTATTCCCTTAAACCAATATTATTAAATACTTAAAATTCGCATCCCCCATTTTGTTCTTGAAAAATTTTAGAGAAATTTCTTATATAAAAAATTTATTTAATAATAAAACGATTTTTTAAGGTTTATTTGCATAAATTCATACTTTTCCGGAAACCAGACGGCAATTTTATGCATTTGAACATTATTATCTCATTAAATCCATGTTTTATATTTATAAAATGTATCTTAAACTCCAAAGTACTTTTACATAAGAGCAAGTTCGTGCGATCCAGTCGTGCATTTTATTTTATTTGTACTCTAGTTTCCTTTTCATGCATAATAGGTTAGCGAAACCCAGGCCAAAACGTGGCAATATACATATAGTATATTTCCTCATCAAAAAGTCATTTTCGAAAAAAGTGTCGCTTAGTACATTCGTACGGGAAGGTATCGGCATAATACAATTATTAACATATGGCTAAATTTTGACAAGTATCGAATTGACAGTTTTAACAAAAATATAAAAAAAATCTACTAAAAAGTGGTAATATTTGTTTTTCTACTAGAATATCTTGAGAACGAGCAATGATATTGACTTTGCCATTATTTAATTTTATACATAATACAATTTCTAACAAATGGTTTATATTTGACATATATCTAGTTTTAGAGCGGATATATTTTGTAAGTACCCTTCCATCAATAACCCAACCATATCTTTTATATTTGAATATTTCGTTTTTAATTTTTTTTCAATTAAAATGTTTGGAACCGAAATAATAAAGTAAATTCCATAATATAATGCATAATTTTATAATTTTATTATCAACTTAGTTTTTAGAAGAATGTAGTACATAAAATACGTATATGAATAAGGTTGTTCAGTTGTACCCAAGTCCCACATATTCAAATTCCATTAATAGCTATGGTAAAATTGAAGAAAACGTCACAATATGTTTTTATCTTTTTGTCCATGAAAAAGATGTAAAATTCTACTCAAGGTTTTCTTAGGTGTAGGAACACAGATATATTAAAAACACGGAAATCTATAATTCAGTATATAATAATATGTACCTACCAACCTTCGTAATTATTACAAGAAATTTAACATTTTAAAAGTTTAAAACTAGTTAAACACATTTTCTGTAAAAAAAAAACATAAAATGAGCGACTAAGTATCCTCATCATCAACAAAACAAAGTAAATTTCCTAATATCATAGTATGCCACAAGCATAATCGATTTTTAAAACAGGAGTCATTGTATATACAGTGATTCAAGATTCAAGATTCAAAAGTTTCTTTATTTTTACAATAGTATCATTTTAATAGTTTACCCACAAAGTCAAGTGTTTATCTGCAGGTGCAGATCACAGCCTTTCAATCCGGAAAAACCGCAACAACAATTACACTATGAAACCATCTACTTCGATCTTCCATCTACTGCTCTATGATCGAAGTACATATATGTATACAAAATATCATACCAATTACCACAACAGATACAGTACAGATACAGCTAAAGTTTGTTTCGCTGAAAATTTGGTTATTTGAAAAAAACTAAATATAAAGTTTTCAAGACCACTAATGGGAAGTTATCAGTGTGGGTCGCACCCAGCCTCTTTTTCAAATTAAAATCACACTTGTTTTACACAATCCAATAAGCAGAGTTTTGCACACTTCCGTAATCAAAAATCAACTGTCTTGTGCTCACCGCGAGTACTCCCTTATATACTCATGTTAGTTGTTCTCGAAAATTCGCAAAGCTTCTCGTCTTGGAATGTTCTAGATGGTTGGAATAAGGGGAAATACATTTGACATTGGAAAAGAGCTTTTTGTTTTTTCCAGAAATTAGATATGCAATTTTCCAACAGATGGCGCTGTAGTAGTATAAAGCTCTGTTCACAACATTTACCCCTTCTTAAGGTTGTTCGTCCCGAACAATTCTATCTCCAGCTTCGCCACTGTATCGGTGCAGTCGATCACTATGCACAACTTTTAACTTTCCTCGTGACCCTCTTTGAATTCGGTAAACGACATCATTGATTTTCGTGACGACAGTCCTGGTTTTGTTGAAGCTTCGGCGACAATCCCTTTTGACGGTGTGGATTATAGAGCCATACACGATCTCCTACTTGGAATCCTGTCGTGTTTGCTCTTGTGTCGTACCTTGTCTTCATTCGATCGCTGTAAGCGCTCATTCTAGTCCTGGTCCTATCGTGGATGTCGATTAGCCTCTCTTTTAGGTCACTCACGTAATCCTCAGTCTCCTGAGACTCTTCTGATGGGTGTCCAAACCTTATTTCACTAGGCAGCCGTATGCTTCTTCCAAACAGGATTTCAGATGGTGTTTGTCCTGTTGAGCTATGTATTGCACTTCGGTAGGCCATCAAAAATAGTGGTATGTGCCTATCCCAGTTTCTTTGGTAGTCGACTACGACTTTAGTGATGTGCTCTTTTAAGGTCCTGTTGAATCTCTCGACCATTCCATCAGATTGGGGGTGAAGTGGTGTGGTTCTCATTTTCTTAATGCCAAGGAACGCGTACACCTCTTGGAATATGTTCGACTCAAAGTTCCTTCCTTGGTCAGAATGGAGCTCCATAGGCACACCGAACCTGCTTACCCAGTTAGACACAATCTAGTCGGCCACGGTCTTGGTTCGGAATAGCGTATGCCTCAGGCCATTTGCTGAAGTAATCCATTACCACCAGAATGTATTATTGTTTCCATCATTCGTTTCCGTAAATGGGCCAGCTACATCAACAGCAATCCTTTCAAACGGTGAGCCGACATCATATTGCATCATTTTTCCTTGCAGTTTTCTACCAGGGCCTTTGGTTGCAGCACACGCATCACAATTTCGGCACCACTTTTCAACGTCGTCTCTTGCATGCAACCAGTAGAATCGTTGTCTCACTTTTTCTAACGTCTTGTTGACTCCCAAATGGCCTCCTGAAGGTTCATCATGCATCTCTCGAAGAACCTCTTTGATTTTTGATTGAGGTAACACAAGCTGCATCACATAGGATTTACCATCAGCGGACTCCCATTTTCACCGAAGAACACCTTCTTGCACATTAAGTGAGTCCCATTGTGCCCAATAGGCCTTTAAAATTGGACTCCTATCGGAAATGTCATTCCATTCGGGTTTTTTTTCATGTTCCTTCCATGCGAGAAGAGGTTCAATGTCGGGGTCTTCTTGTTGAGCAGATCTTATTTCTTCATTGCTCCATCCACAAATGGGGTCAGCCCTTATTCGCAGAATGTTGATGGATTCCTTTTTTTCTTGTCGCCTGCAATGCTTGCAATCTATTTTACAAGGCCTTTGGGATAGAGCGTCAGCATTTGAGTGCAGGGGCCCTATTCCTGAACACGAGTCGAGTGAGTTTTATGTGACATGGGAAAATTTCACATGAAATGGTATTCGCGAACACGAGTCACTAATAATGGGTATTCCCCAACTCGAACGTCAAACGTCAAATATCACTCGAGTGAAAAAAGGGTATTCCTGAACACTAGAGTGAGTATTTTTGTGTGACAAATCAGTCATGTTTAAAAAGTTGTCGAGTCAAGTAATGAATCCGAAAATGTAAGTAAAAAACAAACTTAAATAATAGCGAATATGCATATTTTAACTAAATTTAAAAATTATAGATTAAAAGTTACGTCTGCTAGGCAGTATGAAATTTTGGTGGATTTTTTCCTAACCCACTCTCACCTTGCAAAGGGAAGAATCAAGTGAGTCGAAGCAAGGAAAAAAGCCGGCGAGTTATGGGAGGACCTTAGCAAAAGCCTCAATGCAGTTGGACCGCCTTTAAGAGATGTAAATGGTTGGAAGAAGGTACATAATTATTTGTCATTTTATTTCATGATAAGTTAAACAAAATGAACTTCATTTTTGATTCGCTTTGAATTTCTTAATAAATCAAATGGAGAAACATAATATCAATTAAGAAACATTTTATTTTATTTTATTTAAAGGTTTGGTTCGACTATAAAAATAACATACAAAAGAAGTTGTCCCAGAACAAATCCCATCAACAAGGTACTGGCGGCGGCGGCGTTCTAAAAAAGCAATTTTCATTTTCTCCACTTGAGGAAGAAGTCATCAGTGTTTCGTTAGATTGTGCAGTACAAGGTATCCCTGACACGCCGTCTCCACTAGCGATAAATCCATCGCAATCGCAATAGCCAAAGCAGAAAGCAGAGAGCAGAAGAACTGTCAGATTTTTGTGGCTGGGCATTTCATCGCATACTCTTTTAGTATAGTGAATAATTTTCATGGATATAAATGAGTTCTATGGACAATTTCAAATCAGATTTTTTTTCAATTTTGTTAGAAAAACGTAAACCCCAAGCAAAAGCTTTCTTCGCACGCAAAACTCAAACTCAGTTAAATTAAATTTGGTTACGCCAGAACAATATGACTGTTCTCCTTGCGATAAAGCAAGCGATGGATGGTATGCGATGAGAGCATACTTTCTATCGCAAGCGATGAAAATATAGCTGCGATGGCGGTCTCCACTTGCGATAATGAACGCATGCTTTAAAGCATGCTCTGGATTCATCGCTAGTGGAGACCGCATGTGAAAGCGTTGCGTTTGGTCAAAGGTCGTCCTCTCGAGAAAAAGAACCAGTTGGAACTGGCGCTGATCCAAAACAGCAGCTGGCATTATTGCTTTATTTCAATTCATGCTTACACGTTGCTAGGAAGCTCCAAAGGATTTGTTGCATCTCTAATTTTCTTGAAAATACACCTCCTGTCCTCATCTGAATCACTATCACTATCATGAAACATCTCCGTACTAATCATTTTCTTTTTAATTTTATTATCCTATATTATTTTAAATTAAATTATGCCACATTTATTTTTCATAATAATATTTGTCTGTGACATGTCAAATTATCGTTTATTGAAGTTAGCTACGGTTGAAAGGGTGCGTTCAACATTTTGAGAGTCATGTCATGTTTTTGAACCTCACTCGTGTTGAGGAATACGAATTCTCACTCGACTCGACTATAAGCTCTCGAGTGACACCTTACTCGACTCGTGTTCAGGAATAGGCCCCCAGCTTTCCCCTTCGGTGTTGAATTTCGTAATCGTAAGTCTGCAGTCTTTCTATCCACCTTGCGACTTGTCCTTCTGGGTTCTTGAAGTTCAACAACCAGTTAAGAGCACCATGATCGGTTCGTAGAAGAAACTTCTGTCCATAGATGTATTTGTGGAAGTGTTTCGTTGCCAAGATGAGTGCCAATAGTTCTCTTCTGGTCACACAGTAGTTCCTTTCGGTCTTCGACAGTACTTTGCTGAAATAGGCGACAACCTTTTCTTCGCCATTGTGTACTTGTGACAGAACAGCGCCGACTCCTACGTTGCTTGCATCAGCATCGATGATAAAAGGCTTGCCTGGAGTCGGATAGATCAGCACCGGAGCATTGCATAGACGGTATTTCAGTTCTTGGAAGGCTTTTTCACACTCACCTGACCATCTAAACTGCTTGTTCTTTTCCGTAAGCTGATGCAAACTCTTCGCAATTCCGGCAAAGTTCTTAACAAAACGTCTGTAATAAGTAGCAAGACCAAGAAAACTTCGTAGTTGATGTTTGTCCTGTGGTGTTGGCCAATTTTTGACGGTGTCAACTTTTTCAGGATCGGTCTTGACTCCTTGGGACGAGATGATATGTCCTAAATACTTTACTTCAGTCTGGAACAGTGCACATTTTTCTGGGTTCAGTTTAAGGTTAGCCTCTCGAAGTCTCTGGAACACACCCTTTAGGTTCTTACAGTGTTGGTCGTATGTCTTTCCATAAACGATAACATCATCCAAGTAGACAAGACAAGTTTTCCACGTCAGACCTTGAAGGACACACTCCATCAAACGCTCAAATGTTGCCGGAGCGTTGCAAAGACCAAATGGCATCACGTTGAACTGCCACAGCCCATTACCTGTGGAGAACGCTGTCTTTTCTCGATCTTCAGGGTGAATTTCAACTTGCCAATATCCACTTTTCAAGTCCAGTGTTGAAAACCAGTGTGCTCCTTCCATCGCATCTAAGGTGTCACTAATTCTTGGCAGGGGGTAGCTGTCTTTCTTGGTTACGTCATTCAACCTTCGGTAGTCAACACAAAACCGTGTACTTCCGTCCTTCTTTTTGACTAGGACCACTGGTGACGCCCAAGGACTTTTAGAGTTCTCAATCAAACCATCCTTCTTCATGGTGGTAATCATTTCCTCAGCTTCACCTTGTTTGGCCAGTGGCAGACGTCTTGCGGGCTGACGAATGGGCCTTGCATCTCCTGTATTTATTCGATGCTGCACCATTTGTGTCCTTCCATATTTTCCGTTTGGTGAAGCGAAAATGTCAGCATACTCGTTCAGAAGGCTTTCTGCCGTTTTAACCTGACGTTGGTCTAGGTTAGATGAATTAAGTATCTTTGCCTTGATGCTATTGAGCTCCTCAGGGTTTAATGTCGTTCTCGGTGTTTCAGCGTCAATTCGTGTTATGGCTGCGACAGATTCGCACTTACCGATAACTTCTCCTTTTGCTAACTTTACATCGTACGGTTTGGTGTTGAGTATCCGTACGGGGACCATATTGTTCTTTGGAGCCACAAGTGTCTTCCCAATGATGACGTTTTGGGAAGAACAATCTGGGCCTGGTTCCGCCATTAGGTATCGATGGCGTCCACACTCACCTTCTACTTTTGTCCAAACGAATACCTCAGAAGAAGTAGGAATAATCACGTCTTCTTTGATGACAGTCCACAGAGTTGTTGTTCCTTCGTGCCCATAGATCATTGGAATCTCTGTATTCTGGTATTTGAGTACCTGGTTGCCAATATCCAAAATTACTCGATGTTCTTTCATGAAGTCCATGCCTATGATGCATTCGTCACATATATCTGCCACCAAAAATTTGTGTGAGAATTCTAGATCTGCAATTCGAATACTAAGTCGGACTTCACCATAAACCCTAACTGCTTCTCCTGTGGCAGTTCTCAGACGATAGCTATTGGTGTTGTGTAGCCAATTCAGGTGCACTAGGTCTTGACGCACAATGGAGGCTGTGGCACCGGTGTCGATGGTGACCACAAGTTTGTTGCCATTTAAAGTAGCCTTGACAGTCAGACTTCTATTGTCTCGCTTAGTTTGAGAGACCTGGATGGTGTTTCTGGGGCCATCGATACCAGAAACCAGCTTCTGTCCCTCGAACTTGGTTCTTACTCGTTTCCCTATTGGGAAACTGTTCGGGAAGTAACACTGATGTTATTGTTACCTTGTTCTGGGTTTGAAACTCCGTGTCCACAATGTTGACAAGCTCTTCTTGGTGGTAATCGACATTGACGCTGTAAATGTCCGGTCTTGTTGCAATTCCAGCACTTTGCAAGTCCGTTTCGTTGGTTCCTTTGGACATCAGTTCTTTGGCATGAACATTCTTCGACGATGGCTTCTCTAAGTCGATGTACTCCGTGAAAAGCTTACTCAGCTGCTTCCATTGTCAAGGCAAACGCTAATGTTTCCGAAAGAGTTCGTTTTCCAGCAGTTCGCACGGCCCTTTGAAGATGTATGTCAGAAATGGCACGAACAAATGCCTCAACTGCGAACTGGTTACAAATTTCCTCTCCAACATCTGGATATGCAAGATGAACAAGCCTTTCAATGTCCGCTTGCAGTTGTTGTAGAGTTTCGCCCCTCTTCTGAACTCTGGAATTGAGTTGCACTTTGAAGACTTCTTTCATGTGGCTGTTACCAAAGCGTTTGTCTATAGCCAAAACCAAGGAATTGAAGTCGCCGCTCTTATCTGCTGGTATGGTTTGCAACAACTCAGCAGCTAAGAGCAAGAGTTAAGGCTATATACTTGTCAGCCTCATCCCAGCCATTTGTTGTGCAGGCTGCCTCGAATTGCTTCTTGTATATAGACCAAGAAGTTTGTCCATCAAAGGTTGGAGGTTGCATCTCCTTTTTCCTCAAGGTTTCTCTAGAAATTTCCCGAATCTTTATATTTCGAATGCGATCTAGCTCTTTTGAAAACGTCTCCATTTTGTTGTCGACTTGACTCTCCAATAATGAAACACGTTCGGCTTGATTCTCCTACAATGAAACACGTTCATCAAGTGCAGATACATTCTTCTCGATGTTAACAAGCTTGCCTTCTAGCATGTTTCTCTGCTCTTCGAGAAGGTCTTTTTGTTCGCTATGCTGTTTCTTCAGGCATTTGAGAACATTCTTCTGTTGCTCCTCGAAACGTTCGAGAACATTCTTTTGTACATTCTCCTGTTCTTTCTTTTGTTCATTTCGTTGCTCTTCCAGACGTTCGAGAACATTCTTTTGTTGTTGAAGCAGAAGACTAATCATATTTGAAACATCTACATTTTTACTTACGTCTTCATTTTGTTGTTTCAAATATTCGGCCAAACGCAGAACAAGCTCATTTTTCGATCCTGCTCTAGAAAGTTCTCGCTTGCCTGAAAATTCGCAAAGCTTCTCGTCTTGGAATGCGTTCTAGATGGTTGGAATAAGGGGAAATACATTTGACATTGGAAAAGAGCTTTTGTTTTCTTCCATAAATTAGGCGGTCAGCCATCAGACGAATAGGGGGAATAACATGTAGCATACGAAAACATGCACGTGCCGTAACTATTCAGGACTGGTGGAAGTCTGATCATAGCCTCTCCGTGGCGGCCGCTAGAAACAAGCCTTTAAAAGGGTTTGGCTAATATGATCAGGCTGGTTCCTCAGGTTGGCGACAGGTTAATTCCCTGTCCCGTAAAACTTATGAATTACGAGACCGACAACAAGCCTCGGAAACGGACTGATCACACGACGACAACCAACGCAACGAAAACTGAAAAACGATTTACGAATTTTCTTATGGAACGTACGATCGCTCTATAGAGCTCGAGCTGCTCAGCAGCTAGCCGATGCCCTGTCAAAATATAAAGCTGACATAACAGCTCTTCAAGAAATCAGATGGACAGGGAATGGTGTTCTACAGAAGAAAGAATATGACATATACTATAGCTGTCATACAAAACACCATGTGCTCGGGGTAGGCTTCCTAGTCAGCGAAAAAATGAAGTCTACCATCATCGGCTTTAACGCTATAAGCGAAAGGCTATGCACCCTTCGCGTGCGAGGCAAATTTACGAACATCAGCCTCATTAACGTTCACGGACCTACGGAGGAGTCCTCAGACGAAGAAAAAGAGACTTACTACGAACAAGTCGAGAGGGCCCTCAATGCCTGTCCAAGGTATGATGTTAAAATCATCCTTGGGGATTTGAACGCAAAAATAGGTCGGGAGCCGGTATTCAGGCATTACGCAGGCACCCATAGTTTGCATGAGAACACTAATGACAATGGACTTCGAGTCTTAGAATTGGCAGCATCGAAAAACATGGTCGTTGCGAGTACCAGGTTCCCGCGTAAAGATATCTACAAAGCCACCTGGGTATCACCTGATGGAGTCACTTGTAACCAAATAGACCACGTGTTGATAGACCGTCGCCACTACTCGAACTTGATGACGGTACGAACGTACCGAGGTGCCAATATCGACTCGGATCACTATCTTGTTGGTATGGTTTTCCGAGGGCGGATTGCCTTGCGAAGACGCATTGCATCCGCCGATCAGGTTCGAATCAACACGGCTGCCCTGCGCAATGAAAACACCAGTAACACCTTTGGTAATGCGTTAGGACTCGCCCTAGAAACACCTGACTTAGGGAGAGTAAGTCCTGGAGCCAGTATGCTGGGCGTAAATGAAAAGTGGACACGTCTTAAAAATACTGTCATTAGTACTGCCAACTCCATCTTAGGCAGCAGTCGTAAAAATCGGAACGACTGGTTTGATGATGAATGTTGGCTAGCGACTGAACGTAAGAATGTTGCGTACCGAGCAATGCAACAATCTCATAGAACGCGGGCACGCGAAGAGGAATATAAAGAGCTCAGAAGAACAGAAAAACGGCTTCACAGACAAAAGAAATCAGCCTGGGAGAAGAACCTAATCTGTGAAATAGAAAACAGCCGAGAGCGAGGTCCGCACCAGGCGCGGAAGTTCTACCAATCCGTCCGAAACATGACGCAGTACACACCACGCTGCACATACTGCAAGGACGGAGAGGGAAATCTGATCACCGATCCTGAAAGCATACTGGAGCGATGGGAAGTGTACTTCAATGAATTGCTAAATGGTCAGCTCACTGCAGAAGTGGAGGCTCCACTACTTCAAGAAGAATACCCTATGTTGCCGCCACCAAGCATAGAAGAGGTTGAGAAGGCTATAGGCCGGCTTAATCAGAACAAATCCCCGGGAGCCGATGGCATACCAGCCGAATTATTTCATCATGGCGGGCCAGCCTTACGTCAAGCAATTCATGACATTATAGTGCACGTATGGGAGCAGGAAGAAATGCCAGAAGACTGGCGAAAAGGCATAATATGCCCCATACATAAGAAGGGAGATGTCACAACGTGCAGCAATTATAGAGGTATCACGTTGTTGAGTACCGCTTATAAGATATTCTCCTCTATCCTACAAGACCGGATAACCCCATACGCTAAAACCGTCATCGGACAATATCAGTGTGGTTTCATTCCAGGCAAATCAACAACTGATCAGATCTTTACCCTTAGGCAGGCGATGGAAAAATGTCTAGAATTTAACATCCCAACATACCATCTGTTTATAGACTTTAAGGCCGCCTATGATAGCATAGCCAGGGTAGAACTTTACAAAGCCATGAGAGAATTCGGCATCCCAAATAAATTGACACGACTATGTAGGTTGACCATGACCAACGTAACAAGCCAAGTAAAAATAGCCGGATTGCTATCCAGACCAATCAACATCTTTAATGGACTCCGACAAGGGGACGGTTTGGCCTGCCTCCTCTTCAACCTGGCGTTGGAGAAAGCAATCCGTGACTCTGGCACGGCAACAAGAGGGACCATCGTCAACAGGTCCAGCCAGTTACTAGCTTACGCAGACGACATTGACATCATCGGAAGAACCGAACAAGCTGTACACGATTCCTTCATCCAGATTGAGCAGGCGGCACTAAATCTGGGGCTGCACATTAGTGAAGGTAAAACAAAGTACATGGTGGCGTCGAATGCGAGAGGAACAGTTGGTCAAACAATCAAGGTTGCGGAGCACGAATTTGAAGTGGTGCAATCCTTTAAATACCTTGGGTCAATAGTAGCAGCCGATAACAATATAGAAGAAGAAATACGCGGGCGGCTTCTCAAATCCAACAGAGCCTACTATAGTCTGTCGAAGCTCTTCAAATCCAGAAATCTCACCATAACTTCAAAACTGCTGCTGTATAGGACCATGGTCCTGCCAGTACTCACATATGGATCCGAGACTTGGGTGCTTAGCAAAAGGCACTCCGACCTCTTAGCTGCGTTCGAGAGAAAAGTCTTAAGGAGAATTGTTGGCCCCGTATGTGAGGAAGGACGATTCCGGAGACGGTACAATCATGAACTGTACGCAATCTACCTTGAAGCAGATATCGTGACAAAAATTAAGCTCGGTAGACTCCGGTGGGCAGGGCACCTAGCTCGCATGAGCGAAGAGGAACCTGCTCGGAAAGTTCTTTGTGGTACATTCTATGGTAGACGACAGCGTGGTAGACCATGCTTGCGCTGGAGAGATGGCGTAGACCAGGACGCCCGAAGCCTTGGGGTGCGCAACTGGATGGCGTCGGCTAGAGACCGGGATAGGTGGAGAGACTTGTTGAAAGAGGCCAGGACCGGAACCCGGTTGTCGAGCCGATGATGATGATGATGAAATTAGATATGCAATTTTCCAACAGATGGCGCTTTAGTAGTATAAAGCTCTGTTCACAACAATATCATGGACTTTTACATCTTAACTACTTTTTAAAAAAATCCTGAAATAAGGCCCTTACTACTTAACTACAATAAAACGATCTAGATGTCATGTCAACTTAAATGTAAAGGAAGATGTCTTAGCTGCTCTATCGAAAGATTTCTGTTATGTACAAATGTATGTACATATGTAAGTAAAAGAACTCTGAATTATCAGTTTCAACTACTTGAATTTCCAGGGACTATATTCACAATGGATATAGAAGTTTAAAATTCCAATAAAAGCTCAAGTGACCTCAACTCCAAGGTGCGTTTCGCCCAGGTACGACAGTGGGCTAATCAGTTAGATGGTGCCGTACCCTTCTAAGGCGCGGGGTGGCCATGGTGCGATGGATGTGTGATCGCCTGTCAACCTCATGATGACAGGTTCGATCCCTGCCGTCGTCTATGTCGCTTTAATTCCATTAAAAACCTTCTAAAAATTGTCATCAATGGGTTGCTGGTTTACTCATTACATGTTGTTCAGGCATAACACTAACAACATGTAATTGAGTTAAACTAGTATGCCCAACAAGGATGAACACGAATAAAATAATGTGAATTATAAGCGACATAGAAATAAGACACGGCATTTCTCCGCTTTAGCTCAGCCGCCATCCCTGGAGATAAAAATATCTGAGACAACCACCAACAGTCTCAGAACATCGTGCCACACATCTTTCCTATCCTTATCTTTCTCTTCATTAACTTCACGCCCGCGCTGTGTTGAGACATTTAAAGGTTAATCATAATCCCTTGAGCGCGGGTAGATTATTATAAAAAAAAAAAAAAAATTGGTCGATGTTTATCAACTCTTATAAAATTTACAACTTTAACAGACTGTGAATTTTATTTTTCTAGGGGAATTTTATCAAATTCAGACACCTAGAATAATAACGTCCGTGGTCAGAGTATTAACTCAATGAATATAATTGAGAATTATCTCTGTTTAAGTGGAGTGATTGAATTAAATTCAAATAAAAGCTCAAGTGACCTCAACTCCAAGGTGCGTTTCGCCCAGGTACGACAGTGGGCTCATCAGTTAGATGCTGCCGTACCCTTCTAAGACGCAAATATTGGTTTCAAGGTTTCAAGGTTTTTTATTGAACTTAATATATACAATTGTGAAACTTGAGGATAATATGTATAGGGTAGAAATTTGTTGGCACATAGGAGGCCTAACTTATAAAATGACTTAAACTCTAAAAATTATAATATTTGTAATGTACATGGTTCAAAATTAGCATTATGAAAAATTGTCTTGGTTTTTGACTCGGGTTGTTCAGTCTCGGTTGTCCAGTGACGCAAATATTGGTCGATGTTTATCAACTCTTATAAAACTTACAGCTTTAACAGACTGTGAATTTTATTTTTCTAAGGGAATTTGATCAAATTCAGACACCTAGAATAATAACGTCCGTGGTCAGACTATTAAATCAATGAATATAATTGAGAATTATCTCTGTTTAAGTGGAGTGATTGAATTAAATTCAAATAAAAGCTCAAGTGACCTTTTTTTATTTGAATTTAATTCAATCACTCCACTTAAACAGAGATAATTCTCAATTATATTCATTGATATTGTTGTGAACAGAGCTTTATACTACTACAGCGCCATCTGTTGGAAAATTACGTATCTAATTTCTGGAAGAAACAAAAAGCTCTTTTCCAATGTCAAATGTATTTCCCCTTATTCCAACCATCTAGAACATTCCAAGACAAGAACTTTCGAGAACAACTAATTTGAGTATATAAGGGAGTGTTCACGGTGAGCGACACACAGTTGATTTTTGATTACGGAAGTGTGCAAAACTCTGCTTATTGGATTGTGTAAGACAAGTGTGATTTTAATTTGAATAAAGTATTTGAGTTGATTATAAATTGAGATTTATTGTTGTGATTTGGAAAGTAAAAATAAAGAAGAAATATTAGAAAGAGTAATAAGTTTTATTTAACGAACCTAGCAAAAATATTACATTGGTGTCAGAAAAGTGGAATAAAACTTATTGTGCAGTGAAGTGTACGAAAAAAAAAATAAATAAATAAAAAATGAGCAAGTTACTGAAAGAGCTCAACTGTAATGAGCTGAAAAGTGAATTAGGCAAGCGAGAACTTTCTAGAGCAGGATCGAAAAATGAGCTTGTTCTGCGTTTGGCCGAATATTTGAAACAACAAAATGAAGACCCGGACATTTTCGTCTTTGAAGCTGACGCTGAGGAAGTAGACGTGAGTAAAAATGTAGATGTTTCCAATATGTTTAGTCTTCTGCTTGAACGCCTCGAAGAACAACGAAATGAACAAAAGAATGTTCTCGAACGTCTCGAAGATCAACGAAATGAAGAAAAGAACGAACAAAAGAATGTTCTCGAACGTCTCGAAGAGCAACGAAATGAGCAGAAAAAACAGCATAGCGAACAAAAAGACCTTCTCGAAGAGCAGAGAAAAATACTAGAAGGCAAGCTTGTTAACATCGAGAATAATGTATCTGCACTTGATGGACGTGTTTCATTGCTGGAGAATCAAGTCGACAACAAAATGGAAACGTTTTCAAAAGTGTTAGATGAACGTGTTTCATTGCTAGTCGACAACAAAATGGAGACGTTTTCAAAAGAGTTAGACCGCATTCGAAATATAAAGATTCGGGAAAGTTCTGGAGAAACCTTGAGGAAAAAGGAGATGCAACCTCCAACCTTTGATGGACAAACTTCTTGGTCTATATACAAGAAGCAATTCGATGCAGCTTCTACAGCAAATGGCTGGGATGAGGCTGACAAGTGTTTAGCTCTAACCCTTGCTCTTAAAGGAGCAGCTGCTGAGTTATTGCTAACCATACCAGCAGATAAGAGCGGCGACTTTAATTACTTGGTTGAGGCTATAGACAAACGCTTTGGTAATAGCCATATGAAAGAAGTCTTCAAAGTACCACTCTATTCCAGAGTTCAGAAGAGGGGCGAAACTCTACAACAGCTACAAGCGGACATTGAAAGGCTTGTTCATCTTGCATATCCAGATGTTGGAGAAGAAATCCGTAACCAGTTTGCAGTTGAGGCATTTGTTCGCGCCATTTCCGACATACATCTTCAAAGGACCGTGCGAACTGCTGGAAAACGAACGCTTTCTGAAACATTAGCGTTTGCCTTGACAATGGAAGCAGCGGAGCAAGCTTCTCACGGAGTACATCGACTTAGAGAAGCCATCGTCGAAGAATGCTTATGCCGAAGAACTGATGTCCAAAGGAATCAACGAAACGGACTTGCAAAGTGCTGGAATTGCAACAAGACTGGACATTTACAGCGTCAATGTCGATTACCACCAAGAAGAGCTTGTCAACATTGTGGACACGGAGTTTCAAACTCAGAACAAGGTAACAAGAACACCAGTGTTACTTCCCGAACAAGTTTACCAACAGAGAAACGAGTAAGAACCAACTACAGTGGCGAAGCTGGAGATAGAATTGTTCGGGACGAACAATCTTAAGAAGGGGGCAATGTTGTGAACAGAGCTTTATACTACTACAGCGCCATCTGTTGGAAAATTACGTATCTAATTTCTGGAAGAAACAAAAAGCTCTTTTCCAATGTCAAATGTATTTCCCCTTATTCCAACCATCTAGAACATTCCAAGACAAGAACTTTCGAGAACAACTAATTTGAGTATATAAGGGAGTGTTCACGGTGAGCGACACACAGTTGATTTTTGATTACGGAAGTGTGCAAAACTCTGCTTATTGGATTGTGTAAGACAAGTGTGATTTTAATTTGAATAAAGTATTTTAGTTGATTATAAATTGAGATTTATTGTTGTGATTTGGAAAGTAAAAATAAAGAAGAAATATTAGAAAGAGTAATAAGTTTTATTTAACGAACCTAGCAAAAATATTACAATATAGAAGTTTTAGTCAGGCAGACGGCAGAACTGCCATGTATTATTCTTAAGTGAGAAATATTGTAAAACTATTTTATAAAATTAAGAATTTATCTATCTATCTCTATCTCTAGAAGTTTAAAAAAAAACAGATTTGAGAACCTTCAAGAGAAGAGCTTCTGTTAACAATGTTAGTCACTGAGTAGACACAATTTGATTTTGAAATCCGTCGAATAAAGTCGATAATGAAAATATACATATTATGTACTTGGAAGACTGATTTTTGTGTGAATACTCGGCTTTGATAAATATAATCGATTTGAAGTGACATAAAGTACGATTTATGTCGTCAAAAGTGACTAAACACCAATATGATTTCTGGAGTTACATGGAATTCGAACAAACAAATAAACAATGGATTCTTATAATAAAAATCAATAAAAATAAATAAAAACACAAATAAAAATTCAAAATATAGCTTCTTACAATTTTTCCTAATAAAAACTAAACATACTATCAGAAGTAAGAAATCATCATAAACAGAATATAAGGAGCACAGTAAAACATGATGGTGTGGGGATGTATGGCATCATATTCGATCGAAAATCTTGTTTTCATTGAAAGTACAATGAATAATGAAGACTATCTAATCTAAGCTATCTAAGCAATAACCTTCAACCGACCTTACCTACGAAATTTAGGGATACTTAGCAATAGGATCTCTTAGCAAGACAATGATCTTAAGCATACCTCGCAGTTCCTTAAAGAATGAATACTTTATAGGACTTCAAAGCACCTCCACCACCCTCCCCAATCACCGGACCTAAGTCCCATACTATATTTATGGGATCATTTGGACCGGAAAATTTCACAAACGGGCCATCAAGAACAAAGATGACCTTAAAAGGCTTTAATTGAAAAATTGTCCCAAATATCCTCCGATGTTAGAAATAACATTGTTGTTTCCATGGCACGCTGACTAAGAGATGTTATGAAGTCTAAAGTTGATCAAATGAAATGCCCAGTTTTTTACTTGAGGTACTATATTTATAGATAATTTGAAGATATAACAGATGTTTACTTACTTTTGACGCGTAAAATATGAAGTTTATTTAGTTTTTATTGGGTAAAAATGCATTAATTCGTTTTTTGAATTTTTATTTTGGTTTTGATGTATTGCTATTAAATAAAGCTTTTATTTTATATTATTGGAATTCAATTTTCGTTTATTTTTTGGTTTCAATTCCATGTAACTCAAGAAATCCTTTAGGTGTTTACTCACTTCTGACGCTCACAGTAGTTACATATTTACAAAATTGCAGAACCAAATTTTCTTGCAATAAATCAAAAGCTCCTTATTCGAGAAAAATTAATTTACTCTATTATTTCAGACATTGGTAACCCTGCAAAGCGGGAATGGCGCCAGAAATGTAAACTCTCAATAAAGTGCTCAAACGATGGGAAGAAAATGTTCGTAACCAATGAGAACTACCATTGTATATAAAGTAATAAAGGTACTGCATTGCGGACTATAAATTGAAATGTTTAAAAAGATTGTACAACAAGGATAGTAAAGTACATACAATTCATTAATATTGATAACCCAAATCGATGTACTCACGCATTAGTTGTTCAGTATCGCTTAAACTTTCGTTGCTCCACGTACGGCCAAGGCTTTAGATTTAGTTAATCTAACAATTATTTCTGCGGGTGATTTGTTTTCGAACCAAAAATTCAATCAGGCTTATTTTGACATTCTCATGAATAGTCTATTCGTTAGAATGATTCTATTCCTTCGAATGAACTTTCTTAATTTTGAGATTCGAACGAATAAAATTCATTTGCGAAAGATAGCATAAAATGAACTTCAAAAAAGATTCATTTTCATTGTCAGCTGTTTGACATTTACTATAGGTTTGTTCGTTGAACTTTACCCAGGGTTGACCCAGGTTCTCTTGACAACCCTCAGAGTTGTCAACAAAAACTGGGGTTTTCGGTTTTCAAAAAACACCCAAGGGCTGTCAACTGTTTTCTTGACAACTAAAAGCAGGACAAAATAATTTTGTGATCTGATAAAACTTTAAATTTGTTATAAATTAGTTTTAAAAATGAACGAAAACAATTTTGCGTTATTGCTGAATGTTTCATTTGATGAGTACACCAAACATTCAATTGCAAACACAAGCAATAACATGCAACATGCGAGTCGGTAAAGGACAACAAACGAAATACATATGAAATCTCATATGACTTTTGACAGTTTATTTTTTACCTGAACTCGCCCCAGCAAAATACCTAGGTCTACTTCATGGCGAGTTCAGGGCGACCCCAGGTCTTAAAAAACACAGAATTTGCAAACCAGGGTGACTTCAGGTTTTTCAAAAAACGATTTAGGGCGACCCCAGGGTGACTTCAGGGCTCAACGAACAAACCTTATATTTCTATTTGAATTAGTATGACCGTTTTACATTTTTTTTGTTTCTAAACATTTTATAGATGTTGGATAAAGAATCAAGAAACAAAATAAATAATATACTTTTTCATTATAAAGTAAAGTTTAACCATAAAGAACTACATATTTATTACATTTTTTGTGTCAACTCAGCTGTTTTGAAACTATTCTTAAAAAAAATAAGTTGTTCATGACGCGTTCTAAATTTTTATTTTTTTTCGTATACACTTGGTCACACTAAAATATCAAAAACAAAAGAGAAGTGTTTGTGAAATTTCAAAACCAAAAGGTGAAATCTTTGTTTATTTGTAATTGTTTTGTTTATTGTATAATAATTTAAAAATCTTGGATAAAAACATAAAATAATAAATAAAAATATGGCATTTGTGTTGTTTATAAATTAAGATGGTGTTGAAGAAGTGCAGAGGAGAAGGATAGTGGATGCTTTCTTTCTTTCCGTATCAACGCGGGTGGTAAAAAAAAACCCTTTGCTACCTCCGGGTTTTCTTCCATTATTTTAATTAACTTTTGCTTTTATTCACGGTTTGTCCAGTTGGAATACGACCTTTTAACATAAAACAACAACAAAAATAATAAAAGTAATTTATTTTCCATGAAATAATTAAAAACTTACATGTTTTGTAGTTTACTCGACAGAAAAATTCAAACGACACAAAAATGACATTTAATTCTATTCTTTCGAATGTCAAAATTGAATTAGCTTTCGCAAATGAATGAACTTTCTATGGATTGGGTGAACTTTCGATTTGTTCGATTAACATTCTAATCGCCGAGTCTCAAAATTAAGTTTCAACGAATTCGACTCACTTTCGAACGAAAGAGAATTTCAAAATAAGCACCAATATCTTTCTCTTTTAACATAGCCGCTTATTATCGCAACTATCTTTTAGTTGGCGTTCGTTTCGTATTACGTAATGAGATCGATTTTGTCTATTTTTTTATACAGAAATGGACAGCCTATATTTAGAGTACGTAATAGGCCGAAACCTGCCGACAGATTAAGTGACTAAAAATAAAGAAATGTAAGCTATAATTTTTGGTAATTCTAAGCACTCCTAACACTCAAAAAACCTTCCATTGGGTATTCCGAGTATATATTTGTTCTCAATTTATTTGAGGAGTGCACACTGAATACATTACGAGCCTTTCCTAAAATATTAAATGAAACTTCTTCATTTCATTCGTTATAGATTAAAAATTATTTAATTATTTCGAATTTTTCTCGGCTAATCACATCTCTTTCCACAAAAAAGATCCACGGTTTACGTTCATTTAATCAATACAAAGATAATTTCCTAAAAATTAATAAAATAATCTTTTACATACATACATACATATCAAAAAGTTATTGACATTACTATCACATTTCGTTGTATATTTTTCTACGCACAAATTAAAAACACATTTTTATATTCACTAACTGAGCTAATTAGTTAAACTTTCGGTAAATGAATATTTAACAAAACACAAGATTCATATTAATCTAATTCAAAGTCCCAAGGTATGCAAACAGTGCCATCTGTATGAACTGAGTAATAATTGGTTATATTCAAATGAATATTTTCTAAGGACTTCAAGTTAGTTAAAATGAGTTTATCCAAAGCTTGAATCATTTTATCCGGCGTTACGGAATCATCCTTTGTAAGGGATTTCAAGTTTAATAGCTCAATGCACCGTTTATGTAATTCTTTTTCAATATGTTTATGTCTGAAAAAAAACTTGATTTTAAATATCTTACAACGATCAAATAATAAATATTTACTTATTATACTGCTCCATTTTTTGTTTGGCTTCTTCGAGATGTGTGGTAATGAAATCAACCAGTATTGTGCCCGGGCAAGTAGAAGGAGCAATTAGTTGTCCAGTTGGACTTACCATAAGTGGACCAGATTCACTTTAAAAAAGAAAAAAATGAATACATATTTTTCAAAATAACACTTTTTTTACGATTCAATGACAATTTCATATTCAGACATATCTTGTGGCCAGGATTTTGGAAATTTGTTCATCGTAAGAAAATCCAAAAGATTTGTTGTAACTTTAGTTAGATGTCGAGCATAGTCAACGGCTTGTTGTTTTGGCATAAATTTTCTTCTTCCGATTTTGATATTTCGAAGGACTTGTGACAGAGCTGTTTCATAATTTGGAATCTTTTTTAAAAAACTATCGTGTTTCGAAATATTTTTTATAAACTTTATGAAAAGAAATTAATCATTAGTTTAATATAAGATTTTAAAAGAATAAACAACTTACATCTAACCAATTATTGAGAACATCTCCAGTAAAGAGCATAACATGACCCTCCAAACTGACACCAGTAAATGGAGCAAAGACCACTATTCTCCCTTAAAATATTCAACAATTAGTTTTCAAACACGAAATAAAAACACCAAGCTGTTGAACCTTTCAAAACGTCTACATGTTTACCATGCATATTTGCTAAACGTTCCAATGTCTTAAGACATCCACGGTAGTGTTCGTAATTCCATCCACAGTCGTAACGGACTTCTTTGAGCATTAATCGTTTCGCAAGTGATTTTTGTAATTTTGAGACTTCCTCTTTGAGTCCTTCCAAGTCTTTGCTACGCGAAAGGGCTTCAGATTTATTCTCTCTTAACCAGGATCTAATAATAAATAAATTTATCTTCATAAATATTTTTTTCCCAAACAGATAAAAATATTGATAAGAACATGTGGCAATTTATGCATCTGTTAAACAAATTGCGAGAAGTGTTTTTTGATTATGTTTTTCAAGACCAAAGTATGATAATACTTACAGTTTTAATTAAAAACGACTTATACCTTTGTATATAAAACTTATAGTACTCTCATGAAGACGAACGATTAGAGCGACATCTTAAGCATAGCGATTACTTGGATTTATCTCTGCTAAATTAACCTACTCTCTACTGTAAAATCAGCGCCACCACTAGGATAGCCTTGGTACCACAAAATCTCGTTCCATGATAATACTATACGTTTTTTATACGAAGCTTATACTAAAAAGCTGACGTAGGTATTCGATCTTTATATTACACTATTGTACATTTATTAAAATTCTCTCATTCGAAGAATGTTTATTTATATTTTAAAGTCAAGGGTGGAATCGGCAAAAATGATTTGTTATAATTCACAGTCAAAAGAAACAACTTTGGTCTGCGTATGGTGATGTAGAAACAATTTTGTATTTTTGTTTGTATATCTAATAAATAATTGGAAATTAAAGCGCACCATGTTATTTAAACTTCATAGAAGTTTCTTGAAAATGGGACACAAATAGTAAGAGTTGCGCAAGGCATAATTTTGAGCATGGTGTGGCTCTTTTTATACATTTCTTTCCATACAATTTTTTGGCATGCATTAGAGTAACCCAAAGCGTAGATCGATTTAATACTTTGCACTCGTGTGCGCTCATATGGGTTACAAAAACGTATTTTTGTGTTCATTATACCACTTACTTACAGATATAGGTACTATAGGGCAAGTTTTGCATTTGGAAAAAAAATCGAACTCGAGATTTTGATCAAAGTCAAATTCAAAGTTTAGACATAACGATAGAGAACACGAAAAAAGTGGATCCGTCAATTCCGTCTGTCTGTCTGTATGTCTGTACCTCGACTTAACCGCTAAATAGATTTTCTTCAAACTCAGTGTTTAAGGTTTTTCGGTATACCTCACCTTCGACTGGTACCAAAAAGAAGCAGCATCACGTAAACTAGTTAATGGCTACCTACCCCAATGAGCTTATAAGAAGTTTGATACAACGCTACACAAATATTAACCTATCGACCATTGAGACAGATCCAACACTGGCTGTAAATTACAAACAAGTTGTCGCCGGCCGTTGCAAAAATCTGAAAATAGCTTTCACGTCATATTGCACACTTGTATCACTATACCCAAAATTTAAGTCAAAAACGGAAAAATAAAACAAAACTGAGGTTGTGTACAAAATAAACTGTAAGGGCAAAGGTGATGAAAATTGCCACCTTAGCTATGTTAGTACAACAAAGCAGTTCCTGCGACAGAGAATAGCAGGTCATAAATCGGACATTAATAGTAAAAGTTGTTTCTAAACCAACAATCAGCCGGATTTTGAGGAGGTAGAAATTCTCCAAACCGAGAGTCATTTTGCCAAAAGGTACATCCCAGAAACTCTAAACATCCTTAACAATAACAATATGAATAGAAAACAAGGCATTCAAAATATCTCAGTCATTTCTTGTGCAGCTCATGCAGTACAATGTAATGTAAATAAGGTAATGTACACAAACTTTAAAACAGTTATTTAAAAAAAATTATTTCGCCATACAAAAAAATAACTTTAAATCATTTCATCAATAAGTTTTTGAAAATTTCGATTTTTTTTAAATATTTTTATTTAAAATTTTGGTATGCATTGCAAATTGAATGAAAAATAGATAAAAGACAAAAAACGTCTTGGAAACAGTTGGCTTTGGTAAAAGATCTTACCTATAACTCTAGACACATTTTTGTTTAACTAAACTCGAAGTAAGATACTATGAAGATCGATATTTTTTCACCTAAACAAAACATATTATCTTTGGATGCATACAGCCGGATGTGAGAGAAACACGAGGAGCCTCGGATAATGATTACCCTGAAATGGCAACAAGACCCGGAACATCAAAGGAGAATGATCTGAGAGTATGTACCTGAAACGGAAGAACATTACATTACACATCAGGAGCTACTCAAAAGTTTGGAGTATGATGTCAAAATTGTGCTTGTGGACTTTAATTCTAAAATCGGAAAGGAAGGCAACTTCTGTGGATTAGTTGGTCCACCACCCAGAAAAAGAAGAAAGAGTTACCAGAGCTTACGAAGAGCACTTCAGCTAGAAGTTCTCCGCTGTGCATTCACCTTCCGCTGATATCCAACAATCAGTGGTCTCAGTATCCCGATATCATCAAAATATAATAAAATTATTCGAATCCAGCTTAGTTTCTTAATCATAGCGGAAATACTGAAACCCATAATTGTACTGTATTCAAAAACGCATAACTGAATTTGGGAGAACTTTTTGGCTGTTTAGTGCTTAAGTGCCATACGAAATAATAAATAATAATATTAAATAATAAAAAACTTTGACCTTATTTGTTTCTTACTTCCCCTTATGTTCCGGTAAAGTCAATAGTTTATAAATGGCTCTAAGGAAACCTTTACTAACTTTCGTGTTCGCAAGTGACTACGGTAGAATGCAGTGAGTTTCTAGGGTTGAAACTTTTCAATAGAGGTGTCCGAAAGTTGAATTTTTATCCAACGAAAAAGCGATCCCTTGATAACAAATGTACGCATTTTCGGGGAACTTAATGCTTAACTCTGTTTTCTGTAGATTCGCCAATATTATTATAATAATGGTAGGTAGGTAGGTAGAGATGGTAGTCGCCAGCCAACTGGGCCCGCAACTCAATTAGCGCTGGGGTGCGCCGTTTTGATACCATTAAACTCGTGTCAACCTAATAAAGATTTAGTACGGAAGAAAATGGCTTTTATATACTTTAGCGGAGCATTACTAAAGCCATTTTGTCGCATTCAGAAAGATAATCAGATCTTTGATTTTCTTCTCCGAGAGTTCGCTGGGGTCATCGAGGAAGGCTTTCCCAAAGGAAGCCATCCTGTAATTTGCTAAGGCGGGGCAATCGCAAAGAAAATGAACCACAGTTTCTTTTTCTTGTGGATCTCCACAACTACGGCAGTGGGGGTTGAAGGGGATGCCTAGCTTTCGTGCATGTTCACCTATGGGCCAGTGCCCGGTGCATATTGCTGTGATCCTGGCTATGTCGCGCCTGGGTCTGCATATTAGATCGTTGGAACGTGAGTTGTTGTAAGTAGGCCATATCTTTCTTGATATGACACAGTTTGTGAGACTGCTCCACCTACGGTTGGATTCATTGAGAAAAATCGAGAAGATTTTTCTCTTCATAGCACCAAGAGGAATATTAACTTTTTCCGCTAGTGAGCTATGTAAGGCCGAGCCTTGCCGAGCTAAAGCGTCAGCCTGTTCATTACCCTCTATGTCACTGTGACCTGGAACCCAAATGAGAGTGACCTGGAGGTCAATGTTCAGACTCGCCAGTTCGTCCCGACATTCCTGGACAAGTACTGAGGTAGATGTAGATGATTTAATGGCCTTAATGGCCGCCTGGCTATCTGAGCAGATAGCTATATTTCTGAACTGGTTTTGGTTAGATTGGAGCAACTTGCATGCCTCCTTGATTGCTAGTATTTCAGCTTGAAATACACTCGCAAAGTCTGGTAGTCTGAGGGACTTGGAGATGTTAAAGGACTCGGAAAAAATTCCTGAACCAACACCGCACTCCATCTTAGATCCATCAGTAAAGATTATCGAATCGAAATCCTTTGTGACAACGTCATTTTTCCAATCCTCTCTGGTGGGAAAAATGGCTTTGAAATCCCCGCTTGGGCCAAGAGGAGCTACGCAGTAGTCGGTGTTCGATAAGAAAATATCCGGAGGTATCAATTTTGTTATGTTTCCATGACCATAGGGTTTGGAGAACCAACAGTTAGATTCTTTAAGTCTTACAGCACTGCATGCCGCTAGGTATTTTATATGAAGGTCGAGTGGTAAAAGGTTCAGGATAACGCTCAGGGCATCTGTTGGGCATGATCTGAGAGCCCCCGTAGTGCCGACGCTAGCCGTTCTTTGAACCCTTTTAAGTTTTGCGACGTTATATTGCTTGTTAAGTGCAGGCCACCAAACAATCGATCCGTAAGACAAAATTGGCCGTACCACTGCAGTGTACGTCCACAAAATCATCTTCGACTGAAGGCCCCACTTCTTACCAAAGGTTTTTCTGCAGGCATAGAAAGCTATACAGGCTTTCTTAACCCGTTCTTCAATATTTACCTTCCAATTCAATTTGGGGTCGAGAATAACTCCAAGGTATTTAGCTTTGGAAGATAAGGAAAGAGTTTGACCGTTAAGTCGAGGTAGGGTGAATGTAGGTATTTTAGTCCTGGTAGTAAAGAGCATCAGTTCCGTCTTGCTCTGATTAACTCCTAGTCCACTACTAGTGGCCCAGTTGCTAACTCTTTTCAGAGCCAATTCAGTGATTTCACTAATCACAGTGGTAAACTTACCTGATACCAATAAAACCAGATCGTCAGCATACGCTACAGTTTTTACACCACTACCTCTGAGCTTGACGAGAATTTTGTCCATGACTAAGAGCCATAGAAGAGGGGAGAGAACACCACCCTGGGGAGTTCCCCTACTAACATGTTTAGTAGAAATTGTGTTTCCTAACGTTGCTTGGATCCTTCTGTCACTGAGCATAGATACAATCCATTTGGATATGAAACTTTCTACACCAAAGTGAGCAAGTGATTCGCGAATGGATTCAGTTAGGACGTTATTAAAAGCACCCTCCACGTCTAGGAAGGTTGCTAGGGTATATTCTTTGTAGTGAATCGTCTTCTCTATTGTACGCACTACTTCATGCAGGGCAGTCTCCGTAGACTTGCCTTTTAGGTATGCATGTTGCGATTCATCAAGAGGACGACCCTCTAGTAAAACTCTGATGTGAGTATCAAGGATGCGCTCTAGTGTCTTTAGAACAAAAGATGTCAGACTAATAGGCCTAAAGTCCTTCGCGGATTCGTGACCTCGTTTGCCGACCTTCGGAATAAAGACCACTCTTACATGTCTCCATGACTCAGGTACATGATTGAGATAGAGACAACCTTTGAAGATCATTTCTAGCCATGGTACTGCCAAGTCTTGCAGTTTCTGCAGCATAACTGGGATTATGCCATCAGGGCCAGGTGATTTGTAAGGGGAGAAAGTATTAATCGCACATGAAATACTATCTCCTGTTATAACAGAATTGATTTGCTCCCTATGAGCTATAATGGTATTTGTAGTGCTAAGCGTTTCGGGGTAGTTATTCTCACAACCCGGGAAATGTGTTGTCATAAGCAGTTCCAAGGACTCAGCTGGAGAGGCTGTCCAGATACCGTCACTTTTCCTCAGAAATGAAGGGCTGCAATGTTCCTTTGACAGAACTTTACTTAGCCTTGCAGAATCCTTAATATTTTCTATTGAGTGACAGTATTCTCTCCAGCCAAGCTTCTTAGCTGCTGCTATGGCTCGCTTGTACACTTTTAGGCAGTCTTTATATGGTTGATAGAATTTCTCCTTCTGACATATGTTGAAAATCTTTCTGGTCATTTTTCTAAGTGCAGAAAGATCTTCATTCCACCAAGGAGGGAATTTTTTGCGGCTATATTTAACTGGACAGGAGACCTTAAAGGCAGTGTTAATCGCTGCCTCGAAAGTCTTTACCTTAGATTCAAGAACTTCCACAGATTCTACACTAATTAATGGTAAATTGCCTAGTTTGGATTTTGCGATCTGACTGAATTTCTTCCAGTCAGTTCTTTTGGGATTTCTATATGGAGGGGGGGTTTCTATCTTGAAACCTATGTTGAAAAGGATCCATCTGTGATCCGAGAAGGAATTTAAAGAGGAAACTCTCCAGTTTTCCACCACCAAATTACAGTTGTGGTACTTCATTAAAAATCACCGGTTAACTTTTTGTTACGAAAGCCATACATTCGTTAATTAAGAAGCTTTCTCATTTTGAAAGTTCTCGAGAACTCTGCAGGGTGACTATGGTAGTATGGATACTAAAAAAATATAATAGGTATTCAATAGCGTAACATTTTAAACGTTGCTCGTTTAAGGAATAAAACCGGCTCTACTTAACACAGTCGTTTAGTTTGGAGACTTTGTCTAACTTTTTCATAATTATAAGCACGTTAAACAGCTCTTCTAAATAATTTGGGTTTAGCAACAGAACCTAAGCGAATTAATATTGAACAACCCTAAATCTGACAGATAAAGAACTCCAACACAAATACAAACAAAATAAAAATAAAAATAAATGCTTCCATAAATGTAAAGGATATTATGCTTATGCCGTCCTTTTAAATTTCTCTTTGCCAAGGAAACAAGATATGGCTCTAAGAGAATTTAATACAATTTTTATATATATATCTTAAGCATAGCGATAGTACGAGTACTTGTTAGATTTGTCCCTGCTAAATTTAATAATATTAAATATTTTCTTTTTTACTACTTGTTTTGTATCTTATCGTACTCTCCACCTTAGTCTCATTGTTGTCAACTGACAATATTGATATAGCCCTGCATCAAGAGCTCTGAATTAAGTCTTAAACTTAACTTAAGTCCAAAGATTATAATCTATTTTTTAACAAAGGTCCTACATAAGGTGTGTACAGCTGCGAAAAAAAATACTAAACAGGCCCGCCACTGATCTTAGACTCCGTTTATATGCCAGGTGATTTATCGGAGCCTCCGCCAGCAGCTGCGTTTGAAGATCTGGTTGCAACAGCAGATAAGAATGGTTGGGACCTTCCAGCTGGCTGTGACGAAATAATGTTGAAAACAATGCAATTCGACAAGCTTTAGATTCCATCAACGTCGATCATGCATTGATAAACTGCATGCTTCAATCGAGTGTTATAAAAGCAGAAATGGGTGACAGCTAGATAAAAGTCAACACTTCTAGAGATACCCTATAGTATGGAGTCTTATGTTCTATGCTTTATCTTTTTGTCGTTAACCAGATCTTAATTAAACTAAGTTCCAGCGGAGTTAAGGTCGTCCCCTACTCTGTGCGAGTTCCTACAAACAGGAGCAATCGAAGCTATTTCCTCAATCACTATAAAGACAAAGGAATGAGCTGAGGTTTCTCAGCGCCACGAACAAAGTTACTCTTAGATGGGTTTCGGGACATAGGTCAAATACGGGTCATCTCTTGAACTTATAAACTAGTGTTAACCTATAAAATTAAACAATGAGAGGATTTTAAAAGCAAAAATTAAATAACATTTGTTGGCAAAAATTACACAATAAAATTAAATCGAAGTACTAATTGAAGAAGAACAGAAAAGTAAAAAAGAAAAAGGAGAGACGATAATAAAGCCGGATAGGAAAAGGATAAACTGAGAAAGGTGAAATGATAGAGTATAAACAAAAATTTTAAGATACTGACAAAAATTGTCTTAAATGTGTATTGTTGTTGGTTCTCTTGATATTGCGAGGCAAAGAATTCCACAGACGTGAAGCGTTAATGAAAAATTGGCGCTCAGACGTTAGGGAGGCGTAGCGGGATTGAATCAATTGGTCAGATCTGGCTGAAGAGGTCCTCGTAATTCTCTGAAAAAGATATGGTGGTTGGGTTGTGTACAGGATATCGGAAAGCAAGGATAATGTGCGAAACTGAAAGTATTTCTCGAGTGACATGCTAAGTAAACAATTCGAAAGATTAGATACCCTGTCGTACCTACGTAGTCCAAAGATGTATCTAATGATGCTATTGAAGACGACATTCAGCTTTCTTTTGCAGGCATAATTACAACTGGAGAAAATTTCGCAACCATAGACTAAAATGGGAAGAATTAAACTTTTCGCAAACATTGCACGCGTCTTGATCGGTGTGTATGACTGGGAGACCCAGAGCACGCGTAACGTTCCGTATGCCTTACCGACTACACCGTTAATCGTTAATGTGCTTATCCCAAGTTAGATTCCGCGTAAAGGTTATTCCGAGATTTCGAGCGGAATTCACATATTCAACTGTTTTATTATTTAAAGTTACTTGAGGGAAGTAGGTTAAATCTAAAATTTTTTTAGATATAACCAAGTACTTAGATTTTGACGGGTTTAAAGCCAGTCCATTAGTCTTAGCCCAAAGTGCTAGTTTTTCGAGATCCTCATTCACACGCAAACACCATCTTCAATAAGACCAAGACCGCAGCCGAGGTACATTTGTACATCGTTGGCATACATATGTAACGAGCAGTTATCAACGATGGATGGAATATCATTGACGTAGAGCGAAAAAAGTAATGGCCCAAGAATGGATCCTTGTGGAACTCCACTAGTAGTAGGAAGAAAATTGGATAAATTGTTACATATTTCAACTGTTTGCATTCTATCTGACAAATAGGAAGATATAAGTTTTACAGCATCAGGCGAGAAGTTATAAAGCTGGTAAAGCATTAATTTGTGACACTATGTATTTCCTTAAATATATAATATTAAATACCTACTTAAAATCGGCATACCAAATTGTTTAAAAAAATAATATATTGATTAAAATCCTCTAACGAATTTTTAATTTTTTTTGCATATTATTTATATTAATTTTTGAGCTCAAACTATTTTAGAAGTTGTTTTACTTAGTTAAATACTGAATTTTATGCATTTGAACATTTATTTTATGTTTATATACATAGTACATTATGCATAGTTCATATGTAAGGACAAGTACATGCAATCCAGTCGAGCATTTTTTTATTTTAAATCCTTCAAATCATAAAATAAATAAATGTGGTGGTGCAGCAGCTCGAAGTGAACCAGGACCTAGTGACTTACAACTCTCAACCATTCCTGCGTGTTCTGCCGATTCCGTGACAAGAGATATACTCTTAGAGGATATTTCAATTCTGCGCAAGAGGCAGTACACCCCTGAAGCGGCTAAGAGTCGAACTCGAGACCTTCCACATAACAGTCCAACCCATTAACCATTATGCCAAGGGGTACTACATCTGTTAAACCAGTTTTTGGTCAAAAAAAAAATATTTTCTAAAATTAAGAAAAATATTATGTGGAAGATACTATTATTTTTAGTTAAAAAAGAAGAAAAAGAAAAGGTGTCAACAGAAAAAATTTAAAATTCTATCAAGTTTAAACAAAATCGGCCGAGACAGACATTATTGCGAGACCAACTTTCTTCCGTCTTTCCTACCGTCGTTATGCTAAGACTGATTAAAATCTCGGGTTCGGTTTTTTTTACGATTGCATAACTTTCCATTGCAGTAAAAATGTAAATTTACCTCCTCTAAGAACTTTGTCACATTTTGATCGCTTTGTTTTCAATTTATATTTATTTCATTTTCTTGAAGTCACAGAGAAAACGTGTTCAGACGAAATATAAGACAGCTTGCAGTTAACGCCCATACAAATTTCGCGTACAAAATTCATGTCAAAACATAAAGAAATCAATGGTTGGAAAGTTTGCCAATCTCTATCTGTTTAGAAATATGAGTTGACGAACAATAAAATACAAAGTTTATTGTGATCTCCTAACATTTTTCTCTAGTTCGAATGTCTTACGTACTGATAATGCTACTGAATCCAGTTCTATGTGCATCTGATGGGCTCATCGCTTTACGTTACTTACACCCCTTGATCTAATGGTTATACCCCTTGGTTTAAAGATTAGTAAGCTGGACCACCATTAAAAAAATAAAAACGAAGTATTTTTAGCTTTACTGCCGCTTGTCTATGCCCTTGTTCTGAAAACCTGAAAAGTAATTGTCATATAAGCTCTTTGGCTGAAAATTGACCTTCAACAATTTTCTGCCGAACGGCTTAGATAAGATGCACTAGCTTCTGTAATTTACTTTTTCTTATTTTCGATAGAGCATAATTGTGTAACTATTATGTTTAACATTCGCGTTTATATGTTTTGCTGGTCAAATCTGAATGAAAGACACCTTTACTGGTGATTACTACTAAAATTTAGAATAAACACAATTGGTGTACTTAATGTAATAGTGAGTTACCGCTTCATACAATAACTAACCATTTTATAATAAAAAATATAAAATTCTAAAACTAACGTAAATTCTCCTGAAATCAAATGACAGTGTGTTTCCTACCTCAGTTCCTTACGATCATTAACATTTCTCTCACGAAATGTAAACTCAAAATTATTAAACTCTGATCCATATTTGATGTCTCCATAAGGTGTTGTGTTAGTTTTGTAGCTTCCGTAGGCAGCGGCAACATTTTGTGTGCTGCTATTTTGTACTGATTTTATAGTTTCAATGTAATCTGTTGACAAGTTACAAGATTCCAGAAGATTTTTGATCACTAATTTAGGTTCTTGAGTTCGTTCCAAACGCACTTGGATCAATTTGAATGAATCTAATTGAAAACAAAAATATCAGTTGACATTTTTTCAGACTACACATTTCCCATACACATTTACCTCTTTTGTCCGTATCTGAGTCTCTAATGTAAAATTTCAAAACATTTGGCAAATTGTACGATAGTCTTCTTTGTTTTATTGCCTCAAAGTGTGCACTTAAATGTTTGAGTGATTCTTCATTTACGTTCTGCAAACAAAGATTATTCAAAGTGGAATTTTCAAAACCATATTAGACTCACTCTTTGTTCTGGATGCCGTCCAAATAAATCGGGATGAACTGCAAAATAAAACGGCCTCAACGCTGTGGCAATCTCTGCTGTGCTTATGTTGCGTATTGTTGGGGTTTGTAGTGCCAAAGTAGATGGGCGAATGGCCTTCATTTTTAGACTGACATGGGTGAATGACAAGACTTTAATCATGAAAACATTTTAAATAAAAACTTACCAATCAAAACATCGTGGAAACATATTTAAAATTTACAGGGATGCAAGATTCCTTTTCCAGTTTATTTGTTTAAAATTTTGTGAGCACCTGTATAAAAAATAAAATTCTGAAACGTCAATTTTGTTATGAAAAGAAAAATCAGCTGACACATGATAACAAACAAATGTAGGTTTTTTATTTTCGAATACGTTCCAGTTTCGTTTTCCAATGGCCTCGTTCAGGATTCACTTGGATATGCTATCTAGTCCCGAGGCCACACGATCGAGTGCTGGCAAGCAACTGCATACTGCAAGACACAAAGTTTTGTACTTGTTCGTCTGACGTTGATATTCAGAAATACAAATGTGTTTTGTCGATTTCGTGTACTTTTAAACGAAACCAGTAAATAAATATAAATAAACTGAAAAGTGGTCGGTAGCCTACGTCACAGAAATTAAACAAATGAGAATTTGACTATAGTAGTGTAATGTTCTTATTTTGTTCTTCATTATCCTAGCACTTTATTCCCCAAATTTACATCGTCACGGTGGACACTATAAAATGGGATGTAAAAATGAAGTCTTAATGTTAATTCGGTACCTAAGTAACACCATAACTTTTCGGCAACTGGGAAATTTATTTAGGCTAGGCGCGCACATTTAATTTCTAGTTGCACAACTGTTTGGTTGCTTATAGAAAACAGATGAACTATTTGGGCGAATGTTTGCACCTGTGCACAAAATAGTGAACTCATTTTAGGCACCTAAAACACACCTATAATAATCAATCACAATTATTAATCAAAGAAAATGGTTTACACCATCGTATAGTAATTCCATAGTTTTATAAATAAATTATCACTAATATTATTTTTAAATTAGTAAAACTTAAGTTTATTTTTATCAAACAATTAACTTTTTTATTTCGCAAGAAAACAAAATTGAGATTTATGTTAACCAAAGGCTAGGCGCACACATTCAATTTTTAGTTGCGCAACTGTTTGGTTCGAGCAACTAAAAAGTTTGTGTTTTGACACAAACTAAGCGATTGCCTAAAATGAGTTCGCTATTTTGTGTAACATAATTATATGCACCTGCGCGGACATTCAACCAAATAGTTCATCTGTTTTCTATAAGCAACCAAAAAGTTGTGCAACTAAAAATTGAATGTGTGCACCTAGCCTAAGGCTAGCCGCGCACTAGCAATTTTTAGTTGCGAAACTGCTTGGTTCGAGCAACTAAAAAGTTTGTGTTTTGACACAAACTAAACGATTGCCTAAAATAAGTTCGCCATTTTATTGAACATATAATTATCTGCAAATTCACGGACATTCAACCAAACAGTTCATCTGTTTTCTATAAGTAACCAAACAGTTTCGCAACTAAAAATTGCTAGTGCGCGGCTAGCCTAACACTCAAATAATAATGAAAATAAGAAACAGAATCATACACAATATACAACAATACAAATGTCACACAACACTTCCAATGCTGAGAAAACAGAAAATTGTATGTTATGTATGACGTGTATGATCTGAGAAATAGGCCCCAGATCAAACCCTTGTTAAATTGAATTTATTTAATAAAAATCGCAGCGTCATATTGCATCGTTTAAAACCAGTCTTACGCTAGTAACGTGAACGTTACCGTTGCCTCAAATCTAGTACTAATAATAGGTTCGTTCGTTCAACTTTACCCAGGGTTGACCCAGGTTTTCTTGACAACCCTCAGAGTTGGCAACAAAAACTGGGGTTTTCGGTTTTCAAAAAACACCCAAGGGCTTTCAACTGTTTTGTTGACAACTAAAAGCAAGACAAAATAATTTTGTGATCTGATAAAATTTGTTATAAATTAGTTTTAAAAATGAACGAAAACAATTTCGCGTTGTTGCTGAATGTTTCATCCGATGAGTACAACAAACATTTAATTGCAAATACAAGCAATAACATGCAACATGCGAATCGCCAAACGACAACAAAAGAAATACATATATGAAATCCCATATGACTTTTGACAGTTCAAAAAACGATTTAGAGCGACCCCAGGGCAGCGTTACCACTTTCGGAAAAAAGTCGAAGTAGATTTGAAGACAAAAGGGAAGTAAATTGAGAAAAATCGAAGTAGATTTGAAAATGATTTTTTACTTGCTTTTTGAAAAATTAGAACTCGAGATTTTCATCAATTCACATTACAACACGAATAAGTAGAGATTCCGTCTGTCTGCACGTCTTTACCTCAACCCGCAGCCTAAATGAGAAATTGAAACGTTTTTTTTTTTTCTTAGCTCGGTTCCTTCCATACAGCCGTTATGAAATATCATATTTATTTCGAAGACGGCTCTAATGGTTTTTATAAAAAAAAATTATATTCAGACCATACCAACAATGCAGTCTACATTTTGGTAAAAAAAAGTTATTAATGATACCTGTCATAGATCCTTTTTTTGGTTTTCTACTTTCTCATTTCTGACTCTGCCGATTTCGATTAAAATTTTCATATTGGAGCTTCTTTGATTTTGAAATAATATTGCACACAAAATATTTTTTCCTTAAATGTATCTTATTAAATATTTAAAATTGTCAATACTTTTCTTTTAATTTTAAAGAAATTTGTGTAGCTATAAAAAATTTATTTATTAATAAAACACACGCAACCGAAATTTGCATAAGATTCGTATTTCTATGCTTTTAAAATTACTGATTTATATTTTTATTGTGTTGGCATACTTGTTTTTGTAATTCTCTTGCTACATACTACTTAGAGTGAAATAGAGAAAATGAAGTAGATTTGGCCTTTTTTTGCAAAATTGAAGTAGATTGAAACAGATTTTTAAAATGAAGTAGATTTCAGTATTTTGCTGATGGTGCGAAGTAGGAAGTAGATTTTAAAATTTTTTGAAAAAAAAGAAGTAGATCTACTTCAATTGAAGTAAAGTGGTACCACTGCCCCAGGGTGACTTCAGGGCTCAACGAACAAACCTAATAAATGCTCATAGCCTATTTGACATTTCATAAAGACTTCAAACCAACCATCTGGCTGCTGTTCACAAAGTTTTAACAAAAACAAAAGCTATACAAGTTGAAATAAATTAATATCACAAAAAAAAACATAAAATATGGTTTTAACTGCAAGTAATTTGCGTTCTCAACTTGTGGCTCTCACCAGCTTTTCCGGTACTCATAAAGAACAAGCAGATAGGTAAGGAGTCAATCAATACCGAAGCATCGGTGAAGAAACAAAACCCATTTATTTTAAGGTACCGGCAATTGCTGGAAGCTCTTCTCACCAATACTGGCAGTGAACTTATTGATACTCTTAAGCTTTTTGTGGAAGCCAGTAAGTGATACAACATTTTACATTCAAATTGAACCCAACTAAATAATTTTTTTGCACAGTTGTAAATGAACACGTTAGTCTTGTAATCTCAAGACAAATCCTGACGGATGTCGGTGTTCAACTATCTAAACTTCCCGATGACATATCTAAAGTTGTTTCCCATTTTACTCTTGATAAAGTCCAACCAAGGGTCATATCCTTCGAGGAACAAGTAGCTGGAATTCGTCAACATTTGGCTGACATTTATGAAAGGAATCAGAATTGGCGTGAAGCTGCAAATGTTCTTGTTGGCATTCCATTAGAAACTGGGCAAAAGTATGCAATTTACATATGTTAAGAATATTAAAAAGATATTGACCTCCATTGCAGACAATACACGGTGGATTATAAGCTGGAGACTTACTTGAAAATTGCTCGGCTGTACTTAGAAGACGACGATCCCATTCAAGCTGAAGCATTTATCAATCGAGCATCTCTCTTACAAGCCGAGACGCAAAGTGAAGAACTGCAAGTATTGTATAAAGTCTGCTACGCGCGTGTCTTGGACTACAGAAGGTAAGTCCATGATAATGATTTGCCATTTTAAAAATAGGTTATTTACATCTAAATATAAAGGAAATTTATTGAAGCTGCTCAGCGCTACAACGAACTGTCGTACCGCGTCATAGTCGAAGAAGGAGAACGTATGACTGCTCTTAAAAAGGCTCTTATCTGCACTGTTCTAGCATCAGCTGGACAACAGAGATCTCGCATGCTGGCCACGCTTTTCAAGGACGAACGTTGCCAACACTTACCAGCTTATTCGATTTTGGAAAAAATGTACTTGGATCGCATCATTCGTCGATCGGAGTTGCAGGAATTCGAAGCCTTGCTGCAATTACACCAAAAAGCAAGCACTTTAGGTAGATAAATCTGTCTTTCTTTCTTTTTTTTGAGGTTAAAAAATTGACTCTCAGATGGTTCGTCCATCCTAGATCGCGCTGTTTTTGAACACAATTTGTTGTCGGCGAGCAAACTCTACAATAATATAACTTTCGAAGAGCTAGGTGCACTCTTGGAAATTCCTGCTGCAAAAGCTGAGGGTATTGCCAGTCAGATGATCACAGAGGGTCGCATGAATGGACATATTGATCAAATTGCTGGAATAGTTCATTTTGAGAGTAGGTTTTTTAACAGCCCTTTTATGGATATCAAATATCAATTATTAGATAACTTATAAATTCTATCAATTTAATGATAATTTCATACGAGTATTATGAGGGTCAATTGATAATTTTCTGATCAAAATCATTGTTAGTGGGTTTTATTTTGAAGTTTCTTATTTGCATGAAGTTTCTAATTTGTTTTTGTAGTTCACGAATATAATTTGCATTCGGTTTTGTGGTTCAGGGATCCAATTTTGGTTCAATAATGGAAGTTGGTTTTATAAAACAAAATTCGCTTTTTCTTAACAACATTTTGCATCAATCTTTTTTGTTGTAATTATGAAATATCGTATTGATATTTAATAACCACAATAGGGCTGTAAGTTTGGATGGTAGAAATTATAATTTGTATCTTTGTATTTTTCTTAAAGACCGTGAAGTCCTTCCATTGTGGGACAGACAAATTCAATCGCTTTGTTATCAGGTTAATTCGATCATTGAAAAAATTGCGGCTGCTGAACCTGAATGGATGGCTAAGACCCTAGACGGAGTTAACTAATATATCTATGGATTTTAATGTTAAAAAAAACAATATTAGTCTATGCGTTTATACAATAGAGTGTCTTTCTTTAATTTTTAAATAAATAGCCATACAAATAAGAATACATATACAAGAATGCATTCAATGCAATTTTGTAGAAACTTATCATTTTTCTCATGAACCATTCTTATGGTACTGCTTTTAATTTCACTTGGAACATAAAGCAAAAAACAATTCGGGTCCTACTTGCGGAAGACAAGGGCATTTTGAAAGTCGTAATTCACAAAAAATTGTGTCTCAATTTCGGTTTGTAAATCCTTGATTTTGAATGTAAAAATCTATCTCATCTCCATTGTTGATGCAACTTCATAATATCGATTACAGATTTTAAGCATCTACATACATTATTAGAATAATTATTATTGTTTTGAAGCTATAAATCCCATCGATCAGTCCCAGAATACATTTTTAATTAAAGTGAACCATATCAATGGAACAAGAAAACTTCATGTATAAAACTCGTTGCGGCTAACTGAAAAAAAAAATCGAGCAGTAGGTGCTACCCAAAAGCTCGAAGAGGAGGAACAGGCCGGGAACTGAAAATAAAGACCCATCTTTAACTATTGGTCCGAGATAGGAGATACTTCCGAGTACAAATCTTTCGCAGATGGAACAATAGCTGCAAGAAAGACTATTAATAAATACCTATACCAAAGTACACAAAGGAATACTATAAAAGGAATTGGTACTATCGTACCTTGTCATGCAGAAGGTCTAGTGTTCCATTCTCAGCCGCTGCTTTGAATGAATGAATTAATGGATACCCCTGTACTTTATGCTCTATTAGCATTTTTTAATGTTTATCAAGAAATGACGAAGAAAAACGATAAAAACACGCTGCCTGCCTTGTCTTGAAAAATAATCAGGCAAATGACGTCAACAACTTTGAGAGACAACTTTAGCCCAGAATGATCACTAAGTTGTTTCCAAACTAGATAAGTGGGTTGTGTACTTACTAGGTGTACGCTAGACTATTACTATGTACATGTAACTAAGTCAATGAATTTACTATTGATTTAATCGAACTACCGTCGAGTAAAACGGTCAGGAGAAGCGTGGCCCAAGTCGGGCCGCTGATCTTTTTGGAAGATTAGTGCCGTTCTTCGGAAGCTTAAGTCACTCAGCGTAAATGAAGGTGGCGACTACGAATTTGTTCTGAGAGTCTTGTCCTGAGTTTCCTCAGATTAATAAACTTAGATGGTATTTGAGATTGTGTTTAGAGTTGGATAAGCCTGTGCAAAACCCAGGTTTCCAAGTAACACTTATTTAAAACCAAAATTTGTTGGGTATACCCATGAGTGCTGAAACAAAGAAATATTAGTTAAAAGGGTACTTAGCGAGTACGTACCTTAACAAAAAAACACATCGCACAAAAGTTAACCCAAAACGCGATAAGCCTTCGATTTCTGATTGGAAAAGAAGAAGCAGCAACTTTCCGACATTTTTGCGGAGAGGTGCATCGGAGAACCAAACACTTTATTTTTTTTTTTTTTTGATATTATGATATTTATTCTTTTTTTGGTTGTTGAATAGATTCCAATTTGTTATTTGTATTTATATAATTTCAAGTTTTGTTATATTATATTATATTCTTACTAAAACTTATTTTTTTTTTGTAGGATTAAGAAGAAAATTTACCAAACTTATATTTGTTTCATATATCTTAAATTTTAAGGTTCGCCTTGTGGCTATGTTACTATACTCGTGCTATTGTATTTTTGCATTAAGAAGGATATTACTAGATAGCTGATAGGTATATAAGTGAATAAAAATCTTAACTTGTTGTGAATCACGCCAATGCTGATGATCTGGGGTGTAATCGGCAATTAACAGCCACAATAACCGAATTCGGTCTGAGTAATGTCGTTTTTATTTGGCAATCCGGAATCTCTCTCCGATTCAGGATCCCAACTGAACACTTTTTTTGATTCTTACAATTCTGAAGTCAAATGTCAACAATTATGTTATCCATTTGAAAATCAAAAATAATGTTTGTTGAAAGCATGAGCATGAGCGCATTCACTAATGTAGCGACTACGTAGTCAAAATTCAACTATGTTAGCTTTTTAAATGCAAAATTGCACTACAAAGCTAGTCAATCGTAAACGGTCATATAAATGACAGATGTAAATATATGAAATAAGAAACATTTATGTTTTGAGAACTTTAAATACAGTTTAAATTAAATAATATCAAATTTAAGATATATTTATTAATTTATGAACTTTAGTAATTTTTTTGCATTTTGAAAATAAACCTCAGAAATGAATTAAACACACATTCTGTTTTTTTTTTTTTGTTTATAAAAATTTAGTGTTTACAATACAAATCTAATTCAGTACAAAATACAAGAGTTTTTAGGCAAAAAATAAAATATGTAAATGGCTTTATGACAACTGTTAGTACTTTTCTCTCGAAATTCTGCCACATTTTCAAATATTTTTGGTGATCACCTTATATAGACAGAAAAATTAATTTGATTTTTATAAATGTGAGATTTTTTTTTTGGTTAATCATTTAAAAGTGCCCAGCTTCAGAATGAAAAGTGGAGGTTTTAAATGTGAAAGCCTTACCGGAGTTCCTAGAGGAACTGCAGGATAGATAGTAGCAAATCTTGCAATTTTTTCGTACCTCCGATCGCTCATTCACTGACAATGGTCGGGGTGAACAATAAAATTAAAGTAATCTACATCTCGTAATTATGGAATTTACATTCAACATAGAATTTAGAAACGTATTATCAACAACAACGTTGTTTGTACCTTCGATTTGTGTACATATGTGTATGTTTCCTATGGACTCCAAATCGCCGTGAACCATTTTAATAAAGTTTTCAGGCAATGCAGCGGGTGGTCTTCTGAAGTTTGGTCGCGGATCAACAGAATTTCTTTGTGTCATAGTTTCCCATTTGCTTTAAATAAATGTGTTTTTCCATATCTTCCATATCTAATTTTGTCACATGACCTACATCCATCCATCCACCAAAATTCATCTGGTGGCTCTATAAAATTCGTTTCTCCGTGCAAAATACGGATCAATTCGTCTTCCAGGAGTGCCAAGTCCTCCGAGATATATCTGGAAGGGATGGTAATCTGAAAGATTTTATCGAACTGTAATTGTGGAATGGTGAAGTCTATGTTGCTTAATTCTGATACGAATGAATTCAGAATAGTGGAGTGACTTATTTCGTTATAGGTTCACTGCTAGGAAGCTTTAAGAGGAATGGCTGTGCTTCCAGCCATTTGTTTGCCAAATAATGAAGTGTTTTAGATCGAAAAGAAAGTGCAGCGGAGGGAGTCGTGCGAAGTACTCCACCCAAACACCTACAAGTTGAGAGTGTTGGACCTTGATTAATTTGTCATTGTTTATTGTTTTAAATTAAGCGGTCCACCGTACTGTTACGCTATATGTTAGAATCTGATTACTGATTCTGACTTTCATTTAAATTAGGTTTCGGGTTTAACTTCTTATCTAAAATACGACCCAGGTTTGCCTTCGTTTGAAAAAGTTAGTAGTATACCTTTGATACAAGCATTGTGTTTCGAATCCTATTTGTTCAACACCCGCTTTTATATTCAAAAAATAAGACGCTTCCGTCTTATAAAACCAATCTCGACGGATACAATATTGTTTTATATTTCATTCTCCCTTTAGCATTTAGTAGCGCATTTCAGTAGGAAGTTAATACCTTGAATATCTACATCCAACATGTTGCATAAGTGCAGAATCACTTTAATAGAGTCCCATTAAGAACAGAGTTCAAGTACACAATCTTTTATCAATTATAACGGAAATAAAGGTTCGTATCCATTATGATCGACGAAACACCAGATTTCAGTCAGGGAACAACTGAGCGCAATATTTCGGTACTTGTCAGAGGATGTTTGACTACAGCTAAACGGCTCGGTCGATTTTCTTCAAACTTGGTAGATATGGGTTTTAATTTTTTTCCCCCCGCATGTTTTTTCTTTTTTTTTTAAGACCAAATATAACGGTACCTGCCATACGAATTTTTTTTCGAAATTTTATAAATATTTTTTTTATGTGGGAATTATTAGTGACCTCTCAAATTTGATATAGAGAATTATTTTTGCGGGCTCTAGGTCAATAAAACAAGATGTTACTGGTTAAGCGACGTTTCGAGCATGAATACGCTCTTCTTCAGGCCTTTTTATTTGAAATTTAAACGAAAATTGTATGTCAGTAAAACATATTTAAACAAAATACAGTGTCAAAGAAACTTACAATGAAAATTAAAAAACTCGTTTTAACAACATTAAGACATTTATAAAATATTATTCACACTTGGAACACTGCAATAATAATAAAATAAATTAAAATTTAGCAAAAAATTGACAAACATTTAAATAATTCATTACAATTTTTGAAAATTTTTATATAAGCAAAACATTCCAAAAAACAAAACTGCTTAATTTCACACAAAAGAACAATTTAATTTAGTAATTCCCCACTGTTTCATATTCTCCTAACAAGTTGGCTATACATGTTGCAGAGATTATCACAATCAGACCGTCTATTGACTGTGTTCTTTGTGTTTATGATGTGCAACACTCTAACAACATTCTTTTTCCATGGTGCCTCTCTACTTCTAATACCCTCACATTATCAAAGTCTGGTCTATGTTCTTCTTCTATACAGTGAAGTGCAAGTGCAGTTTTCTGAGCACCACCATTCTTGATATCGGAGCGGTGGCCGGAGAGGCGATTGCGCAGCTTTTGTTTAGAAGTGCCTATGTATACCGCTGAACATGCCATTTCTTTCCCACCTAAACAATCGATTTTGTAGACAACGTCTGACTTATCCATGTTGTCGATCGTTCCCTTCGTGTTGGTGAAGAGTAAAGATTTCAAGGTGTTAGCGGATTTAAAAGCTATTCTCGTCAACTCTTTATTTCTTATCGGTGCTGCTATCATACGAGTTGAAAGAGATGGGACGTATATAGCGCTTCTGTAATTAATTGGTGGTGGATCATTTTGAGGGGGATCTGCGTTCTTTCCATTGTAATTTCTTATTAGTTTGTTGATTACATGCGCGGGGAATGAATTGGAGCAAAGGGTGTCTCTTATTATTCTTATGTTTTTATTTCTGAAATTATTATGACTTGTTCCCAGTACACGATAAATAAAGTTGGTCGCAGTATTCATAATAATTTGTCTAGTATGTTTTGAGTGGAAGTTGATCAGACGTCCAGAAGATGTGGGTTTCTTATACCAGTCAAATATAATTTTACCGTTATGTCTGATAACCTTAACATCAAGATATGGTAATTCACCATCTTTTTCCATTTCCACAGTAAACTGAATCCGTTGGTGAAAAGAGTTCAACGCCATGAGTGTGGGTTCAACTTCACTAGATTTAATTATAGCAAACAAGTCATCAACGTACTTGGTGATAATTTTGGGTTTCAAGGTCAATTTTGCTAGACTATCGTCCAACAAAGCTTCCATCACTATATCTGCCAAGATCGGTGAGGCTGGGCTGCCCATAGGTACTCCTTGCTTCTGTTGGTATATCTTTGAACTAAACTCCAAATAATTATTGTCTATAATGCAGAAACGTAGCATTTCCATAAACATAGATTTTTTGATTTTGGTATGTTTTTGTATATCCTTCCATTTTTTCTCAATAAGTTCCAATATCAAACGAATCGGGACATT